>CM032449.1:116463165-116581218 GCA_019049505.1 Pachyrhynchus sulphureomaculatus | reverse complement strand
AGAACTTAGTGGTTTTTGTCAAAAGAATTCAAGTTTTCTTTAAGTTTTATTAATAACCGAGAGTATTGTTGAAGTTGGATCATTAGGAATACTTGATAATTCGAAGTTATAATTTCATAAAAACCTCATTTTTTTATTTATTGGTTGCATAGAGGCACGTAAGGAATGTGTCAAAAACCAAATATGCATGACAAACACAGAAGATAATAGTGGAAGAGACTTTAAAGCTATTTTATTTGCTGTTTGTTTATTTTTTATTATGCTGCAGAGGGATTAATAGAGTTAATACAGAAGTGTGATAATACGAGTAGTATGGCTACTTCCCATTTGATTGGATCTCCAATATAATATTTCTACACAATATGAACTCGTTTAAATATCAAAATTTTTTTTACAGGTTTCTTATATTTAACATATTACGTAATAGGATATAATGTTATCTTTTTGTAGACCACCCGGCATCAGTAGATCCGTTCAGATATCAATATTTTGTCATATATAGTACACTACTTCTACTTGACTTTAAATGGTTCTACAAGATATATATTCATAAACATACTTGCACGATGGGTTGCGATGGCCGACCGCACTGTGAGTCAGTTTTCAATAAAACAACTTCGAGTAATAGGAGTTCTACCTTTATTTTCTGCACCTGTTTTTTAGAGGCCGCATCCCAGAATAAAGATTTTTTCTTTAGTTTTGGGTAGAAAACTCACGATTGGGTAAGCGTCTGTTTTCTTTTTTAAATGTTAGTTTTTTTTTCTTCTCACTCTGAAATTCCAAATAAAAGATACCGTTTCTTTTTTATAGAGAGCGGGATGCCATCATTTTCAGTACCATATTATTTTCAGTTACCTTTCATCACAGGTTGCAGCGTTAATTAAAGTTTTCCGTTATATTTTTGTTCTCTACATTTTCTATCCGTTATCTCCGTTAATCTCTATTTTTCTCCATTTTTGTTTTCTTCTCTTTGCTAAATTTGCTTGGTTACTCTTTTTTAAGTCTACTATTAAGTCAAACCTTATTCCACTGAGTATACGTGTAATTACAGACAAATAAATTAATATTTTATCTGAAATTCCTTTGTTTTATTGCGCAGGGTAGTGAGGTATCAGTTCTGTTTAATTTACCGGACCTAGCGCAGTTATATTTAAAATAGATGGTGTCAAAATAATAAAAGGAAAATATATTTAGCAGCGTTTCATAGTTGGAACTCACTTTCTCCTACATATGAGATATCGTTTTGCATAGCTAAGTTTAAGCAAAAAAAACCGGTCAAGTGCAAGTTGAACTTGCACAATTAGTGTTCCGTACGTTGATTGTTTTTAAAATAAAAATTTTTGTTAGGGTGGTATAAAAATGATCAGTGACTTCACAAAACACACCCCAAATGAGTTTTCAACAAAGTTTGTTTCCAATCTTTACTGAAAACTGGTCACCTTGAAATTTTGTAATGCACTCGTGATAATTTTCATTCAATCTATACCCCGTGGAGAATATTCCAGAATTTTTTCAAAATTTTTTGATCAGTACTTTTCGAGATAAGGTAGGGGACAGCGATTTTTTAAAAGTAATGCGAAGAAAAGTGTGCGCAAGTATTACGTTATATATATATATATATATATATATATATATATATATATATAAATATATATATGTATATATATATATATATATATATATATATATATTATATATATATATTATATATATGTATATATATATATATATATATATATATATATATATATATATATATATATATATATATATATATATATATAGATATATATATATAGATATATATATATATATATAATATATATATATATATATATATATATATATATAAATATAAATATATATATATATATATATATATATATATATATTTTACTCGTGTTTTCACAAGCTTTCATTTGACACCACACTCGATGACCTAGTAAAAAAAATTTTTTTTCACTTCCGATTTCACCCCTCAAAACGAACCCTTTAAGTCAAAATTTATGTTACGGTGGTATAAAATGATCAGTGACTTCACAAAACACACCCCAAATGAGTTTTCAACAAAGTTTGTTTCCAATTTTTTACTGAAATCTGATGACCTAGAAATTTTTGTTTTTTTTATATACCATATAAATTATTAAAGGTAATGCACTCGTGATAATTTTCGTTCAATCTACACCCCGTGGAGAATATTCCAGAATTTTCTCGAAATTTTTTGATAAGTAGTTTTCGAGATAAGGCCCGGGACAGCGATTTTTTTTCGCGAATTTTTAAAAATAATATTACAAAGAAAAGGGCGCGCAAGTATAATATTATATATATATTTTTTACTCGTGTTTTCACAAGCTTTCATTTGACACCACACTCGATGTCCTAGTAAAAAAATTTTTTTTTTCACTTTCGACTTCACCCCCTAAAAGTAACCCCTTAAGTCAAAATTTAATTCTCAAAACTACATGGCTCTGATGAGGCCATCAATTCCTATATTATTACCAAATTTCACCTTTCTATGTCAAATAGTTTCGGAGAAAATCGGGTGTGGTGTGACAGACAGACAGACAGACAGACAGACAGACAGACAGACAGACAGACAGAGAGACAGACAGACAGACAGACAGACAAACAGACAGACAGACACCGAAGTGATCTTATAAGTGTTCCGTACGGAACACTAAAAAAGCGCCATATGGAATGTTAATGACGCTTTAAACAAGATGATAGTGGATAAAATTAATATACCATTATAATATTCTCAAAATTAGGGACGGTCTTTTTTATAAAATTGTGAACGATTCTCCAATATTACCTGTAAGAGCAAACTGAACAAATAAATCACTGAATTAAAATACAGTTAATATTATTTTTAGAAGAAATAAATAAATAAAATCAATTAATGTATATAAAATTTAATCATGCATAAACTCAGCTGTTTTATAAAAGATCTTGTCGATGAGGAACTTGCTAACAACAGTTTTATATTTTCCCATGCATTGTCTTAAAACAATGAGGCAGTCTTGTGTTTTGGAATACTGATAAAATAATGATTCCTCCTACTGTACAAACTTCCCTCTCCTGGTCTTTCAGATAAATGCATACTGTAATTAGCATATTATTACAGTAGTGTCAGTGAATATTGGTTTACAGCTCTCTCACATTTTATGGTTAAATATAGGCCTGATATTTATTTTCTGTCACATAAATACCCCATCCCATGTAGGCTGGCGTCCCCAGGGTATATTATTATTAGGCAGGTGGCTATCTGCAATTAAGAATATACACTAACAAAATCTGACTCGTTCAATGTAACATATTTTCTGTATTAAAATAGCATAATGCTGAGTATAATTTGGAAGCGATGCACTCAATATGACTCCCAAATATCAGAAAGGAGTGGATAGTGGTACCAAGAGATTTGGTAATATTAGAAAATATAATGTCAAGCTGTTCTCAAAGGTTTACTGGAAGCAATTTCTTTATAAACATATTCATATGTTTGAGCATCGAGTATAAAACGCTTTCTTCTATACCAAACTTTCAACTCGGAATAAATAAAGTTTAGAAAAATGCATGTTACTATTAATTTATTAGACTGAGAACTATAATACATGTATATTTAGAGAAATTTTTTAATTTTCTTCAGAAATGTTTGGTTTTTTTCACGTTTTAGGGTCTCTAGGGAACGAAAAATTTTCGTCAATCTGTCTGACTCTCGGACTGTTGGCGGGATAACTCTTAAATAAAATGAAATATTAATTTTAAATTTGATAAACATATAATGCCTACAAAAGAGACATAATTTATAGTTTTTGAGCGATTACGCTTCAGGGTGGGTGAAGGGCGAGGGCGACGGTAAATTTTGGATAATTTTAATAGTTATATGGTAATTCTTCCTCTTTTTTGTTACAATAATAAACAAATTTTATGCATAATTAGTTAAAACTCATATATGGTTAAAGGGTTAGTAAGAAGTTAAGATTGCTTCGTAAATATCGTGTTATATACCCAAATCTTGGCTCAGGGTTCTCGCAAGCCACGAAATCGGAAAATGAAGTTGTTTTTTTGTTACTTTCAATTTGTACAATTTCAGTAGTGTTATGAACATTTATTTAAGTTTTGTTTTTCAAGTAATAGTCAAGGGCATTATTAATAGGAAATATAAAGGAAGTTAGAATGGTTGCTTCGTAGATGTCGTGTTATAAGTTGAGTCGCGAAATCGGAAAATGAAGTTACTTTTTCATTACTTTTAATTTGTATCATTTCCATATAGATATGAACGTTTATCCAGGTTTATTGTTCAGGTAATGGACAAACTTTAGGCATGTTATTAATATATATATATATATATATATATATATATATATATATATATATATATATATATATATATATGTGGGTTTACAAGAGTTGCTTCGTACTTTTCGTAATTTTTGTTATGTATCTCTGGGAGTATTAAGAAATTCAGGATTTGAAAAAGATCGACTAGGCAGTTTTACAAGATTTTTTTAGTGTTCTGTATGGAACACTTATGGGATCATTTCGGTGTCCGTCTGACATACCGAATTTTCTCCGAAATTATTTGTAAAATAAAGTTAAAATTTGGAATATATGTAGGAATTGACGACCCAATTAGAGCCGTGTAGTTTTGAAATTTAAATTTTGGTTTAAGGGGTTATTTTATAGGGGTACGTGAAAGGGCTTCAAATGGGATGTGAAATGAAAGCTCGTGAAATCACGAGTTCAAATATATCTATGATGTAATACTTGGGCACAGTTTTCTTTGTATCTCGAAGAATACTGATTAAAACCCATGCGACAGTTTTTTCTAAAAAAAGTTAACGTTGCTGAACCCGACATAGCTATGGCGGGGCACTCCATTCCTCTAACATCGTCACTCAATTTGTTGGGCGTTAATTTAGGAGCAAATATGTCCTGGCATGAACATGTCGCAGGCATAGCAAGGAGAACTTCTTAAAAGTTGGGAGTATTACTTATAGCCAGAAAGCTTTACACTCCACAACAACTGTTAATTCTTTACAAAGCTCAAATTCGACCAACTATGGAATACTGCTCCCATGTTTGGGGCTCCGCTCCGAAACATACATTGCGTTTGTTGGATTCTATTCAGAGAAGAGCTTTTCGTCTGATTGGAGACCCGGAACTGACCGGCGGCCTTGAGGTTCAGCTTGTTACTCCTCGTACAGTGCTCTTTAAGCAGTCTTTTATATGGAGAACATCATCCCTTTGGAATAATTTGCCCAGTACTGTGTTTCCCACCGAGTACAATTTACAGCGATTTAAGAACAAGTGAATCGCTTTTTCCGCCCACGTGTCGCTCCTGTAGCACTTTTGGGACTTCCCTGCAGGTGTACTAGACCAATAAAAAAAAACTTTTGAAAAAATTGTGAAATAGTCTTCGTAATGTGTAGATTAAACCAAAATTATCACTAGTGCATTACGTCCGATAATTTATCTGCTATAAAAAAACTGTGCCTTTACAATATCGAGGAGTTAAATATATTTTCAGTACCGTTCGTCGCCCTCTAGAGACAAAATAATTTTATTTTATTTGTATATAATTAAACGCGTATTTAGGTAGTAATTGCTTATTTTACACTTTTATTACTAAATTCTATATTAAGCTAGATTGGTTTATTGGCTATTAGGTAGCTAAGATGCTGTAGCTGTTATACACTAATGACTAAGAAAAACGTGAAAATACATACTGGATCTTAAGATGTTAGGGCATAATTAACATAGTTTCGGTAAGGATTCTATTTTATTTTAAATGCAATTACAGTACGGAACACTAATTGCGTAAGTCGCGGCTCCGCTCGCGTGGGCTTGATTCACCACTATCGTCACTGCTTATTCCTTATGTTACCCAACGTAATAAAATATCTCCCATTATTTCCCCTTATCTCTCAACATTTCTCCTTATTTCCCATTATTTCTACATAATTTCCATTCTCTAGGCTTATCTCTACTCATCTCCCATTATTTCTCCTTATCTCCCATTATCTCACCTTATCTCCCATTATCTAGGCTTATATCGAATTATATAGAACATATGTATTAATTTATAAAAACACGTAAATTGGATAAGTAGTTCTCAAGTGATAAGCGTACTAACGGACAGACAGACAGAGAGACGTTGCATTTTATAAATATTCTAGATAGAAGATTATAGATAACCTGGCAGAGAACAAATGTATGAATTTAAAACAAAAAAAACACGTAAATCGGATAAAAGGGTTCTCGAGTGATAAGCGCACTAACAGACAGACACACGGACAGAGAGACATTGTATTTTATATATATTATATTCTTTTCTACATGAAATTGTTCCATATTTAATGCTTTAGGCAGTGTATTGCAAGAGAACGCGCTAGCGGCAAACTTTTCTCCGACTTGATTCACTATTATCGTCATTGTTTATTCCTAACGTCACCTAACGTCATAAAATATATCCTATAACCTGGCCAGAGAACATATGTATGTTTAACAAAAAAGCACGTAAATCGGATAAGTGCTTCTCCAGTGATAAGCGCACTAACGGACAGACAGACAGACAGACAGAGAGACGTTGCATTTTATATATACTATAGATATTCTTTGCTACATGATATTTAATGGTTTAGCATGTTTAAAAAAAAAGCACGTAAATCGGATAAGTGCTTCTCCAGTGATAACCGCACAAACGAACAAACAGACAGAGATACGTTGCATTTTATATATTTTAGATAAAGATTATAATTATTATTATATAACCTGGTCAGAGAACATATGTATGAATTTAAAAAATCACGTAAATCGGATAGGTGGATCTCGAGGGATAAGCGCACTAACGGACAGACAGAGAGACGTTGCATTTTATATATTATAGATATAGATTATTATTATTATTATATAACCTGGCCAAAGCATAAATGTATGAATTTAAAAAAAAGACACATAAATCGGATAAGTAGTTTTCGCGTGATAAACGCACTAATGGACAGACAGACAGACAGAGAGACATTGCATTTTATATATATTATAGATTATAGATTATAGATATTATCTACTACATAATATTGTTCCATATTTAATGGTTTAGACCGTGTATTGCAAGGGAACGCGCTAGCGGCAAACTTTTTTTCCGACTTCATTTACTATTTTACGTCACTACTCTTTCCTTTTGCTACCTATCGTAATAAAATATAGCCTATAACCTGGCCAGAGAACATATGTATGTTTTTAAAAAAAAAAAGTACGTAAATCGGATAACTGGTTCTCCAGTGATAAGCGCACTAACGGACAGACAGACAGACAGACAGACAGACAGACAGAGAGACGTTGCATTTTATATATATTATAGATAAGAATTACCTATCACTCTTATATTAGCCATTTCCTCAAAATGATTTATTGTTAAACAACGTAATAAAACATTTTTCCTGCACATGGCCCTATTTCTCGAAAGCATGAAAGAATTTCCCATGGAAAACACACAAAAACATTTTGTATAATCAATTATTAAATTGTTTCAAAATTAGTTCGGAGTTTACCACTTGTGGTTGGTTACGTGAACTAATTTAAGTAACCTTTATGTTAAAGCGCCTGTTAGAAATTATAATTCTAGTTATCTTCTCACTTTTATCAGCATTTCTGTATTAACATTAAGCATTACATAAATTGGTCGAATTAATTTTAAAATAATCCACTTTGTGACCACTGCATTTAATTTATAAAACTCCCAATTTAAAAAAGAAAAAAAAAATATAAGTTTCATTATGAATATTTGATAGTAGTAGGCCCACATGGCCTGGTAATAGTACCAGACGAGATGGACAAGAGAGGGTAGTGCCTAATATAAGCTTGTTATTTTAAAAATAACTCAAGAGGGAAATATAATCTACTTATTCAAATATCGCTGTACTATCGATTTTACATACTTATAAAAAAACTCGTTAATAGAGTAAAAAAATTTGCTTACGAAAACTACTTGAGATATTGACTGTAGTGTAAAATATTCTATAAATCTACTGAATTTAAAATTGTTAATTACTAAAGCTTATAAAATATTGTGCAACAACTTTTATGCTGTCAGACTAGTGGGTTTGAAGGAAATAATGCACTTGTGAATGATTAAGCATCGTCTTGCTAAAATTTTGTGAGCCAATAAGTCAAAATTATTATTTCTTATTTAATTTTCAGTGAAGTAAAAGTTTTTTGTAATGTAGATATACACAGTTTAGATATATTCCTAAAGTCCTATAAGAGAATCACGTGCGCGAACTAGCTATTCACATTGGTCTTCTCTGCACGTTGTAGTTGGTGGAAAAAATATCATATGAGATGATGTTTTCCATAAAAATGCCCCTGAGGAGAATGACATGAGGAGTGACAAACTGATCCGCATAATGATAAGAAGTATTTGCTCAACTGGTATTTCTAGCTTGCACCACTCTAACAGGAATCACGCAAACTACATCCGTCGAATACTTTCCATGATAGCTGAATCGCGACGTGTATTTTTAGCAAACATAGAAGACTTCTTATTAAAATATTGATAAAATAGACTTAAGCCACCAACTTGTTTACGATAAAGTTTCCTTGAAAGTTACAGATATCCAACTAGGTATAACAATGTCTGATATTGTAAGATTTAATTCTTTAAAAAAGAATACTGACTGGGTTTTTGAAGCGTTAAATTCTACTTAGTCGCTAAGACAGAATTTTCTCAAAGTATTTGTTCAGTAAGAATTTTTGTCGTACTGTAAATTATATGCCATGAACTTTTTTTTCAGGAAAAAGAAACAATTCAAGTGGACACCGCTTAGTTCAGATACCAGGACTAAAAATAAAATTAATATTTTGTCAAATAATAAATCCATTGTAAAATATGTGACAATGATCATAAATTTTTAAGGACCAAGATAAAGATTAAGACAAAATTTTTAAAAAAATTCAAACACGCAAAAATGATAAGAACGATATCAACCTACTAAACTAGAAATCTTGGTAATAATAATTGGAACCAAGATTGAGAGAGAAGGAAAGTGAAAGAAAACAATTTGAATAACATGAACGATAATTTAACAACATTGAAAGGAACGACTTTAAACATAGAAAAGCAAAAACACAAAAATGTAGATAGACTGAGTAAAGAAGCTAAGAACAAAAAAGAAGGGTAGAAAAATATCAGGAAACTAGAGAAATGGCAAAGCAAACAAGAAGGATAGTAAGAAAGAACTTGAAAAAAATTCTACGAAGCCAAGGTTAAAAAATTAGAGTGCAATAAAGAACTGAAATGTTTGGAATCAACTGGGAAAAACAGATCGTATACTTGAAAGACGAGATGAGACACTAGAGATAAGGGACTGGGATGAGACTGCTACCACTGTGAAACAGTTCTATTGTAAGTTATATGATATATACAAAAACAACTCTAGCAAATACAGAAAATTCAGTTGACTATGTTGGTTCAGAAAACCTACCTGAAATTACCGAAGAAGAAGTATATCATGCGCTAAAAATATTTAAAAATATTAAATTGTCTAGAAATGATACAAGTTCAGTGGAAATGTTAAAGAAGGGGGATCCTGAGGTGGTGAAGAAACTTTGCCATTTTTTAACCTGTGTTTCATTAAAGGTAACACCCCAAATAACTGGAACAACGCCATGATTTTCTTGTTACACAAAAAAGGAGATGAAACTAATTTAGAAAATTACCGACCGATCAATATACTTTCTTAAATCGATAAATTGTTTACAAGGATCTTAAAACACAGAATGACTCTCAAACTAGATAGCTATCAATCTTCTGAGCAAGCTGGTTTCACGAAAGATTATGGTACATGCGAACACCTACTGATCATTAGATTGCTACTTGAAAAATCAGTGGAACATCATTTAGGCATCTGCCTAGTTTTGGTGGAGTTTCACAAAGCATTTGATACTGTGGAACATTGGGCTATAAGGAATGCACTTAATTATGTCAGAATTGAGTATAAGTATACCCAGATACTTAAGAATATCTAACACAATGCAAGTTCCACTGTTCAAGCTGAAAAATCCACGAAGCCTATTCCCATGAAAAGAGGCGTAAGGCAGAGTAATACTCTCTCTCCAAAAATGTTTATATTATTTTTAGAAGACTTACTCAAGAATTTGGACTGGGACAATCGAGGTATCTTGATTAATGGGAAAAGACTTATCTTCCGTTCGCGGATGATATTGTCTTAATTACAGAGAATCCCAATGAATTGCAAGTAATGTTGACGGACTTGGAAAGAGAATTATCAACTGTCAGATTGAAGATGAATTTGTAGAAAAGCAAGGTAAAGTGTGGAGAAAACACGAACATCACGGTTGAAAACACTACTCTGGAGAACGTTGACTTTATATATATACCTTGGCAATAGAATAAAACTAGGCTACGAAAATCAAACCACGATTTATAGAAAAAAAGATTGGCTTAGGTTGCATTTGGTAAAACTAGTAAAACACTGACAAACAAAAATATTCCTGTGTACCTATGAAGTCGGCTCTTCAACGAGAGCATCTTTCCAGTCCTAAATTATGAGGCCGAACGGTCGGGTGTGCTTTAGCAGATCTTTAATCTAAAGACGAAAGATCATTAAAGAATATCTGAGGCTTAGCGAAACAGTGGCGTTAATAAATCTCAAAAAACTCATATACAACTATTCCCATCGATAGCTGGGAGAAACCAACCATAGATTTTCGATGATGTTCTAAATATCCGAATTAATGGTCAAGAAGAATAGTCCAACGTCAATGTTGGTGCATCAATGGATTCAGAGAGGCCACAACTAATTAGGAAAGGTTTCCCCACAACTTTGTGCGTCGAAGGAATTGGAATTCTTAAGCCAGTTGATATTAGGGACATTTAACTTGTCTAGGTCGACAGTGTCGTCACTTAAATAACCAATCTGTATATAATTGATGGTGTTTCCAAGTGTAGCAAATAATGCTTTAAAGTTAATATTACTTAGTGATCGATAAACACAGTAAATAAATGTTGAGTTGTTTTTTGATCTATAGCCTTCTTTCTTAGACAAGAGAGGTAATTTTTGACAAAAAACACATTCTAACGGGACATCTAAGCCGAAAATAAAAATCGTACTTACCTACCTATTCGAGTTCAAACCTCATATAATGCAAAATTTTACTTTAATATTTCAATCGCCGCAAGGTAACGTCCCAGAATGAGCCTTTACAGAAGAGGGCTGTTTTACGTCGGGAATTGGGAACATTCGTACATCTTCAAAAAATCGGCTCATAGGAGCAAGTCCACGCAATCACCATGCCGATACAATGCTACCGCACCAAGCAATACCTAATAGCATATGGGAATCTACCTTCTGATCTGTTCTTTTATTAGACCTCTATAAAAGACAGAATATGAGTGTATTCTATCGAGCAACAACACATATTGTCGTTGATATATGTGTGCAGAACAGGAATCAGATCTGTGATATGAGCATGTAAAATATTCAGCTCTCAGATATAAATTTTAAAGATTAAAGCGCTTCAAAATTTAAAAAAATTGATTTTTCAGATACCAGTATCGTCGTTAATAACTATATATGGAATGAAATATGTGTAGAGTATTACAATAGATTAGAACTAAAAGGAAATACTAACAAAATTAGAGTTTTCCTAAAACCATGAAATTTTTGTGTTTAATTCTCAGTCTTCACACTGAGAAAATCATAAACTTAAAAGAAATCTTCCCTTAAACACCCTACATATATACATAAATACGAACTTTCAAGTCCTTGAGTTTTAGATAGACAATATTTTAACTATTTCACCGTAACTCCTGAAAAATATTTTTTAATCCTGATTTCTACTTAGTTTTATGAAATTTTGAGTACTTTATCATCCATAATTATTTATTAACAACTTTCTGATGATGCGAACCAACTTCTTATTTCTTAAATACATATTTAAATGCCATTAGAGTGTAATTTCTGGACACCTACAAATTGCTTTTAGTACAGCTATTACGAAGAGATATAGTAAGAAATGATATTTAAAAGTGTTTTGGTTACTTCAAGTCTAATATTTTTAGCATATGGAAAAGAAATAGTAGTGGAAAAGGTATGAGTACATTTTAATTAATTAAAGTTATGTATATTTTGGTTTTATAAAAATTACCAATGTGATAGATAAATAAACTAAAAAAATAACAGCAGACAAATGATGTGTGGCAAGACTCTTAGAAAAGTATTCCAGATTCAGTAACAATATAAGTTACTTCTAGCTATTACTCAGTATATATCACCACTACACCAAACACTTTATTTTTGCACTCGACGCGCGTTTCGCTAACCATGTTAGCTTCATGAGGAGCGATGATTGACTAAAGCTAAAACTACAAATCTACCCTATTTATACTTAGCCTAACCCTTGAATTACTCAAGCGGAACTAATGACATAGGCAAGGCCCTCAGTTCCGGTCAAGTACCCAGTAGAGGGGACTATAAGGAATAGGCCCTCTGTCTTTATTTAAACTACTTTTACATTTTATGATTTCCATACTTTCGTATGCGTTCAACAATCTCCTATCAGATACATTTTTTATTAATCTTAGATTATCTAATGTTACAGTATGATCAGCTTCAAGAGCATGTTCGGCAATGCTAGACTTTTCTGTTCTATTGTATCTTAAGTGTGCTAAATGTTCTTTAAATCGTGTTTTAATTGACCTTTTAGTTTGCCCAACATACTTTTTGTCACAATCATTACAACTAATTTCATAAATTCCACTTTTCTCACAATTAGGAATCTTATCTTTGGGATTTCCTAAGATATTCCTCAGATTGTCTGATGCCTTATAGACTAAGGTGAGGCCTACCTTATTAAATACCCTATTGAGTCCCTTGCTATATTTCGGATTATATGGTATGGAGACATATTTGGTGTTATTTTCTTCGCGTGTAAAAAAGGTGGAATTCTGAATATTAAACCTAAATTTATGTCTATTTATTAGCTTATTTACTAAGTCATCGTCGTAACCATTAACTCTAGTTATATTTCTGATACGATTCCTTTCTTTATTGACGTTTACTCTGTTCAGAGGGAAAGTGACCAAACGATGAACTAAAAAATGTAATGAGGCTAATTTATGTTGTTTGCAATGAAATGAATTATTAGGAATATATCTATCTGTTACTGTATCCTTCCTATAGATATCAAATTCTAATCTATTATTATTTTTAATAATTAAAATATCTAGAAAAGGCAATTGTCCTTTGTTCTCAACTTCGTAAGTGAATTTAATGGAATCATAACGGCTATTTAATTTAGAAACAAAATCATTAATATTTGCTCTCTTTGTATCAAAAATCGCGAAAATATCATCCACATACCTATACCATACCCTTGGGAAATATTCGAATTCTTGACTGGCTTCGATTTCAAACTTACTCATGAATAAATTGGCTATGAAGGGTGACAAGCAATTACCCATAGCTGTTCCTTCTTTCTGAACATAAAATTGATTGTTATATTGGAAATAATTTTGTTCCATACAAAGTTTAGATAATGTTAAGTATTCACGAATAATTTCGTCTTCAAAGTCATTCATTCTAAGTAATTCTTCGAGATATTGTAAAGTTTGTGGAATTGGCACACTTGGGAACAAAGAACTAACATCAAAAGAAATTAAGACTTCACCTTCATTAAGAACTAGATTTTTTATTTTATTTATGAATTCTAACGAATTCTTCACTGCGAAAGTATTTAATGGTAACTTCTCAAGTTCTTTTGATAACCATTTGGATATTAAATATGTGGGTGATCCGACCGATGAAACAATGGGTCGCATTGCTTTTCCAGGTTTGTGAATTTTGGGTAAGCAATACAATTTTGGTATGGTCGGATTACTCACATTTAATTTAAATTTTAGCGAATCGGAGACAAGGTTCTTACATTTTTTTAAAGAATTTTTAACCTCTGATGTCATTCTCGGTAATGGATTTCTTATTACCTTTTCATAAGGGCCAGATTCGATAAGATTATCTACGCGTTCAAAGTAATCTTTCTTATCCAATATAACAACCTTATTTCCTTTATCCGCTTTTAAGTAGAAGACATCTTTCTTTTTCAATCCTTTAACTACTTTTATGTTTTTTCGTGAATTAGAATTTGTGTTGTTAACTATGTTTTTCGATATTTGATTGCGACATGCTTCCCTAACAAAGGATTTACTATTTTCTGGAAGTGTACTAATGGAACTTTCAATGTGAGCAACTATTTCTGACAAATTATCTCTAGGAGGGGGTACTGCAAAGTTAAGACCTTTGTTTAAGATGCGAATTTCATTTCGTGTAAAGGATTGAGATGAATGATTTTCTACAATATTTACGAGTTCCTGAGGACTATTCTTCTTCGGTAAGAGCTTTTTTAATTTTTTACTTAGAATAGAGAATTTCTTTTTATATTGAATATCAATAACTAAAAACATTTTCCTCTGGAACTCGCTCCATACTTCATATTCAGTATTGTTTAATCCTGAAGTAAGTTTTTTGAATATGCTGTATGATTCTAGCTATGTTGGTTCTAATTTACTTATTTTTAAATAAATGCTCTTTCTTGCTCAGGTAAGTAGGTATGAGCTTAAATACCTGAAAAATTAAATTGAAATATATAATAGTATTAAATATGTGTTATTCTTTAATTACGTATTTTATTAACACACTTAGTCGCTGCTCTGCCCAGCTGGATTACTTAATTTGCATCATAGAGATGGACAGACTATCAGACCTGCTTTACTTTTACTTTATTACTTTGCTCTTGGGTATTCACGATTTTTTTTTAAAACTATTCAATCAATTTTAATTAAATATGGAAAACCTTACGAGATAATTGTTACATTCAAGAAAAATTGCATGGAAATTAGATATGAAATATACAGAAATATGGATATAATTTAATGTAATTAGGTTACTCTTCGTCACTATATTCAGTTATTTTAACTTAACTGGTTAATACAAAAGTTGTCAGACTGAAAACAGTAACCATAACACATATCCTACAATTTCATATATTTCTGTCTTTTTTAAGACTTTCAGCCTGCTGAAAGATGAAGTCAATAAAATATATCATAGTGCCTTATTACTTGGAAAAGTGCGCAAGACCCATTGTCTTATGCTGTCTCTGACTAGTACGAGAATATTTTTTGCATTTTTATATATTTATACCTATATATACATATATATATATATATATATATATATATATATATATATATATATATATATATATATATATATATATATACATATATATATTAGATTGACCACAAGACCACAAAAAAAAAAACTTTTTATATTTGGCGGTACTAACAACTAAAAACCTTCTGTTAAATGTAAATATAGATCTCTAAAATTTTGGTCTAAAAATGTTAAGGTTTAGAGGGTGCTAAAGTCGATTTTATTTGTACCACCAGTATACTGTATATTTTTTAGGATAAAGACATAATTGTAAGTTAAAAACATTACTTTTTGAGGTTTAAATTACATGGATATGTAAAACTGACAGTTACGTACAAACTTAGACCACGTGCCACTACGAGAGACCAAGTAAACTCAAGTTACGAGCAATTAAAAGACGTTTAAAAAATGCATAAAGGGGCCAAATTTCAAACTTAATGGTTACTTTACGTTGCACGCGTTATTTTTTTCAGGTTTAAATTGCACAGATATTCTGGACTGACAATTGTGAACAAATTTCGGCCACGTGCAACCATGGATTAACAAGAAAAGTCAAGTTATGAGCAATTAAAAGACGTATAAAATTCAAAAATAGGCCAAATTATGTATTTAAGGATTACTTTTTATTGTGCAACTTATTTTTTTGACCAATAAATTGCATAGATATTCAGAAAAATTAAAAGACGTATAAAATTCAAAAATAGGCTGCTATTTATATTTATTTATTTGTATTATATTTATATAGGTTACACTAAAATAGCAGACAGGAAAACTAGCCTAACCTAAAGCTGGTTTCGGGTTTGAGAATGTAATAACTTTTATATGTTTTCCCTCGACGGACGCCTTAAGTTAAGTTAGGTAATAAATAA
This sequence comes from Pachyrhynchus sulphureomaculatus, assembly GCA_019049505.1. Taxonomy (NCBI): domain Eukaryota; kingdom Metazoa; phylum Arthropoda; class Insecta; order Coleoptera; family Curculionidae; genus Pachyrhynchus; species Pachyrhynchus sulphureomaculatus. Next base: position 116,565,119 of record CM032449.1, on the reverse strand, counting down.
ACATAAATATTAACCTATTTTTGAATTTTATACGTCTTTTAATTGATTATAACTTGACTTTACTTGATTGCTCATGGGTGCACGTGGCCTAAATTTGTTCATAGTTGTCAGTCCTGGATATCTATGCAATTTATACCTCAAAAAAATAAGGTGGGCAACAAAAAGTAACTAATAAGTACGAAATTTGGCCTATTTGTTCATTTTAAACGTCTTTTAATTGCTCCTAACTTGAGCTTACTTGGTCGTCTATAGTTGCACGTGACCTAAGATTATTTGAAATTGTCAGTCCTGAATATCTATGCAAATTATTCCTCCAAAAAATAATGTGTGTAAAGTAACCGGTAAGTTTGAAATTTGGCTTAACCTTCCATTTTAAATGTCTTTTAATTGCTCATAAATTTTGTTTACTTGGTCGTCCGTGGTCGCACGCGGTCTAAATTTGTACGAAATTGTCAGTTCTACATATCTATGCAACTGAAACCTCAAAAAAGTAACGGTTTCAATGTACAATTGTTTATATCCTGCAAAATATACAATAAACTGATGTCACCAATAAATTCGACTTTAACACCCTCTAAACCTTGGTAACAATAGAGATTTTCACGGATGGTGGAAGGTAATACTTTAAAATTCCGGGTGTCAATCCGTTCGTCTAACGATGAATTTACACGACGTTGCGCCAAAATCTCATTTGGCATATATAATGCTCTTGTTGCTATTGCTTCTCGATACTGTGATCTTCCTACTGCTGCCGTTCGAAGCTAAGTTAGCTTCAGCTTCGAGTGGCAACAGCAGCAAGATCACAGTATCGAGTAGCAGCAGCAGCAAGAGCACTTGAAAATGCCAAATGAGATTTTGGTCAAACGTCGTGCAAATTCATCGTTAGACAAATGAATTGACACCTGGAATTTTAATGTATTATGTATATATATATATATATATATATATATATATATATATATATATATATATATATATATATATATATATATTATATATATATATATATATATATATATATATATATATATATATATATATATATATATATATATATATATATATATGTTCTTGCTCTTGTGTTGTTTCTCCAACTATTTTGTAATATTTTTGGTCAGTAGTATATTTTTGAAAGTAAGCCTCGATATAGTTTCCTAATATGAAACAGAGTTAAGAACTTTTTACAAATTTGGTCATATTTGGAGCTATTTGTTTCCAGTAATTATACTTCAAGAAATTGATTGATGAACCTAGTGGCATGTAGCGATCTGATATAATTGTGCCAAGCTCTGCAACGTAACTTTTTTCGGATATATGTCTATTTTTTATTTTTCTGTTACGGACAATTTATTTTTTTTTATGTTAACATTTATTTAAGACCAGTATAAAAACTTTTTTCTCTATTCACGTACGTGGGCTTTTATTAAGGTAAAGTAAGTAGGTTTGTTTCATTTCGGCATTTGATAAATAATTTTAAAATTTCAGCCTGTCGCTAATTTGAACACTTTATATTGGATTTTTACTGGACTATTCGCAGAGATTGAGCAGCAACAATTTATTACAAACATTCATACCCGGAACACCACAAAAATTTGAGATTACAAGGCAATTTTTTAAAAGCAAAGCAGTAGTTACATCAAGAATTTGAAGTTTAATATGGTTTGGTGTAAATAAGACATAAGGATCCTTTGAATGGGAAAATTTAACGATCCTAGTACACAGTTTAATTTTGGGTATAGATTATTACTATACTTGCTACATTCAAATAAAATATAATTTAACTTGCCAAACAGTTCGACATAACTCGCATAAGTCAGATTGTATGACATTTATTTATTTAAGATGAGCAGGGTAACCTGCATGGTCAAATTTAAGTCTTATATTAGTAGTAATAAATCATATATATTCAATTGACTGTGCCAAAATGTGTTTAGAATTTCTAAATAGTTCTGAGCTAAATTAATAGTTACTTATAATTAAATCACAGTCAAAATTCAGTCAAAGTATCTATGTGCAAGTCCCCATTATTGGGTGCCCATCTAAAGGTATTACTTTCATTTTGAGGATTTTATACTGGAAGATTGAAAGTTTTTTTTAAAATAAGATTTACTGAAAGTGCACCTAGTTGATAAACGATAAGTTATAATCGATCTTAATAGTGTACAATGTAGCTTTGGTGTAAGGTTAAGCTTACTTTTATAATTTAGTAAAGAATAGATAGCCAGTAATCAGATACACATTTTAGTCAGAAGCCGCTGGAAAATATTGATGAGAGATACAAAAATATGCCTAGGAATGGACTGCCGTAGCGACCACAATGCTCACCCATAATCTGAAGCAAATAACACAAGACGAAATAAAACAATCAAGCTGTAATGAACTATAGACAAAAACGAAGACAATCATTGAATCAACAGCATCAACTGGCGACGATATAAAATCGAAACTGAAAAAACTATGAATATCTCTATCATTTTGGCAACTAATACAAGAACATCACCAACTAAAGTCTAAAGCCTCAATCAGGAAACATAACTAAAATATAACTTAACAAAAACAATAAATAAAACTATTACCCAAGACAGAAATAAACAAGTAGCGAAAATTTTCATGGGAAGTACAAATAACCATAGCACACAACTGAATATGGGAAATCTAAAGCCAACAATTCTCAGGACTGAGGTGAAATCAGCTATGAAAAATCTCAAAAATAATAAGTCCACATAGGTGGATGGCATTGTGGCCGCTTAAACCGGCAGGAGAGACCGGTGTTAACTTAATCCACGAAATATGCAATAAGATTTGGACAACAGGTGAATGGCCTAAATAATGGATACATTCGATATATAGATATATATATATATATATATATATATATATATATATATATATATATATATATATATATATATATATGGTATATATATATATATATATATATATATATATATATATATATATATATATATATATATATATATAAGTAGTATATAGGGCGGAGTACTGGGACTGCGGATGGCATGTGTCCCATTACCCGAAGAATGACCTTGAAAGAGCCGAAGAATGACCTTGAAAGAGCTGAAGAATGACCTTGAAAGAGCTGAAGAATGACCTTGAAAGACCTGAAGAATGACCTTGAAAGACCTGAAGAATGACCTTGAAAGAGCTGAAGAATGACCTTGAAAGAGCTGAAGAATGACCTTGAAAGAGCTGAAGAAGTGTTCAATGACGTCACAGTCCAATGGCTGTTGATCAGTGCCCTTTTGGCATCATTGGATGTCGTAAAGCTTAAGAGAGAGAGAGAGAGATTAGGTGAGCCTCGATGTGGTGGATTATCTTCTGCAAGAAGAGGTCTTCACTGACGTCACACCGATACATACGTAACATATACACACACACATTAGGTTGTGGACTTGTATGAATTTAAATATAAATAAAAAAAGCTAATGTCTAGAGCAGGATTCGAACCTTTATTTCCCATACTGCAAAACCAGCGCCTTAACCCACTGAGCCACAGAGGATTGTTACGAGATAGTGTTAGTAAAGGTATCATATTAAAAAAGATCTTACTCCTAGTAGTAGTCTTTGGATGCTGGTATAATTAAATTACGTAGTAAACAAAATGAGATATTGATGTTTTAACAAGGTAAAAAAAAAGTGTGTTTTTATTTTTGGTGGCACCTCGATGGCATGTGTCCATCCGAAGCGGCGTATCAAGACCTGAAGAAGAATGAAGACCTTGGAAGAGCTGAAGAATGACCTTGAAGTGTAACATGAAAAAAAGTGTGTTTATTTTTGGTGGCACCTCGATGGCATGTGTCCATCCGAAGCGGCGTACCAAGACCTGAAGACGAAGAATGATGACCTTGGAAGAGCTGAAGAATGACCTTGAAAGAGGTGATGAAAAGTGCAAGAGTCAAAGAACTTGGGTGTGTTGTTAAGAAGAAGATGAGGGTGTAAATTAGGCCAAAAAGTCCTTATTTGGAAAAAAGGGTTGGTATTTAGGGGGTAGTTTTTTTAGGGGTAGTTTTGGTATGTTGTAAAAAAGGCAAAAATAAAATTTTTCTGTACTAGGGTAATTTTCCCTATTTTTTTGGAAATTATTTAAATGAAAAAAAGTCTAAAGTGATCTAGCTAGAATACGAACCGTCGACCCATGTGATGGAGTTCTGTTGTATTAGCATTTAGGCTATTGAAGCTTCGTGAAATAAGGAGTAACTAAAAGGTATATATAAAAAAAGAATTGTTTGTTGGATAAGTAAAAAATGACTTGTAGAAGTTGGGAAAAATGTTGTAAATTGAAAAATTTAGAAATAAAATAATTTTTTTTTTTTTTAAATAGTAGAACTTATAATATTATTTTTTTTATTTTTTTATTTCCTTGTTATTCTAAGAGAATAGCCGATTGTCGTTTTTTGTTTTTTTTTTGCTTAACTTAATTTAATAATAATAATAATAATAATAATAAAATTTGTTCTGACTTGTCCTAACTTGTCCTAACTTGTTCTAACCTGTCTGTCTGTCTGTGTGGTGAGAGGAGGAAGTGTGGTGATATAACTTTATTCTAACAAACAAAAAAAAAAAAAAAACAAAATGAAATGAAATGAGCCTAGCCTAGCCTCGCCTCACCTCATATGTATAAAGCAAAAAAATAAAATACCCGATGTAGGAATTTTCCATACGACGCTTGTCTTAACCTGTCTGAAAAAGTCACGTGACCAAATTGCCAATGACATCATCACCGAAAATAGTCTGTTTTCCAAGAAAATAATAATAATAATAATAGCCTAGCTTGTGTAAACAAAAAAAAAAAACTTTATATTTGAAATTTTTACTAGTAAAACTTTTTTTTCCTTTACTAATAATAGATTTGTTGTTGTTGTTTTTTGGGTAAATAAAACACACAAGTATGAGCAGATTTAAGAAAATACATATATTAAGAATAAAGAATAATTTTACATTATAAAAAAAAGTTATAAAGTGTTAATATAAATAATTTTATTTTGTGAGAAAACAAAAATTATCTGTTTCTATTTCGTTCGTTGGCTTCTCTTTCGATTCCTCTTCTTTGTTTACTGGACAAATACGAAGATGGTAAATGTTTTGCACCATCTTTTGTTTTAAAGAAATCCTTAGCTTCACATGTCAAACATTTTTGATTATACAGGTCTGTTTCACCTTTACATTTGGGACATTTTACTTTTTCAACAACTGGCATTTTTTTTTTTTTTTTTTTGTTTTTAATGTTCTCTCAGACTCTTTTTTTTTTAAATGAAGTTTATATTGATACATCTCACCCTTTTATATAAAATCTTTTCCTACTGCTATTATTACTTACTATTCATTATTCTTATCGATCCAACTATTGTGTTTATTTTGACAACAAAAAAAAAAAATTAATAACAAGGTTAGACATGGGGTGCAAAAGATGGAGGTTGTCAAAAAAAGAGTACATATACGTTTAAATTATGTACCAACGTCTGCTGTGCTCCACGATCGGTTGTGGATCTTACCCGTCCGCTATATGTGGCAGGAAATAGATACGATCGAAGAAGAAGAACATAACTTTCTCTTGAGCCTAGATAAATATCCACAAGTACGATGGTACTTGATGGAGAAATTTTTAAGGGGGAAAGAGGAAGAAATTTAAGCAATTAATGCTCAATAAAAAAAATAATTACTTAAATAGGTAGTAATTAACAAGAAAAATAAAATAGTTACATAGTACTTAAATAGGTAGTAATTTGATGAATTTTTTTTTTTTAATGTTGAAAGAGGAAGAAATTTAAGCAATTAATGCTCATTAAAAAAATAATTACTTAAATAGGTAGTAATTAACAAGAAAAATAAAGTAGTTACATAGTACTTAAATAGGTAGTAATTAATAAGAACACATACACACACACACAACAGTCAACATTTGTGAATGAACAGTGTCACTGTAGCAATCGTTGTTTTCCTTCTCTAAAAAGTTTTTTAAAAATAAAAATACAATGTCAGATGTTCCATGTACCTTAGTTCTTTTTACTAAAGATAAAATTAATGAAGATGATGATGATGGTGAACCAAAAAAGAAAAAAGTAGCAGAACAACCCCAAGCAAGTACAAGTAAATATTGATTTTATAAGTAAAACAGAGTAGTAAATAAAAGTCTAAAATTTTAAAATATAGTTACCTTTTTTTTTTATTTATCATTACAATTTAAAAACCAATCTCTCACTAACAATACATTTTCTCGAGCACATATTAAATTATTCTGTCCATGACTATTACAATGATAATTAGAACTAGTTTCTTTACTTAAAGTTTGTAACTTAGGACAATTTAATTCTAATAGGTCTATAATAATATTTTTAGGAATTATATTTTTCAACCACATTTTCTTACTTAATCCTTTAACAAAAACTTTTTCATGTGACTTGATTACATTTTTAATAAATAGATATAGACTTTCTAAAGGTAAATAATCATCACTAACACTGTCCCATAAAAGTCCGTGGATATTTTGAGTTGACCAACTGATATGTTTGCTTAGCGTTGAATTGAACCATTCCAAGGGTTGTGGTAGGTTTATATGTCGGTGAAACACTTTTCCATTTTTAATGTTTATAATAGCAATTTCCTTACAGATAAAATTATTGGTGGTATATTGAAATCCTTGCACGTCCAATATATACATTATTATAGATTAAAATACTTTCACTGTGCTGGTAAGAGGGTTGTATCTAACTAATCGATCATGCAAAATCAAACAACAAGCCGTAGTCCCTTTGGGTACGTTTTGACTTGTCTCAAACTCTATTCGTATATCGACAGCTCCTCCTTTCAGTATATCTTCATTCTGTCGCGAGCAATCTATTACTACTAATGGTGTGTGTGTTTTAAACCTTATAGGATAGACACATGGATCATTGATAGGTGTATAATAGTATGATTTTTGAAACTGCGCATACATCTCGTAGAGAATGGCCTATTTGTTGACGTCAAAATCTAAATTTAAATTATCGTATGGGAAAACTTCGGAATTTAAGTAGACCTTTAAATTAGTCAAGTTAATATGTTTAAAAGTACTCATATTTTCAGTAATTTTATTATTCATTGCTGTTTGAAAAGCAACAATAATAAAACGTGGTTTTTCCAACTGATTTGAAGATTTTACAGCCCAAGTGTGATTTTTTGACTGCTGCAGTTGTGGATATTCATGCAGTTCCCAACTGCGAAATGCTATGTTTAAATCCCTGTTGCTTTCGAATTGCTTGAGAAGGCGTAACTTTTGACTATCACTCACTGAAATGTGTGGCATTTTCCAAAACACTTTATTAAGGGTTACTTTATAGGTTTCCTTTTTATCTGCAGTTTGTTGAATTCCATTCAAATCCGAACTGCTTCTGATTAGTATCAATTCTTGACGTGTATTCATTACAATTTTATGAAAATCTTCAGCAAATCCCATTATTATTTTCAGTGGAATGCAAACATTGAAATTTCCACTGCCATCCAACAGAGAAGGGTTCTGTTTTTCACACCACCCCTGCATTTTGTAAACTGTTACTTTCATTTTGAGTAAATGATACGAGTCCCTTAATAGTTGATGTTATTCCAGGATTTCTAACACGATCAACTACCACTCCTCCCAGTTCATAACGAATTTCATCAAACAGATGGAGTATTCCATTGTTAGAAAAATGAACATTTTCACTAAATGTATCATCACTTTTAAGAAGTTTACCTTCAACATATAAAAAACTTTGACTCGGCAACGTATAAAGGTCCTGAGTTTGAATGGGTATACGAATTTCATCGTTGTTGCTTAAAGTTGTTGATGAATAAGGTTGATGTGTATGGTATTGATAACTAACTATTGATTCGTCATGTAACACATTTTCACCAACTTTTAATATATTATAACTCATGTTCCTCTTCTCTTTCTTCTTCAGTATTACTGTATTTGCACTTACACCTAATTATTATTATTAAAATTCTTTGAACACTTGTACTAAGCTGCAACTTAAAGCTATACCAAAGTCTTTGTAATCTTGAAATTTTGCTAATATTTTTATAACTTTTTTAATTTAAACCCTAAGGTCATTAATACAGACTTATTCTCAGGTGTTAATTCTTTCAATTGTTTTTGCAAACTACGATGATTTTTCTTTCTTCTATATAATTTATAATCAGTTTGTTGTTGTTGTTGTTGTTGTTGTTGTTGTTGTTGTTGTTGTTCACAGCCTACTAGCGGTACATTAAATGAATTATGGTTATATAGAAATACCATCTTCTTCTTCTTCTTCTTCTTTCTTTTTTCCTATGAAACTTTTTTTAAGTGTAAACGTATCGTTATCAACTCTTTTCTAAAATTAACTAGATTTCCGTCTTGATCGGTGATTTTAAGCTGAATTTCATCTATATAGCGAGTGCTTATTGGCAAATATATGACATTTGAAGGTTTCTCTACTATTTTAAAACCAGGTGGTACATTGGGGAAAAAAATGTGAATTATATGCACATGCGCACCATTATTATACGAATTAGTGACTAGATTGCATTCTACACAAATTGAATTAACCTTGAATATATCTACAGGATTTTCTGATATGTACTTTGTATTCGCTTTCAGTATTTTGTTCTCAAATCCCAATAGTTTTTCCCAGTGAATTTGCTTTGCTAAAGTCAATTTTTTTGTTACTCTTAATTTCACACTTAAGCGTGTTCAAGTTTTCCTCGATGACGACAAGTACATCATCTGTTTCATTGGAAGTTATTTCATTTAAAGTTGTTTTCTTTGATGGTGATGATGATGATGATGATGATGATGATTTGCTTGTTCCACCTGACTTTATTTGAATTTGCTTGATCAAATAGTTTTGTATATCTTTAATTTCATAGGATCCTTCTGGTAAAATAATTTTTTTTTGTCTTCATCATAATAAAAGGTATTGTTGGTTTTATCAACGTTTGGAATTGAATTATAACTTTCGAAATTAATCAGACCCAAAACGTACTCTTCATTTTCGTTTAATACAATCGGAGGATAAATTTTTGATGACAGTAGGGAGTCACGTCCTGACAATGTAAACGTGTAGGACATTTTTTTTTTTTTTTTACTGCAAGTTCTACTCTACTCAAAATATTATGAATAAATAACAATTTACTGGTGGGGTACTTATCCTAGAAGTTACGGAATACGATGGTAGGATATAACGAATTGTACTAAGTACACGTACCTGTTACTTCATTGAAAGCTGACAGAGTGATTGGTACAAAATGTTATGAATAAATAAAAAGCACTTTTAAAGAATCAACTTGTTTTTTTATTGTTAAAATATACGGGGTGATATAAAAAGTTTAAACATAAATGTCCACAAATAATAGAGTTGTAAGATTGATATGACGTGTGGTTATAAAAAAATATTACAATGTTCATTCAACTGAAAATACAGTTGTGTTTCTATGGGTGGCAACAAATTTCCAAAGCTATCGAAATAATAAATTACAGTTCCATATTTCTTGTAAGCAGTCCAATGTGTACCAGGTCCAGCGTTGTTATCCAAATTGATTACTCCCCCGATTCATATTTATGAATTTTCCTCGGCAACCTGTCCTTCATATAGACCCCTCGAAAATATGGAATTTTCATTTTTTTTGCATACATTTCCATCTCTAGGTTTGTTAAAGCATGATTGGGTAATGCTATCGGTAATTTCGTATCTTGGGAGGATAATGTAAAAAAAGACCCATTCCATGTTTGTAAGGTTTTAAATATAGACCCTTTCCCATGGCAAATGCTTCCATTGTTTTATTATGACGTTGACTTTCCACCAATTGTTGCTTAGCCGATCGAGCATCATTAATGGCTTTTGTAATACCTGCTGCTCCCCCACTCAAAGCACCCAAAGCACTAAGTCCAGCAAATATCGGTATTAATGGTAAAATTCCGCCCGTTTTAGGAATCTGAATAACTCTCGGTGCTTTGATTTTACCTTTTTCATTTTTCACCGTTTTAATGGCAATATTAAGCGCACTGTTTATATTCGTAGGTTTTCCTTTTAAGATATTCCTTTTTATTTTCTTTGCAACCGACTGGAAGCTTGAAGTTTTTTTTCTTATACCACGATTACTTGTTTTTCTCCTTTGTTGTTGTTGTCGTCGTCGTCGAATAGTTTGTCTTTTAGATTTACACACTTTTTTTTTACTACAAACCATAACTGTTATCTTGTTAAAGGTTTTTAATTAACTGAATCACATATAACTAATAATCCTAATTTATATTTTTGCTCTTTTATTACCAGTAAACTCATCAAAGTCCATATCCAAGTTCTCATCCTCACTACTACTACTAGTACTATTAGATCGTTTCCGCTTTTTACTAGCTATTGGTTGTTGTTGTTGTTGTTGTTCTATATCTTGCTTAAATCTCTTCTCCAGTAAATTAGCTTCAGATTCTTGCTTATTTTCAAGTTTTCTTTTTCTCTTAACAGGTAAGGCAGTAGTAGTAGTAGTAGATAATCTATTGCCCATTTTTTCTTTAATTGCTCTTTCATGATAATTAAGGTGCTTTTCTTCTTCTTCCCTATTGGGTTTTAGTATTCGTTTTTTCTCAGGTTTTATTTTCATTTTCTCCTTTTGAATTTTTTTTTTTTTGGTTGGAAGGGCTATTGATTTTACCTAACAAAGTTTCCATTGTTGTTAGATATTTTTGCATTGCTTTAACACTTTGTCTAATAATGATTGCAACTTGTGGAGTCATATTCTTCTTCTCCTTCTTTGACACTGTGATAGGACACTGACAATTTTCATCTTGGTTAATCAGTTTATTTGATATACTATTCCTACCTCCACCCATACCTAATTTAATTTTACTGTTCATGATAGCAGAAATACCTGCTGCTACAAGTTTCTCTTTCCACGATGCATCCGAGGCTCTCATTCTACTTAGGGCATTTCTCAGTAAAATTCTATCAGCTTGATGACGATCATGTAAATCAGTGTAGGTTGAATAGGCTATATCATGTTCTTTACACGCTTCATCGAGAGGATTGATTCCTCTATCACCACGTGCTAGACGTTCTTTCAATTTTGTACCAGGTCCACAAAAATTATATCCAGGTAAATGTAATTCAAATGGAAGCTTATTAATTGCACTGTTTAAAAGACCCCTGCCTTGAAATGAGTCACCGCTTACATAGTATTTCATTTTATTTTATTTTTGTTTTTATTTGAGAAGAGCTAATCATAAACTGACTATATATTCAACAAACCCTCCTTTTTTATAGTTATTTCTATTCTAACACTTAATGTGAAATGAAGAGAGTGGTCAAACAGAAAACTAGACTAAAAGTTGTAAATCATGATTTAGAAGATATTAAAAATGATATTAAACATAGTGTATTGTTACCATCAACGATGCGATGTATTATTTCCGGACCTAGTAACTGTGGCAAAACGTCAACTATGCTAAGCCTTCTCGAACATCCGAACGGATTAAAATTTGAAAATGTTTACCTTTATTCCAAGTCTTTGTATCAACCTAAATATATTTATTTGGAACAATTATTAAAACCGATCAAAGGTCTAGGATTTTTTGCATTTGAGAACGGTGAACAAATAATAACACCATCGGAAGCTAAACGAAATTCTGTGTTCATATTCGATGACGTCGCCTGTGACAAGCAAGATGTAATACGAGAATATTTTAGTATGGGTCGTCACAATAACATTGACTGTTTTTATCTTTGTCAGACATATGCAAAGATACCGAAACATTTAATTAGAGACAATGCCAACGTACTAATATTATTCAAACAGGACGATTTAAATTTACGACATGTATATTCCGATCATGTTGGTACAGACATGTCGTTTGACAGCTTCAAAGAGCTCTGCTCTTTTTGTTGGAAAAAACCATTTGGATTTTTATCTGTTTTCAAGGACAACAATATTGATGAAGGAAGGTATCGTTATTACTTGGATCACTACATATATATTTAATTAAATTTAGCTAATGCTCTTAGACAACATCTAAGTGTCAATGGTACATGATGGCTCCAAGAAGCACAAGAAGAAGAAGAAGAAGAACAAAAAGCAATAGTTCAAGTGAAAAAAAACAAAAAAGTGTTAAACATGAATTAGTGAATAAACGAAAAGATATAAAAAATAAATTAAAAATTTTAAAACATGAACAAATTGCACATGAGAATTTATTTCAACCCATAACAAAACATCTACTAAACATTGAAAATAAATTGGAACCAAGCAGAAAGAAAATGAAAAAAATAGACTCAGCCCCTGATTTAAAGATAAAAACGGAAGACGCAGATTATGATGCTGAGGATCATGATGATGATGATGATGATGATGATAGTGAAGATGGTGTTATTAAAGATGATAGTGACAAAGAATCAATAGCCTCTGAACCTATTCCTAAAACCTCAACTCCTATGGAATTTAACATAGTTACACCTAGAGGATTGAAAACACCTATGTCTGCCCCCCGGATGAGAAGAAAATTACAATTTTCCACCGTATCTAAACCACCGTATAATCTAAGGAAACTTCTCATAAAAAATGTTCAAAAAGACCAATTAGCTGAGGAAGTTGCAAAACAAAAGGAATACGAAGCTCAATTGAAAAAAAACAAAAAGAGGAAAAAGATTGACTGATTATTATGATCAATACCATCCTTCACCTTTAAAATATATAAAAAAGTTTCTTAGAGATCCTCATAGTGAAAATTCAAAGGGAAAATTTAGAGTAAAATTTGATAGAGAGATTGAACGGTTTTCCATCGGTAATAAAACGATTAATTTCGATGGACCTGATCTATTAATTGGAGGAAAACGATATAAGGGTACCAATGGTTTGTATGGGTTACTTTTTAATCAAAATCTACCAACTTCCTATACAAATAAAGATTCTAAAAATTATGTTCAAATTCTAACTAAATCAGGTGCTATAAAAAAAATGTGAAATCTAGTCGAAATAGTAAATTTAAAAAACTTATTGAACCAATGTTGAAAAAACCGGATAGCGAATCAGAGCTAGCAGAAGAAGAAGAAGAAGAAGAAGAAGAGAGTATAAAACAAGGACACGGGATATTTATGAAGGTTACTAATAATCCAATTGATTATGTGTACTGGGATGATCCAAATGAACTTGTTGAACGACTACAGTTGTTACTTACCTCTGAGACAGCAGGCAATACAAGTCTTACAAACGAGATCAACTCAATTATTGAAGAATTACGTGAAGCTAATATTATTGTTGAGTAAAAAAAAAAAAAAATGACCAAATATGTAACTAAAGTAAAAAAACAAATCGTTGAAGAAATTCATAGACCAGCCAGAATAAATTTTAAACGCAGAAGAGTAATTTTAAAATCACTTTTGGATCTAATGCAAGCAGACTTAGTTGACATGAGAGAATATGAAAAGGAAAATAATGGTTATAAATACATACTAGTTGTGATTAATTGTTTTTCCAAATACGTATGGGCCTATCCATTGAAATCAAAAACATCAAAGGAAGTTGCAGATGCTCTTAAAAACGTGTTCAAGGAACAGACTCCAATCCATTTATGTACAGATTCTGGTACTGAATTTACAGGAAAAGAAGCACAAAACTTGATGAAAAAATACAATATTCGACACTATGTTGTGTACAGTGAAAAAAAAAGCCTCGATTGTGGAACGTGTCAACAGAACACTTAAAACTATGATGTGGAAAGAATTTAGTCTTCAAGGATCTTATAAATGGGTTAAATTACTACCGAATATAGTAAACTTGTATAATAATAAAAAACATAGAACGATAGGTTTAAAACCTGCTGAGGTAACGGAAAAACAGGAAAAAATGCTACTGAACACCGTTTACAATCACATCAAAATGACACATAAACCTAAGTATAATGTAGGTGATCATGTACGTATATCAAAACTTAGAGGTGCCTTTGATAAGCAGTACAAACCAAATTGGTCCACGGAAATTTTCACCATTAAAAAAGTACAACTTACAAATCCTGTTACGTATTTACTTCAAGACCAACACAATCATGACATCAAGGGAGGATTTTATGAACTTCAACTGCAAAAAGTTAAATATCCCGACATTTATTTAGTTGAAAGAGTGTTAAAACGTCAGGGAAATAGAGTATTTGTAAAATGGTTAGGCTTTGATAATAAACATAATAGTTGGATAGATAAAAATAATGTTCAATAGATGTATAAATGTACATTTTTTTTTTTTAATTAGAATAAATAAATCAATTTTTTTAATTTTTGGTTTTTCTTATATTTTAGTGTTTAAGTGTCTTGATTGTAATGTGAAGACACGGCATTTTCAAGAATGTGTAAGATGTGAATCAGCTATATTTAAATGTATTAGCTGCAGACGTCAACCAAAACCCAACGAAAAATGTAAAAGGTGTAATTGTTCAGCTGAATATTATTATTTTTCACCTGATGGAAAATTTGTAAACAGATAATTTGATAGCAGAAGGGAGCAGTAGTAGTAGTAGTAGTAGTAGTAGTAGTAGTATATAAAGTAGAGATAGATTTAAATTGATAACACACACACACACACACACACAATGCCAGTTATTGTAAGAGTAAAGTGCCCCAAATGTAAAGGTGAAACAGATCTATATAATGAAAAATGTGTGTAGCATGTGACGTTAAAGAACTTTTTAAATCAAGAAATGGTGCAAAACATATACCGTCCCATTATATTTCCAGTAAAGAAAGACAAGGAAACGAGAAAGCTGCTAATGAAAGACAAGGAAACAGATAATTTCAATATTCCTATATATATACTACATTTATTAACAGTTAACTCATATAGTTGATATCTATTAATGAAAACACATCTAAAAAAAAAATGTTATTTACCAAGTATATTTTTTTAGGATATTTCTTATCCTGTTTTTATTATATCAGTTGTAATAATGATGATACTAATAATAATAATAATTGCAGTAAGTACAGAGAAGATAATGTCTATTTAAAGAATGATTACGATGTTCTATATAAATACTAGTTTAACTCTATACCTACAATGTTCACATCGACTTGATAATTACATTAATTTATATGAAACTGAGCTAACAGTGATTGATGTTTGTATGGAAAAAATTAAAGAATACCAAAATGTTACCGAAGATTTAACTAATTCCATAAATTATACAAATTATATTAGGCTATTACAAGAAAATATTAAGTTGGAAGCAGATTTACAAATGTTCAAGAGAAATCTAACAGATAAACTGCAATTATGTCAGGAAAAAAATACAGCTGGTAATTTCCTAATTGGCGATCTTCGAGAAGAGATTTTAAAACTAAGGGAAAATCTTTCCGATACAACAACTGAAATTTATAAAATGGATAGCGAACTAACACAATGTAAAAATAATCTCCAAAATGCACGGGCAGAATACAGGAAAGTTTTTACAAATCTCAATGCTTGCATGGAAAGAGAGGAAACAATTCAACAACAAAAAGATAAATACGTTCTTAGATTAAGCAGTTGCAAGAAAAATAAAGGAAAGAAAAATAATAATAAGAAAGATACTACAACTACTTCTACTACTACTACTACTACTACTTAGAAATTAAATGTAAAATAAAAAATCTATTGTATTTTTAAATTAATATAATAACAAATTATTTTAAAACTTGTGTTTCATTTCATTTACACATAGAGGCTAGGCATGAGATATTTTTGGTGGAAAGTAGGGAAATAAAATTCAAACACAGGGTTATATTATTCATTTATTAAAATAATAATAATAATAATTTGTCATATTATAATTTATTTATTTATAAAAAACGTGGCGACCTACGTGGTAAAGATGATAGCTCTCGTGCACGGATAATCACATCTTTGACTTTATCACATTCACAGTCTTCTAATTGAACTTGAACATCCTCCAAATAACATAATGGGCAAATAGCAAAATGAAATCCATTTTGAGACATCACCATATCTTTAGTTAAATATCTCTTAAGCAAATTGTAATCACTTAACCATTTTTGTTTCTCACGTCCAGTAAAACACCTTATATAACGGTTGATTAAAATACATGCATCCACAATTTTCATATTAAAATCTTTCAGCACTCTTGGTAGAGTAAAGTTATTCACATCAGTATCACCCATAATATCGATGTACTACAACCAAAGATCTGTTATAAACTAAACTAAACATGAGGTGAGGCGAGGCTAGGCTAGGCTCATTTCATTTCATTTTGTTTTGTTTTTTTTTTGTTTGTTAGAATAAAGTTATATCACCACACTTCCTCCTCTCACCACACAGACAGACAGACAGGTTAGAACAAGTTAGGACAAGTCAGAACAAATTTTATTATTATTATTATTATTATTATTAAATTAAGTTAGGCAAAAAAAAAACAAAAAACGACAATCGGCTATTCTCTTAGAATAACAAGGAAATAAAAAAATAAAAAATAATATTATAAGTTCTACTATTTAAAAAAAAAAAATTATTTTATTTCTAAATTTTTCAATTTACAACATTTTTCCCAACTTCTACAAGTCATTTTTTACTTATCCAACAAACAATTCTTTTTTTATATATACCTTTTAGTTACTCCTTATTTCACGAAGCTTCAATAGCCTAAATGCTAATACAACAGAACTCCATCACATGGGTCGACGGTTCGTATTCTAGCTAGATCACTTTAGACTTTTTTTCATTTAAATAATTTCCAAAAAAAATAGGGAAAATTACCCTAGTACAGAAAAATTTTATTTTTGCCTTTTTTACAACATACCAAAACTACCCCTAAAAAACTACCCCCTAAATACCAACCCTTTTTTCCAAATAAGGACTTTTTGGCCTAATTTACACCCTCATCTTCTTCTTAACAACACACCCAAGTTCTTTGACTCTTGCACTTTTCATCACCTCTTTCAAGGTCATTCTTCAGCTCTTCCAAGGTCATCATTCTTCGTCTTCAGGTCTTGGTACGCCGCTTCGGATGGACACATGCCATCGAGGTGCCACCAAAAATAAACACACTTTTTTTCATGTTACACTTCAAGGTCATTCTTCAGCTCTTCCAAGGTCTTCATTCTTCTTCTTCTTCTTCTTCTTCTTCTTCAGGTCTTGATACTCCGCTTCGGATGAACACATGCCATCGAGGTGCCACCAAAAATAAAAACACACTTTTTTTTTACCTTGTTAAAACATCAATATCTCATTTTGTTTACTACGTAATTTAATTATACCAGCATCCAAAGACTACTACTAGGAGTAAGATCTTTTTTAATATGATACCTTTACTAACACTATCTCGTAACAATCCTCTGTGGCTCAGTGGGTTAAGGCGCTGGTTTTGCAGTATGGGAAATAAAGGTTCGAATCCTGCTCTAGACATTAGCTTTTTTTATTTATATTTAAATTCATACAAGTCCACAACCTAATGTGTGTGTGTGTATATGTTACGTATGTATCGGTGTGACGTCAGTGAAGACCTCTTCTTGCAGAAGATAATCCACCACATCGAGGCTCACCTAATCTCTCTCTCTCTCTCTCTTAAGCTTTACGACATCCAATGATGCCAAAAGGGCACTGATCAACAGCCACTGGACTGTGACGTCATTGAACACTTCTTCAGCTCTTTCAAGGTCATTCTTCAGCTCTTTCAAGGTCATTCTTCAGCTCTTTCAAGGTCATTCTTCAGATCTTTCAAGGTCATTCTTCAGATCTTTCAAGGTCATTCTTCAGCTCTTTCAAGGTCATTCTTCAGCTCTTTCAAGGTCATTCTTCGGCTCTTTCAAGGTCATTCTTCGGGTAATGGGACACATGCCATCCGCAGTCCCAGTACCCCGCCCTATATACTACTTATATATATATATATATATATATATATATATATATATATATATATATATATATATATATATATATATATATATATACCGATTCTCAGGAAAGGCCCGCGAGACGTCTGTGAAAATTACCTAACTATCTCTCTTATATGCTATGCAAACAAAATTATGCTCCACATCATCCAAGAACGATTGAAATTAATTATCTTGCCTCAGATTCTTCAAGAACAGACAGATTTTATACCCGGTAGAAGCACAAGCAATGTAAGACAAATGATAGAGAAGTTTTACGAATATAATTTTCCTGCCGAGTTCTGTTTCCTTGATTATACAAGTGCCTTCGACACAGTACAGTAGGATCATTTATGGAGAATTCTTCAAGAAATAGGGACACCAAATGATCGATGAGATCTGTGTAAAACACGCGAAAATTGTTGTAAAGTTAATATCGCACAAGTTGATGTAGTGTTTACTGACTTCTCGAAGGCGTTTGACCGGATAGATCATGGTGTGCTTCTGGGAAAGATGGTTGATCTCGGCTGTACGACGAATTTTGTTAGTTTCTTCAGGACATAACTGGTGGAAAGATTCCAGTATGTTCATTATAATGGTTTTAGGTCGCATTCGTTTCGTGCAGAGTCCGGTATTCCACAGGGGTCAAACTTGGGACCGCTATTGTTCGTTATGTTCATAAATGACATTCAGGAGGTCATTGATGTGGAATACCAGATGTTTGCGGATGACCTGAAATTGTATGTGTCAGTTGAGTCTGGTGGCGACTCTGAACGACTGCAGAGTAGTGTCGAGGCAGTGCGGGCGTGGTGTGACAACAATGCGATATTGCTAAATGCAAACAAATGTTCTGTAATGACAGTGAGTCGTAAAGTATCTCCAGTGAACTATAATTATAGTATAGGTAATATAGAGTTGCTGAAAGTGGAGACAGCCAAAGACCTGGGAATTGTTCTGGACTCTAGGTTGACCTTCAATTGGCACATTGGCAAGGTGGTTTCAGAAGCGATGAAAATGATGGGTTCATAATTAGAAATGGTGGGTCTTTTCAAAATATTGAAACCTTTTCAATATTATTCAATACATTGGTCAGAAGTAGGCTCGAGTATGGGTCTATTATCTGGGCACCATTGTGGCTTTGGAAAGGGTTCAGAGGAGGTTTCTAAAGTTTTTGGCTTGGCAAGTTGATGGAGTGTATCCACCGGTAGATATAGAGAATGATATTTTGTTAGAGAGATTTACTTATATGACCTTAGAGAAAAGTAGAAATATGGGCAAGGTGATGTTTCTATATAAACTTGCAAATGGTGTGATTCAATGTCCACTGTAACTGGAAAAACTAAGTTTTGTTGTGCCCAGACTAGCTCATCGAACTGGAAACTTCTTCTATCCACCTACTGCTCACACAAATATATTGTATGCTTCTCCCGTTTATAAGATATGCGCTGCTTATAATAAGGTATCTAGAGCATGTGATCTGTCCATGTCTTCGAGGGAATTCTGCTGTATCTGTATAAATTTATTTTAATAACTGTAAGCAAATATGTAATTGTAGTTTGTTTATTGTTTGTATATTTAAGCATTTTATGATATGTATTAGTAATGTTTAATGATTGTATGATCGGCCCTATTAATTAATTATTTTGTCGGGCTTATAATAGTAAATAGTAAATAAATAAATCACTTGGTGATCGATATATGCAGCAGATAAACTTTGTGGTTTGTTGATCTAAAGCGTTCTCTTCTTGGCAAAACTGATCGCTTCTGACAAATAGGCTGATTCTAAAGTTAGATCTAAACCAGAAATAGAAGTCGTACCCAGGATAGAGATCACTGTCTGTGCTGGTGGATAAATTGACCTTAGTTTCGCTTCAGAGAGCGCGTACATAAGGCATATTTGATTGCAGGGGTATTGAATTTATGTTCGAATTTAAACCTATTATTATAAAACTACTTGAAAATTATGATCCCAGTGGGAACTATTTTATCTTCGAAATTTTTTATCCTGGGAGCCTCTTCATGCTATTTTTTTCCCATAACGAAATCCGAGGACATCAGCGCAGCTACGAAACGTCAAGTAACTTCCTTCAGCCTCAGCGGATGCCATGGTATCACACCGGGGGACCTGGTTATTTACCATCAGGTTTTTTTCTTTTAGTCGCCTTTTAGGACAGACAGAACATACCAAGGGTAGTATTCTGCCCTGTTTAATATATTGAAATTGCTGACTCTTCGTGGCATATCGAGACACACCTTGAACTTGTTTTTATTAGATTGAACAATGTTGAAAATTTTATAAATTACTGGATTGTGGAATTTCAAGAAGTAATGAGTTAGATTTTCCCAATGAAAGAGAGAGGATAATTTAAAAGACACTACGGACATGTATGACATACGTTAAAGACGTCTTACATGTTTAAGTCTCGAAATTTTTTGCAAAAATAAATAAGTTAGACCAAAAGTGCCTTAGTAACTCACTGATGTTTTTGAATATTAGGGACAATTATGTTTTATAACAGTTTATTTAATTAAATAAACAAAAATCGTCGTGAGATTTTGACCTATATATGTTGTGTTTAATGCATTATTTACTAGGAAATCTTCAATTGTTATAAAGAAACAAGTTGCTTTTACTTATTAAGATGCATACAAATAATAAAATAGTCAACTAAGTTCAATAGTAATATACATATATGCATACATATATATATATATATATATATATATATATATATATATATATATATATATATATATATATATACGTATGTACATATGTATATTACTATTGAACTTAGTTGACTATTTTATTATTTGTATGCATCTTAATAAGTATATATATATATATATATATATATATATATATATATATATATATATAAATATATATATATATATATATATATATATAAATATATACATATTTATATAAATCTTTTAATCCTAAACGTGGGTGTAGGTAGGTATTATCATACTTGAGTTTCTTGTTTCAATTTTTCTCTTATTTGACGTTTCGGCCCCAGCATTTTCAAAATTTTTTTTGGTATACTTTTCATTTCTTTGAAATAAGCGAACCTGACCACTACATTTCGGTCGCTGGCCAGAGACAAAAGGAAAAAAAATTTAAAATGTTCGAATAAACGTTTTTTTTAAAACAAAAAGACACAAGTGTTAATTAAACGAACCTGCACTCAAGATTAAAATTCAAATATTTATGTATAAAAAGGGCCGACAAATTAATTTCTATATATATATACTCGTATATATATATATATATATATATATATATATATATATATATATATATATATATATATATATATCTATATATATATATATATATATATATATATATATATATATATATATATATATATATATATATATATATATATATATATATATATATATCTATATCTATATTTATATATATATATACATGTATATATATATATATATATATATATATATATATATATATATATATATATATATATATATATATATATATATATATATATATATATATATATATATATATATCTATTATATATGTTGCGCGTGGCTCACAACAAAATGATTTTTAAAAAAAACTTTCTTTTTCTTAAAACTTTTCTTTATTTTGATTTATTATTACTTTCACTTTGAAAGATACAAATGTGCTTTTTCTTTTAAAACTTTGGTCTTTGTTGAGAATCTTTTAAAATAAACTGTTAAATTCGAGTTTTATTTGCTCGCTCAAAATAATATTACTGCTTTTTTCTCCCGTCGCGCTTTTTGTTTTTATAGTTTTGATTTTTTTTTATGCTTAATTAGCAAAACTGCAAAAGATGACGAAATATGATGCAATCAGTTACTCATGTTTCATCATTTCGGTTTACTGCTAGACGCTAAGTAAGCACATGTATATCTCTTAACAATGGGTTATTGTTATACATTTTTAATACATTGTATGAGGGATTACATTTTAATGGTAAAGTGTCGTTATTTTTATATCTAACAACTCCCCTTATAAGAAAAAGTTAGGGTTGTGCCGTAACTTTTATAATTAAGTTTAAAATTAATTACAATGTTTGCTTAGTCTTCTCGTATAGGGCTTAGTTCTAGGTCATTTTCGGGTTGATCGTCTTGAGGGTGTATACTTCCTCTTCTCCTGGGGATGATCCTTTGAAGCCGTTGTCGGATCCCGTCATTGCCTTGTGGGTACTCTATTTGGAGGGTTTGTCTTTTCCTTCTGCATTTACATATACAATATAGAATAACTAAAAGGATAATTATAACAATGGTTAGTATAGTAAACCAGTGGGAATGTTTTGAGATTGGAGATTGGTTCATCAATCTATCGAGTTCTTCTGCGTGCTGGTTAAGTTTGTGTTGTGCAATGTTTAGATCCTCGATGTCTAATTTATTTAACTTCAATGGTTTCATTTCGGGTATCTTTATTTTGTCGGGGATGTTTTTGCAACACTCGTAGGGTATTTGTACGGGTTGATTGTCATACTTGACTTCTTTTTCTTTCTCTAGTAAATATCTGGAGTGTATTCTTGTATTTCCAACGTAGGCGTTACATTCGGGTTGCAATTTTAGGATCGTGTTCGTCTTAAGGATTTGAGATTTTGTCTCCCTTAGTCCACATTTAATCGTTACAAGCAAGGGTTCTGATACACTGATTAACCATAAGTTATAACCTATTTGTTGGACATTATAATCTCTTGCGATTAAGAGTGACGTTTGACATGTCTCTGGGATTTTCCTCAATTGTCTAAACAGTTGGGCTTCACATATGGCTTCACTATTTATCGGGTATGGTAGGACATTTGAACATATTTTCTCTTTCAAATGGAGAACTTTACAATTTTCGAGATTTTGGAATGATATGTAAGATAAAGAATCATCGTCTCTCGCGATATATTTTTTATTCGTTGGTAAGGTATGATATAAACCTGTTCTTTCATCTAATATCGGGATTGGATAGAGTCGATATAGAGTATACCTTTCTGGTTCTACCAGAGGGATTTTTAGGACAAAGATTATTTTCTTATCTGACTGATAAGCCTCTAGTTCGATTATGTCAAGATATTCTGGAGTATACGCTGAATAGGGTGGTAAAGGCAAGTTATATTTTGTTAGAGATTTAGATATTTCTTGTAGGGAATTTACTAAATCTGTTGGTAATATTATGGAACTGTGTAAGAGTTTGATTCTTGCAAATGTTATGGCATTTATTATGTCATTTAGAGAGTCTTCCAAGAAGATGTAACTCTCCATTAGGGATTCGCAAAGGTTTAAAAATTGAGTCTGTGCTTCGTAAAATGCTAAATCATCTGAAATATCCATAAGAGAAGTGCGTATTGTTTTTATATCGTTATTGAATGTTTCTTCGTCAATTCTTAATTTTTGAATTGTCTCGTTGAAGTTCTTTATTACTGATGTAGTGACTGAGATTTGGTTCTTTAGTAGGTTTTCAATTTCTCGTTCATCTCGAGTTACTTTATCGATGCATTCATTGAAATATTCGCCGTCTGAAGCGTCTAAATTTCCGGTTATCGTTTTCCAGATTGTTCCAATACCGTTGAATATTCCGCGTTTCTGTCGGTATTCATAGGGTTTTGTGTTTCCTATTATTATTCGATATTTTGTGTTTACTGCGTTTGATATTTGGTTTAGTAAACTCATGTGCGTTTGCACTTCACTTTTAAATGATAGTGTTCGCGGTGTGGGTTCTGAAATTATTTCTGACATGCTGAATATTATTTTCTCGTTGTTGCTGATTGTTTCTTTTATTGGTCTTAATTCTTTATACACTAATAATGTCCATTTTGCATTTGAAATTCTTAATGTTGTTTCTTCATGTAGGAAGATTCCGATTGTGTTGTTGATTGGAGAAAGCGTAAATTGGGCTGACGTTACGCATATTAACCATAAGAATCTGAAACCAAAAATTCTTATTCAAAATATGGTTTCATATGGTCGAAGTTTGTTTTTGTTATTTTCTGTGTTTCGGGGTTCAAGAGTTTAGCTGAGTTATCGAATAACTCGATAATTTCAAAAGGTCCGTTAAATAAATTTTTATCTTTGCTTTTTATTTGGGACTCTTTCATATATACTTTGTCTCCGATTCGGTAGTTGTATTGATTTTCTGAGATATTTTTGTCAAATCTTATTTTTGCTTGGTTCTTGAGATTTTGAGTTTTTTCTCTCGCTAAATTGTAGTAGTGTTTCATTCTGTTGTTTAGGTCTTGGATATATCTCGTAATCAAGGTTTTCTCATTGTATAGCATTTCAGGGGGTCTTCCTGACGTATGTCCAAATATTAATTCGTATGGTGTAAATCCGGTTGTTTTATTCTGTGTGTTGTTATAACATATCACTGCGTAGGGTAATATATTAAAGGGATGTTCATTTGGGTTGTCGATCTTATGTGCTCTGATCATTTCTGCAAGGGTCGCATGAAATCTTTCTAGAGATCCATTTGATTGTGGATGATTTACACTAGAAAAAGTTAGTTTGATATCGTAAAGTTGACAAAGGTCCTTAAATATGTTATTTTCGAATTCTCGGCCTGAGTCACAATGAATTCTTCGTGGTGTTCCGAAGTGTTGGAAGTATATTAATAATGTGTTAACGACTGTTGATGCCTTTTTGTCTGTAAGGGCATATACCTGCGTAAACTTAGTTAGTTCGTCTCTAACTGTAAGAGCATAATTCTGTATGGGGTATTCAAATATGTCGATATTGATTCTTTCGAAGGCTGTTTTTGGTGTCTCCGTTATTACTAAGGGTGTACTCAAGTTTTTCCTACAGATCTTGACTTTCTGGCAAGTTTCGCATTTTCTTATGAAGTCTTCGACATGTTTTGTCAATCCTTTCCAGTTGTATTTAGTTTTAATTCGTCGTATTGTTTCATTTATACCTCTGTGTATATTCATTTTTCCCGAGTGATTTTGGCTTATGATAATTGGTATTTCGTCTTCGCTGGGTGTTCTAACGGTGTTTTGACAAATTACGAATTTGATTTCTTCATCCGTGAAGATAAAAGAGATTATCTCTAAAATTGGTAATTCAACATTTGTTTCAACGTAGTATGTTTGTGAGATATCAAGTTCATTTTTACTTTTGTACAATGCATGGAATATTCTTTCAATTACAGTTTCGGGATCGAAAGGTATCGAAATGATAACATAGTTTCTATTCCGTACCGTTTTACTTGATAGAATATTTATTTCGTTCGACTTGAAGGTTGGCTTTTCCTCTAGTATGTCTTCGATGATTTTGTAATGAAGATCCGTTAATTTATCCTGCCAAAAGAATGTTATGATATTTTTATGTCTCTTATCCAATAAGTGATCGTTTATCGTTTTAAATTTTGAGTAATCTATAATTGATCTAGTTTTATATAGGTTTATGAAATCATCGTATTTTTCTAAAATTTCTTTATCGTATCCTTCTGATTTTGGTTGGTTTTCTTTCTTTTCCGGTTCGGGTTCTTTGCTCGTTGATGGTTTTGCATCGTCATTCATTGCTAGAATTGCAATTTTGGTTTCGAGCTTTGTGCATTCTTTAAAGTGATTTACTTTCAATCTACTGAGCGCGTCTGCATTTTTGTTGATTCTTCCGGGTTTATATTCTATTTTATAATCGTATTCTTCGAGTTTTAACCTCCATCGAGCTAATCTGCTTCCGGGGTCTTTTATTGAGAATAGCCATGTTAGGGGTCTATGGTCAGTTATTAGGGTGAATTTTCTTCCATATAGGTACGGTCTAAAATGTTTTACTGCCCATACTATAGCGAGTAATTCACGTTCTATAGTAGAATATCTTGTTTCGGCTCCGCATAGAGTTCTTGATGCGTAACTGATAGGAAGGTCTTTATTTATCGGTCCTTGTGATAGAATTGCTCCAATTGCAAAGGCTGAAGCATCAGTTGTCAATATAAATCGTTCTTCAAAGTTTGGATAGGTCAATATTGGATCCGTGGTTAACGCTTGTTTTAACCTGTTAAAGGATTCTTTGCATTCATTATCGAAGAGAAATTTTATGTCTTTCTCTAAGAGTCTGGTTAAAGGTTTTGCGATTTTTGCAAAGTTGGGTATGAATCTTCTGTAGTATCCGGTTAATCCGAGAAATGACTTTATGTCTTTCTGGGTTTTAGGTTCTGGTATATCTTGTATGCATTGAATTTTATTGGGATTTGGTTTTACTCCGTCTTTTGTTATGACGTGTCCTAAGTAGGCTACTTCCTTCCTTAGGAATTCGCATTTGTCTGGCTGTATCTTAAGATTTGCTTTCCGTAATCGTTGGAATACTTCTTTTAATCTTTTAATGTGCTCGTGTACGGTTGGACTATAGACAATTATGTCGTCCATATATACTAGACATCTTTCGTTCTGGATTCCAAGGAGGATGTTATCCATGACTCGTTGGAACGTTGAGGGTACATTTTTCAGTCCAAAAGGCATGCGTATAAATTCGTAGTGCCCATTGTCAACGCTGAATGCGGTCTTTGGTGTATCTTCAGGTTTAATTTCGATTTGGTGAAAACCTGAGGCTAAGTCTAGAGTTGTGAAATATTCACATTGTCCTAGTTGATCAAGTAAATCTGATATGTTTGGTAGAGGGTACTTATCATTGATGCTGAGTTCGTTCAATTTTCTATAGTCTATCACAACTCTCCATTTTTGTTTTCCAGATGCATCTAATTTCTTTGGTACTATCCACACTGGGGATGACCAGGGTGAAATTGATGGTTGGATTATTCCTTGACGTAACATGTTATTTATTTGCGTCTTTATCTCTTCTTTATGTATCTGGGGGTATCGATATGACTTTGTGAAAACTGGTTTCGAATTATTCGTATCAATTGTATGTTTTATCTCATTGGTAAAGGTTAACTGATCTCCTTCCAAGTAAAATATGTCGGAAAATTCTAACGATAAGTTGATGATCATTTCCGTTTCCTCCTCGTTTAAATGGTCTGTTCTTAGTTGATTTATTATTAAATTTCTTCGATTTACAAGTTCAGTATTTGATTCATTAAAATTCAAGATTTGATTTTCTACTGTTTCTTCTAATGGCTCAAGAATTATATCCGAGAAGTTGATAGTTTTCGGAATTGCATTTGGGTTTATTACTGATGTGAAAAATTCTCCGTATTTATTTATACGTACGAGTGCGTTGGGTATTTTTACGCGTTCTTTTTCCTGTGTTAGAAGTATAGCGTCTATATTTCTAAGTTTACATTTCAACTTAAAAATTTGTTCGGTCCGTGGTTCGATATTGATTTTATTTTCGAAAGTGTGAAAATTTTGTCCGTTGTGCGCTAATTTTGTTTCTCCGAAAGTTGGGTTTATTTTTTCGAGGGTTGAGCTTTCTTCGAGGGTTGAGTTTGGTTTCTCGAGGGCCAAATTTTCTTCGCCGGCTTTAAATAGCGGGATATTTTTTGAAATTTGTTTTTAGGTTTCTCGATTTCAGATCTATGACTGCGTCATAATGTTCTAAAAAATCAAGGCCTAAGATTCCGTCAAATTCGATGTCGAGATCACAAAGATAAACTTTGTGTGGGTCCTCTAAATTAAAAGGTATGAGAATGGATTCATTTATTAAAATTTTTTGATTCGTTATCCCTTGGATAATTACATTTTCAGGAAAACGTCTGGGGTAGTTCTGAACGGTGTTATATTTTAAGATTGAGATACCAGCTCCGGTGTCGATAAGGAGTTTGAATTGGTTTGTTCGATCTTTGATGTAGTAAAGATTTTTCGAACTAACTGCATTTAGAGAAATCGTTGGTCTGGACTCGGTTGGTTGACAATGTGGTTGTTCAAATTTGCACTGCTGTATTGTGGGTTTACATTCAGAGTTTGAACCTTGTTGACAGTCTCTGTATTCGGGTGTGAACATTCTGGGGGGTGGTCTTTGATTGGGATTGCGAGAAAATTTCCGTTATAAGGGTTCTCATATTCATTATCATAATCGTGATCATAATTATTATTGTTATTAACAGCATAATAACTTTCGTTGTTATGGTATTGATTGTCGATGTAGCAATTGTCTCCTGGACTATTAGCGGCATAATAGTCTTCTGGATTATAATCATTACTATTATCAGCATAATAGTAATTTTCTTCGTTGGGGTGTGAATAGTAATGTACCAATCTTGGTTGGTAATTAGGGTTTCGTTGTATTACTGAAGGTCTTTGTGGTTGATATTGATTATTTGGAAGTCTTGGAACGAAGTTTGGTTGTCCACTTGGTTGTTGACCTGTGGTGTTATTCGTAATGTTTGGTCTTTGTGTAAAATTTGAAATGGATTTTTGAATGAAGCTTGAAGTGCTTGGGAATTGTTGTTGGAATTGGCTTCTACATTGATTGGACATGTGACCTAATCTTTGGCATGAAAAGCATTTTGGTATTGGTTGCTTTTTTTGAAATTGCTTTGGCTGTGTTTGGGAAGGTGATCTTTGAAATTTCTGGTTTTCAAAGTATGATAATTGCGTTTCTCGATGGATGCGAGATTGGGCTTGAAGTAAGGTGTTGGGTTGGCTTGCTCTTATGAGTTCTCCTAATTTGGGTTCTAGACCTGTTAATAATGTGTTTAAGGCCATAGTCTCAATTAGACTTATCTGAGCTGTCTTTTGATCGTTAGTTAGTAGGGACTTTTGGATGTTGGCTAGCATCTTCGCGTTTAGAACTTGGAGTCTGTTATAAAAGTTGATTGCAGTTTCTCCAGGAAGTTGCTTTAATCGTTGAAGATCTTGGATGAGGGATGTGAGATCGCGGGAATCCCCGAAATGAGAATTTAGAAGTATTTTCATATCCTCATACGTTGCTGGATTTCTAGAGCTAATTAATTGAGCTGCTCTTCCGCGTAGTTTATTTCTTATGTGAATTACAAGAAATTTCCTTTGTTCCGTAGCTGCCATATCATATGCATAATCGCACGCTGTTAGAAATGTACCAAGAAATATCTGGTCTCCTTCAAATTCAGGTATTATTGAAAAGATTTCAGATAGCTTGTAGGGCTCGGCTTCTAGGGTTACTCTTGGATTTGGGTCGTTATTTGTCATTTTGAGATGTTAAAAAAAAATTGATATTCGATGTTAGAACAGTTTCTTTATATTAAGAAATGCGTGAGATGGAAATCGTGTAGTTGTAAAGTAAACTAGGCGGTTTCAATCTAATTTGATGTTAAATGTGCAATTTATGAAGTAAAATTGCGGCAAAAAGAAAAACAAAATAAAATCGTAATGATTCTTACTCTATTCCTCTTCTTAAAAAAAGGTTTTGCATTCTAGGTTATATTGACCAGGGGTGTCACCAGGTGTTCCTAATCCACCAATATTTCCTAAAACTTGTATCCTTTGGGTTGTTCGCGAAGGCTTTGTTGCTTTTGGTCCGAATGATTTTTTTCCTCTTTTTTTTTCACTTCTACTTCGGGGTGAGAGTGCTCGGTGGCCTCGTGTTCCGCAAAGCAGGTGAAATCTGGACAAAAATCTGTACGACTGCGCCAATTTTGTTGCGCGTGGCTCACAACAAAATGATTTTTAAAAAAAACTTTCTTTTTCTTAAAACTTTTCTTTATTTTGATTTATTATTACTTTCACTTTGAAAGATACAAATGTGCTTTTTCTTTTAAAACTTTGGTCTTTGTTGAGAATCTTTTAAAATAAACTGTTAAATTCGAGTTTTATTTGCTCGCTCAAAATAATATTACTGCTTTTTCTCCCGTCGCGCTTTTTGTTTTTATAGTTTTGATTTTTTTTGCTTAATTAGCAAAACTGCAAAAGATGACGAAATATGATGCAATCAGTTACTCATGTTTCATCATTTCGGTTTACTGCTAGACGCTAAGTAAGCACATGTATATCTCTTAACAATGGGTTATTGTTATACATTTTAATACATTGTATGAGGGATTACATTTTAATGGTAAAGTGTCGTTATTTTTATATCTAACATATATATATATATATATATATATATATATATATATATATATATATATATATATATATATATATATAGATATATATATATATATATATATATATATATATATATATATATATATATATATATATATATATATATATATATATATATATATATATATATATACATATCTATATCTATATTTATTATATATATATATATATATATATATATATATATATATATATATATATATATATATATATATATATATATATCTATTATATATATATATATATGTTGAAATAGGTGACGTGGATTCGTAGAGAAACACGTTCAATACTTTTTTTAATGGGAACATTTTTGAAAAATTAGAAGACGAAAAAACTGGATTTTTATAGCCAAACCAACACGTACCTGATCTGATCAGTGGCTATTATTAAACCAAAAAGACGAAAATTCTTAACAAGTTATGTAAATTTCTGTTGCCAAATACACGATTGCCTTCAATAATTGTAAATTTTTACATTTCAGAAAAAATTTATTTAATAAATGTAATAAATTAAAATGATAATAAATAATATATATACCTAGAAAAAATAATATTATAATAAAGAAAATTTTTTATCTATTTTTTTAAAAGATATTTCTTAATCGGGCGCGACAAATTTTGAGTTTCCACGTCTTCTAGTTTATTGTCTCTTAACAGCTGACGTTAACGTTGTTGGGAAAAATGGAACCAGAATTTAAAAATGTTGTTCTCATACTAGTTCCAAGAGTAAAACCGAAATGGTAAACAATTATTCTTATGACAAATCCAAAGTTTTTTAATGAAAGAGATATCTCCGGTAATGTTAACTGTAGAGGTGGAGATAATTTATTACCAATTAGTTACTTTGTTGTATTCTCCAATTAATAATGCAATGGTCAGGTATTAACAATACACCGTTTAAAGGTTTTGTTTTACTTTTTAGATATTTAAAACTATTATTTCCTACAAAATAGCAGAACAAGGAAGTTATTATTTGGTAGCATGCAGAACACAATTGTTTAACAGATCAATTGATTGCAGCAGATTCCTTGCCATAGCTGCAAGTAATATTCAAATGCTATACGTGACTGAAAAACTGGCCAATGTTAAAAAGGGGATGCATCGAATGAAGATCGATATTCTTGGTTTGAGCGAGGTTAATAGGACTGGCACTCGTCAGCAAAGTATTGAATGAGGACATATATATTATTCAGGATGATCACAACACCAATGTGGAGTTGCTATTTTGTCGTCACCTGAAATTAACAGATCCTTGATACATTTTTTACCTTATAATGACAGAATAATGATGATGGTACAAGTAAAAACGACCTATGGAACAATAAACAATATACAGGTCTATGCGCCAACATGCAATAACTGAGTTGAAGAGGTTGAACGTTTTTACGTTGAACTGGCCGAGGTGGTGAAACTCGTGAAAAAGGGCGAAATAACTATAGTTATAGGTAATTTTAACTCTTGGGCTTGGGCGACAGACTGTAACTGTAACCAGAATGATCTTTTTATTAGCAAAACATTTTTCAAACTCGCCCAGGCGAATGTACAGGGTGAGTCAACGATAGAGTAATGTTTATTATCTCATTTGCTTCGGGAATGACAAAAAAATGTTAAATACAATAGTTTTAGGGAATGTTAAGGTGCACAGTTCAAAATTATGTTTGAGTTTACAGAGTACTTCAAAAAAGTGTGGGCAATAAAACATACTTTTTTTAAATGAAACCTCCTATTTTCTAATTTATTTTTAAATTCTGCGTAAAATTTTATAACTTTTTTTTATTAATATTGTTACATACCTAAACTTACTAGTTTTCCTAATATTTCAATTAAAAAAAAAAAAATACTAATTTTCAGTTTTGTAAAAAATTGCTATTAGAGCTATTGTTTCTGAAGATGGAATACTCATAATTGGTACGAGAGATCTATAGAGATGAAAAAAAAGTTATATGGAAAGAAATTTGAGTTAGATGCTACAGGGTGTTCAAAATAAATTTATACATTTTGACTGTTTTAAATTGAAAAATCTCAATTTTTTTAAATAGCACACTCTGTATATTCTTAGTTTTTCTGATAAATTTTACAAAACTTTTATTAAGTATGTAACATACCTATTTCCAATAGGTTTCGATTTATTTTGAACTGTTCAATTTTTACTCTTGTTTTATACACTTATACTCTTATGTTATATATATATATATATATATATATATATATATATATATATATATATATATATATGTAATAGTTAATAATAATTTTAATATAGTTTAACTTATTTAATGATTAATTATTATGACGCAATAAATGTTAAAGAATATGCCCGTCTACTTGAATACACATGTTTAGTCGTTTTACTATATTTTCCTTTACTCCCCTTAGCGTAAAGGACGTTATTGTTCTGCACGCATCCTGTATCCTATTTTCCATATTTACTAGTGTAGTAGGGGAATTCACATAAACACGATCTTTAATGTAGCCCCATAAAAAGAAGTCTAAGGGTGCTAAGTCACATGATCGAAGGCATCACTGAATGAATCCATCCCTACCGATCGTTTAAAAATTCCCGAACTTCCCGGTGGTCATGAGCAGGAGCTCCGTCTTGTTGAATCCACATTTGTACCCTTTCAAAGTTATGAACTTCTTCAAAAAGCTGGGGTAATTCATTTTGCCAAAAATTTAGATATCTAGGCCCGTTAAGCGGTTCGCGGAAAAGATATGGACTAATAATTCGAAAATTTAATATTCCACACCAAACATTAAGCAATCAATGGTTTTGGTTTTGAACTTCCCGGACCCAAAATGGATTAACTGTTGAATAATAATGCATGTTATGGCTGTTAACTGCTCCATTACTGCAAAAAGTAGCTTTATCAGATAACATTATTTTGGATAAAAAATTTGGATCGGCCTCTATTGTTCCATTCATGGTGGTACAAAAGTTTACTCGTTTAAAATCACGGTCTTGAAGTTCTTGGTGTAATTCCATATGAAAGGGGCGATACTTGTACTTTCTAGTGGTGCGATTAGCCGTAAATTGGGATGTGTCAGATAAGTTAGCTAGTTGACGGCTGCTGACCAGGGGATTATCTTCAACATGAAGTAAAATCTCCATTTCTTTATCCTCATTGGTAGCATTCTGGTTTAGAATTTTCTGTTTCGTATACTCAACGCTACCACTACCATCAAATCGTTCCATTAATCACTGAAAAGATTTTCTAGATAGTATACGTCTATTAGGGTACTTCACTCCGTAAAGCCTTATTGCCAAAAGACAATTTTTTCCCGCCTCGCCCAGTATATAAACCATATCAATTGATTCATTTTTAGAAAAATCCGTAACTATTACCTTTATACGTCCCTTACTACAATAAATTAAACTATTTTTACTTGCTTAATAGACTTGTCAAAATTTGACAATGCCTATTTTACAAGGGTAAAAATTCAAAATAACTCAAAAACTATTAGAAATAGGTATATGACATACTTAATAGAAGTTCGAAGGTTTTATAAAATCTATCAGAAAAAATAATAATATATAGGATGTGCCATTTCAAAAATTTGAGATTTTTCAATTGAAAATAGTCGAAATGCATAAATTTATTTTGAACTCCCTGTAGCATCTAACTGAAATTTCTTTACATATATCTTTTTTGTCATTTCTATAGAACGCTCGTACCAATTATGAGTATTCCACCTTCAAACTGAAAACTAGTATTTTTTCTAAAAAAAATTGAAATATTAGAAAAACTACTAGGTTTAGGTATGTAACATTATTATTAAAAAGTAAAATTTTACGCAGAATTTAAAATTAAATTAGAAAATAAGATGTTCCATTTAAAAAAAACATATGTTATATCGGCCACACTTTTTTGAAGTACCCTGTATACTCAAAAATAACCTTAATATTCCCTAAAACTATCGCGTTTAACATTTTTTAGTCATTCCTGGAACAAATGAGATAATGAACCTTACTCTATCGTTGACTCACCCTGCACACTGTACACCTGTACAGGCACGAGAGTGCCTCAATGGGTTAAGAAGAAGAATGAAGTAATAGCGGTACAGTAAGAAGAAATGTTTCGAGCGAAGAATAGAAAAAAACAGGACTGGTTAACAGAAGAAATACTAAATCTGAAGGACGAAAGACGATTAAAGAAAACAAAGGGTGTCTCAAAGTATAACGAACTAAAAAGAGTAATACGTCGAAAATGTAGAAAAGCTCAGGAAATCTAGTTAAGCGAGAAGTGCTGAGAAATAAAGGAACTACAAGAGAAACATAACACATTCATCCTGCATAGGAAGGTGAAGGGATTAGGAGAAAAAGAAAACCAAAAAAAAAAGAAACAATTCCCAGAAATAAGAGTTTGACTGTATATTAAGGACAAAATAAAGACATGGGAGCAATACATAGAATAACTTCTCAATGGACACAGATCAGAAAACTTACAGCTAAAAACGGATAATGAGCTAGGCCGAAAATAACAAGAAGAGAAGTTAGTCATGCTATACAAACTCAGAAGGATGGAAAAGCAGTTGATCCAAATGAGATAAAGGGAGAAATTCTTAAAATATTTTCGGATTAAAGTCCATTTATTAATCGACTGGTTGTCTTGTTTAACAAGATCTATGAAACTGGACAAATCCCTCTTGACTGGCTAAAGTCGACTTTCATCCTAATTCCTAAAAAGTCAAAATCAATGAAATGTGACGCTTATCGCTTAATAAGTTTAATGTCTCAAGTTTTCAAGATATTCCTGAGTTCCCGAGAATCATCCAAACCACAACATATAGAAAATGTGAGGCAGAAATAGATAACACACAGTTCGTATTCCGAAAAGGATGGTACACGGGAAGCTTTATTCTCATTAAATGTACTGGTCCAGCGTTGTAAAGATATGAATGTAGATGTATATGCATGTTTTATAGATTACAATAAAGCTTTCGACCGTGTGATGCACGAAAAATTGATAAAAATTCTAGAAACAACAAATATAGACAAAAAAGATCTAAAATATTATAAAAAATCTGTACCGGAATCATAAAAATAACTCAAGGTGGAAGCATTCTCTCACTACTTTTGTACAATCTTTATCCCGATGCTATGTTTAGTGAGGCTATCTATGAATCCATTGAAGGAATAACAGTTAATGGAAGTACATTGAATAACATACGATATGCTGATGATACTGTTCTATTAGCAAATAATATCAAAGATCTACAGCAACTGATCAATGGAGTTGTAATAGCCAGCGAAAGAGTTCAATTAACTATAAATATAAGAAAAACCAGGTGGATGGTAATAACAAAGAAAAATCGACCACCGAAATCCCTTGAAATCACGCACAACGCCGTAGAACAGGTCTCCCTATTGAAATATTTGGAAACAAATATAAGTGACAAGTGGGACCCGAGAAGGGAAATATATTCCCGAATTGAACAGGCCCAAGTGGCATACATGAGTATGAATAAATTTTTCCATCCCGCAAGTCTCAGTCTCGAACTCCGACTAAGAATGGTGAGAGCGTATGTATTTTCTGCGCTATTGTGTGGATGTGAGTGTTGGTCCCTTGACCCTGGCTGAGAGAAGCGACTGGAATCTTTTGAAATATACATTCATATACTGTACAGAATATAAAAAACACAGAAGTACTAGAAAAAATGAACAAAATTACTAACAACCAAAAAAATTTAAAAAAACTCAATACTTCGTACATATAATGAGGGGTTCAAAGTACGAATTGCTAGGTCCAAAGGCAAAATAAAAAGTAATCGATCGATTGGAAGATGATAGAATTCTTGGCTGAAGGACATGAGAGGGTGGCTTAGATGTGCTTCGAGTGATATTTTAGAGCAGCAGCTTCTAAAGTTTGTCTAGCTATACAGATCGCCAACCTTCGTGAGGAGACGGCGCACATTGGGCCAAATGCCGAAAAGGTAAAGGTGGCCACAAGTCCCTAAAATGAATGTTCGATTGAGGGACTTTTCAGACTCTAGGTATGTGGGTTGGTACCTGCGCTATTCGAAACGACCGGTTTTACTAATCAATTGTGCACACGTGGCTCTTGACACCTATTGTTGTTAGAGCGTCGAGCAGGCCAGATTCTGAGCTTGTTCTGTTTGAGTTAGACAGGCAGATTCAATTGCACTCAAATGTTTTGTATTTGACGTTAATTTAATTTCATGAAATGGATTCTCCGAATAAAAGTGAATACATTTAAACGATATAAATTGATTATCATTTAATTATTCTAACATTTAAAATATCACTTTTTTAGAACTTTTAGTTTCAAACATCAAAATTAAAATATACATAAGTTCCCCCATCCCACTGTCAAACCAATTTTATCGTGTTTTCTAACTATTTTTTAATAATATAGGAGCAAAATCAGCTGCCCGCACTTGCACATTTTTTTAAAGCAAATTTTATGTCAAAAAGTATAAATAACGTTCTATCTATCCTTATAATACTCAAATCCGTGTTAATTTTCATTTAATACTAGTTAACTGAAACATTTTGTTTTTCACATTTTTAATTTCAGATCCTTATCAGCGACGTCGAAAAGCCCTATAGTCGAAATTTCATGAAAATATGACAAAAATTATCATTTTTGTCCGCATATCGGATCCGCCATTTTGTTTTTTACATTTTTAATTTCAGATTATTCATCAACAACCTCGAAGGGCCCTATAGTCAAAATTTCATGAAAATATGACAATTTTTATCAATTTTGTCCGCCATATTGGAGCCGCCATTTTGTTATTTACATTTTTTATGTCGGATTCTTAATTAGCAACCTCAAAAAACCAGATATGCAAATTTTCATATAATTCGAATAACACTATCATATTTTGGCCACCTTTTCGGGTTTTGGTCCCAATGTGCGGCGTCGTAAGAAGAAGAAGCATGTCCGTACAACTGATTGTTTTTTCTTTAGTTAATTATTCTTATAAACATTTTGTTATTTGTATACTGCTACTAAATGAAAATGCAATTAATTTTATATTTGTTTTCTATGACTAATTGGGGAATACCTGGTCTATGCAAACATGTGACCAACGATATATGTGTCAACGAGTTTTCATTTTATAAAGACATACAAGCAACTAGGTGATACTTAATCACTACTGATACTTAATCAATATTTGATTAAAATTGATTAATTTAAGAAATTTAGTTAAGAATTGATGAGGGTGTTAATCACTCTTTTTCTAAACTCATTAACAATTCAAAAAAATATACACAGACAATAGGTTTCACCATAAGTTATACATGCAGGCTATATTCCTCGAGATATTTCAACTAGTGGTTATAAGACTTTCCGACTTTAACCTTTCAAAAGGTTGTTCCAAAATATTTAAAAAATTTTGAAGAAACGGAACTATCCATAGAAGTATCACATTTGTCACACTCAAGGTGAATCAAATTACTCAAGTTTGCTTTTAATTTTATTACTGATTTTCCATTAAGGATAGTTTATATACTTACCAAGAATTTAAGATGCAAAATTATATAATCACTAATTAAAATATGTAAGGGATATAGCTTCTGTTAAGCCCAAGATGGCATCAATTCTCTGTATATATATATATATATATATATATATATATATATATATATATATATATATATATATATATATATATATATATATATTTAATGATTTTAAAATAGGGGTGATTGACACCCTTATTAAAGGTCCAAGAAGCTAAGTTGTATGGGTAATAGTTAAAGTAAATCAGGAGGTATGCAGTGGTTCAACCTTAAGAAATATTCTCTCTCTGTGTATTTGTTAATATTATATTTCATATTTAAAAGGCAAGTGTAAAAGAACACGCAGTTCTTGATACCCAATATTATCTTTTTATTTTCAAACCGTAATAAGAATTAGCTATATATACATTTCAACTGGATAGAAAGTAGTGTAATTTAAATCCTTGATGAAAATTAAAAATAAATACGAATTGAAATTCGACATTGTTATGAACCCAGGATACTCGTGGCAGATTCTATTCGATGAAAAGTCTTGAGCAGTTTGCCCAAAAGCAGTGAGGTTTCCATAGAAGAAAATTTCTTTGACGAGGAGTAAAAATCTAAAGCTCATATAGATTAACGTGTTATGAATTTCTAGCATGCTCGGCTCTGACAGGAACGAAACACGCTATATGCATCGAAGACTTTCTATAAATGAATTTTTTTAAATACTTCCTGATACCTAATCTTATTTCAATACTCCAAAAACTTAACATTTCTGATGAGTACCAGGTTCTCTTTTCGGCCAAATAAACCCTTTCTGAATAAAATTGGAACCTGTAACACGTAGGTTGAAAAGTTTTTGTTCTGACACATAGATGGCGCCCTTTTCAAAAAAAATTCATATGATTTTTAGGAAGTATCGACCCTCAGACGATAGGTGTCAAAATTTAATGACATTTCGACGATTAGTTTACAAGTTACAGGGGTTTTAGTGATTCTACTTTTGATATTTTCAAAACAATGAAAAAAATCGAATTTCGTATGTTGATTTAAAACTGTTTTTTGATGGGAAAAAAATACCGTTCAAGCAAAGCAATAACTTGATAAGTGTTACGGGGAATATATATTTATATATATATATATATATATATATATATATATATATATATATATATATATATATATTAACACTTCGTATTCTTAAATTAAATATGTCTCGAGATATTTGCCCCGTAAAAGGGACAGTGTTTAAATACACTTGGATGAGTCACATCATCTAAATAACATACTTTAGTGTAAAATGGCTTGCTTATTTCTACTTTAGACTTTTAAAGTCTGCACGACATTGATAATTTTTATTTTAGCCGAAAAAACTGACCTTCCTATATTCGACCATTGCCGGTTAGAAAACAAATACCACTAATTAAATTGCAAATCAATATTTTTAAAAAGAAAAAAGAATGCAAGCTATTTTGTCAGTATTATTTAATTACTAACTTTTGTGTTGCCCATATTTCCGATATCATGTAAATGAGATATACGTAGACTATTTTAAATCAAATTTGTTAATTATTATAAAATCCAAATATTTAAAGATTTACTGAATGTGCCTTTAGAAAAATGAATGTTTGTTCTTGTATGCTTTTTAAGCACATTGTATATAAGTAATTTATTAAAAAAGTCATTTTAATAGCCACAACTATTCTTTTTCCTCTATTTCCTCAAGGAAATAATATGCTATCGATAAGCCTATATATGTTGTGGTAAAGACTTTATAGCCAAGCAAATAAACTAGAAAGATCGTGTACCTGTAGCAAACTATGTTTTTGGTAATGAAATCCTTCGATCCACCCAGAGCGACTTTTGATATGTATGCCAGTCCAAAACAGTAAAACTAAATCTCCATCGTAAATTTTTTAATGGTCCTCTAACGACATGACGTAGACCGTTTTTTTCACAAGAAGATATGGCCGATTCAGATGTGTTAGCTTACAACAGTAGTTTACAGCTACATAGTATATATTTCAATATTAACAATACAAAGTCATCTCAACCAAATGTTTTCGAAGTCTCTAGAGTGCATATTGAAGATACAGTATCAGTCATACATTATATTCATTTTTATCAATATAAACTTACGACAAGAAAATGAAATTGGAGAGCTTAATTCCCACAAACGTATTGGTATGAATATGGAAGGGATCCAGAAAAGCAGGATAAGAAAAAATTATATTGTCAAAATTAGTTTTATATTATTCAAGTTAATAATTGAAACTTTTCTTTTCTGCATTTAACTTAACGACTTTAATATACAGATAGGGAAAGTCTGATTAGTTACTCTTGAAGATACCATCTGTGTGTGGTTTGGTACTAGTTTCCAGATGTTGCTTTGACTCTTAGAGGTGACAATTCCGTCAAAATCTAAAAATCTTTAATTCAATATAAATATTATGTAATATCTAATTCCAAAGCTTATAGTTTTTCATCCACAGTTGACGATATAAAAGACTAGGAAATGTTTTTTTTTCTGCTCAACTGTAAACATAAAAAAGACATTGAAATTTTTTTTTACTTGACCCGAAAATATTCCTTAATGGTAATTAAGCTTAAGTAATACCACAAAAAGTGGCGTCCCATTTATTGGAGTGCTTAATTCATTTTATTTGATGCAAGTACAGTATATATATATATATATATATATATATATATATATATATATATATATATATGTAGGGGTTAGTTGTTGATCTTGGTGTTCTTCTGCTATCAAATCCCCTAATTAGCTCCATATTCTCATAATATTAACCCAAAATGTCGTCGCAAGCCAGTTGTTTAAAAAGAATTAATTTAATTGTTATAGCATTCACAAATGACTCAAGAACTTAATCTTGACAAAAAAATAAGCTTTTTGTAGTTTTATTAATAATCGAGAGTTCTCTTGAAGTTGGATCATTAAAAATACATGATAATTCGAAGTTATAATTTCATAAAAACCTTATTTTTGTGTCTGTTGGTTACACAGATGCACATAAGGAATATGTCAAAAACCAAATATGCATGACGCTGCCGAGGGTTTAATAGAATAGCACAGAAGTTTGGTAATAGTATGGCTACTTCTCATTTGATTAGATCTCCAGTATAATGTTGCTACACAATATGAACTCGTTTCGCTATCTAGAATTTTTTTAGAGGTTTCCTGTATTTACCACGTTACGTAATGGGATATAATATTACCTTTTTCTACTTCACTACGACATTAGTAGATCCGTTCAGATATCAATATTTTGTCATATATAGTTTACTATTTCTGCTCGACTTACTTGGCCAAGGCCAGCATGATGGGTTGCGATGGTCGACCAAACTGTAAGTCGATTTTCAATAAAGCAGCTTCGAGTGATAAGAGTTCTACCTTTATTTTATACACCTGTTTTTTAGAGGCCGCACCACAGAATTAAAATTTTTTCTGTAGTTTTGGGTAGAAAACTCACCAGTGTATGTTTTCTTTTTAAAAGATTGATTTTTTTTTTTCGTCTCACTCTAAAATTCCAAGTAACAGAGACTGTTCTTTTTTACAAAGAACGGAATACCACTATTTACAGTATCATATTATTTTCAGTTACCTTTCACCACATATTACAGCTTTGAATAAAATTTTTCTGTCACATTTTTATTCTCTACATTTTCTATCCATCATCTCGGTTTATCTCTATTTTCTTCATTTCTGTTTTCTTATTTTTGCTTTGTTCGGTTACATTTTATTAAGTCTACTATCAAGTCAAACTTCATTCTACTGACCTACACTTCAGTACTCTATAAATGTAAATAGTTGAGGAATAATCTAGTTTAGAAGAGAAAAATAAGTTTTCTCAGACCAATAATTTAATTGTTTTTTACACGTATCAAGATAGGGGAGAGTAATTTGATTGTACATATATCTCCTATTTCTTAAGCAATGACAGTCTTCATAAGTTATTTTTTTTAACACTAAATGAGATTATGGGTTTAATTAATATACACAAATAAATTAATATTTTATTTTAACTGAAATTCCTTTGTTTTATTGTCTGGTATATTGAGGTAACAGTTCTGTTTAATTTACCAAATTTTATCGAACCTAGCGCAGTTATCATATTTAAAATACTAAGTTGGGAATGTGGAATCTTTGGCACAATGATACTACTCAGTATATATCACCACTACGCCAGAAACTTTATTTTTGCACTCGACGCGCGTTTCGCTAACCATGTTAGCTTCATCAGGAGCGATGATTGACTAAAGCTAAACTACAAATCTACCCTATTTATACTTAGCCTAATCCTTGAATTACTCGGGCGGAACTATTGACATAGGCAAGGCCATCAGTTCCGGTCAAGTAACCAGTAGAGGGGACTATAAGGAATAGGCCCTCTATCTTTATTTAAACTACTTTTACATTTTATGGTTTCCATACTTTCCTATGCGTTCAACAATCTCCTATCAGATACATTTTTGATTAATCTTAGATTATCTGATACTACAGTATGATCAGCTTCAAGAGCATGTTCGGCAATGCTAGACTTTTCTGTTCTACTGTATTTTAAGTGTGCTAAATGTTCTTTAAATCGTGTTTTAATTGACCTTTTAGTTTGCCCAACATACTTTTTGTCACAATCATTACAACTTTTTCATAAATTCCACTTTTCTCACAATTAGGAATCTTATCTTTGGGATTTCTTAAGATATTCCTCAGATTGTCTGATGCCTTATAGACTAAGGTGAGGCCTACCTTATTAAATACCTTAGTGAGTCCCTTACTATATTTCGGATTATATGGTATGGAGACATACTTGGCGTTATTTTCTTCGCGTGTAAAATAAGTGGGAATTCTGAATATTAAACCTAAATTTACTCATGAATAAATTGGCTATGAAAGGTGATAAGCAATTACACATATAAAAGTCAATTTTATGTTGAGAAAGAAGGTACAGCTATGGGTAATTGCTTATCACCTTTCATAGCCAATATATTCATGAGTAAGTTTGAAATCGAAGCCAGTCAAGAATTCGAATATTTCCCAAGGATATAATATAGGTATGTGGATGATATTTTCGCGATTTTTGATACAAAGAAAGCAAATATTGATGATTTTGTTTCTAAATTAAATAGCTGGTATGATTCCATTAAATTCACTTACGAAGTTGAGAACAAAGTACAATTGCCTCTTCTAGATATATTAATTATTAAAAATAATAATAGATTAGAATTTGATATCTATAGAAAGGACACAGTAACAGATAGATATATTGCTAACGATTCATTTCATTACAAACAACATAAATAAGCCTCAAAAAATTCTTCGAATGGGGTGTCAAATGAGAGCTTGTGAAAACATGAGTACTAAAATACATATGATGTAATACTTGGGCACCCTTGTCTTTGTATTATTTTTAAAAAATTTTTGTCCCTCCACCATATCTCGAAAAGTACTGATCAAAAACTTTGAAAAAATTCTGGAACATTCTTCATAAAGTGTAGATTAAACGAAAATTATCACTAGTGCATTACGTTTGATAATTTATATGCTATAAAAAAAACTATGTGCCTTGACAATATCGAGGAGGTTTCCAGTATGGTGGAGTTAAATGTATTTTCAATGTGCGCCGCCCTCTAAACAAAAAATAATTTTATTTTATTTGTATATAATTAAACACATATTTAGGTAGTCAACATTTATTTTACACTGTTATTACTAGATTTCATATTGAGCTAGATTGGTTTATTCGCTATGAGGTAGTTAAGATGCTATTGACTAAGAAAAAACTTGAAAATACATATTGGATTTTAAGATATCAGGGCCTAATTAACATAGTCCAGGTAAGGATTCTTTTTATTTTAAAACTAGCCGTGCCAGCGGCTCCGCTCGCGTGGACCTGATTATTTCCCCTTATCTGCCATTATCTCAACATAATTCCCATTATCTAGGCTTATCTCTACTCATCTCCTATTGTTTCTTCTTATCTCCCATTATTTCTCCTTATCTCCCATTATCTCACCTTATCTCCCGTTATTTAGGCTTATCTCGACTTATCTCGCAATATTTCTACTTATCTCCCATTATTTCTCCTTGTCTCTTATTATCTCACCACAACTCCCATTATCTAGACTTATCTCTACTTATTTCCCATTATTTTTCCTTATCTCCCATTATTTATACTTATCTCCCATTATCTCACCTGATCTCCCATTATCTAGGCTTATATCGACTTATATAGAACATATGTATAAATCTATAAAAACACGTAAATCGGATAAGTGGTTCTTGAGTGCTAAGCGCACTAACCGACAGACAGAGAGATGTTGCTTTTTATATATATTATAGATTTTTTTTTCATAAATGTTAAAGATTAAAAAAAAAACACGTAAGTCGGATAAGTGGTTCCGTAATGATAAGCACACTAATGGACAGATATACAGACGTTGCGTTTTATATATATTATATAGATCATTATTAATATTATATAACCTGACCAGAGAACATATGTTCGTAAATCGGATAAGTGGTTCTCGAGTGATAAGCTCACTAACAGGCAGACGGACAGATAGAGAGACGTTGCATTTTATATATACATATGTATATATATATATATATATATATATATATATATATATATATATATATATATATATATATATATAATATATATATATATATATATATATATATATATATATATATATATATAAGAAAGAGGAAGGACAGTAACAGGGCACTGGCAACAAAACAATCCTAGGTTTAACTGCTGGGAAATGCCCTTGTAAGGAGAAGA
Organism: Pachyrhynchus sulphureomaculatus; assembly: GCA_019049505.1. Taxonomy (NCBI): domain Eukaryota; kingdom Metazoa; phylum Arthropoda; class Insecta; order Coleoptera; family Curculionidae; genus Pachyrhynchus; species Pachyrhynchus sulphureomaculatus. Next base: position 116,521,004 of record CM032449.1, on the reverse strand, counting down.
GATGAGCAATCAAAGATCTAAAGGCTCTAGTATCTGCTTTTTATTTTTATTATCGAGCTTTCGCTGCCTAATGGTAGCTTCTTCTGGATTCTAAAAATGCAAACCAGGTACCGAAAATAAACTAAAACGTTCGTTTTTTAAAATGTGATTAAATGAATTGTACGACTGAATGTGAAATTACTTACAAAAATTTAGCAGTTAGTTCATCTCTAGTGAAGACAATGAAATTTGCATTTTTGTTGGCAAGGGAGTATGAATGATTACACAAAACATGATTAAAAAAACATTTAGAGAGTTACACAAATATTGAAAATAAAACTTTGTCAATAAACATTAGTTAAAAACACTTTTTGAAGACAGAAACACAACTGCAAGAAACCCATGATGTTGAAATGGTACTCCATTCTAAAATTTTTGACGTCGAGTTTAGTAACTATTTAGTGATATTTGAGTCCAAGCCGGATATTGTTGGTAGTCTATGTCGTCATCAGGTCGACAAAAAACCATAAAAAGCATTAAAGTTAGGGATGTGGTAAATTTTTTAGGTAGATGCTAATTTTAGATAAATTATTTATTATTAATGATATCTATTTTTTAGTTTTAATTTTATAAAAAAGGGGGGGGACTTAAATTTGATGAATGTTACTCTTCGACGAGTTATTTATTATTAATTATATTAATTCTTTAATTGTTTAATCAAGAGATTCATAGGCTAATTTAAAACTTTAAAAATTTGAAAAAAAAATTAATACTGGACGTTATTTATTATTAGTCATATTTAATTTTTTATTATGTAATTTTAACAAGAAAACATAGAAAGGTAACTGGTAATAAGTAGCAAAAATGACAGAAAGAGATAAGAAACGTCAACTTTACTAGAAACTAATTTTTTCATAAAGATCGTTCTTTTTTATTGGTTTGGTATAGTTTTTTGTTAGCAAATAAGTATACATGGAGCTCAATCCTTCTATGTCTTTTTTGTGATTGAGATTATTTTTACAGGTTTTTATGTGACACATTTCCAAGAAACTTCTTCTGAAATAATTAGCCTCAACATCCAGAATGAAGCTGTTGTTATATTGTACTCTGTGATCTGTATTATTTACGTGTAAGCTCAAGCTAGTTGCGTTAGGTTTGTGTTTACTATCACTTTTGTGTAACGCTAATCTCTTGGAGAGCTTTTGTGAAGTTTGTCCAACGTAGACCAAACCACATTGACAGGGAATGCCATAGATTATATTAGATCTTTGTAAAGTATCGGTTTTATCTTTTAAATTGGTATAAAAACAATTCATTCTTTTTATGTTGTAATTGGCAATTTTAATGTTTGTATTTTTAAAAAGAGAAGACAAGGACTGGGAAAGGCCTTCAATGTATTGTAACTTTCCTACTTTAGTATCGACATTAGTGGTGACAGTTGGATTAATTGGAAGGAGGGGTCTTTGAAAATTCTTTTTAATTAGAGCTTTAGGATAGTAATTGTCCAACAAAATGTCTTCCAACAGTTTTACATTTTTTTCTTTAAATGAGGGGTGGCAAATCTTATCTATTCTGTTCTTTAGTCCTCTGATGATGTTCAGTTTCTGTTTCATAGGGTGATAAGAATGGAAGGGGATATATCTACCAGAACTTGATTTTTTCCTATACCAGTCCAGTTTGACTGTATTATTTTCTGAGCGTACAACCCTAGTATCCAGAAAGGGAACAGCACAATCAGTCTCCTCCTCAACAGTAAATACTAACTTATGATTGAAAGAATTGTAAATGTTAAGAGTGTTCTGTACACTTCCGGCAGGTAAAGCGACTAACAAGTCATCCACATACTGAAACAGAAGGGGAAATTCAAATTCAACCCTTGAAATAACAAAATAAAGAAGTGTATTCATAACAATTTCAGCCAGGATTGGTAAAATAGCACTTCCCATTGGGACGCCAATTTTTTGTCTGTAGAATGTACTATTGAAGGAGAAAAATGTATTTTCATATAAAAAAGTAATGATTAGTAGAAACTGTTCTTTAGGAATATTACATATTTCTTCTATTGATGTGAAATGTTCATTTAATATTGATATAATAAGGTCTAGAGAAATGTTAGTAAATAGTGAAACTACATCGAAAGAAGCAAGTACAAAACCCTCTGGCAAAATAAAGCCATTAACCTTCTCTGCAAATTCGAAGGTATTTTTAATTCTGAATTTATTAAAAGTTGAAAAAGCTGTTTCTAAAATAGAGGCTACATATTTGGCAAGTGGTTGTGTAGATGCTCCTACACAGGAAACTATTGGTCTTAGAGGTATATCTGGTTTATGTATTTTTGGTAGACCATAATATTTGGGACAAATCCCATTATAAGTTGTCAATGTGCGAGCAGTTGCTTCATCTAAAAACTTAGTATGTTTTAATGATTTAATTAATTTATTGCATTTAATTTCTATTTTTGATGTGGGATCGTGATGTATTATTTCATAAGTACTCTCATCTTGAAGTAGGGAGTGTGATTTCTCAAGATAGGAAGCTTTTGACATAGCAACAGTAACATTGCCTTTATCAGACCTAGTAATCAGTAAATCGGGATGGTTTTTTTAAAAAATACTTGTTTCCTTCTCTAATTTATGAGTGATAGAAGTTTTGTCTTTATGTGATATTACATAGTTAGTAATTAGGTTTACAGCCCTTGCACCAATGTAGTCTTGTTTTTGTGGGGGGACATAGTGAATTAATTCTTCTACCTCAGACAGTAGACTAAACACGTTAATATCTTTGTTAGATATAGTGAGACTAAACTTGGGACCAAGGGCTAGAAACCCTTTTACATTAGGTGGTATTTCTACATCAGAAATATTTTTTATCCACTTGTCTTTTCCTATATTAAATTCACGAAATTTCTTTTTTAAAAATTCTATTTTTTTAATGTTGTTTTTTTTAATTTTATTGAATAAACATTTATATTTATTATGTTGAATAAAAATGAAATCATCAAAAATATGAAATGGTAATTGAGTCCTAAGGTGCTGTAATAGCTCATCCAATGATCTCTCGAGTCTTTCTATGTACTGATTAGTGTCAGAAATACATAACTTATGGAAATTGGTTGTTACCTGTTGTGTTATGTTTTCCAGTCTGGTTATATTATTGTTTGATATAGTTTGTGGAATTCTCCAGAGTCTCTTTATGTTGTCTTCAAGGAAACGGGGTGTTACTTTTGAACGACGACATTCTAATAGAAATATTCGTCTGTTTCTTTGAGATGCCAATTTTCTATTGATATTATCATACAATTTCATACTTTTTACCACATTTGGCCCAAACGTCTCAGATATTCGTCTGTAGAAGGTTTCCATTATTCAAAAACTATAATAAGAAAGAGGAAGGACAGTAACAGGGCACTGGCAACAAACAATCCTAGGTTTAACTGCTGGGAAACGCCCTTGTAAGGAGAAGAGATGAGCAATCAAAGATCTAAAGGCTCTAGTATCTGCTTTTTATTTTTATTATCGAGCTTTCGCTGCCTAATGGTAGGTATATATATATATATATATATATATATATATATATATATATATATATATATATATATATATATATATATATATACATATATATATATATATATATATATATATATATATATATATATACATATATATATATATATATATATATATATATATATATATATATATATATATATGTTGTATTCTTTGTTACATAATATTGTTCCATATTTAACAGTTTAGGCAGCGTATTGCAAGAGAGTGAGCTAGCGGCAAACTTTTTTCCGACTTGATTCACTATTATCGTCACTGCTTATTTCTTATATTACCTAACGCAATAAACTATTTTCTATAACCTGGCCAGAGAACATATGTATAAATCTAAAAAAAAACCTAAATCGTATAAGTGGTTCTCGAGTAATAAGCGCACTAACGAACAGACAAACAGACAGAGAGACGTTGCATTTTATATATATTATATTCTTTGCTACATGATATTGTTCTATATTTAATGGTTTAGGCAGTGTATTTCAAGAGAACGCGCCAACGGTAACCTTTTTCCGACTTGTTTCACTACTAGCGTCACTGCTTATTCCTTATATTACCTTACGCAATAAAATATATTCTGTAACCTGGCCAGAGAAAACATGTATGTTTTAAAAAAAAGCACGCAAATCGGATAAGTGGTTCTCGAGTGATAAGCGCACTAACGGACCGAGAGACAGACAGACATACAGAGAGACGTTGCATTTTATATATATTATAGATACGAGTAGACAACCTGGCCAGAGAACATATGTATGTTTTAAAAAAAAGCACGTAAATCGGATAAGTGGTTCTCCAGTGATAAGCGCGCTAACGGACAGACAGACAGGCAGGCAGAAAGACAAGTAGACAGACAGACAGAGAGACTTTGCATTTTATATATCTTATATACAGAAGATTATAGATAACCTGGCCAGAGAACAAATGTATGAATTGAAAAAAAAACACATAAATCGGATAAGTAGTTCTCGAATCATAAGCTCACTAACGGACAGACAGACATTGCATTTTATATACATTATATTCTTTGCTACATGATATTGTTCCGTATTTAATGCTTTAAGCAGTGTATTGCAAGAGGACGCGCTAGCGGCGAACTTTTCTCCGACTTGATTCACTATTATCGTCGTTGCTTATTCCGTATGTTACCTAACGTAATAAAATATAGCCTATAACCTGGCCGAGAACATATGTATGTTTTTAAAAAAAAGCACGTAAATCGGATAAGTGGTTCTTCAGTGATAAGCGCACTAACGAACATACAGACAGAGGGGCAGACAGAGAGACGTTGCATTTTATATATATTATAGAAGCAATCACAGTAAGCAACACTAATTGCACATGACCGGTTTTTTCTTTACTAGTCATAAAAATTACCGATCACTGTTATATTAGCCATTTCCTCAAAATGATTTATTTTTAAATAAGGTAAGAAAACATGTTTTCCTGCACATGACCCTAATTCTCCAATCGTAAGAAAATCCACAAACATTTTGTATAATCAATTATTTCAAAATTATCTCTGAGTTTACCACTTGTGGTCGGCTACGTGAACTAATTTAAGTAACCTTTGTACTAAAGCGCCTCTTAGACACCACAATTCTAATTATCTCCTAACTTTTATCAGCTTTTTGGATTAACATTAAGTGGCAACGACATTTAATTTATGAATGTCCTAATTTAAACAAGAAAGAAATATAAATTTCATTATGAATATCTCTAGAGGTGCTTCGTAGGCCCACATGGCCTTGTAATAGTACCAGACAAGGTGTATCAGACTCGGTAGTGCGTAATACTAGCTCGTTATTTTAACGCAAGAATGAAATAAAGCCTAGTTATTTAAATGTCACTATACTGCCGACTTTACATACTTATTAAAAAATTCATTAATGCAGTAAAATAATCCTGTTGTCGGAAACTAGTTGGGATATTGACTGTAGTGTAAAATATTCTATAAACCCATAACTACTGAATTCAAAATTATTGATTATTAAAGCTTGCAAAATATTGTGCAATAATTTATCTTGTCAGACTAGTAGATTTGAAAAAAATAATTTACTCGAGGATGATTAAGCATCGTCTTGCTAAAATTTTGTAAGCCAATACCCCAACTTACTATTTCTTGTTTAAGTAAAGTAAAAGTTTTTTTGTCAAGATATGCACATTTTAGATATATTCCTAAGGCCCTAAAAGAGAGTCGTGTGTACGGACCTAGCGATTCACGTTGGTCTTGACTATTTTGTAATGAGATAATATTTCCCATAAAAAAAAAACTCCCTGAAGAGAATGGCACAAAGAGTGACAAACTGATCCTCATACTGATGATGATTTGCTCAACTGGTATTTCTAGCTAGCACCACTCTAAGAGGAATCACGCCAACTACATCTATCGAATATTTTTCATGATAGTTGTATCGCTACATGTATTTTTAACATGCAAAATTCTGAGCAGAATTAAAGCGATTACATTTATAGAAGACTTCTTATGAGAATATTGATAAAATAGACTTAAGTCACTAACGTTTTTACGATCAAATTTCTTTGAAAGTTATGGGTATCTAACTAGGTATAACGGTGTTTGATATTGTAAGATTTAATTTTTTAAAAAACAATACTGCCTGTGGTTTTGAAGCGTTAAATTCTACTTATTTACTATTACGCTAAGACAGAATTTTCTCAAAGTATTTGTTAAGTAAGAATTTTTGTCTTGCTGTAAATTATATGCCATGAACTCTTTCTTGAAGAAAAGAAAACAACGCAAGTGAACATATTGTAAAAGTTGTAACAGCACCCAATTTATTCAACCACAACAGTGACCATAGATTTTTAAGGACCAAAATAATATATATATATATATATATATATATATATATATATATATATATATATATATATATATATATATATATATATGTATATATATATATATATATATATATATATATATATATATATATGTATATATATATATATATATATATATATATATATATATATATATATATATATATATATACGAGTACAAATATATATATATATATATATATATATATATATATATATATATATATATATATGTATATATATATATATATATATATATATATATATATATATATATATATATATAATATATATATATATATATATATATATATATATATATATATATATATATATATATATATATATATATATATATATATATATATATATATATATATATATATATATATATATATATATATATATATATATATATATATATATATATACATAGGGAAGAAAAACGCAATACGCAAAAATGGAAAGATAGATATCCACCTACTAAAATAGAAATCTTGGCAATTCCAACAAGAACTGGAACAAAGATCAAGAAAAGGAAAGTGAATGGAAGGAAAACAGTTTGAATAATATGAACGAGAATTTAACAACAACATTGAAAGGAACGGCTTTAAACATAGTAAAATAAAAAAAAAGAAGATAGACGGAATAAAGAGGCCAAGAACAATACAGAATATAAAAAAATTGTTTAGGGAAGGAAAATATGATAAAGCTAGAGAAATGGAAGAAATAAGAAGGGTAGTGAGAAAGGACATGAAAAACTTCTGTGAAACCAAGCTTGAAGAATTAACTGAAAGCAATAAAGAATTGAAAAATTTGGAATCAACTGAGCAACAACAGATCATATACTTGAAAGACGAGATGGGACAAGAGATAAGGGGCTGGGATGAAATTGATGCACCTGTGGAACAGTTCTATTGCAAGTTGTAATATACATACAAAAAAACCAGTAAATACAGAAAACTCAGGAAGTTATTTATGTTGGCTCAGACAACCTACCTGAAATTACCGAAGAAAGCGTATAACATGCACTGAAAATACTTAAAAATAATTAGTCGCCTAGAGATGATAGTAGTCCAGAGGTGGTGAAGAAACTCTGTGATCTTTTTAACATGTGTTTGACCGAAGGTAAAACCTCAAATAACTGGAACACTGCCATCGTTATCTTATTACACAATAAGAGATGAAGCTAATTTAGAAAATTACCGACCGATCAGTCTACTTTCGCAGGTCTATAAAGTTTACAAAGATCTTAACAAATAGACTGACTCTCAAACTAGATAACTACCAATATTTTGTACTTCTTTGTCGACGAACTCCATTCGTAGGTCCTTATGGAAGCCTTCATTACGAATATACCAGGATGCGTTAACTATGCCCCTTAATACTTTGTGTTGAAATGTTTGTATTATTTTCATATTGGTCTTTTTGGTACACCCCCATAGTTGTATTCCCTACGTCCATACTGGTTTTATAATTTGCTTATAAATAAAAAGTTTGTTATGTGTTGACAACCCCAAATATCTTTCTAGGAGCCAATACCTTTTTTGTACTTAATAGTTAGTTTTTCTTTTTTTTTCTTCACGTGGGCTTTCCAGCGAAGCCAAGGTATTTGGCCGTGTTGGCATATGAGATATGTTGTCCGTTAATTTTTATTGGTACGTGTTTTTTTATTAGTGAAGTCGATATGTACTGATTTACCCTCATTCAATTTAATCTTCCACTTCCCGTCCATTTTTGGAATTTATTCATGGCATTTTGTAGTCTATCGGCTGTTTCTATATTATCTTTGCCCGCTAAAGTAGCTATAGAGTAATTATCTAGTTCCGGTTGATCACATGTATAGAGAAGGTATAGGACCGGACCTAGAACACTACCCTGTGGGACACCAGCTTTTATCTCTTTAAGGTCGGAATAGACATCATCCTGTTTGATCCAAAAATACCTGTCAGTTAAGTACGATTTAATAATGTCTGTATATGTTTCAGGAAGGATAGAATTTAATTTATGAAATAGTCCTTCATGCCAGACCTTATCAAATGCCTGAGCAATGTCCAAGAATATAGCTGAGCAGACTTTTTTTTCCTCTATAGCATTTTCTACAATGTTGGTGACTCTATGAAGTTGATCTATGGTGGAATGTTTCTGCCTAAATCCAAACTGGTGATTTGGAATTAGATTTTTTCTTTCTATAATTGGTTGTAATCTTCTGAGGAGAAGCTTTTCGAATAACTTGGAAGTTATGAGGAGCAGTGATATTGGCCTATAGGAGGAGGTTACATGTGGTGGCTTACCTGGTTTTGGTATCATAACTATTTCCGCCACTTTCCACAGTGAAGAAACATACTTTAGTCTAGTCGCAGCATTGATTAAATGGGTCAACTTAACGAGTGCTTTTCTTGGGAGCTGTTTTAGTATTTCTCTTGTTATTAGGTCTAAGCCAAGAGCTTTTCTCGGCTTTATATTATTTTTAAATTCTTTTTTGACTTCCTCTGTAGTTACCAAGATTATATTATTTTCTTCCTGTAGAAAATTTTTCTCTAGTGCTGCTTCTTCTGGATTATGTGGTTGAAATATTTTCTCCAGGTGAGTAGCAAAGCATTCTGCTTTTGTTCACTACTTCCAGCCCAGGTGCCGTCTTCTTTTTTAATGGGTGGTATTTGCATTATTGGTCTTGTTAGCCTTTTGGTTGCTTTCCACAGAGAGTAGTCCGTGGAACTATCATTCGTCAGCTCGCTCAAGTAGAGTCTGATGGATTCTTCTTTAAATTCTTTTATTTCTCTTTTTAGCTGTTGGGCGAGGTTATTCACAATGCTTTTATCTCGAGTGGCTCTAATTTGGAACCATTTTGTTCTTGCTTTTCTTTTTCGTATACCAGAGCTCTAATTTCTTGAGGATAGTTACATCCTTTTTAGCGTCTTTTGATGTCTGGAGCACATTCCCAGGCTATTTTTTGGATGTCTCTGTTGAACTGATCTACTTCTTTTTCAAGATCTTTCGCAGTTCTGAGTGGTGTGTTTAGATTAATTGGTTCTTTTAGCATCTATCTGAAACTTATCCAATCAGTGTACTTATTTGTTAATGCAGGATTGTTCTCTTTATCTATTATATTTTCGCTTAGAATTAATGTTATTGCTGAATGGTCAGAACATAATTTATGGCATTCATCTATTTGGAGATAATTTGATGATATATTTTTGGTTATGAAAAAGTCAATTAGGTCAGGTATCTTATTAGGGTCTGTCGGTCAATAAGTTGGCTTTCCTGTTGATAAGGTAATAGCTCCATATTCATTGGCAGTTTTTAAAAAGCTCTTTGCCTTTTGTTGTAGTTAGCCTGGAACCCCAGTGGGTATTTTTAGCGTTAAAGTCGGCTCCTATTATAAATCTATTTTCGTAGGTTGGTAAAAAAGGTCAATATATTCATCTTTTCATATTGCATATCTGGGAGGGCAGTAAATCCCTGCCACTTCTGTAACGTAGTTAACTTCTTCGCAGTGATGTATATTTTTTTTTATTATCACTGCACTTTCTCCTTTTGCATCATTGTCAGGATGGATAGCATGATAGACTTTAAAACCATCAAATTTATTAAATGAATGTTTTACGAAATGGGTCTATTATAGTACATGCGAACAATTACTGACCATGAGACTGTTGCTTGAAAAATCATTGAAATATCATTTAGACATTTGCCAAGCTTTGGTGGATTTTCGCAAAGCATTTGATACTGTGAAACACTGGGCTATAAGGAATGCACTTAGTCATGCCAGAATTGAGTATAGGTACACCCAGATATTTAAGAATATATAACACAATGTAACTTCCACTGTTCAACCTTAAAAATCGACGAAGCCTATTCCTAGGAAAAGAAGCATAAGATAGGGTAATACTCTCTCTCTCTCTAAAGCTATTTACATTAACTCTAGAACACATACTCAAGAGGTTGGACTAGGGCAATCGAGGTATCTTGATTAATAGGAAAAGATTGAATCATGAATAGCAAGTAATGTTGACGAACTTGGAGAGAGAATTGTCGGATTGAAAATGAATTTGCAGAAAACCAAGGTAAAGTGTAGAGAAGACCTGAACACCAATGTTAAAAACATTACTCTGGAGAACGTTAACGAATCTGTATACCTTGGCAATAGAATAAAACGAAAATCAAACAACCGATATTTATAGAAGAAAAAGAATGGCCTGAGTTGCATTTGGTAAAACTAGTAAAACGCTGACAAACAAAAGTATCTATATACCTGCTGATTCGGCTCTTCGACTAGTGCATGTTTCCAGTCCTAACTTACTGACCCAAGCATGGACAGTTACCAAATGAACTGAAGACAATCACAACGTGCTATGGCATGACAAATGCTGGGTATATTCTTGAAAGATGGTTAAACCAATCATTAGTGCTACAGATGTAGCAGAAACGGCTGCTGAACTCAAATGAAGTTATGCTGGCCATGTTGCTAGATATACAGATGACAGATGGCTTCAATATATATTGAAATGGAAACCATATATGGTAAGCTATCGAGAGGACGACCTCCCAAACATTGGACTGATAACATCAAACGAACTGTCGGGTTTGTGTGGATGAGACACATGGAACCGTCATAAGTGAAAAGATATGAGGGAGGTCTGTATCCAGCAATTGATCAATAAAGGCAGAAGAAAAAGAAGATTTGGTAAGTTCTACAACTTTCTGCTGTGTGTCTATATTTGCATTACCAGCTGGTGGTCGAGCCTTCAAGGTAAATGGAGACACAAGCCTGCTGTCAGCAAAATTTTATATTCGATTCTTGATATTTTCTAGCAGATCTTTAATCTAAAGACCACAGATCATTGAAGGATATCTGAGGCTTAGCGAAATACCGGCGCTAATTATAAAGGTGCCTGAAAAAATCTCATATACAGATATTCCCATCGATGGTTGGAAGATACCAACCACAGATTTATGGTGAGGGTCTATATATCCGAAGAAGACTAGTGAACAGTCCAAAATCGATGTTGGTGCATCACAATACAAAATCGATGTTGGTGCATCACTGGTTTCGGAGAGGCCACAACGCGCTTTGTGCGTCGAAGGAATTGGAATTTTTAAGCCAGCTGATGTTAGGGACATTAAATTTTTCTAGGCCGGCAGTTTCGTCACTTAGATGATTAATCTGCATATAAACGATGATGTTTGCAAGAGTAGAAAAAAGTACTTTAAGGTTAATGTTTCTTGTTGATTGACAAACACAGCAGATGAACGTTGGGTTGTTATTTGATCTATAGCCTTTTTTTGTAGGCAAGAGAGGTAATCTTTGACAAAAAACAGATTCTAAAGGCACTTCTAATCCTACCCACGATAGAAGCATTTGATCTTGTGGGTCAATGACTAATAAAGAAAGTAATTGGAGGTTTATTTGATGTTAGGTGTTGATTAGCTGATATAATGTTTGAATTCAAACTTCATATAATGCAAAATTCTACTTTAAAATCTCAATCGCCGCCAGGTGATATCCCAGTATGAACCTTTATTCCGATCTTCACAGAGGACTATTTTAGCTCGGGAACTGGGAGCATCCGTACATCTGCCAAAAATCGGGTCGTAGGATCAACTCCACGCACTCAAAGCCGATAAAATAGTACCGCACCAAACAATTCTTACTAGCATATGGGAACCTATCATCTGATCTGTTCTTTTATTAGACTCTATAAAAGACAGAACGTGAGTGTATTCTGTAGAGCAACATCACATATTGTCGTTGATATATACGGACAGAACACGAAAATCTGTGATATGAGCATGTAAAATATTCATCTCTCAGATATGAATTTTAAAGATTAGAGCACTTCGAAATTTAAAAAATTGATTTTTCAGATACCAGTACCATCGTTAGTTTAGGTTAGTTCAGGAATGGAATATTTATAGAGTATTACGATAGATTAGAATTAAAAGGAAATAATAACAAAATTTTTCTGTTTTTCTAAAACGATGAAATTTTTGTGTTTAATTTTTTTCGAGTCTTCACACTGAAAAAATCATAAGCTTAAAAGAAATCTTCCCTTAAACACCCTACATAAATACATACATAAATACGTACTTTTAGGTCCTTGAGCTTTAGATTGGACAATATTTTAATTAGTTCACTGTGACAAGGAAACAAATTTTTTTATTCCTGATCTATTATTTATTATGAAATTTTGAGTACCTTATTATTCATCATTATTTACTTTTTGATGATGAACATCAACTTTTTATCTCTTTAATAAATATATAAATGCCGTTAGAGTGTAATTTCTTGACACTTGCAAATTGCTTTTAGTACAGTTATTACCAAGCCATATAGTAAAAAATGATATTTACAAGTATTTTGGTTACTTCAAGCCTAATATTTTTAACATATGGCCAAGAAACAGTAGTGCAACAGGTATGAGTACATTTTAATTAATTAAAGTTATGTATATTTTGGTTTCATAAAAATTAACATTGTGATATATGAATAAACTAAAAACGTAACAACAGGCTAATGGTGTTTTTGCAAGGCGCCCAGAGAAGTATTCCAGATTTAATAACAATATAGGTTGCTCGCTTCTAACTCTGTCGGTACTAATTTACTTATTTTTAATCGTAAAATGCTCTTTCTTATCTAGTTAACTATAAGCTTAAATACGCGAAAAATTAAATCGAAATATATAATAATATTAAACGTTTATTATTCTTAAACTACATATTTTATTACTTACTATCACTTACTGTAGCTGGTTTTCCCAGCTGGATTACTTAATTTGCATCATAGACATAGACAGAGTATTAGACCTCCTTTACTTTATTACTTTGCCCTTGTGTATTCACAAAATTTTTTCTAAAACTATCCAAACAATTTTAATTAATTATGGAAAACCTTACGAAACTGTTTTATATTCCAGAAAAATTACACGAAAGTTAAATATGAAATATGCAGAAATATAGTCCAATTATGGATATAATTTAATGTAATTCGGTTAATCTTTGTTACTATATCCAGTTATTTTAATTTAACTGACCAATACAAAACAGCAACCATAACACATATCCTACAATTTCATGTCTTTTTTACTGTTCCGTACAGAACACTTCAGTATCTGTCTGTCTGTCTACCCGTCTGTCACTGTGATTTTCTCCGAAACTATTTGACACAGAAAGTTGAAATTTGGTACTACACGGCTCTGATGGCCTCATCAGAGCCGTGTAGTTTTGAAAGTTAAATTTTTTTACCAGGTCATTGAGTTGGGTGTCAAATAAAAGCTTATATATAGCTTATATATATATATATATATATATATATATATATATATATATATATATATATATATATATATATATATATATATATATATATATATATATATATATATATATATATATATATATAATGTAAAACTTTCGCACACCTTTCTTCGTATTATTTTTAAAAAATTACGAACAATCGCTAAAAAAATCTAAAATATTCTCCACAGGGTGTAGATTGGACGAAAATTTTCGCGGGTGCATTACCTTTAATAATTTATCTGGTATATAAAAAAAAAAGAGATCGGAAAAAAACTTTGTTGAAAACTCATTTGTGAAGTCATTGGTCATTTTATACCTGGGTAACCAAAATTTTTATTTTAAAAGCAATCAAGGTACGGAACACTAATTGCCCAAGTCCGACTTGCACTTGGCCGGTTATTTTTTGAATTTTATTACATATTTATATATATATATATATATATATATATATATATATGTATATATACATATATATACATATATATATATATATATATATATATATATATATATATATATATATATATATATATATATATATATATATATGTATATATACATATATATACATATATATATATATATATATATATATATATATATATATATATATATATATATATATATATATATATATGTATGTATATATATATATATATATATATATATATATATATATATATATATATATATAGATATATATATATATATATATATATATATATATATATATATATATATATATATATATATACATATATATATATTTATTATTACGTTGTATTGCATAAGGTGTGCAGTCTTTTCCAACTATTTGGTCAGTAGTATATTTCTGAAAGTAAGACTGTATGTGGTTCTCTGTAACGTAACTTTTTTCGAAAGTATGTCTCTTTTATTATTTTTTGCTATTACCGCCAGTTTTTTTATGTTAACATTAATTTAGTTCAAGTATAATAACTTTTTCCTCTGTTCATGTACCTGGTTTTTATTAAGGTAAAGTAAGTAGATTTATTTCGTTTCGGCATTTGCTAAATAATTGCAAAAAATTCAGCAGGTCGCTAGTTGGAACACTTTATACCGAGTTTTTACTGAACTATTCGCAGAGATTAAGTCGCTACAATTTTTATTACAAAATAGTGAAAAAAAGAAAAGGACCTTCCCTAACAGGAATTTAGCCAGGTTTGTACTCTGCTGGCTAAGGCCAGTCAGAGAATTTGGAAATAAACCAGGGATGCCTGGGATACCATATAAAGCTGAGATTACAAAACAATTTTTTAAAAAACAAGGCAGTAGTTATATCCAGAATTCAAAGCTTAATATTGTTTTGGTGTAAATAAGACATAATAATCCTTTGAATTACAAAATTTCTAAAATTGCCTGTACATGTGAAAGTTTAACGATTCTAGTATATAGTTTAATTTTGGGTATAGATTATTATTATATTTGCAACATTCAAATAAACTCTGATTCAACTTGCGAAACAGTTCCACATAACTTGCATAAGTTAAATTCTATGAGTTTTATTTTGTAAGATGAGCTGGGTAACATGCATGCCAAATTTAAGTCTTATAATAATAGTAATAAATCTAGATACGTGTACATTCAACTGACTGTGCCAAAATTTGTTTAGAATTTCTTAATAGTTCTGAGTTAAATTAATAGTTACTTATAATTAAATCAGAGAATTCAGTCAAAGTTTGGGTGTCTACCTAAAGTTATTACTATCATTTTATTCTGGAAGATTGGAAGTTTTTTAAAATTAGTGTTACTTAAAATGCAGCAAATTGTTACATGATAAGTTATAATCGATCTGTACAGGGTAACTTTAGTATAAGGTTTAACTTTCATTTATAATTTAGTAGAGAGTTGATAACAAGTAATCAGGCCACATTATAGTCAGAAGCCGCTGGAAAACATCGATAAGAGATGCAAAAACATACCCAGGAATGGACTGCGGTAGTGATCACCACGCTCTCGTAACAGAAATATGCCTCAAATTTCGAAGACCTGTAAGCCCAACAATATACCCTCAAATAATGGATCAAACTCAAAATTTACACAAATAACACAAAACGAAATAAAACAATCAAGCTCTAATGAACTATGGACAAAAACGAGGACAGTTATTGAATCTGCAGCGTCATCTAGCGACGATATGAAATCGTAACTGAAAAAACCGTGAATATCTTTATCATTTTGGCAACTAATATAAGAGCGCCAACAATTAAAGTCTAAAGACCTCAACGAGAAAGCACAAATAAAATATAATAACTTAACAAAAACAATAAAGGAAGCTATTACAGAAGGCAAAAACAAACAAGTAGCCAAAAATTGTAAAGAAATAGAACGGCACTCACAAAAACATGAAACTACAGATTGATGTAAAAAAGTCAATTAGCGAATATATACAGACCAAAATTTCAACCATTAAAAAGCGACACTGGGCATGTTTTGACAGCAAAGCCAGAAGTAATCGAAAGATAGCGCGAGTACTGTCAAATTCTCATGGGAAGTGCAAATACTCGTAGTACACAACTGAATAAGAGAAATCTAGAGCCAACAATTCTTCTTCTCAGGAGTGAGGTGGAATCAGCTATGAAAAACTCAAAAATAATAAGTCCGCAGAGGTGGATGGCATTGTTGCCGAAATGCTTAAAGCGACAGGTGAGACCGGTGTTAACTTAATCCACGAAATATGCAAGAAGATCTGGACGACAAGTGAATGGCCTAAAGACTGGACACAATCGATATATATATATATATATATATATATATATATATATATATATATATATATATATATATATGTATATATATATATATATATATATATATATATATATATGTATATATATATATATATATATATATATATATATATATATATATATATATATATATATATATATGTATATACCGATTCTCAAGAAAGGCCCACGGGACGTCTGTCTATCTCCCTTATATATCATGCAAGCAAAATTATGCTCCACATCATCCAAGAATGATTGAAATCAATTTTCTTACCTCAGATTCGTCAAGAACAGGCAAGTTTTACACCCGGTAGAGGCACAAGAGAACAGCTAATCAATATGAGACAAATGATAGAAAAGTTCTACGAATATAATGTCCCGGCCATGTTCTGTTTCCTTGATTGCACAAAGGCCTTCGACACAGTACAGTTTGATCACTTATGAAGAATTCTTTAAGAAATGGAGACACCAATCCACCTAGTCTTTTTAATCCATAAATTATACAGCAACAACATCGCTTATGTTAGAGTTGAGAAAGATCTATCTAAGTCATTCCAAGTCTGAGAGGGGATAAGGCACGGCTGTATTTTGTCTTTACTAGTTTTCAGTATATATGGTGAATGGATATCCCCAAACTGACAGAAGAGAGGAATGATGGGTTATCAGTAGGAGGAAAAAAGTTCTCGAACTTGAAATACGCTCATGACACTTCAATAATGGCTAGCTCCGAGGAAGAAATGGTTGCACTGGTGCATTGAATTGAAAAGGTGTCCGCCTTACACTAATTCGAAAGAAATGTTCTCTTCTTATAGTAGATCTAGATAAAATTTTGCCTCCCCTCAACAAAATCAACGATATACCACTGAAGGATATTATATACTTAAACGCCAGAATTTCTAACAAGGGGGCTGCGAAGAAGAAATTAAAAGGAGGATAGCGATGGCCAGAACTGCAATAACAAGCCTAAGCAAAGCATGGGAAGATCACAAAATAAATAAAATCACTAAAAAGGCTTGTCAATTCACTAAAATTCCCTATAGCCACATACGGAACCGACACATGGACTTTTAATGTAGGATGCCGTAAAAGAATTTCGAAACTACATGCTACAGGTGGATGCTCAGGATTTCCTGAACAGCTCATAGGACAAATGCGTCTGTTCTGAACAATCTTAACATCCAAAATAGTGACCGGCTGTTACCATCGATTCTGAGAAAAATAGCATCATTTTTTGGTCACATAATAAGGAGGGATGGCATGGAAAAGTTGTTGATCTAGGGGAAAGTTGACGGTAGAAGAAAAAGAGGTAGATCTCCCAACAGATATATCGATCAGATCATGTCTACCATGCACTTGGAGTTATCGGAAATGATGAGAAGTGTCGAAGATAGAGAAGCCTGAAGGGCTGTTGCAAAGTCTGTGTAACAATGCGATAGAGGTTACGATGCTTGAAGCCGAGGAACGATGCGAGAGAGAAAGATAGCCAAAAGTTGCCGATTAGCTTTTTGAATAGATTAGTGCCAATTAAATATTTTATAAAAGTGGATATCAAGATATTTGACGGTATTAAGCAATTCATTATAAATAATCCAAACAATGTGTCTGCATGCGAGTGTTGGTTTTGGTACTGACTATAGAAAACCTGCCGGTTTTTCTATACCCTAGTAATATTCTTGTTATGAACGATTAAGGAAAATGAAAAATGCTTCTGCAGTATCAAGTTTTCCCATTATTCTAGCTCACTTATGAACTCAAATAATATTTTTGCATTTTCTTGTCATGTTTCTCTCTTATTTTGTTTTTTCAGTTAAAATTATGAAAAATCGTAATAAAATTCGGCCCTGTCTTTCCACAAAGTTCTGAAATTATAACAATGTAAACTTCAGTTAATGAAATTTTATTAGTAATTCGATAGATATGGTTTTTTCAAGGAAAACTTGGAAAACCATGTTACTTCATATTGGTTCTTTCTTTTGATATAGGCGCATCATAAGATAAGATATTATTATATTATTTAGGTGTGTAACAATCAAAGGGTCAGAGAACTACGCTATTACAGCTGGAGTCATCTGATTTAATCTAGGAGATAATTACACTTAAAAGAATTGAACAGTTTACTATGTAATTGTCAATCACTATTAGGAAAAGCATAAAGACAGATAACAAAAATGTCTGAATCGGCATTAACTAAAAATAAAGGACAGTTTAAAGGGAGGTGCGATTAGAATATTAATTGCTCCTCATAAATAAGAATATTTTTAAGAATTTTAAGTTAAATAAGCAGGAAACTTTTAACTTTTAAGTTTTTACAAAAACAATGAAAGAAAACAACTTTTTTGGTACAAATCAGTTTACTTTTTCTCGAAATATCCGCCTTTTAGATTTATACACTTTTGCATGCATTCGAATCAATTTTCGAAACATTTTTTCCACTCTGTAGTTGATACCTCAAAAACATGATTTTGGAAGGATTGCACGGCTTCTTCAGGTAATGAAAATCGCTGTCTATGCATTTGTTTTTAATATTCGGGAACAAAAAAAAGTCGTTGGGCGATAAATTAGGTGAATACAATCAATGAGACATTAATTCGATGTTTTTCGTCATCAAAAAATCAATTATTTGACGTGCTGTGTGAGAGCTGGCGTTGTCATGATGAAGAATGATGCGACGCTTTCTTGTGTTTTCTTGTTTTCATCGATAACTTCTGGCAAATAAGCTGTTGTGTGTTCATGTCCTGTATAACCAAAGAAACAAGTGATCATTTTCTTGGAAGTATATCGCGAACGAATCAGTTTTGTTGAATTCGGTTCATCTAGGAAAACCTAAACAGTTCATTTTTGCTTAGTTTCCGGCTCGTACGAATATATCCAATTTCTTGAGCATTCCCTTACACCAATTGACACGAGCCTGTTTTTGGGTTTTGGTCAAACTGTGCGGAATCCATCGGGAACAGATTTTTTTCACAGCTAAACGTTCATGAAAAAAAATGTACTGCGATCTGCAATATGTCTAAAGATGCCTCTGTCTCACAGTAAGTCACATGCCGATCATCTTCGATCATGTTGCGCATAGCATCCATATTTTTTCGAATAACAACCGATTTTGGTCGACCTTCACGTAATTCATCGCTGACGGAAGCACAATCGAGACGAAATTCTACAAACCAGTTGTAAACAGTTTTTCTGATGGTAATTTACTATCAAAAGTTGAACGAAGTGAGTATTGTTGTTGCGTTAGTTTACTAAAATCGTAAAAAATCATCCAACAAAAACCTTTACGTGAAATTCCTATTTGTTCACAAACTATTACTTTTTAACGCTCACCGTACACAAGGTACTCGGCCAATTTCTGAGCTGCTAACAATAACAAATGTCAAATTTTAAAACAACGGCAATGTCACATCTCAATAGCACCATCTAGTGGTCGCTTGTAAAAACTTAAAAGGCGGCCCTCGTATTACAATAACTAATTATTGAGCCCCAGCATTAGAATATACTTGACGATAACTAGAACTTCTATATTTGAATTTAGCAGATATAAATTAAGTTAAAGTAATTTAAACACAACTAAACTAACACAACACACTGTGTGCTTTCAACAAATACATGTGCACCAACGTTTTGACCTTCTGAATAATATCGACATAATTAACAAAATCCAACGATACGAAGTACATTTAAATATATATATTTATACACTGAAATAATTTTAATTCACGTTTGTGCTTCCTTTCGATTGATAGATAGATAGATACATCATTTAGGCCCCTTATGCGACAGTTCCGCGCTTGCCTTGTTTAAGAGTTGTGGCAGGGTACTATAATATATTTTAAAAAGGACAGCAGTTTTCCCCGATTGAATCTCCTTAATATTATCCTTATGCAGAATTAGTAGATACCTCAGTTAAGTTTACCTAACTTTGTTGACTTGCTGGACAAGGCATAATTAGATAATGAGCTATTTATTTCCCCTCCAAACACCATCTCTGTTCTAGACCGGCTTTAACCCCTCTTGCAAACCTATTGCTCAACAAATCTGTGATTCTTTCCCTTATTTAATAGTTATATGCATGTCTTGGTAGGAAAGGGATATTTCGCAGGGCGCGAAAAAATATTTCCGAACCATACCATGGGTGAAAGTTTTCTGAATGAAACATAAAAATAAAAATTTTTATACTAATAGTCTTCATATTTTCAAGAAACATAATAATAAAGTGTAGTGTATTTACAATATTTTACATATGGTTATAGGCCTTTGAAGATGCTCACATTGTCCCAGATATTATTTCTGTAGGACCAAGAGATTTACTATTAATTGAATATCCAAATATCACAGCCTATTTAGGTAACGAAGTTTTGCCTGTAGAAGCCACTTCAGAACCTAACATTCAATTTGTGGCTGATCCAGGCAGTTACTATACTTTGGCTGAAATTGATCCAGATGTTCCAGGTTTGTCAAATGTTCGTCACTGGTTGGTAAGTATAAAAAGATTCTTAAAATCTTCTTTTGTCCTAGTATTATGTATATATATTCTTATTAGACTTAGAGTCAGATGAATGCGTTATTTGCGAAGGCAACAATATATTAAGGTGACCGACAGTTTCTTTAAGATGAGGAAAAAATTGTATTAATTGACAAAATGTTGCACTCTTATGTCAGACTAACAAAGAGTCAACTTTTAAACACGAAAATACAAGGTGAAGAAAAGATCACCAAGGACTAAAAAAAATTCTGAGTGCTTGTGGAAGTCGAATCCTATCTAAGTGTTTGCGCCGCTGCCTTTCAACCACCTAAGCCACAAAACGACTCAAGTGCCATATGCTAGTCGGAGCTCTGTTTCGTCGTCTTTCCGCTCACATTCAAAGTCAATTTTTAATTCACCTTTAACTTTTATTTATAAAAACAAAACACACCACTGAAAATTTTTTTAATTACTATTCAAGTAAAAATTAATGCCAAAATCGCATTTCTTTTTTTTTATGGGCCTAGCGCACCTACTGCAGGAAAATCCCTAAAGCGCCACAGGAGTGATACGTGTGGGGAAAAATCGTTGGCCTTGAATCGCTATAAATTGTACCCGGTCAGAAACACACTCCTGGGTAACTTATTCCAGGATCTCCATATAAAACACTACTTGAAAAGGGTTGTACGAGAAGTAACAAGCTGACCCTCATGAGGATGTGAAGTATTAGCACGATGGGTATTGCTAGCATGCACCGCTTTGGGAGGAATTAAGCGGGCTAGGTCCATCGAACACTTTCCATGAAAATACTTATAGAATAGACTCAAGTTTCCAATCCATTCGATGTTCTAATGAATCAAGGTTGCTGGTCAGTTCCGGGTCTACAATCAAGCGAACAGCTTTCTTCTGAGTAGAATCCAACAAATACAGTTTATGTTTGGGAGCAGAGCCCCAAACATGAGTGCGGTATTTCAACGTTTGTCGAATTCGAGCTTTGTACAGAATTAATAGTTGTTGTGGAGTGTAAAGCTTTTTACTTCGGAATAATATTCCCACCTGTTAAGAAGCTCTCTTTGTTATTTTGGCAACATGTTTATACCAAGACATATTTGCTCCCAGCAAATTAAGTGACGATGCTAGAGGAATGGAGTGCCTCGACGTTACTATGTCGGGTTCAGCAGCGTTAACTTTTTTAGAAAAAACTGCAGCCTAAGTGTTCGAAGCGTTAAATTCTTCTTAGTTGCTGTCACCCTAAGATAGAATTTATTCCAGGTTTTCGTTAAGTTGAACGACTTCTTGCTGTCTGCAGATATTTGCATGAGTAACCGTTGTTCGAGCACTCAAAGTGAATGAAGAGATAAGCGTACTCACTTGTAAAGCTGTAGATTCGATTCCTTCTTTTCCAGCAGATCGATAACGTAAATGAGAAAAAGAGTAAGAGACAGTACGAAGCCCTGGGGCACACCGACGTTGGTAGTGAAAATGTTAGAAATAAAACTGTCGACTGCCACCAACGTTCTTTGAGGAAACATGAGAGCCATAAACAGAACTTTTCAGACATACCAGAAGACCGTAGCTTAAGCAACAATACATCGTGCCAAATACGGTCGGATACATCGGATATATCAAGAGCAACTGCTCAAGATTCAAGTGTTCAACTGCGTTGTTACAAAAATGCGTTACCTAAGTTAGAAGATCTGTTAATCTGTGTTTACGAAAGCCATATTGATGATCGCTATTAATATTGAATCCTTCAAGATATTTTAGAAGATATTGTTTGATAGCCTTTTTCACATTTTTCAATAGCATTGAAAGCAGTGCAACTGGTCGGCAGTTGTTGGGCAAGATTTTCTTGCATTTCCAGCAGAAAGAAAATATTACGTTTATGTAAGATAGGTTGAGAAGTCTACCGAAAACTAGTTTTAGTTTCCTCGCTCAGTTTTTGAGTAATATAACAGGTATTTCATCAGCGCCAGAAGCTTTTTTGATGTCTAGCTTCATTCAGATACATTTTATGATACGCTGTCTAAGACAATATTGGGCATTCTTGTCTACACTAATGAAATAGTAGGTGTTGTTTTTCCTTGGAAATCGACAGTAGAATGTGAAGCAAAGAGTTCAACCAACAAGTTCGCCTTTTCAACAGGTGTTGTTGCTATTGAATTACCTAACCGTTTGAATATTGTTATAGTGGATTTGGAGAAATTTTGACTGCCTTTGAGACTGACCAGAAAGACCTAGAATTGTTGGGGCAAGCAAGAACTTTCATTTTAATTCATTAGTTCTGTGCTTCCTTGGTTTCGTCGATAATTTTTTTTGCATCTGTTCTTTGTAACTGCCAACAAACTGTAACAAAAGCTTGAAGCCCTTCTACAGGTCTTAAAATATTTTTAGGTTCCGAGTGTTTCTTTAATGAAATATAAAAAAAGGTATGAAGATAAAAGGTTATTCTTTGGCTACTGGCATTTGTAATTCACAAAAATGCCATTTTACAACACCATTAACGAAAGAGGAAACAGAAGATGTCTGTGGCAGCGAGAATTTGATAGGATTAACAACACACAAAATTAATGGAATTAAGAGTCTGTTCTGATTTGTACTGTTAATCCTGGTAGCTATAAACTTCTTCCTTGTGCTCATTTGTTTACAGTGTTTGTAAAATGGTGTTTTTCTTAGTTATAAATGCACATTATATGGTACAAAATTAATTATAATAAGGTCAGATCTGAGACTTGGCAAATTTAACCAGCAAAATAACATCGAAAACCTCCTTAGCGCAGTCAGATGTATCGTCCTATCGAAAACAAAAGTAACATTTAGCAGATTTGTAGTGCCAAATCATGCGTGGTTTAGGCGCCTCTCTGTCACCGATTGGTAGGATACCCAATGTTGAATGCAGTTTATGGTCGGAAAAACTTAACGGTGGGTTTACCGTGACCACTAAAACTTATCTCCAATAGAGATTTTTTTTTCGTACCGCTAACTCATACCGACTGTCAAAAGGGACATAACGTAATTAACCAACTAGAAATAATAAGAGCTTACCGTTCTCTCCTATTTATACACTATTAGGTTCTCAATAAGCTCTCCAGTTCTTTAGAATTTTTAATCCACACAAAATTATTAATATTTTTTAAAACAGATGAAAGACAAAATTTCTTTGTTACAATATTCTGGAGTAAATTAACCGAAATGCTGCAGTTGTGATTTTGTATATATACGCCAGACCTGAAGAACATGTAAAACTAGGGCTGGAAACCAAACTAAATATTTAGGAAAATATAAAGGGAAAGGTATTTTTAATCCCAATACCTCTGTTGTTCATCACGTGTTCATTTCGAAATATTCTATTGAGATTAAGAATAACTTTAAGCCAATTCAAATTTGTACCAAAGAAAAAGAAAATGAATTTGTTAAAAAATACAAAAATAAAATAAGCTACACAAAGCCCCCTATGTCACTTGTCTAAACAATCAATATCATTTTGAGTCTGAAACATTAGTCTCTGCATTGGTTGAAGCCAGCTAATTTATTTTATTTCTCCCATTACCTTCATCTCTTCTTAGAAATCACGAACATACACTGTATTATTATTTTACACCAATTGTTTAAAAAAAAAACAAACTAGTTTTTCATAATTTTTTATTTATAGAAAACATGTAAAATAAAATTGAAATACGTAGAAATTTTGAAAAAAAAAAATCTGTAAAAGTAGTTCGCTGCAAATACTAAAAATATTAGGTTACACTCTTTTTCTGATCAGTGGAATCTAATATACTCTATAATCCAGTTCACACTCGAAAAATATGAAACAGGTGTTTAATGTAAATCCTATTTCCGAATAGTTTTTTAACGAAAATCTTAAGTGAATTCTTACCTCCTATTGTGTTTACCATTTATTATTCTGGCTCATGTCAAAGTAGTGGACATGACTAATAAATATTCTTGGTTCTAATTTTTTTAGGTCTAAAATTACTCTAAGAATTATTAGTAAATGTTGAAAAATGTATTCCACAGACGGCTTTATCACCGAATTCATTGTAGACTTAACTTTAGAAACTTAAATAACTTAAGTACTGAATGTGATTATTTAACTGTGAACTATAAATACATAACCTGTTTTAGGTTACAAATATTCCTGGCAGCAACGTTGACGGTGGAGACGTACTTAGTGCGTACTTTGGGCCAGCACCCCCAGCTGGTGATGGATTTCACAGATACACTTTCTTATTGTACAGACAACAAGGTATAATTCAAGCTGAAGTTCCAGAAGAACTCTGGCACTTCAACATAGAAGAGTTTGCTAGAAACTATACGTTAGAAGGGCCGTTATTTGGAAATTTCTTTAGAGCTCAAACTTTATAAATTATTTTAATTGAATTTCTTAACAGTAAATTACTTATCAATAAATTCATTGCAAACTTAATTTGAGTAATCTTTTACAGTAAAGTAAGCGACAAGATATCAGACCTTTTTTTTATATTTTCTAACTAGTATCGGCGAAAAATAAAAAAATATCTAGTCTATTAATAACAGTGGAGAACAAAATCGAACTTTTTTTTTATTGCATGACATCTGTTAAGTGTTGTTTACTAATTTGACGTCGCTGATTCTGAATCTACCCTCAGACTGTATTTAGCAGCTCTAGTTTTTGACATACAGGGACCATGTTAATATTTACTATTCACTTGACAATCGCGCGTTATTAATAAAGTAGTTTAAGTGCATCTGTAGTGACGTTTTCCTCAAGAAGAAGATGCGTAAACAGTCCATATTGTTTTTGTGTAATTTGTGGCGTTTAAAGAATTCCGTTTGAATGTGTCAGACTTGGTAAAACAAGCATATGTTGACTATTTTGGGTGTTCATTAGGACAAACATCAAGCCCTGGATTCCTAGTCTGGTGTGTAGAAGCTGTGTTGAGTCTTCATGTTTATGGGCAAATAAGAAAAGACTATCTTTCAAGTACAAAACTCCAATGATGTAGCGTGAACAATCAAATGATCATGATGACTGTTAGTTTTGTGCTTTGAAAATTACGGGCAACACCGCAACAATCATTCTAAGTGGATTTATCCTACCTTACAATTTGTGACTAGACCTGTTCCAGTGATAAATTTCCAGTGATACATTAGTACCACCGCTATCTACATCCCAGGAACATCCAAATGAGTTCAGCCAACAAATCGATGATAGTGGTGATAGTAAGGGTAGTGACTTTGATTGCCCCGGAGATCCTAGACCACTCAATCAAAGTGATCTAGATGACTTGGTCAGAGATCTTGGAATGTCTAAAAAGACATCAGAACTTTTAGCTTCCCGGTTAAAAGAAAGACATCTATTGACAAAAGAAATGAATATCTCGTGTTACCGCATTAGGGCAAAGAATTTAGTCCCTTTCTTTTTTAAAGAGGATGATTTTATATTTCGCAGCGATATTCCTGGTCTAACGGCTGCAATCAGATTACAAAAATATGACTCAAATGAAACGCGTTAACACTCAAAAAACGTAGTATTAAATGTGTACTCTTGCATAACGGTAATAAGCTAGGCTCTTTACCTATTGCATATTCAATCAAAGTCAAAGAAGACTATTCTATAATATCTTTAGTTATGAACAAGATCAAGTACAATGAACATAAGTGGATTTTATGTGTGGATTTGAAAATGATCAATTTCCTCTTGGGCCAACAAGGCGGTTATACGAAAAATCACTGTTTCATATGCTTATGGGACAGCAGAGCTAAAGCTGATCACTGTATTAGGAAAGATTGGCCTTCTAGGAAAGCTCTAATCCCTGGGAGGCTAAATGTTATAAATTATCCACTCGTGCCCAGAGACCGCATAATATTGTCTCCTTTACATATCAGACTGGGGCTAATAAAACAGTATGTAAAAGCGCTTAACAAAGACTGGGAATGTTTTTACTACAGCACGGATGTTTCCAAAATTGAGTATCGACAAGTTAAAAGCTGGCATTTTTGACGGCCCACAGATCAAGAAAATTAATAAATGATCCAATTTTCTTCAGTTCTATAATAGATAATGAAAAATATGCGCGGGATCAATTTGTTTGGGCAGCGGAAAATTTCTTGGAAAATAAAGTCCGACGACTACTCTCAATTACAACATCCCCGCTGGTATCCTCGGGATATGAAAAAAAGGGTAATCCTTAATCAGGTGGAGAGGTAACCGATCAAAAAAAAAAAACGTTGAGCAGCTACTTGTAAGTCGACTCATGCGAGTAAATTATATAAAAGGAAATTTTATTCAAGTTAGATGTGTTTAATAAAATTGTATTTTTTTATTAAAAGTCGTTCCACTACTATCTGTAAAACTAG
Organism: Pachyrhynchus sulphureomaculatus; assembly: GCA_019049505.1. Lineage (NCBI taxonomy): Eukaryota > Metazoa > Arthropoda > Insecta > Coleoptera > Curculionidae > Pachyrhynchus > Pachyrhynchus sulphureomaculatus. Next base: position 116,493,771 of record CM032449.1, on the reverse strand, counting down.
AGCTGCTACAAGAAAACCGACTAGATATTTGAAATAAGCGTGAAAAACACATTCAGAATTAGGTATAACATTTCATGCAACAGAAATGCTGTAGCGCGGTGTAATCAATGTTGCTTTTTTCAGTATTCTTTAAAACTACTAACTACAAGTATTGATAACTCTTTAGCCTCGACCAATTCCCATTGTCAAAAACCAGTGTTGTTGCTATGAAAAGTAGTTTCACATTCACATGTATACTAAATTTGTTGGTCCAGATTTTATCGTGCTATTTATAGTAAATTTTTGAAGAAGATGTGATCGACAAAAATTTGTGAATTTACTAAATTCGAATATCCATCGGTGATGAAGTACCTATTTTTGAAATTACTATCCGCTAAAGAAATTTACGACGATCTACTTACTACATTCAAGAAACAATGTCCTCTTCATACCACTACCAAGAATTGAATTGTGGTATTCAAGAGAGAAAGAATCGATCAGTTATGAACACCGACCTATTTCTGGGTCCATCAGAGAGGATGTTGAGGCTGTGCATCAATTATTTGGAGAATCGACGAATTGAGCTGAAACATATAGCAGAGAATCTAAGCATTTCATAAGAACGTGTTTTTGACCTTACCCATTCTGATTTCAGCATAAATTATCAGGCAAATGGATTCCTAAATATCTTAATGCTGGTTATAAGTTGGTTGTTGATTTACAACCGTTTTAAAGAGGATTAATCTAACTTTTTACGTCGGATGGTAACTGTAAAAAACGTGAGTAGATCATGCTGATCCAGGTACAAAGGAATAGTCAAAGGAGTAAAAACATGCTGGCTCACATCTCCTCAAGAAGGTTGGCTTACAGAAATCAACAGGAAAACATCTTACCTCCGTTTTTTTAAGCCAACAATGAGATACACAACAACAAAACAGTAAACGGAGAATATTCTTCTTCATTATTAACTAAACTTAGGCAAAAACTTGTTGAAACGTCAAAGAAAATTGTCTAAAGTTTTTGCAAGAGAATGCGTCTACTCACAGATCGCTGTTAGTTTTGCAAAAAAATAAATTAGGTTTCCTTACATATTGCCCTTAGTAAACTCCTTCGGACTACGACTTATTCCGAAACTGAAAAAAATATTTGAAAGAATACAAATTTGATCCAAATGAAGCAGTAATAAATGTTGTCGAAGACAGGTTTCTAAACAAATACAAAGAGTTTTTTTAAAGAGTCTAGAGTTACTCTGTAACCGTCGCACTCAGTGTATTAAGTTGAAAGGAGATTATTTTATTATTTTTTCTATGCTAAGCTAGAACTTTATCAATACGACCTTAAACTTGAGGAATAAATAATAAAAATTTAAAGTCTCTCTCTAAAAAACCTATTCAAGTTGGTGTTTTTTTTTTTTCTATTGACATTTTACAATGTCATCTTTTCGCTTTAAAAAAATCAGTTGTAGATGTGATGTGCAAAAGTGACATTTGAGTCGCTGTTTTGTTTTCGCATTTCCCTTTAAAAATAACCGGCTACCTGCAAGTCGAACTTGCGCAATTAGTGTTCCGTACGTTGATTGCTTTTAAAATAAAAATGAGTTTTCAACAAAGTTTTTTTCCGATCTTCACTAAAAACTGATGACGTTGAAACTATTGTTTTTATATACCAGATAAATTATTAAAAGTAATGCACTCGTGAATTTTTTGATGAGTACTTTTCGACATAAGGGGACACCAATTTTCTACAATTTTTTAAAAATAATACAAAGAAAAGTATGAGCAAGTATTACATTATATATATTTTTGAACTCGTCTTTTGACAAGCTCTTATTTGACATCCCACTCGACGACCTGGTATTTTTTTTTTAATTTCTGATTTCACTCCCCAAAATTAACCGCTTAAGTGAAAATTTAACTTTCAAAACTACACGACTCCGATAAGGCCATCAATTCCTGTATTAGAGCCAAATTTCAACTTTCTATATCAAATAGTTTCGGAGAAAATCGGGTGTAACAGAAGAACAGATAGACGGACAGACACCTAAGTGATCTTGTAAGTATTCCGTACGGAATATTAAAAAACGCTAAAGAGGCAAAAGTAAATGATTTATATGGTTTTAGGACAAGATGCTGTATCATACAATACGTGATAAAATTATTTGCAGTAATTTCTAGTATTGCCTGCAGAAGCTAGGTAGACTCCTGGATGAATTTCGAGAGCAAAAGCTGATACTGCAATAGTGCTCTTTTCGAGCTTTTTAAATTTAACAAAATCGTTGGACGTGATGAAAATTCTATATGGCACGATAATCTCAGGAATCAAAGATTATTCGTTTATTCAAATATTTTTTTTTAAACGACATTGCTTTGGATTATTTATTATACATCATTTTCAAGTTGGCACTTATAGATAAGTATGGGCGAGAAAAAATTCAATTTATATTGGTTCCGTTATCGAGAAATAATTTGAAAATATAATAAATAAGAGGGTATCTTTTCAAGTTATCTACCTAGCCATGAAAATGACGTTATTCAAAAAAATTATTTGGTGACCAAATTATTGTCGCAGTTTTAAGTAATTCAATGAAATCTAGTACGAGTTTGTTGTATTTGACAGTATTTATGATTTTTTTTTCTGAAAAATAAGTAAACGTAATTTGGAATATCGCTGAGTGAAAAAGCCCATCTTATCTTAAAGTAAAAGTTTGGTCACAATAGTTGCGAGGCCCAGACTTGTTTCGGGATAACTCCAGATTAGCAAGACTAAGGCAAGAATTCGGTTTGTTAAAGATTTACTGCTGCAGATCGACGAATATAGTTTCGAGTGATTGCTAAAGAAGCCACCGTGTCCTAAAGTACAGTTAAAGCATGAAGATTTAGGGATGTTAAAATTTTTTGTACGATGGATTTCCAAGCTCCTTCAGATTAGAAAATGGAGAGAAATGAAATTTCTTAAAAAAGTTTGGTCTCTTAAAAGAACGATAAGAATCACTTTTTGCAAATTGTCAAAGATAACGAGACTTGTTTTATTGAGATCCTAATATGAAGTAGACGTCGATGCAATTCATAAAAGCTCTCCATCTCCAAAAATGATTAAAGCTCAACAGTTTTCTGGAAACTTAATGGAAACCATTTTTAAGACTGCAGGAGCCTTGCTTCTTAAATATATGGCAACAATGTCCACAATTAAAGGGGAAGTTTGCAGTTTGTTGATCCAAAACCTGAAGCAAGCTATTAAAGAAAAATTTCAGGGTTCTCCACACTTTCCTAGTTAAAGCAATTAAAGTAACCTGTGCAATCACCTTGTTGTAGAATTCACCATAATTTTCTACACTGCAGCTTCTTTTTTTTTCAACCAGAAAAAATAAAAATATCAAAGGCCGAAAATTTTCGACAGATGATGAGTTGGAAGGTGTGGTAGAGTTTTAAAGGAGCAAATATGAGATTTCTTGGACGGAATGAAGCAACTCAAGAAACGCTGGGCTAAATATATTAGTGTAGATGATAATTATGTAAAACAGTTTTTTAAGCTCTGTGAGTGTTTCTTCATAGCTCCGCAAAATTAAAATAATATTTTTGACGACCAACATACGAAATTAAAATATGTACATATGTATTTTTCTGTGAGTATAGCACATATACTGCAGGGAAATCCCTAAAGCGACACGTTTGCAGACAAAACGACTCACGTTGGTCTTGAAATGACGTCAATTTTGCTTGGTGGGAAACACAGTATAGGACAAATCATTCCATTGTATGGATGTGAGTGCTGGACCCTTGACCTTGGCTCAAAGAAACGACTTCTTCGCATCTCCTGGGTACGGAAAATAAAAAACACAGAAGTACTGGAAAGAATGAGCAAAATGAAGGAATTACTAACAACCACAAAAATAAGAAAACTCAAGACTTCGGTCATATAATAAGGGTCCCAAAATACGAATTGCTGCGTCTAATTACTGAAGGCGAAATAAAGGGCAAAGGATCGATCGGAAGACGACAGAATTCTTGGCTGAAAGACATGAGAATGTGGTTTGGATGTGCTTCAAGTGATATTTTTGGAGCAGCAGCTTCTAAAGTTCATTTAGTTATATGAATCGCTATCGCCGTCGTAAGAAGAAAAAACATGCCCATACAGTTGATTGTTTCTTTATGTTAATTATTTTTATAAACTTTTTGTTATTTATATACTGATACTAAATAAAAATGCAATTAATTTTATATTTGTTTTCTATGTCCAATTGAGGAATACTCGGTCTATGCAAACATGTGACCAACGACATATACAGTTAGTCCAAAAAGTCTCCATACATCACCTGCTTTTTATATTATTTTTCTGTTATGTTTAACTAATTAACTGGAACTATGAGAAAATATGTTTAAATTAATATTTGACACTTAACCAACGAGGATTAGTATTAAAAACAACTACGGAACATTTTATTTAGAAGTTACATAAAAATGTAAACAAAATTAATGTCAAAAAAGTCTCCATACACGTAGCAATTACCAATAATAGTTTGACGGAGTTTAACGGAAAATAACAACTTCGTTTAAATTAATATTTAATGGGACCGCCGTTGGCCTTGATAATCTCCTGTAACCTTTTTGTCATGCTTGCAACCAGCTTCCTAGTAACCTCTGCTGGCACGTTCTCCCCTTCATTCAATATTCTGTTTTTTAATTCTTCTCTAATTGAAACATTATGTTTGCGAACGCGCCGTTTAAGTTCCTCCCTCGATAGGGTTAACATGTTAACATCGGATGATTGAGGAGGTGTATGAAGCTGCTGTCGTACATTATGGATCATCCATTCTCGCACCAAGTTTACGGTATGTTTCGAATTTTATTTCGAGTCCCAATTTTTGGACATTTTCTCTTAAATTGTCTCTCAAAATGTTCAGATAATTATGCTGATCCATGGTACCATTAACAAAATGTAAATTTCCAACCCCTCCAGCGGACATGCATCCCCAAAGCAGAACACTGCCACCCATTTTTCTCACCGTAAAACAAATGTTTTTAATGTCGAATGCGGTAGTCTGCTTTCTTCAAACATTAGTTCTGCCATCAAATCCAAAAAGGTTAATTATAGTTTTATCACTAAAGATTACAGATTCCCAAAATTCAGGAGGTTTAGTAACGTATTCCCTAGCAAAAGCTAACCGCTTTTTGCGATTAGCTTCCGAAATTAATGGCTTCTTCCTGGCTGCATACCCCTTATAGCCTGCCCTGTGTAAACAATTTGTCACTGTTTGTGAACAAACATTTTTCGAAAATAGTTTCCTTCTTTTTTTTTGGTGCACTTTTCTTGGAATCTATAATTATTTGTCTAACAATACTGGCCTCTTCACGTGGAGCCAGTTTCTTGGGACTACCGGAAAGTGGTCGAATTTTATAGGAACCAGTTGATTTATACTGGTTTATAATGTGCTGAATAGTAGCATGCGACTTTTTAACAATTTTTCCTATATTTCTGTACGATTTGCCATCTTTCCACAAATCAATTATGATCTTTCGAACTTGAAATGAAATTTTACAATTTCTCTCACTCATTTATATATACTACTTTGAAAACCCACTGGAAGATTACTAGCAAGAAGTAACAGATTATCACATAAGGCCGAAAAGTATTCATTTGTTTTCAGTTTAGCGAGTAATAGATAAGTTGATAAAATCCGGCTGATTATATCGTGTTTTTTCTGATTATAACGTGATTTTTTCAATGCAGTTCTTGAGTGTATGGAGACTTTTTTGACATTAACTTTGCTTACATTTTTATAAAAATGATGTAACTTCTAAATAAAATGTTCCGTAGTTGTTTTTAATACTAATCCTAGTTGATTAAGTTTCAAATATTAATTTAAACGTATTTGTTTATAGTTCAGTCACTCTTATTTTAAACTTATTAATAAATCAAAAACATACACAGACAATTTGTTACACCTTAAGTTGTAGATGCAGTCTATATTCCTCGAGATATTTTAACTGGTGGTTATAAAACTTTCCGACTTTAACCCTTCATAAGGTTGTTAACTGCCATTGTTCAAAAATATTTAAAAAATTATGAAGAAACGTACTTATGGAACTATCTCCAGAAGTATCATATTTGTTAAATTCAAAGTGAATCCAATTCCCGGAGTTTGTTTTTAATTATATTACCGATTTCAAATAATAAAACCCTTACCATGGGTTTAAGATGCAAAACTATATACACTAGTTAAAATATATTAAGGGGTGTCTCTATCAAGCCCAAGATGACATAAATTCTCTGTGTATATTTTTTTTTAACGATTTTAGAATAGGGATGGTGGCTACCCTTATTAAAGGTTCAACACGCTAAGCTGTACGAGTGCTAGTTAAAGTAAGTCAGGAAGTATACAGTGTATCGACCTTAAGGTAGGAAACATTCTCTGTGTATATTTGTTAGTATTATACTTTATATTTAAACGACACGTGCAAAAGAACACGCAGTTCTTAATAAACGATGTTATCTTTTATTTTCCAAACCGGAATAAGAATTAGCTATACATACATTTTAATTAGACGGAAATTTAATTGAAGCATAATTTCAATCATTGACGAAAATTACAAATAAATACCAATTGAAATTCGACATTGTTATGAACGCAGGATACTCGTGGCAGATTGTACTCGGTGAAAACAGTCTTGAGCAGTTTACCCAAAAGCGGTGAGGTGTCCCATAAAAAAAAATCTTTGACGAAGAGTAATAAGCTAAAGCTCATATGGATTAACATGTTATGTATTTCTAGCATGTACCGCTCTGGCAGGAACGAGGCAGGCTACATCCACCGAAGACTTCCGATAAAAGAATTTTTAAAATATTTTCAGGTCCCTAATCTTTTTTCAGTACTCCAAAGAATTAACATTGTGCCAGGTTCTCAATCGGCCAAATAACTCCTTTCTGAATAGAATCGGAACCCGTAGTATGTCTGGGAATAAAGTCCCGAGCATGGTATCAGTGTTTCAACCGTACTCTGATTTGAATTTCTCATAGCACTAAAATCTATTGTGCATAAACCTTTTCCTAATACTAGATATTATTTCGAGCCTCCTTGCTGTACATGTAACATGATTATGCCAAGACATTTGATCTCAAGTCAATGTATCTCAAGTTTATGCATATGGAATAGCGTTCCCTATGCATCCAGTACCTCTAACTGCTTTAGACAAAACTGGATTGTTAAATTCTATTTGTTTACTGCCACTCCAAGGTAGAAATCTTTTCGGTTGTGTAACTTCTTTTTGCACGAGCAGCTTTATTTAACAATTTTGAGCTAATAAAAAAACAAACATGCTGATTTTGATAAACCTGTAGGATGAAGTTTTGTCTTTTCAAGAAGATAGTTAACTTAAAGAAGAAAGGGGGCTAATATATTATAAAGAGCCCTGAGGTATGCCAGCGCACAATGAGACTGTTAGTAGTCAGCGTTAGCATTAGATAGCTAAGGTAAATATAAAAAGCAACTTTTTGCTTTTTATATTTACCTTAGTACTTTTTTATTAAATGTATTATTCTAAATTTTGAATACGGATTTATAACTATAAAATATGTACCTTTCAATTAAGAAAAAGATACTTTGTTTGAAAAATCTTAACTATGTCTTTTAATCTGAAAATACATTTCTGATATTTTTTAACTTCTTGTTCAAGAAAGTTTGTTGCCCCTCAACAGCTCAGCTTTGATTTTCTCATTAAAAAGTTTTTTTATGCGGATGAAGTCATATACTCTGTATATTCTGCTCGTTTTATAAATAGTTCGTAATATAACTCGGTAACCTGTAGCTGATCTTCCTACCCCCATTGTAATTCACAAAGAAAAGGAGTTCTCTATCCTTTAACTCTAGTGGTTAGATAGCGGTTGCAAATATTTTTAGATAATTATATATCTGAAAACAATAAAAAAGTATTATATTAATAAATTATGCTGCTGCCGTGCTGCTTTTGTATCTAGGATGATACACTAAGGTTAAATGAAATGAATAACATATGTTATTTTAGAATTTGTTAATTTTCAATAAGATAGTATGGGAATATATTATGATCAGAGATCGTATGCTAATTAAAGCTTGATAGTGTAATAGAAAGTGGCTAAAATTACAATTAGAACAACTTTGAAATAGAGATCTAGGTAATATTAATTTTGTACTAGTCCAAAACGTTACCTGTTTCTTCGAGGTCCACTACAATACGAATCCACTCTCTATCAACAAGTAAGCGCGACGACAGTTTTAATGGTTCATTTCCACAAAATTTTACTATATTTTACTGAACTAATTAATGTTCTATATAATTAGAAGCCAATTTGAGTAGTCAGATTATGTCAAAAATTCGGTTCGGCTGTTATTTTTTACTTCCGTAGTGGAGCGTAGTTAGTTTGATTGAATTAAAGTTTTTATTTATCTAAACCATAAGTTAAGAAATTTATAACAGATACCATCAAATCAGAACAAAAAGCAACTTAAAAAATTATGATTTATCTCAGTCGAGAAAAAAATTAAATATTAAAGGTAATTTATTAATTATTATCCTTTTCTTATAAATAAAATTCTTCTTCGCCCCTTTCAATTATGACTGAAGTCAGTAGACCTAAAAGCAAGCTCAGTTTTTTTTCTGTGACGTCTGAAATAGACATGAGAACTTAGGCTGACGACAATATAAATTGATTAATTGCTGTAACGGCAAGGCAGAAATTTTCCTTATTATGATGCAACAGGCAAATAAATTAGAAATCTCAGGCCGAACAAGATGTTTACCTTGTTAGTTAAAGTGGAATCTTGTTGCTGTTGTTCACAGAGCAGCAATAAAATTAACGGTTGTAAAGTGCATGTTACTCATTCATAAATAAAATATGAACACATACCCCATTTTATAAAAAATTGTAAAAGTAGTTGTGAATAAGTGGTAACAGTGAGTTATATTCTGACAATATTCTGAAGCGCATAAAAAAGTACTTAATACAGATTTCCTCTATCTGATAACGTTCTGCATGGTAAACATTAAACAGTTTATAAATATATGTAACAAACCGGTGCAGGATGAGTGTGTTGTTAGATCTTGTCTAATAAAGTTTCTGTTCAGAATCAACAAAAATAAAAAATTTTAAAATTCAAAAAGTTGTTTTTTAAAAACGTTATAATCGCTACCTCGATTATAACTGGCGCAGTGCGGAAGTTAAAATTTTCAAACGGAAAAGTGCATCGAGCATAAAAGCCAAACGAAAGTTTTAAGTGGTGCTTTTCAACGGGTGTTACATCGCTCAAACAGACTCTGGTTTGTTTCAACGATTTACGGAAAAAGAACAGAAACAAAAAATTAGACAGATCTCAGCCCTCCAGGCCAGGGATAATGAGTTCCTATTGGTTCGTTTCGCGAGACAAAAATCGCTCAAGAGACTTTCAATCAGGGTAACAAAGTTCCTATTGGTGCGGCTCGACGAGACAAAAATCGCTCAAGAGTCATAGTTGGAATCCAGGAAAGAACAAACGAAGTTCGTCCTATTGGAAGAAGAAACAAGAAACACAGAAACAAGGAAACAAGAAGAAACAGAAATCCAAGAAATCACAACAGCAAGGAATGAGACCGCAGATCCTCCTTCTGTAAGTGAAAATCAAATTGACAATTTCAGAAATCAACCTGTGAGTCCACGCAGTGGAAAAAACATTTTTTTTTCTATTTTCAAACAATTTTTTTTTTACAAAGAACACTCACGTCAGTAACCTGAACTAACCTTTACAAGCTCATGCAGTGAGAACAGCAAAACCAAATTTTCTTTTCCTTTCAGAGACACTCACGCAGTGAGTAAACTTTACAAACCACGCAGTGAGACCTGCAAGCAAAAAAGAGCAGAAAATTTCGAGGCTGAAGGCAGGAAATTTTTGAAAATTCACGCCGTGACATTCAAAAAATTCACGCAATTTTAGTTTTAAATCAATTTAATTCTAAGGCATAACTTTTATTCTATATATTTTTACATATTTATATATATATATATATATATATATATATATATATATATATATATATATATATATATATATATATATATATATTTATATATATTTTTACATATTTTTTAATTTTTGAATTTCCTTGAAATTTTTAAAAACTTTATTTTTACAACAATGGCAAACCCTAACTACAACTTAATCCGATACCAAGCCGATAACATTCCCCCATTCGATAGAAATACCAAATTGATAACTAGATTCATCAACGCATGTGACAATTTCTTAACCGACCATATACATAGAGAAGACCCAAGTGCCCCAATAAATGTGTGTCTATTTGATACTATTTTGTCAAAATTAAGCGGAAGAGCAGCAGATTTGATTGCCTCCCGTGTCGAACTCAATACTTGGGATTTCGTAAAAAACGCGATTATTGAAACCTTCTCAGATAGACTTTCGATAGATTGTCTGGTACAAGACATCATAACGTTCAAAATAGAAAAAAATGAGTCAATTAAACAATTTGAAATTAGATTACAAGATGCTCGCAGTTTACTATTTGGGAAAATCAATATGGAAAATATAGCGCGTAACATAGAAATTTTAAGAATTCAAGAATGCAGTAATTTAATCCTAAAAATATATATTAACAATCTACCATACAATATGCAGCTGGTAGTAAGACTAAAAAATCTCTTATCCCTCGAACAAGCAATGAGTTTTGCCCAAGAGGAAGAAAATTTTATACAATGTAAGAATCGAGGCAATTTAATAACCAAAATAAATCAAAATACCCCAACAAGTCCGATTACCTCAATAAATCAAAATCTAAGAATACCGAATGTTCCACACGTGAACAGACCCAACAATAACAATCCTTACCAATTTTTAGGATACGCTCAGTTCCGATATAATCCACAAAGAAACGTTCAAAGACCGCAAAATTTCCAAAATTCCCAAAATCGTATGATAAGGCCAAATTTCCCCGTATATCCACCAATACAGAACATAAATAATTTCTCAAAGAAAAATAACAATAGTTTCCAACAACCCTATCGCGGAATAAAATGGCAAGCAACATCTTCAGTAATAAGGGCAAATCAACCCCAACCTATAGAGACATCGTCCGGGAATGCAATTTTACATAGGAATCAACCACAGAGAAAATTCCTTGCAGAGAAATTGTATAATCAAATGACTGAACGCATAAATAACACGGAACACACAAATTTTTGACTTACATAATACGGAACCCATAGATTTTGACCCAAATAAATGGAACCTATCGATTTTGACCAAAATGAATATAATAACGATTATTACCCCGAAGAGCAACAAAATAATATAGATTGGAGAACTTAACATGAGAATGAACTTCTTAATGCCCAATCGGACGAAAATTTTCCTTTAGGCCAGGAATCAATACAGATGAGCTGATAATACTTAATACAAACTCGGATAACCAATTACCTGTAATATATCTACCCGAAATGAACGCGTACTTCTTAATAGATACAGGCAGCAGCACAAGTTTCATAAAACCCGAACTAGCTTACGAAATATTTTTTCGATTTTATAAAAAATGAATTATTTACCGTAAAAATAGCCCACGCGATTTCTAGTCATGATGAAATAATGAATATTCCAATATTTCCCTCTTTTAATTGTCCAGATTACCATAAATTTTACTTATTCGATTTTTCCCCAAATTACGATGGATTATTAGGCATAGACTTTTTAACCCATATAAATGCACATATAAATTTGAAAGAATCCAGATTAGAATCCGTAAATGCAAATCTATAGCTGTATTATAACAAAAATCCAAAAAGAGAAAAACCAAGTGTATTCATTATTCCTCCGAAAAATCAGCAAATCATAAAAATTCCGGCAAATCAAGCAAGTGGAATAGGAATTTTAAATTATGAAAAACTAGGAAAAGTAGAAATATCAGAAGCGATTGTAAAGATAGAGAACCATCGTGCTCTAACAACAATCATTAACTCTAGTGAAAACTCAATGAAAATTACAATATACGAACCATTTTCGATAGAGAAATTTGAAGAGACAGAACTAAATTTTGTAGATGGAAATTATGAAGATCGAAATATTCATATTTTGAGAAAACGAAATTTGAAAAATTTAAGATTAGACTATTACAATCAGGAAGAGTATGATACAATGAGGAAATTATGTCATGATTACAGAGATATTTATAATCGCTCCCTCGATTATAACTATTTATTTTTTCTCTTAAATATGTTTTCAAAATGGAAACAAATAATAATGACTTTTATGAGCATGACATACGCACTGCATAGATATCTCTATGCTCGCTGTATGAGCAATACGTGCGCGGAGGTAACGAGTCACGTTGGTCCTGAATGGTTGAAGATTGTATTTTCTGGGAAACTTATTTTTGAGCAGTTGATTCCAAAGCGTTAAGGTTTTCTATATAAAAGAATTCTTGAAAGAGATAGTACAGGGGGACAGATGTAATGTATAAGCGCGAAGCGTATTTCTATCATTTACAGCATTGGAAGGAATTAATCAGACGAACACCTATAATGAAAATATTTAAAAAATGAATTTAAAATGAGCAACCGTTCTACGATGTTTCAGAGAATAAAAGTTTCTGGTGAATTACCAGTCTCCAGTCAAGTTGGCTGCCCCTTTTTAAATATAATCCAACAAAAACAGGGTATGCTTGAGAGCAGTATTTCATCGATGAACGAATTTAAATTTATACAGCAATAAAATTTCTTGTGTAGTACAATGCTTTCAAGTACGAGATAATATTCCCAGTTTGTAAGGGTTATGCTAGGATATATTTGCAGCAAAGTTGACATCTAGACAGTTGAGTGATGATGGTAATGAAATGTTGCGTTAGGAAAAAACTGCTGCCAAAGTTTTGTAGCGTTAGAATCTACTTGCATACTGTCAACCCAACACAGAATACCTCTCAGGTTCTTGTTAAGTTCTATAACTTGCTGCGTGAGGGCTTTTGAATCTTTGGCACAATGACAATACACCACAGTTATAACGAATTCACAAAACACTTTATTTTTCTACTCGACGCGGGTTTCGTTAACCACGTTAACATCACAGAGAACGATGCTTGACTAAATCTAAGAATGAAAACCAGACTATTTGTACTAAACGTGGAATCGCTTGAGTGGAACTAATCACACTTGGAGCGTTAGTGTTTCGGTCGAGTATCCCGTACAGACAACTGTGAGGAATAGGTCCTCTGTCCTTATTTAGACTATTTTTATATTTAATTATTTCAATACTTTCATATGCGCCTAATAATTTCATATGCATTCTCGATTAACCTAAAATTACCTAAAGCTACTGTATAATTCTGTTACCTTAGATGAGCTAACGTTCTTTAAATTTTGTTTGAATTGACCTTTTTGTTTGCCCAACATACTTTTTTTACAATTAATAAACCTTATTTCATAAATTTCATTTCTATCACCTGAATTTTGTCCTTTGGATTGTCTGATGACTTATACGATAGAATCGAAGCAAAGTGTTCATCTATCAAGTTGGCCTTTTCAATTGTTGCTGTCTTAATAGTATTTTTTTTCATCAAGTTGATTCAGTAAAATTTTTACTAATGTCCTCAAAAATTAGTCAATAAAGCCTAGCCTAGGCCATTCATTTTATTGAACTGAATTTTACCTTTAGGGTGGCTCACTTACTCGTTTCCCTTCTGGGATATCGAAAAAATTCTTTTACCGTAAACATAGTTTTTTTTTTGGAAAGTCAAATATAGCAGCACAACATTTGTCGCTTTTCAAATTTGATCATTCAGGAATTTTTAAAATGTCATTATCCACATATGAGTACACCCATTAAATAGCATTTTTCAGTCCCTTTACCAGAATATCTTGATGGTTACTTTCAGTCGTTACGGTGATTCAAGTCATTGAACTGAATTTTAACATCCAAGTGGCTCATCAGATTTTCTATTTTCCAATCCGTGATATAACAAAAATCTTCTACTAGTACGCTAAGTTTTTTGTGCGGAAGCCAAATAAAATAACAAAAAATTTATCACTTATCAAATTTGACAGATTACAAAGCAAACTATGATTTTTTTAATTGCACCTTTCGCATATGAGCATACTATTAAATACCCTCTTTCAGTCCTGACATACAGAGCGTTCAAGCTATTAAACTAAATCGTAAGTTCTAAGTACCTCACTCAGTTTACTCTTTTAATATTTAGGGTATCAAAACAATTCTTTTTTGTGAGGAAGCCAAATATGATAACACAAGATTTGTCACTTGCCATATTTGAAAGCTTACAAAGCCAAGTAGAATTTTTTTAACCGCACTCTGTACCTATGATACTTGAAACATATTTCCAGTCCCTACCGATATATAGAGCATTTAATATATTGAACAGGATTTTAACAATTAAGATGCTTACTCGATTTACTATCTTCCTATTTGGAGCAACAAAAAAATCGTTTACTAGCAAACATAGTTTTTTGTGAGGATGACAAACACGATACCAAAAAATTTGTTACTTTCAAAATCGTATTTGGAGGAAGCCATTTTTAAAAATATAGTTGAATTTATATCTTGTCAAATTTTTTGTTATCATATTTGGCTTCCTGCGAATATACTTAGCAATGAAATAAATTTATGGCATGCTAAATAGGAATATAGTAAAACTGATGAACAACATAAAGGTGAAAGTAAATATAAAGAGTTGCAAAGCGACTGAAAAATGCGATTTAATCGTGTGGTCATGTGTAAATATTGCCGTTTAAAAAAATTCTAGTTGGAATTGTAATCTGTCAATGGATTGGCGCTAGAAATGGACTTCTGACAAAGAGCTGCTGGCAAGTCAAGACTGGAAAGAATACCAATAAGAGAGATCATGAAGGTCGATAAAACAATAATCGATGACGGCAACTAAAGTGGTGTGGCCATGTAGAAAGCAAAGACGAAGAACGTATTCGTAAGCAAATTTTGAAGTGAAGACCAAAACCAACGTGGATAGGAGGAATACAAAGAGCAATGTCTGAACGAAATTTAGAGGCGTGGGATTGGAAAAACCGAAGAAGTGGGAAACTAGGAATCGGAAGGCGTAGGACGCAATAAAACCGATATTAATAATAATAATATGGACCTGCCAAAGTGTTGTGCCGGCGAGTAAGCCGACACCCACCAAGGCGGGAAAGTCACAGCAACGCATGAGTTACACCACAGGAATCAATGAACACGCCATACGTTTCTGTAATGAAATCACACCTGACAAAGAAATCACTGACAAGAGAATCACTCGCCGCTTGGACCCACCACCACCAATCCCAAGCGCAACCGACGTAGATGCGGGACAAATACAATCACCAAAGCCAGGCCAAACCGCGTATGTTTTGCAAGGACAACATGCAACTACCAAGGCTGGCGAACCAAGACAGCGGTTAAAGTGGACAGATGAAATGAATAGAACAGTGATGTGCTGTTACTACAACGCCACCAAACTAGAAACAGTGACATCAGGCTACAGACTGGAACTACACAGACTCTTCTTGACCGAATATCCACATCTGCAATTACTTGTTACAGAACAGAGAGTAATAGACCAAAAAAGAGTTATTACCAAGAACAATCGCCTCATACCTTTCGAATTGCAAACCATCAAAGATACAGTAGCTGCTGAACTGAACACAGACCAAGTAGCTGCTGAACTGAACACAGACCAACCAAACAATAGAAACAGTAGAGCAGATACCTAACCAATCTCACACACACAACCACCCAGTCGAAAACAACAAGACCCACCACCCAGCAGGAGCATAACTCAAAATAATATTTCAAAGCAAATAGCAAGCATCACACGACACCATATCACAGACGACAAAATGAATGACTCACCACCCTCAACAACATCTACACAACATCACCCCGAATCACCTCTCATACAAACACTCAAAGCACAAATGCAGTCACATCTAGCTCGATGGTCAGGCACCGACCCTACAACAAGAAATCCCATCCCTCGTTTAATTTTCAAACAGAGCACACAAATAATCCTCAACACAATAAACAAGCACATAATACCGCAGTACATAACAGACGATCGAAGACATTCACACAATAATATATGCAGCAGCAATCACCACTATAACACAAAATAATCAAAAACTCCCGCAACGACAAAGAGACCCCAACAACAGAAAACCTAAATTTAAATGGCAAATAAGAATAGAAAACAAAATCAACAACATCAGAAGAGATCTGGGACACCTTACCCAGTTTATGAACGGCAACGCATCCAAACGTGTCACACAGGATGTAGACAAGATCAACTCTAAATCTCTCAACCGAACACTGCCAGAAATCGTTGATACTTTGAAACAAAAACTATCCGTATATGCTGCAAGACTCCGTAATTAAAAAGAATCAAACGAGAGGAAAGACACCAACAACCTCTTCCGAAGAAGCGAAAAACAGTTCTACCGAAAAAACTATGTACAACGAGCAGACAGTAGTAACTGAACCACCAAAAAAACAAGAACTCGCAGACTATTGGAAAACTGTCGGGTCAGAACCCAAACTACATAATAATAACACCACCTGGATCAAAGCCGAAGAAGATAAACACAAACGTGTGACAGAACAAGAAAATTCCACACTAACTACAGAAGAAATTACAGAAACAATCAAACACACACACAACTGGAAATGTCCTGGAATAGACAATATACAAAACTTCTGGTACAAACAGTTTACCACCACACACGAAGCACTCACACACCAAATCAACAAAGCCATTCTACCAACCACACACATTTCCCACTTTCCTTACACAAGGAATAACATACGTTAAACCCAAAAGCTCAGACACCACAAACCCGTCAAACTACCGACCTATCACCTGTCTTTCAACCCTATACAAGATCATCACAGCCCCAATTTCCAAGAAAATAGAACAACACCTAACAGACAACAATATTATCACAGAAGAGCAGAAGGGATGCAGGAAAAATAGTCGAGGATGCAAAGAGCAGCTGATTATAGATAGCGTGATTATGGGACAAACCAGAAAAGAACACACAGAAACCTTCACATCGGTTACATAGACTATAAAAAAGCCTTCGACACCATACCCCACAGCTGGTTAATCAGAGCCCTAGAAATCTATAAAATCAACCAACACCTCAGGCAATTTCTAGCGCAAATTATGAAAACATGGAAAACCAAAATACGCCTAGAAACACAAACCAACCGCATCCAAACAGAAGAGCTGTACATCAGACGGGGTATATTTCAGGGAGACTCGCTCAGCGCTCTATGGTTTTGCCTCTGTCTCAATCCACTCTCAAATATACTAAACAGAACAGAGCATGGCTTCACTATCAGACACCAAAAAGTGAATCAACATAAAATAAACCACCTCCTATATATGGATGACATAAAACTCTACGCTGCCACAAAAACACAACTGAAAGAACTCCTCAAAATCACAGAAATATTCACCTTAGATGTCAATATGGAATTTGGTATAAGTAAATGCAAAGTGCTCCATATCAACAAAGGCCAATGGAAGTACCACCATGAGACAGAAACCATCAACAATGAAACACTCGATAACATGTTCGACAAAGAAACATACAAATATCTAGGCTTCTAACAAAGCACCAAACTCAACCATACTCACATCAAAACAGAGCTCAGAACCGAATTCAAGAACAGACTGACGAAACTTTTACAAACAAAACTCAACTCCAAATATCTCACTAAATCATCAACACGTTCGCTATACCTATACTCACATATTTATTTGGTATCATCAAATGGTCACAAACAGATATAGAAAATATTCACATCCTTATACGACCTCAATTCACCAAATACAGGAAATTACACCCCAACGCATGCAAAGAAAGACTTACCATCGAGAGGAAGGCAGGAGGAAGAGGAATTATAGACATCAGATCATTACACACAAAACAAATACAAGCACTTAGGAAATTCTTTCACACCAAGCAAACCAGCCTCCACACAGCAACAGTCAAAGCAGACAAAAACTATACCCCACTCGACTTATCCCGGGTAGACCACCCAGCAAATACACACAGTCACATCCAATTACAATAGGAAAAGATGAAAACGTGGTCAGAAAAAACATTCCACGGAAAACACAGATACCACATAGAACAAGACCACGTAAATAAAAAACAATCATACGCCTGGTTACGGGATGGGCAGCTATTCCCGGAACAGAAGGCTTCTTACTTGCCATCCAGGATAAAGTCATATTAACCAGAAACTACCAAAAGCATATCATTAAAGACCCAACTATTACAGAAGACAGATGCAGAAAATGCCACCAGCAGAAAGAAACGATCGAACACATAACAAGCGGATGTAAAATATTAGCCGGAACGGAATACACAGCCAGACATGACTCAGCGGCAAAAGTAGTTCACCAAGCACTAGCCACAACATACAAGCTCATAGAAAACACAGATCCCTACTACAAATACACACCAACATCCGTACTTGAAAATAAAGATTACAAACTCTACTGGGACATCAGTATCCATACAGATAAAACAGTCTCCGCCAATAGACCTGATATTACTTTTCAGTGCAAAAAAGAAAAAGTCACCTATCTAATTGACTTAGCTGTCCCCAACGACACAAACATCCAAATGAAATACACAGAAAAAATTTCCAAATACACAGACTTTGCAACGGAAATAAAAAGGCTATGAAAACAAGAAAAAGTCATCATTGCCCCCCTCATTATATCAGCCACAGGCCTTACACCAACAACATTCACACCACACTTAGTACAATTAGGACTCAACACAAACATACAGAAAAACATTCAGAAGTCAGTGATTTTGAAAACATGTAACATTGTCAGGTCATTCCTTAATACACAATGGTAATGCGTTTGTGCTGACTTGGTTTGCGCCCGTCAGCCAAACATGGAACCACATTGACCAAATGTGAGAAAGAAAAACGAAAACATCATAATAATAATAATAATGGAACACATAACAAGCGGATGTAAAATATTAGCCGGAACGGAAAACCCAGCCAGACATGATTCAGCGGCAAAAGTAGTTCACCAAGCACTGGCCACAACATACAGGCTCATAGAAAACTCAGATCCCTACTGCAAATACACACCAACATCCGTACTTGAAAATAAAGATTACAAACTCTACTGGGACATCAGTATCCATACAGATAAAACAGTCTCCGCCAATAGACCCGATATAACTTTTCAGCGCAAAAAAGAAAAAGTCACCTATCTAATTGACATAGCTGTCCCCAACGACACAAACATCCAAACGAAATACACAGAAAAAATTTCCAAATACACAGACCATGCAACGGAAATAAAACGGCCATGGAAACAAGAAAAAGTCATCATTGTCCCCCTCATTATATCAGCCACAGGTCTTACACCAACAACATTCACACCACACTTAGTACAATTAGGACTCAACACAAGCATACACAAAAACATTCAGAAGTCAGTGATTTTGAAAACATGTAACTTTGTCAGGTCATTCCTTAATACACAGTGGTAATGCGTTTGTGCTGACTTGGTTTGCGCCCGTCAGCCAAACATGGAACCATGTAATAATAATATATAATAATATATATATATATATATATATATATATATATATATATATATATATATATATACATATATATATATATATATATATATATATATATATATATATATATATATATATATATATATATATATATATATACACATATATACGTATATTCATATTGTAACATTGGAACTTGCCCGCACGTTGTGGGGTCATTTTGTAAGCTTTTTAAACTGTCCTCAGTTTGAGGCATCTTTTTTTTGTACCCTGTGAGAAGTTGTTTGTCCCACGCTTGAGCGCAATTTTGTTGCCTATGAAAAAGTGTTTAATTGCGCCCCACGTACACTGCGTCATTTTGTACCGTTTGAATATTGGACGCCCCAAGCTTGAGCACAATTTTCTTGCAGCCCCGCTTTAATTTCTGATACTGAATTGAGTGAACCCTGATTTTAAAAGAACTAAAGAAATTAAACACACACTAGCTCAGTTTTCCTTGGTAGAGAGATATGGGTAAGAGATAATTTTCTTACGTCTTTTTGGAATTATTTTCTATTTTTTAAAAAGCTTTAGCTGTACAAATTTTGGGCACCATCCATTTTAAAATAGAAAGGATCTAACTTCAGCTAAAAAAATGGAAAAATACTGAGAGAATGTATTGTTGGTAAATAAAAAAATCAGTTTGGTACAGCCGTTCTTGTCCTGAAAAGTAGGATAGGTATTCAGTGAGACACTAGCTTTAATCAACAAAAAAAGAGAATTTATTCATGTTTTTTAAAATAAAAAGTTCCAACCTTTGCAGTTCTACAAAAAAAATTCTAGCCTAACTAGTAGTTATTACATTTAAATCCTGAGCTATGATAACCCCCGAAGACGAAAAATAGTGCTTTACACTTCACTTTTTAGTCTGTTTTAAATTGCTGTTAAGGCACTACTCTGGAATAAGTCTATTGAAGGAAGTTTGGGTAACTTACTGTTCTTATTCCTGCTTTGATGGCATTCGACCGATTTCACACTTTTTCTAGCTAACACTTTGAAAACCCACTACGGCTTTTAGTTAAGAAACTGGTACTTTTACTTAGCTCGCATGATGGTTGTTCTGAGCTTTTTTTTTTGTAGCTCAGTCGAAGGAAGCCTACTTGGCGACTCTGATGAAAATTAGCCTGTCGGCTAGATGGTACTAAGCCTACTCCGCGGCTAGATGGAAAATAGCCCGGCTGCGGCTAGAAGGAAAACAGCCACGACAGTCGGTCTTCAGGCCCTTAAATAAACCATCCAAACTCTGCCGGGAATATGGCGACGCCGGAACCAAAACAGCGGATACACACTTTTCACCAATCGCGGCGTGGCGGTAGGTTCGGTCAGGAACCCGCACAACACACTATACCGAACGTCTTGGAATCTCTGTTTAATATACCGTTCGATACAAAAATGAAAATAAGTACAATTTGAAGTGAAAAATCAGTAACATTACATGGTCTTAAAATCTAGGAAAAAATGAATGTTACATTTACCCCCTTCCAAAAAGAAATAGACTACACTAGTCTATTAAACTTAGGCTACTTATGAAAAGGTACAAAGTGGTACACTATCACTTAATACTAAGGTCAGAACTTAAAACAAAATTACAAACTTCGGACCTTACTACTAGACTTAATTCAATTAAGCACTAATATTAAGTACAATGAAAACTAAATAAAAATCTTTGCATGTACACAAGAATCTTATAACTAGACTTAACTTAATTAAGCACTAAGGTTGAGTACATCAAAAAGTAAATAAAAATCCTTGCATGAACATAGGAAATACCTTTCCAAAATAACAATCGCGGTCTTCTTATATAAAAGAATCAGCTCTGTTATTGTTACCAAAACAAAAAATATAACTTTGTCTAGACTCTTGTCTAAATCAAAAAAAGTGAACTGAAATAAAATATGAACACCCCCCTTAAAATCTTTTAAGGATTGTCTGAAAATTTTCTATTTCAGCAAAAGAAATTTATAAAAAATTCTTAAATAAAGAAAAAAATAAAAAAATGATTCTAGTGCAAACACTTACACTAAAAAGAAAAAGTCTTGTCAGACCATTTAGCACAAGGCCAAAAAAAAAAATAAATATCTGGATAAATATCCAGACAAAACGCTCGGGAAAAATCGCCATCCATGCTCTAGCTCATCGCTAAGAGAACATTCTAAATCTAGTATCACTACTAGTCGCACTCGGAAAATAATCGCACTCTATTGCGCAATGTCGACGTCCTAAGACATCTAGACATGCTAAAATCGCTAGGGAAAACGCTCTGGTTGATCGCCAGATAATCGCACTCTATAACGCAATGTCGACGTCCTAAGACATCCATGGTATATCGCCAGAAAAAAAACTCGGCTCCTCGCCAAGAGAAACACTCTGTAAATAGTCCTCGACTATACAAAGTCTGCGTTCTAAAAGAACAATCTCGCTATTAACATAGGGAGCAGCTATAAAAGCTAACAATACCACTATAAACACAGTGAATAGCTATAAAAGCTAAAATTCACTCTAAACACAGTGAATAGCTATAAAAGCTAAAATTCACCAAACTGAATGATCCTGCTTCAAAAAGCAACGTTCACTAAGAACGGAATTATTAGTCTGCGCACAACTAACATTCAAGGAAACATTCCTAATATAACTATATGAGACAGCAAGTCTCGAAATAGGACCTCCCTAAAGTCATAATCCTATATATAGGAGTCCATAAGCAAAACGACTCAAAATCTCGCATTTTGAGCACATGCCCTCAGGCAACCAACATACACCGAAATATATACAGAAATATGTACAGAAATATATACAGAAATATATACAGGAGTTCAAATCCCAAACCTTTGGTTATGACAACTCCATACTGAGCTTGGTGAAAGCTCTTAGCAAAAGCTAATCAAATCTTCGGCACATCGCACCAAAGTGACAAATCTGCCTAGAAACATGAGCCAGAAAAAAAAAACGCCCTCCATCATCCTTCAGGGTGGCTACACAGAGATATAAAATTTAACCAGCATTGCGCTTCTCCAAGTTGCATGAAGAACCCTCGTGTACTGGTCTCGCCCTAGAACAACAACGAAAAACATTCAATCCATCCCACATAACAGGAGACAAACACCTCACCACGATATACTGAATGGTGGAGACAATAAAATACAGAATTGGTGACCCTGGAGTCCACCAACAAAAGGGAGTAGATTATAGCATCCACTAAACTAAAACGGTGTCTACCACACCACCATAAGTCAAAAAAAAAATTTAATCAATAGGGTGTTCCGAAACACACTACTGCCAACAGCCTGTCACCACTAATAGGCTAATTGGAGCTGAGGTCGACTACAGTAGCTAGGCTCTCCTTTGGTTCAAATAGAAATAACCATTGGGTAACAAAACCCCTAAAGGTCCCAAAGGTCAAACGTTCGCCCTCCATAGACTACCCTTCCAATCAGTCTGTTTTTCTCAGGAAGACTAACTCCCTGCCAAACGTCGTAACGGCATCTGTTAGCACCCGGTGCATCACAGCCTGTAAAAACAAATCACTCATGGGATACAACCTAAAAGGTTTACAAGGTTGACTTAACCAAGCTTCTTACGGAAATTTCCAAAAAACGAAACTGAGCTTGAATATGGCGACGCCGGAACCAAAACAGCGGATACACACTTTTCACCAATCGCGGCGTGGCGGTAGGTTTCGGTCAGGAACCCGCACAACACACTATACCGAACGTCTTGGAATCTCTGTTTAATATACCGTTCGATACAAAAATGAAAATAAGTACAATTTGAAGTGAAAAATCAGTAACATTTCATGGTCTTAAAATCTAGGAAAAAATGAATGTTACATTTACCCCCTTCCAAAAAGAAATAGACTACACTAGTCTATTAAACTTAGGCTACTTATGAAAAGGTACAAAGTGGTACACTATCACTTAATACTAAGGTCAGAACTTAAAACAAAATTACAAACTTCGGACCTTACTACTAGACTTAATTCAATTAAGCACTAATATTAAGTACAATGAAAACTAAATAAAAATCTTTGCATGTACACAAGAATCTTATAACTAGACTTAACTTAATTAAGCACTAAGGTTGAGTACATCAAAAAGTAAATAAAAATCCTTGCATGAACATAGGAAATACCTTTCCAAAATAACAATCGCGGTCTTCTTATATAAAAGAATCAGCTCTGTTATTGTTACCAAAACAAAAAATATAACTTTGTCTAGACTCTTGTCTAAATCAAAAAAAGTGAACTGAAATAAAATATGAACACCCCCCTTAAAATCTTTTAAGGATTGTCTGAAAATTTTCTATTTCAGCAAAAGAAATTTATAAAAATTCTTAAATAAAGAAAAAAATAAAAAAAAATGATTCTAGTGCAAACACTTACACTAAAAAGAAAAAGTCTTGTCAGACCATTTAGCACAAGGCCAAAAAAAAATAAATAAATATCTGGATAAATATCCAGACAAACGCTCGGGAAAAATCGCCATCCATGCTCTAGCTCATCGCTAAGAGAACATTCTAAATCTAGTATCACTACTAGTCGCACTCGGAAAATAATCGCACTCTATTGCGCAATGTCGACGTCCTTAGACATCTAGACATGCTAAAATCGCTAGGGAAAACGCTCTGGTTGATCGCCAGATAATCGCACTCTATAACGCAATGTCGACGTCCTAAGACATCCATGGTATATCGCCACGAAAAAAACTCGGCTCCTCGCCAAGAGAACACTCTGTAAATAGTCCTCGACTATACAAAGTCTGCGTTCTAAAAGAACAATCTCGCTATTAACATAGGGAGCAGCTATAAAAGCTAACAATACCACTATAAACACAGTGAATAGCTATAAAAGCTAAAATTCACTCTAAACACAGTGAATAGCTATAAAAGCTAAAAATTCACCAAACTGAATGATCCTGCTTCAAAAAGCAACGTTCACTAAGAACGGAATGATTAGTCTGCGCACAATAGAGTGTAACTAACATTCAAGGAAACATTCCTAATATAACTATATGAGACAGCAAGTCTCGAAATAGGACCTCCCTAAAGTCATAATCCTATATATAGGAGTCCATAAGCAAAACGACTCAAAATCTCGCATTTTGAGCACATGCCCTCAGGCAACCAACATACACCGAAATATATACAGAAATATGTACAGAAATATATACAGAAATATATACAGGAGTTCAAATCCCAAACCTTTGGTTATGACAACTCCATACTGAGCTTGGTGAAAGCTCTTAGCAAAAGCTAATCAAATCTTCGGCACATCGCACCAAAGTGACAAATCTGCCTAGAAACATGAGCCAGAAAAAAAACGCCCTCCATCATCCTTCAGGGTGGCTACACAGAGATATAAAATTTAACCAGCATTGCGCTTCTCCAAGTTGCATGAAGAACCCTCGTGTACTGGTCTCGCCCTAGAACAACAACGAAAAACATTCAATCCATCCCACATAACAGGAGACAAACACCTCACCACGATATACTGAATGGTGGAGACAATAAAATACAGAATTGGTGACCCTGGAGTCCACCAACAAAAGGGAGTAGATTATAGCATCCACTAAACTAAAACGGTGTCTACCACACCACCATAAGTCAAAAAAAAAATTTAATCAATAGGGTGTTCCGAAACACACTACTGCCAACAGCCTGTCACCACTAATAGGCTAATTGGAGCTGAGGTCGACTACAGTAGCTAGGCTCTCCTTTGGTTCAAATAGAAATAACCATTGGGTAACAAAACCCCTAAAGGTCCCAAAGGTCAAACGTTCGCCCTCCATAGACTACCCTTCCAATCAGTCTGTTCCTCAGGAAGACTAACTCCCTGCCAAACGTCGTAACGGCATCTGTTAGCACCCGGTGCATCACAGCCTGTAAAAACAAATCACTCATGGGATACAACCTAAAAGGTTTACAAGGTTGACTTAACCAAGCTTCTTACGGAAATTTCCAAAAAAACGAAACTGAGCTTGAAAAAGCTACAGGAAGCAAAAATTGCTCAATTTTTCGGTGGCAACGCAACAAAACTTTTGAAGATGACAAGAGCTTTTCCAGCTTAATCAGAAACAAGAAGAAAACATCGTTGACAGCTAACATATTCGATCATGGTGTTAATCGTCTCCCTAGACAATAGCCTCTAGAAGAAACTGCTACAGGTATCAGGCATAACCGTTTTCTGTCAGCCCAAACTTCTAGATTACCTCTTGGAAATCTAAAAATCCGGTTAGGAATCTTCCTTCACTGCGCTTAGCCTCCCTTGACAAGGTTCTCATCTCGGTATCAGATTTTGATCATTTCTTTGTGAAACGACTGTCTTACTCTGCTCTCATCTCCTGTAAATGATCAGCCTTTAGTTCTCCTGCAGGACTTCAATTTCCTATCAATCCGATAGTATACCGAAAAAACTCATCAGTCTAGGCAAAAAAAATTTTAAAAAAATTAGTGACTCAAAGGTAACGTTTAAACGGCTCTGAAAAAAATAGAAAATACCCTCAGTTTGTCAATTCAGAAGAAGATCTAAACCAAAATAATCCAAGTCTTAGACTTACAGGATAAACCAAAATCAATTTACTCTTAATTGCACCCAACGTATAGCATTAAGGTAATAAAAATACACCCACTCGGGTAACAAACTTTGAGATTGCTCATAAAAAAAATTTTTGACTCAACATCATACTACACGAGCTACATCTTGCGCTTGTCCTAACTCAAGATCACCTTGGATTGCCTCTAATCAAAATTTCGCTTCCAAGCGTCAAGAACTGGATATTATTTGGGGTCATAAGCAAATCAAATCTCGCGACCACCGACATACCAGTCTTATGATATATCCTGAGTGTGACTCTTTCGCAAGCTCGCAACAGCTGAGTCGATGCTAAACATCAACACAATCAACCTAAGTTTGGATATGATCAGTACCCAAAACCTTAGTAATAAACAATAAAAGTAAGCCATTCTCTGCTCAACTTTTATAACAGTCAAAAAGACGAGGTCGTCACCTCTACAGAGCAACATCAAAAAAAAATAAGGTAAAGCAATTAAGATAATGTAAATATAACCTATTCTTCTTCTGACAAACTTTCACTAGGGTTAGGTTCATTGAATGGTTTTAAGTCTTTAATATGCCATCGTCCTATTTTAGTCCCATCTAAATTAACTAAACCATAAACTAAATCTGAAATCTTTTCTCTAATCACGCAATGCACATACTTAGGTACCAACTTAGATGTGAATTTATCAGCTGCACTGGAAAGAATTTTATTTTTTCGCCAAACGTGATCACCTATATTAAAGGCAAAATCCCTTTTTCTAAGGTTGTAAGACTTACTGTTCCGTTCATAAGCCTTATGTATCCTACTACGCACGTCGGTGAAAATATCTTTTAAACCCTTTAAATTTTCGGCGACGCACCCCTGTTACCCGGAATTATTTCGCTGTCAACATTGACATCCAAATCTAAATTTTATAATACGATCCAGATAGAGGTATATGTCTGCCATAAACTAAGAAAGACGGTGTAAACCCGGTTACTTCGTGTTTGAATCTTTGAAATTCCTTTATCCCGAATTATCACGTGAATCAACGAATATTACTTTCAACGAAATTATTGTAGAGGGCACACGGGATTGAAACGTATGTTAAAACTATATGTCTCACTTAAGCTCTTAAGACACTCAGAAGTAAACTGAGTACCGTTATCGCATATCGAAAGCGATGAAACTCCGTGGATTAGAAAAATATCGTTTTCTAAAATTTTCAAGAAGCATTCGGCTTTAGAGCTTTTCAAAGGAAATAACACGGTATACTTTGTAAACCAGCAAGAAACCACGAGAAGCCATTTATTTCCTCTTTTTGAACGTGGGAATGGGCCTACTAGATCAGCTGCTATGACTTGAAAAGGGTAACTAACCGTTTTCTCTTTTCCCATCAGTCCCATAGGTAGTGTATTTGGAGATTTCTGCGCTCCACATACTTCACAAGTCCTCACAAACTTTACGATGTCAAAACGCATTTTTGGCCATCTATACGATCTATATCAACTGTATCAATTCTTACGCCAATCTGTGCATTAAGACTGTTTTCGTCCACTGTATGATCTGGGATTCTTGACAAAGCGTCAGGAATAACATTGTGGACTCCTTTTCTATGAATTAAATTAAATGTATGTTGTCTCAGCCTAATCGCCCAACGCGCTAGTTTGCCACTAGGGTTTTTAATAGAATTAAGCCACAATAAGCTATAATGATCTGTTATGACCGTGAAAGGAACACCTTCTATGTAAGGTCGAAACTTTTCGATGTTAAAGAGTACTGCTAAACATTCTTTTTCAACAACCGAATAGTTACGTTCAGCCTTTGACAAAGTTCTACTGGCATACGCTATCACTCTTTCCTCACCATTGATTTTCTGTGTTAGGACCCCCCTAAACCGGTATTAGAAGCATCACTAGAAATATAAAACTGTTGGGAAAAATCTGGTTGGGATAAAATTGGAGCTGAAACCAATAGCCTAAAAACTTTAGAGAAGTTTTGAAAAAATCACATTTGCTCAAATTTATCGTCAGTCCGGCCTCTTTCAATTTATCTTTTACTTCCTTAAGTAAGCGAATATGCGATTCGAAGTCTTCCGATGTTACTAAAATATCATCGAGATAGGTAAAAATATGTGGCGTTCTTTAGACCAAACGGCATAGTGACGAACTGAAATAGACCT
Source organism: Pachyrhynchus sulphureomaculatus (assembly GCA_019049505.1). Taxonomy (NCBI): domain Eukaryota; kingdom Metazoa; phylum Arthropoda; class Insecta; order Coleoptera; family Curculionidae; genus Pachyrhynchus; species Pachyrhynchus sulphureomaculatus. Next base: position 116,465,460 of record CM032449.1, on the reverse strand, counting down.
CGGCCTACTACTGCAAAAGCGGTCTTTTCCTTAGAGGATTTATCTAAAGGAATTTGCCAGAAAGCCTTTCTAAGATCTATCGAAGATACATACTTAGCATTCCTGAGTGATGTCAAAATTCTGTCGATGTTCGGTAATGGATAGTTATCAAATTTGCTGACCTCGTTGAGCTTTCTACCGTCAAAGCATAGACGATATCACTCCGAGTTTCAACATTTCGTCTAACTCCTTACAAAATTCTGTCGATGTTCGGTAATGGATAGTTATCAAATTTTGCTGACCTCGTTGAGCTTTCTTCCGTCAAAGCATAGACGATTTCACTCCGAGTTTCAACATTTCGTCTAACTCCTTATTCAATACTTTTGACATGTTCGGAGACATGGCGATGGGCCTTGTCTTTACAGGATTGGCATCAGCCGTATCTATAGACATGGTGATTTTATTCGTTCGGCCTAACCTATCTTTACTACTTATTTCTTTGAAAGGGCTTATTACTTTTTCTGCCTTCAAGCGTTCCGTCCGCGAGAGATCATCTAGGGTACATAGACGCGGGAAAAGGTTTTCTAAAGAACTCTCTGAATAACAATCTTTAAAACTTGTATTAGAATTGACTTCTTGGGACTGTGGATACCACGAATTATCTTTAAAATTTACAAAAATTCCGAATTTTTGTGCAAAATCACATCTTAAAACCAAAGTATGTGATAGAGAAGGTACTACTAGAGCAGAGATTACTAAACAAAGACCATTGCAGACTAGCGGCAACTCAACCGTACCTAAAACTTTTAGACGGCTGCCATCTGCAGTGGTAACACTTCTATTTTTGACGTGGCATATTTTTATACTTAAACGACTTAAAATTTTTATACCATTCTGACCTAAAACGGAGGCATTTGCACCAGAGTCAAGTAAAGCCGAGAAATGGGCACCTAATAGATCTATCTTTATATGCGGTCCATTATCTAAATATTTATGCACGAATAAAGGAGACATGTGACCATTTGGAGAAGCAGGAGTTTTAATTTGAGAAGGAGAATTTTTATTAGACTTTTAAAAAAATCAGAAACTTTTTGTAACCATTTAGTCCAATCTGATCTATTGGAATATTTCTTTACTTAAGATCCTCGTTAGAATCTTTCTTTTATCCGCGACCGGACGTTCTGAGAAAGTACGACGGATTTTCAGTTCATAGTCTAATTCATTTTCCAGTAAGTGATTGACTTTAAAATTGAAGGCTTCCATGATAAATGAATAAAATTTAAAAGAATTGTTTAAAAAGTCGTTAAAAATATTTCTCCTGTATTCCCAATAGTCAAAATAAAAAATATGTAAAGGCACTTAAAATATGTACACTTCTTTACCAAACATTAAAAAAAATCTTCAACAATTTTAAAAAAATTTCCAAGTATTGCCTTGTATTAAAATTCTTTTACCAAATATGTTAAGAATTTCCTACAAAAAAATCTCCAAATATCGTTTCGTATCCGCAAAGTATTTTTAATATTCATGCAAAATATAGGTGAGAAAAAAAAACCGTACGTACCGTTTTTTTTCTTCGGCTATCCGCAAAATAAACAGTGCAAAATTAAAGTCGACCAACACATCTGCTAATCTGAACTATAAAGTTAGCTTTTAAGAAAAAAGTAGGGATCTCTTATCTTAGAGTCGATTAACAAAATTCAATATCTATACCACCATCAGATAAATTGAAATAAAAAAATTCTACAAATTTCCTGCTTTTGTCTTACTGCTATAGTGTAGTTTCGTTTAATAAATATTATGAAATAAAAATATCTGCAAAGTTAGAGCTTTTACTTTGTTCGAAAGCTAGTACACTGAACCCTTTAAAAAATAAAATTCCAAAAGCCCCGCGTTGACAACGCTATTTTGTAACTTTTTGAACTTGCCCGCACGTTGTGGGGTCATTTTGTAAGCTTTTTAAACTGTCCTCAGTTTGAGGCATCTTTTTTTTGTACCCTGTGAGAAGTTGTTTGTCCCACGCTTGAGCGCAATTTTGTTGCCTATGAAAAAGTGTTTAATTGCGCCCCACGTACACTGCGTCATTTTGGACCGTTTGAATATTGGACGCCCCAAACTTGAGCACAATTTTCTTGCAGCCCCGCTTTAATTTTCTGATACTGAATTGAGTGAACCCTGATTTTAAAAGAACTAAAGAAATTAAATACACACTAGCTCAGTTTTCCTTGGTAGAGAGATATGGGTAAGAGATAATTTTCTTACGTCTTTTTGGAATTATTTTCTATTTTTTAAAAAAGCTTTAGCTGTACAAATTTT
>CM032449.1:116448165-116460665 GCA_019049505.1 Pachyrhynchus sulphureomaculatus | reverse complement strand
AAAGATACAATAGCTGTTGAACTGAACATAGACCAACCAAACAATAGAAACAATAAAGTAGATACCAAACCAATCTCACACACACAACCACCCGAACAGAACAAGACCCACCACTCAGGAGGAGCATAACTCAAGGCAAATAGAGAGTACTGCGCAACACCATATCACAGACAACAAAATCAATCACTCGCCACCCTCAACAACATCTACACAACATCACCCTGAATCACCTCTCATACAAACACTCAAAGCGAAAATGGAGTCACATTTAGCTCGATGGTCAGGCACTGACCCCACAACATGAAATCCCATCCCTTGTTTAATCTTCAAACAGAGCACGCAACCAATCCTCAACAAAATAAACAAGCACATAATACCCCAGTACATAACAGACTTAAGCACAATCGAAGACATTCTCACGATAATATACGCATCAGCAATCATCACTCTAACACAAAATAATCAAAAACTCCCGCAATGACAAAGAAACCCGAACAGCACAAAACCAAAATTCAAACGGCAAATAAGAATAAAAAACAAAACCAACAACATCAGGAGAGATCTAGAACACCTTACCCAGTATATATACGGGAACACGTCCAAACGTCTCACACAAAGTGTAGACAAGATCAAATCCAAGTCTCCTAACAGAACACTGCCAGGAATCTTTGATACCTTGAAACAAAAACTATCCGTATATGCCGCAAGACTCCGTAGATATAAAGAATCAAACGAGAGAAAAGACACCAACAACCTTTTCCGAAGAAGCGAAAAACAGTTCTACCGGAAAACTATATACAACAAACAGATAGCAGTGACTGAACCACCAAACAAACAAGAACTCACAGATTATTGGAAAAGTATCTAGTCAGAACCCAAACTACGCAATAATAACACCCCCTGGATCAAAGCCGAAGAAGATAAACATAAACATGTGACAGAACAAGAATATTTCACATTAACTACACAAGAAATTACAGAAACAATCAAATGCACACGCATAACTGGAAATACCCTGAAATAGACAATATACAAAACTTCTGGTACAAACAACTGTTTACCACCACACACGAAGCACTCACACACCAAATCAACAAAGCCATTCTACAACCACACACATTCCCCACTTTCCTTACACAAGGAATAACATACGTCAAACCTAAAAGCTCAGACACAACAAACCCGACAAACTACCGACCTATCACCTGTCTTCCAACCCTATACAAGATCATCACAGCCACAATTTCCAAGAAAATAAACAACGATATTCTCTCAGAAGAGCAGAAGGGATGCAGGAAAAAATAATCGAGGATGCAAAGAGCAGCTGATCATATATAGCGTGATTATGGGACAAACCAGAAAAGAACACAGAAACCTTCACATTTGTTACATAGACTATATAAAAGCCTTCGACTCCATACCCCACAGCTGGTTAATCAGAGCCCTAGAAATCTACAAATTAACCAAAACCTCAGGCAATTTCTCGCGCAAATTATGAAAATATGGAAAACCAAAATACGCCTAGAAACACAAACCGAACGCATCCGAACAGAAGAGCTGTACATCAGATGGGGTATATTTCAGGGAGACTCGCTCAGCGCTCTATAGTTTTGCCTCTGTCTCAATACACTCTCAAATACACTAAACAGAACAGAGCATGGCTTCAACATCAGATACTAAAAAGTGAGTCAACATAAAATAAACCACCTCCTATATATGGATGACGTAAAACTCTACGCTGCCACAAAAATACAGCTAGAAGATCTCCTCAAAATCACAGAAATATTCACCTTAGATATCAATATGGTAAATGCAAAGTGCTCCACATCAACAAAGGCCGATGGAAGGGCCCACCATGAGGCAGAAACCATCAACAATACACACACAATAACATTTTCGACAAAGAAACATATAAATATCTAGGCTTTCAACAAAACACTAAACTCAACCACACTCATATCAAAACAGAGCTCAGAACCGAATTCAAAAACAGACTCACGAAACTTTTACAAACAAAACTCAACTCCAAGAATCTCACTAACGCCATCAACACATTCGCTATACCTATACTTACATATTTATTTGGTATCACCAAATGGTCACAAACAGGCATAGAAAATATTCACATCCTTCTACGTTCTCAATTCACCAAATACAGGATATTACACCCTAACGCATGTAAAGAAAGACTTACCATCGAGAGGAAGGCAGGAGGATGAGGAATCGTAGACATCAGATCACTACACACAAAACAAATACAAGCACTTAGGAAATTCTTTCACAGCAACCAAACCAGCCAACCAACACAGCGACAGTGAAAGCAGAAAAAAAAATTACACACCTCTCGACTTATCCCGGGCAGACCACTCAGCAGACACACACAGTCACACCAAATTACAAGAGGAAAAGTTGAAAACGTGCTCAGAGAAAACACTCTACGGAAAACACAGATACCACATAGAACAGGACCACGTAAATAAAAAACAATCATACATCTGGTTACAGGATGGGCAGCTATTCCCTGAAACAGAAGGCTTCTTACTTGCCATCCAGGATAAAGTCATATTAACCAGAAACTACCAGAAGCATATCATCAAAGACCCAACTCTTACAGAAGACAGATGTAGGGAATGCCACCAGCAGAAAGAAACGATTGAACACATAACAAGCGGATGTAAAATATTAGCCGGAACGGAATATACAGCTAGACATGACTTAGCTGCCAAAGCAGTTCCCCAAGCACTAGCCACAACGTACAAACTCATAGAAAACACAGATCCCTAATTCAAATACACACCAACATCCATACTTGAAAATAAAGATTACAAGCTCTACTAGGACATCAGTATCAGATAAAACAGCCTCCGCCAATAGACCCGATATTACTTTTCAGTGCAAAAAAAGGAAAAGTCACCTATCTAATCGACATAACTATCCCCAACGACACAAGGATCCAAACGAAATACACAGAAAATTTTTCAAATACACAGACCTCACAACAGAAATAAAAAGGCTATGGAAACAAGAAAAAGTCATCATTGTCCCCGTCATTATATCAGCGACAGGCCTTACACCAATAACATTCACACCACACACAGTACAATTAGGACTCAACACAAACATACACAGAAACATTCAGAAGTCAGTGATTTTGAAAACATGTAACATTGTCAGGTCATTCCTAATTACACAAAGGTAATAGCGTTTGTGCTGACTTGGCTTTGGCCCTTTAGCCAAACATGGAACCACATTGACCAAATGTGAGAAAGAAGAACTTTTTTGTAATAATAATAATAATAATAAGAATGTAGAGGTGTCATTTAAAAAAAAATTTCTACTCGGCGTTATAAACTGTCAAATTTGACAAGTAATAAATGTTGTGTTTATCATATTTAGCTTCCTCATAAATAACTAAATTTATTGGTGAATGAAATTTTTTGGTACTACAACTAGGAAAAATGTAAATCGGGTGAGCCACTTAAAAGTTTAAAATTCAGTTCAATACCTTGAATTTCCTGTATATCGGTAATGATTTACTAATGATTGAAAATAAATATCAAGAGTTATATATTTTGTAAACGGAATAAAAAATGTTATTTAATGGTGTGCTCATATGTAGAGGGTGCCATTTAAGAAAAATCTTAATTGGCCTTGTTATCTGTCAAAGACAAGTGACAAATTTTTTGTGTTAACATATTTAACTTCTTCATAAAAAGCTAAATTTATTACTAGAAGACTTGTCTTGTTATGTAATAGGTGTTTCGTTTAATAATGTCGATTTTTAGCAACATTTAAGCGTTTATTTCCATCACAAAATGAATTACGTTAATAATCAAAATATTGTCCATCGTTAACTATGACTTTCTCCCGTCTTTTTATGTGACCGCACTTCTAAGATATATGTTAAGAAACGAACTGCTGAAGTGTTTTATGTTTTTCCCGTAGTTTTATACGGAAAATGGAGGCATGGACACTTACCGATGATATTTGTAAGCGAATAACTGCAGTTGAGATATGGGCCTATAGGCGTATATTGCGAATACTTTGGGGTCAACAAGATACGTAATGAAGAAGTACTCCCGTAGTAGAATGAACACCGAAACGGAGCTGCTGTTAACAATAAAAAAGAGAAACTGGAATATCCGGGACACATTATGCGAAGTGAGAAAATACGAACTGTTGCAGTTTATAATTCAGGTAAACAGCTGTGTGGTCCAGGTCGAAGGCGTGAATCCTGGCTCAAGAATCTTCGCAAATAGTGGTTAATGGAAGATCAACTACATCTCTGTTTCGTGCTTGCAGTCTCAAAGGTTACGATTGCCCTGTTGACCGCCGCCCTTCGGAGTTAGGAGATGGCACAGAGAGAAGAAGAAGTACATTAAAGAAGACTAAGGTGGTATACCTAGTGTGATAATATAAAGCATGCTTCTAATTTATTATTTGAATTATGATTTTTCATATTTTATTGAGAGTACTTACTTAATTTTCCTTTTTGACATTTCCGTAAATCAATAACATTTTTGAATATTTTTGGATCTAGACTAAATTATTGAAAATTTTCGTGTCAAAAAATTTTTCTTCTTTTTTATATTAGGAATTCCTGCCTGTTTTTCTTTAATATTTTGTCGCTACATATTTTTCGTGGGCTTCCTATACTCCTTCGACCCACCAGTGATTTATCTCGAGCTATTTTCACTAATCGTCGTTCGGACATTTTATTTATGTGTTGGTTCCATTCTTGTTTTTCTGTTTCTTATTCCACGTGTTAATATCCTCTACTTTCACATATATGCCTTATGTTGTCATTTTTTTCTCTATTCCTAAAGTGTTCTTCCTGCAATTCTTCTTAATGTTTTCATTTCACTTGTTTGTAAGTATCTCTGAGTTTTGAGCCGTGTCTCTGGTCTTGTCTCTGCTGTGTAGGTCATAACTGGTCGAACTACAGATTTACGTTTACGAAATTTTTATTTCTGTTACTCAAGTATTTATTTTTTCCAAATAATTGTCATTCAAGCATCCTGCTCTTCTATTGGCTTATTACTATTCGTTCTTTTAATTTCTTCTTCTATGTTATTGTTATATGATAATTTAATTCCTAAATATTGTAATTGTCATCTCCTGCTCTATAATCTGATTATCGGATTTCCCAGCATGCACATAATTGCTTCTTTGTAGGTAGCTACTGATTTGGTTTTTTTCAGCAGATATTTTCATATTAAATTTCTTTGCTGTTGTAATTAAGCTAATGTAATAATCTATGTCGTCATTCTGTTAGCGTCTAGGACAATATCATCTGCGTAACATAATATTTTGTAACTCTTTATTGCCCCATTTTATAGCATTTTTTTATTTTTTCCTGTTTAGTTATTTCGTCTAATATAATGGTTACCCAGTAGAAGACTCAGTGAATCTCCTTATCTAATACCAGCTGTTACCTCTATGGGTTCAGTTAACTCCGAATTTACTCTTGATTCTATTTTAATTTTTTTGTTAATGTTCTCAATTAGTTTTTTTCTATCTAATAGAATATTCTTGTCATAAAGTGTGTGCACTACGTCTTACAGCTGTACTTTATCGAATGCTTTTACCAAATCTATAAAGCATAAGAACGCTGGTCTGTTATACTCAATTGATTTTTCAGTAATTTGTCTGATTATAATACTGCGTCGTTACAGGATCTTCAGCTCCTGAATCCTTGTTGTTCTTCGGAAAGAAAGCTTATAAACAGTGGAGTTATTTTTTTGGTAACAATTTTTGTCGTCAGTTTTAAAGGTGTTCACCCAGAGGTTAATTCATCGATAATTATTTGGATCGGTTTTTTCTCCTTTTTTAAGTGGTATCATTATGTTTGTTCTCCATTCTTCTGGTATTCGCGATACCTATATTATTTTTGTTTATGAGTTTTGTCAATTCTTTAGTCAGTTTCACTTTTTCGTACTTTAATAGATTATTTTGTATTTCGTCCTTACCAGCTGATCTTCGGTTTTTTTGAGAGCTTCTTCCACCTGTTTATCATCTATTTCTGATGTTTCGTTGTTTACTATTTCTGGTGTTTCGGGTGCCAAATTTTCTGTTCAAAAAAGTCCAAATTTCTAATTTTGTCATACAAGAATTGTATCTTAGTTTCATTTTCATCAAACAGACTAAAAGAAATTTCAAAATAATTATTTATTATTTCTGACTAGGCATCGATTTTTCCAGTTACTGTTATAACATATCCAATCCCAAACATCAGGACACGTGTCATTAAGATTTCTATAGTTTATTACTTGCGTTAAGTAGATATGCTACGAAAGCACTCAAAATTTTAAAAATTAAATTATACTAATATAAAAATATTCATACTCTAGCTCAAGTCTTGTCAATTTTCTCGTTACAACGGACAATACTGTACTTGGTCAGCTGCCACAACTAAACTCAATACCTACAGCGGCTAGAGTGCGTAAGTGTTGTTCCTATATTTTTTGCAATTCATCACATTTTTTGTTTGTATTATGAACTTTAATGATTTTATATTCTCAAAGCTTCTCTGCAGACCTAATTTTAGGATTTTATTTCAGGTATCTGCAGGTAATGACGTAGACTGTCCGCAGTCAGAATTGAGGGTAATGGAGATTAGTAGAAAAATATTTTTTATTTGTATCAGGCAAATATTTATAATGTTTTAATTGATGTAAAAAAGAGAATATACGGAGAATATTTTGCTAACAGATTGTAATTATCCGTAAAGTAAAATCGGCACTTTTAAACTCAAACTAAAGTATTTTAAATGTAATCGAAAAATAAATATCATCATAGAACGATTCATTAAAATGGATTTCTAGTTCTACAAAATTACCATTGTGACCAAAACAGAAACGAGGACATCCTGCAAAAGAGTTTAAAGAAAAGCACTGGCTGATCTAGCGGCAAAAAACACCACATTAGGAATAGGTATTTGATTTTAGAATTCATGTTTGCTACTAAAATAAATCTAATATCTACCAGTAAATCGATGCTTCTGTAGTTTTAAAAGAGTCTAAGTTTCCAGGAAGAGCAGATTCAGTGAAAGTTATGTAATATTTGTGGAAACCAATTTATTTCCCATACAATACAACATAATAACAAATTACCTGATACTAGTTACTGTTTGCTGCAGAAAGCATAAACTGATTGTTCTCCAAAACCATAATCGTATCATAGAACAGATATATGTGCTGATGTAAAGCTAGAAAAAGTGTTAGACATGAATGTAATTCGATTATTTAACTTACTCAGACCTCCTACCTATTAAATATATAATAAAAGACTGTCTTTTAGTCAATTTTCACTGAGTTTTATTTATGATTTTGATGACGCGTTTCGCTGTCGATACAGCTTCGTCGGATCTACGTTTAACACTGTCAAGTTTCGTTTATTTGAACAACATTGAGTATTTTTAAACTTTAGAATTTTATATTATTTACTGATTTACTATACTATTACACCTGTTTAAAATTATATAGATATATTTTGGGAAACCCACATAGAAATGGTATTACGAAAATAAATTCAATAGTGGTGAATTAAAATTATATAAAAACAACACTATGTTTTAATTTCCAATATATTTAAAGTAACTTGACAATTTTTTCACCATACAATGGCTTCTTCAGAAGTAATAAAGAACAGACATCCTTCAAAAAACGACATCTGATTAGTTGCTACTTACAGAATGCTGGAGGTATATCTTCAAAGCTCAATATCCTGCGCAGAAATGCTTGCCTTAGTAGCTATGATGTGATTGTTATTGTTGAAACATGGCTTGGGTGTGGTCACTCATCGGACGAGAGTTAATAATACTGGCTTTGATGTTTATCGCACTGACATAAATGTGAATACAAGCACGAAAAACTAGAGGTGGGTGGTAGTACTAGTGGCGGTAAGGAGCCAGTTCAGGTCAAACCTTTTAAAGAAACTCTATGGCATCCTTAGAACAGTTCTTCTGCTCCTTTCTTGTGGGCATAAAAAAATTCGTTGTTGGTGCAGTATATATTCCACCAAAATCATCGTTTGATATCTATAGTGATCACTGCTTGGCTGTATCTGAATTATTGGAATCGAGGCCCGACCACACTGTCTTCTTCTCTTTGCAGATTTACAACTTGCCGGATGGCCACTTGTGATAATAGTGAAAATGGTGTTAGTGCGGTGTGCTCATCGGGCTTCGGCCGCAAATATCGTTGAGTAACTGTTTTGGTTTTTTTACTTAATCTGTTTCAAACACATACACATTACCAAACAACAATAACGTGTTTCTAGATTTGTATTTTTCGCCATTGCCACGATGTAAATGTTTATGCCACTTTGGATCCACTGCTGGAGATACATAAACACCATATTGCTTATACCTGTGATGTACCTTTTCGCACTGTGAACGATGCTCTAAGGTTTGATGTTGAATACTTTGATTTTAGGACTGCTAATTTTTTGTCTATGAATGAATTTTTTTTTGCCTCAATTGATGTGAAATACTCCTTCTCGATAAAAAAGAGTATAAATTGCGGCAATTAATCAATTTTATAATGTTTTATATCAAGGTATGTGATGTTTGAGCCTCTCAAGGTATTTAAACGTTAGAATTTTCCAGTATGGGTTTTCCTCCTCGTCTAAAACACCTTATTGTTTAAAAAAAATAGCCCATAGGCAGTACAAGCAGACTATGATATTTGCCGATTATGAGTTATTCTCACAACTCAGGGAAAGTATAAAACTCTTGAGCGTTCATATTATCAGGATTACCATAAATAGAATATAATTCAATTCTCAACAGAAGTCCGTCCAGAATTTTGGAAACATGTAAATAAACTGCAAAAGATTGAATGGGGTATCCTACCTTCATGCCTTTAGGGGGGTGGGACGAGCATAGTGATGATCTTACGGTTAATTTGTTTGCTGAATATTTTTCGAGTGTGTATGAGGATGCCCTTTGGAAATACCAACTACTACTCGAGCCTTACTGAATTGACAGCATTAATAACGTGATTATTTAGTTTGACTGATGTTTTTAATGACCTGAATGTCGCTCAGGCCTAAAACCTCAAGTGGCCTGATGATCTCCGCCTCTGTTATTAAAGAAATGGTGTGTGCACCTTAAAGCAAACCACTTCAGTTCCTGTTCAATCTCTCATTGGATTTGGAAGTATTTCCTGATTATTGGAAAAACTTCCTATATAACCCCAAATTTTAAATCTGGTGATCGTGGCGACGCTGACTAATTAGAGGGTATCTGCATACAGTCGACCATACTAAAGCTTTTTGACATCATTGGTTACTTCTTGTGTCTTTCATGGCACTGTAAGGCGGGTGATCATGGTATGAACGATATGGCTTTCAGCGTTCTCGCTCCTGTGTATTTAATCTTCTGACATATGGGGGATTACCTGTTGGGTGCATTTGAAGAGAGGCTTGTCAGGTTTGATACCATATATACTGACTTCTCCCAAGGCGTTCGAGAAAGTGAACCATCGGTTTATTTGTTGAGCAAACTTGGATTGCTTGGGTTCGGCATTCACATTCTTTCGTTGGCTGGAGAGTTTTTTTAATGGGCCGTCAGCAAACTGTAAGAATAAATCATTATATCCTCTAATCTAAGTATAGTGCCCTCGGGGTTCCCCAGGGCTCTCACTGCGGCCCCCTTTTGTTTCCTCTTATGTGTTAAATGACTTAAGGGATTTCCTATCGACCAATGCCACCCTACTTCCTTTCTCATGTTTGCCGATGATCTGAAATTATTCAAAATTATTTCTGGTTCTGTGGACAGTCTTGTTTTGTAAGCGGATGTTGAAAGGTTTTGCATATTTTTTCAATGAGCAACTTTAAAACGGCTTAAGTCTGAATACTGATAAATGTTTCCTGTATATCATTTTCCAGATTAAAAAGTCCTATGCAGTTTGATCATAGTAATAAATATAACCATTTAAAACGGGGGCTACATGAGAATTAGGGGATCTTGGTGATGATGTTTGATTGTTCTTTATCCTTCATCGGCCATCAAAATGAGTGTGGTGCAGCGAGCCTGGTAGGTATTTGGGTTTTATTGATAGATATAGTGCCGATTTTTTCATGTAATGGTTTAAATTATTGTATTGCTCGTACGTTCGACCGATTTTGGAGTATGCAAGCCCGGTGTGGTCCCCTTTTTACAATGTCCATATTAATCATTTGGAGACTGTCCAAAAAAAAATTCTTACGTATTCTGGTTTTTAAACTGAAAATTCCTGTTAACTGAGGGACATACCAAACTATGACCTGGTACAATAAAGATTGTTAAATATGTTGCAGTCTTCAGGACAGACGAATGCAAGCTGAACTACATTTTCTTATTTAAGCTACTAAATGGGTATATAGACTGTAAGTGCTTACTTAGTAAATTATCTTTTCATACCGTACATCGTATCCGCGCCAGGTCGTTATTTTTTACCCAGCTAATGTCACCAGAAACTATGGCTTGCATAAAGTCCCCAATCTTTAGAGTGCAGCGTAATTTTGACAAATATAATTTGCCAATTGATGGCCCAGTACACCGATTCAAAAATATGGCCAAACAACTGACCTCGCTATAGAGTTATCTTAATTTCGGGTAGTTTACCATTGGTATTGGTATTATTACCTGTATGTCTAGTACTGTTTACCTTTAGAATGATTCAATTTAGATTTTGTAATATCCGGCATTCTGACCTATTAGTTTTAGATTTAGCTTTAATATATTAATTGTTCATTCTCACAATGATACTTTTTTTTTTTAATTTTGCTCTTGTATTTTGTCGATGTTTTAACGTGGGGTTATGTAAAAATAAAGTGGTGTTACTGAGTAGTTTAATTATATTGTTCCATTCACGTTGATAATAAATAATAATATAAATAAATAAATAAGAAAAAGAAAAATATTTGGTAGTAATCCTGGTTTATATAGTGCTAATAACTATCCTTAATTACCCTAAGATAATCATTTTATTATATTTATTTGTACAGACAGAATTATTTAAGGAATGCAAATCTGTGGTACTATTTTGCATTCTTAAAATAATTCTGTCTGTAAAATAATATAATAAAATGATTAGCATAATCTTAGGTAATTAAAGATAGTTTAAGCAGTATATAACCAGGATTACTACCAAATATTTTTCTTTCTTATTACTTCTGAAGAAGCCATTGGCATGGTAAACCAATTGTCAAGTTACTTTAACTTAAATTGGAAATTAAAACATAGTGGTTGTTTTTTTATTATAATTTTTATTATGAATTTCCAACAAGTATCGGCTAACACAATCAAAAATGGTGAATTATTTAAATCTACCTGGTAGTTAAGAAAAGTTCCTATAGTTTCTTAATTGATTTATTTCCACTGTTTCTAAAAGGTTTAGTTTTAAACCTTTTTGTTGGGTATGTAAAATTTTGAAATCCTTATTAAACCGTGTGGTTATCATTAAGAGATGGACTTGCATATATTGAATTAGATTTTTTTATGTATGAAACTTTTTTCGTGTTCTGTAATTCTTTGTCTAAAGTGTTCGCGCAGTTTGTCCTAGTATGTTTTTAGGGACATGAACCCGCATGATTAATTAATATACTCCTGATTTATTTATATTTTATTAAGTTGCGGTTTTGTAGTTTTTGGAGATATTTCCCCTATAGTATTATTTGTCTTGTAAGCTACGATTATGTTTTTTTGATTTAAAAAATTTTCCTAGTTTTTTCTGTTGGTTTGCCGAAATGGGTTAAGCATTTCAATGGGTTTTTTCTTTCCTTCAAACTTGGATATATTTCTGGCAAGTTAGCCTTATTTCTAAGTTTTTTCTTAACCAATTGAGAACTAAGGTTACTGAATAACCGTTGTAACATGGCTGCGTTGTTTTTTGTAAATTTAATTCTTTAGTAACAATCGTATTCTGATAAAGGGAATGTTGATTAACTCTACCTGTATGAAGCTATAACAGGCAGCGAGCTTGTGTTTGGTTGGGAGTGGTTGAGAACCTATTGTGAATTATCGGTTAACTGTGTAGAGAGCTTTTGTGTTAATATTTTTTCCAGGTTTTTACTGATTGTTATAGTCTAAGAAGTTGATTTTCTTTCGGGGGGGAGTTGCGGCTTCTATTGTAATAAACTAAGATTTCTGTTTAAAGAAATTAATGTACTGTAAAAAGCGTGATAAGGTCTATCCGTCCCTTTTTAATAGGGCATAATATTATATCGTCTACGTATCGATACCTGTGTAGACAATTATTACTATTGTTATTAATTGTTGTTAAATATCTTTGTTTTTCAATATTGTCCTATGAAAATCTCGGCAGGTAGTTGGCTTAATGGGCTCCCCCATAATTAACCCTTTCTTGCTATATTGTAGAACCTTTATTGTTTAAATAAAAAATAATTTTGTCGTAAAGGCAAGTTTATTAATAAATTAATTATGTCCCGTTTTTATAATTTCATTTACTTTGTGTTTGGTTAATAGATTTTCTACTAAAATTATTGCTTCATTT
>CM032449.1:116231423-116448065 GCA_019049505.1 Pachyrhynchus sulphureomaculatus | reverse complement strand
TCATCTTTCCTGTTGTATTTGAGTGTGACTGTCTGTGTCTGCTGAGTGGTCTGGTGTGTAGTTTTTGTCTGCTTTTACTGTTGCTACGTGGAGGATGGTTTTCTTGTTGTGAAAGAATTTCCTAAGTGCTTGTATTTGTTTTGTGTGTAGTGATCTTATATCTATAATTCCTCTTCCTCCTACTTTCCTCTCGATGATAAGTCTTTCTTTGCATGCGTTGTGGTGTAATTTCCTGTATTTGGTGAATTGAGAACGTATAAGAATGTGAATGTTTTCTATGTCTGTGTGTGACCATGTGATGATACCAAATGAATATGTAAGTATAGGTATAGCGAACGTGTTGATGGTTTAGTGTGATTTTTAGAGTTGAGTTTTGTTTGTATAAGTTTCGTGAGTCTGTTTTTGAATTCAGTTTTGAGTTGTGTTTTGATGTGAGTGTGGTTGGGTTTTGTGCTTTAATGGAGTGTTTCATTGTTGATGGTTTCTGTCTTATGGTGGTCTTTCCACTGGCCTTTGTTAATGTGGAGCACTTTACATTTACTTATACCAAATTCCACATTGATATTTCTGTGATTTTGAGGAGTTCTTTCAGCTGTGTTTCTGTGGTAGCGTAAAGTTTTATGTCATCCATATATAAGTAGTGGTTTATTTTATGTTGGTTCACTTTTTGGTGAAGATGCAGAAACCATCGTCTGTTCTGTTTAGTGTAGTTGAGAGTGGATTGAGATAGACGCAAAACTATAGAGCGCTGAGCGAGTCTCCTTGAAATGTCTGATGTCCAGCTGTTCTATTTGGATGTTTATTGTTGTTATTAATAATATTTTTACTATTTTTACTATTAAAATTATTTAACTACCAACAAAATTATTACAGAATACTACATGTAAAGAGGATGAAGTAGATGTTCCTTCGAATCTCGTCAGTTTAATTAATCAAACAAACTTGACGAAATAAATGCTTATTCGATTTCTGCTTGGTTAGGTAATTGTGTTTACCTATCAAATAATCTTGGTATATATATTTGCTAGAATTATGTTTCTAAACATGCCTAACTCATTTTGTATCAATGTTTCGCTATGATCCAACCAATATTGTAATGTAATCGTCTGTCATTTTGAAAGAAAAAAAATCCAATTTATTTGCTAGACGTTTGGTAAGTATTTTCGTGAATAACTTGTATACATGCCTCAGGAGGCTAATGGGTCGATAGTTTGTAAGGTCTGAGGTATCTTCTTTTTTATGCATGATGGCGATGGTTGCATTATTCGATTACGATGGAATTATTCCTTTCAGGAGCCATTTATTGAATAACATTTTAAGATATTTGATAATTTGTTGCCCTCTTTGTTTAATTGCCTCCACTACAATATTGTTTTCACCCGGAGCTTTGTTATTTTTCATGTCCTTCAAGGCTGATGTGATTTCTTCTTCTGTGATATCTGGGATATCCTCCGAGCCCTGATTTGGGAATTTTGGTATGTTGATTTCTGTTCTTTTATCTTATAAGGTATATAATTGTTGATAAAATAATTCGATGATCTGTAAAATATCTCTTTTGTTTGTTATTATATTACGATGAAAGTCCTTTATCTTGCATATGTCTTTCCTTCCTGTTATGTCCCCCTTCTCAAAACTTTTAAGCTTTTATTCTGTTTTTTAATTTCCTCTGCATTTTTTTGTCTTTTGTCTTTTCTAATCTCCCTCGATATCTCTCTGTTTATAGTTTTATATTCATCTGTAGTCTTATCTACCATTTCTCTTTACTTCATTAGCTTTTTTACTCTTTGATTTAATTTCTCTTTTTTTTTTTGTTGTTTTTGGGCAAGTTTTGTCAATGGTATTTTTTATATTATTTTAGATGTTTTCAAATATGTCATCAACTGCTGTATCATCATTGTGTTCAAAGGAGTTTGCGATCTCTCTTCTATAATCTAAATCCTCCGGGGTTGTCCATTTCTTATGGTTTCTTTTGAGAATCATGTTGTTTCTTTCCTGTTTAATATTAATAAAGACTTTTGCTCTCACAATGCGATGGTCACGCCCAACTGAACATCTATTTAGGACACTAATGTCTTGGATAATATGTTTCCTGTTGCTGATTGTGAAATCTACTGCATTTTTTGTTTTGCTATCTAGGCTAGATCATGTCCATTTTTAGGTTTTGTTCTTTTTGAAGAAGGTGTTCATTACATATAAACTATTTTGATGTACCCCTCTCTTTCGTTTTGATCTCCTAACCCATGATGACCTATTGCAGTTTCCCCTTCGCCCTCTCTGCTTCCAAACTTGGCATTGAAGTCACCGATCAATATCGTAAAATGCGTTTTTCCGTCTTGTAGAGCAGTGGAAATTTCTTCATAATATGTTTCTATTTCATCCTGGGTGCTCGTTGGTGCATAGGCCTGAACAATTTTTAGAGAGTATCTCTGATTTAGTTGGATTA
This sequence comes from Pachyrhynchus sulphureomaculatus, assembly GCA_019049505.1. Lineage (NCBI taxonomy): Eukaryota > Metazoa > Arthropoda > Insecta > Coleoptera > Curculionidae > Pachyrhynchus > Pachyrhynchus sulphureomaculatus. Next base: position 116,445,622 of record CM032449.1, on the reverse strand, counting down.
TCAGATATATGACTCTTGCACTAACACTCTTGACTTCAATAATCCGGCCAACATGCTTCTTATTTACCAAGAAGCCAAATCATCTGATCAAAGATTCTTCACCTGCATCATACTGACAGTTTCCGGAGTTCAATATGATTTGGTCCTCTCCAGTTCTACGGACTTCGCTCATACCTATTATATCCCATTTAATGTTTTTAAGCTCCTCTTCCAATTCTATTGGCTTTTCTTCTTACATTATATGTTGCTATATAAAGTGGCTGTAACATGCGATTTTTTAGATCTTTTGTTGTTTGGTGGTAAATTTACCGAGTTTTTGCCTCCCTCAGAATCCTTGACGCAGACCTTTTTCAAGGTGTAGGACTTGTTATTTAATGAGCCATCTACCTTTCCAGAAGTTTTATAACTCCTCATATTTAGGAAAGGGGTTTTAGCTATAATTCGCCACGTTGGCCAAACGGTTTGGCGAATGGGTAGGGATGTAGGTAGGGTTTTTTAGGTAGTTTTTGGCGGGAAGGGTGAAAGAGGACATGGTTTCCCCCAAAAAACTGGAGGTAGGAGAAAATCATGGCTCGCGTGAGGTAGTGTCGCGTCCCTAAAGTAGACCTGTCTTTCACCGGGATCGCAAAAGAGTGTCTACCCGCTACCTATCATCCTACCACCCTTGTAATTTACAAAGGAAAGAAGTTCTCTATCCTTTAACTTTAGTGGTTGGGACCAGGTAGCAGTTGCAATTATTTTTAAACAATTATATATCTAAAAACAATAAAACAAAGTATTATATTAATAAATTATGCTGCTGCTGTGCTGCTTTTGTATCTGGGATAAGACATTAAGATTTCGTTAACCATAAATGAAAAGAAAAACATATTTTTAGAATTTGTTGATTTCCAATAAGATAGTGTGGGAATGTATTATGATCAGAGATCGTGTGCCAATTACAGCTTGATAGGGTAATAAAAAGTGGCTAAAATGATAATTAGAACAACTTTGAAATAGAGATATAGATAATATTAATTTTGTACTAGTCTGAAATATTACTTCTTTCTCCGAAGTTCTTTTCAATATGAATCCACTATCTATCAACAAGTAAGCGATTACGATAGTCAGATTATGACAAAAATTTCGTTCGGCTGTAAGTGCCTCAAGAATAATGCCGCCCTGAATACGTGCCTCTTTTATGTATAATACCTCCATATAAATGTATTTTCTTGCTTGCTTAGGAGAAAATTTTTTTTTTACGTGAAATAATGTATCCTAAAAGGTTTTATTTTTTATTTCAGCAGTAGAGCGTAGCTATTTTGAGTTAAAGTTTTTATTGATATATATTATAAATCAAAAAATTTATAACAAATAGCTTCAAATTAGAACAAAAATATACTTAAAAAATTATGCTTATTTCAGTCAAGAAGAAAAATTAAATGGCAGCATTGGTATAACAACTAAAAACGAAACGAAAAAAATCGTATTTTTAGAAGTTACCAAAAGTGTTCTTCATATTTGCTGTATAAGCATCTATTGTTATAGAAAAATTAAATATTAACGGCAATTTATTAATTATTACCCTTTTTTTATAAATAAAATTCTTCTTCGCCCCTTTCAATTATGACTGAAGTCAGTAGAGCTAAAAGCGGGATCAGTTTTTTGTCTGTGACGTCTGAAATAGACATGACAACGTGGGCTGACGACAATATAAATTCATTAATTGCTATAACGGCAAGGCAAAAATTTTCCTTATTATGATGCAACAGACAAATAAATTAGAAATCTCCGGCCAAACAAGATGTTTACCTTGTTAGTTAAAGTGGAATCTTGTTGTTGCTGTTCACAGAGCAGCAATAAAATTAACAGTTGCAAAATGTATTTTACTTGTTCATAAATAAAATATAAACACATACCCGATTTTATAAAAAAAGTGTAAAAATAGTTGAGAATAAGTGGAAACAGTAATTTATTTTTCTCTTAAATATGTTTTCAAAATGGAAACAAATAAGTTAGCTTAAATGACTTTTATGAGCATGACATACGCATAGATATCTCTACTCTCGCTGTTTGAGCAATACGTGCGCGGAGAAAACGAGTCGCGTTCCTTTCAATCGCTGAAGACTGTATTCAACGGAAAACTTGTTTTTGAGCGGTTAGTTCCAAACAGTCTTCTTTTTTCTATATAAAAGAGTTTTTGAAAGGGATAGTACAGGGAGTAACAAGCTGAACCTTATATAGATATACTTTATAAGCGCGACGTGTATTCCTAGCATTTACAGCATTGAAAGCAATCAAGCAAGCTACAACCATCTAACGAACATCTATAATGAAATTATTTAAAAATGAATTCAAATCAGTGTCTGTTCTACGATGTTTCAGAGAATAAAAGTTTCTAGTGAATTTCGAGTCTCCAGTCAAGTTGGCTGCTCTTTTCTGAATATAATCCAACGAATACAGCGTATGCTTGGGTGTAGTATTCCTTCGATGATTGAATTGAATAAATAAAAATAAATAAATATGGTCTTTATATCCAATTATGAAAAAGAAAAAAAAACATCATAAACTAAATAAACAAAATGCTACATTAAATTGGAAAATGCCGAAGGTCAGCTGGGAATGTAAGACCACGAAGGTACAAACATTCCCCCTGCTCTTTATTAAGCATCCTAATACTAAAGTTTATAGAATACAATATTTATCTCTTAAACTGTGCTAGTATCTTAATAAAACTATGTAATGTTGTAAGTGTTAGGAAAAAAGAAAAAAAAGACAAAGAAAAAAAAAGAATGGCTTATGCCACAACTAGAGCAAACAAAAAAAAAACCTTGATATAAATTAAATTGTTAAACGGACAGGCGAGTCACCCCAACATATCCGAGATAAACAATAGAATTCATACAGAGCACAGATACACTCAAGAACTAGTGATATTTTTTCTGAAGGAAAATTTACATAAATAAGTACTATATCTTTATATATTTAACAAAATAAATCTTAGCTATTTGAAAAGAGAAGGACGATCTAAATTTTTCAGTTTTGTGACCCGGAGGCGTAAGGCGACCTCGAAAACGGACATTCAAATTATGAACATTTGATCTAAAGGTAATTTTTCTATGTAGGTAGGAATCTTATACAGAATTAAAATTTCTTGTGGCATACAACATTCTCAAGTACGAGATAATATTCCCAGCTTGTAAAAGGGTCTCTGCTGTATATGCCACATCATTAGGCTAGGATATATTTGTAGGAAACTTGACGCCTAGCCAGTTGAGTAATGATGCTCGTAGAATGTCACGTTCTGTAACGTTAACTTTTTTGGGAATAAACTGCTGCCTTGGTTTTGTAGCGTTAGAATTTACTTGCATACTGTCAACTCAACACAGAATACCCTTCAGGTTCTTGTTAGGTTCTATAACTTGCTGCGATACTGCTTTGGAATTTTTGGCATAATGACAATACATTACAGTTATTATCAATACACCAAACTCTTTACTTTTGCACTCAACGCGATTTTCGCTAACCATGTTAACAACATCGAGAGCAATGATTGAGTAAATATAAGAATAAAAACTAGATTATTTGTACTAAACGTGGAATCACTCGATTGGAACTAATTATACGTGGAGCATTAGTTCCGGTCGAGTAATTGATTTGTTGGGGCTCCGCCGAGTGATTGAATTATTTGGGGCTCCGCTCCCAAACATACATTGCATTTGTAGGATTCTGTTCAGAGAAGAGCTGTTCGTCTGATTGGAGACCCGGAACTGACCGGCGGCCTTGATTCGCTGGAACATCGAAGAACGGTTGGCGACTTGCGTCTGTTCTACAAGTATTTTCATGGAAAGTGTTCGAAGGATGTAGCCCGCTTAATTCCTCCCAAAGCGGTGCATGTTAGAAATACACGTCACGCTGGTGCTTCACATCCGTATGATGTTCAGCTTGTTACTCTGCGTACAACGCTTTTCAAGCAGTCTTTTATATGGAGAACATTGTCCCTTTGGAATAATTTGCCCAGCGCTGTGTTTCCCACCAAGTACAATTTACAGGGATTCAAGAACAACGTGAATCGCTTTTTCCGCACACATGTTGCTTCTGGAGCGCTTTTAGGGACTTCCCTGCAGCACGTGTGCTAGACCCATAAAAAAAAAATCTTTACAGAGAACTGTGAGGAATAGGTCCTCGGTCCTTATTTAAACTATTTTTATATTTTATTATTTCAATACATTCGTATGCGTCTATTAAATTCCTATTACCTACCTAAATATAATGTATGATTCTGTTGAAGAGCATGTTCGGCAATACTTGATTTTTCACATCCACCGTAACTTAGATGAGCTGAATGTTCTTTAAACTTTGTATAAATCGACCTTTTTGTTTGCTCAACATACTTATTGTCAACACATCAACATTCGTTATAACTTATTTCATAAATTTTATTTCTATCACCTTTGTGAGTTTCATCCTTTGGATTTCCTAAGGTATTTTTTATCGCTCACCTCCCCGCCTCAGTAAGGATTTTTCTCATATCCCAAGGATATCGGCGAGGATGTCGTAATACCCGTCAACGTTGTCCAAGTCCCGAAGCATACATTTTTGTGTTTCACGGCACCTTTTAAGCAACGCGGTAGTGCTGCCACGGACGTTAGTTGCATTTCTGCAAACAACTACTACCTATGGCCTACTATGGACAACTACTACCTATGGTCTGATGACTTATACGATAGAATCCAAGCAAAGATTTCATCTATCAAGTTGGAATTTTCAATAGTTGCTGTCTTTATAGTATTTGTTCATTAAGTAGATTTAGTAAAATTTTTAGTGACATCCTCAAAAAGTAACTAAAAGAATCCTAACCTTGAGTTCATTTAACTTATTAAAACGAATTTTAAGTGGCTCACTCGATTTACTCTTTTTCTATCTGGGGTATCAAAAAATTATTTTATAATTTAACATAGTTTTTTTCGAAAGCCAAATATGGCAACACATTTGTCGCTTTTCTAGTTTGATCATTTAAGGAACTTTTTGAAATGACATTATCCACATATAAACACATTAAATAGTATTTTTCAGTCCCTTGATGGTTATTTTCAATCATTTCGGTAATACAGGGTATCCAGATTATTGAACGGAATTTTAACATCCAAGTGGCTAACCCGATTTTTAGTTTTCCTGTTTGTGGTATAAAAAAAATTCGTTTACTATTAAACTAAGTTTTTTGCCAGAAAGTCAAATATGATAACAAAAAATTTGTCACTTCCACATATGAGCACACTATTAAATAGCATCTTTCACTCCTAATATACAGGGTACTCAAGTTACTGAACTAAATTTTAAGTTCTGAGTAAATTCTAAGTTCTAAGCAAATATTGAGGTGATTGAGTCTGGAGTCTGTTCTGTGGGCATATCAGATCACGAATTAATTTTTTTTATTATGAATACAGAAATTCAAAAACCTCCTCCGATGACACACACCTACAGAAATTTTAAAAATAGTAATTCAGAGGTTTTGACTGACCACCTAAAGTCTATTCCATGGAGAAACATTTACGATTTGGATAACATTGATAAAAAAGTAACTTTCTTAAATGAAAATTTATTAGCCATAATGGACATACACGTACCGCTAAAGACGATAGCTTTAAGGAAACCATACTGCCCCTGGATTTACCGACAATATTAAATACCTTATTAGACTAAGAGATAAGGCCAAATGTAAATATAGAAAAACAAAAAAGCCAGAAGACTTTAATATCTACAGAAACTACAGAAATTTTACTAACAGCGCAATAAGAAGGAAGAAAAAAGCATATATTGAAAGCGTTATAATAAATTCAAGTCAAAAAGAAAAATGGAAAGCACTTAAAAACTTAAATATTATTAAAACTAAAAATAAAAAACTTCCTGACAATCTTTGTAATCCGAACGAAATAAATCAATATTTTATCAATTCAATACCTCAAATTAAAAACCCTGATCTCGATGCTAAAAATTATTACATAACTAATAACTTAAATAAGACTGCTTTAAAACTTTGTGCTGTTACTGAAACCGAGATCTCAAAAGCTTTGTGTCGAATAAGGACAAAAGCTGTGGGTTCTGATAATATTCCTATTGATTTAATCATTTTTTGCTCTCCCTTTATTTTAAAATATATTTGTCATATTGTAAACTTTTGTATCGAGATGTCAGTATATCGATCCGCCTGGAAAACTGCGCATGTTGTACCATTACCTAAGACCCAATGGCATATAGTGATTTACCCCCTGTAAGCATACTTCCAGTATTATCAAAAGTTCTTAACATATTGTAAAATCACAACTAGTAGAATATATAGAAAAGTATGATATTTTACCTACAATGCAGTCTGGCTTTAGGCGATCACACAGTTGTGCTACTGTACTTCTTAATGTAACCGACCATATATTTAGAGAGATCGATAGAAATAATTGTACTATTTTAATGTTGCTCGATTATTCAAAAACATTTGACATGCTCACCACTCACGTTTAATTCATATCTTGAAGTTTGTAGGTCTGGACAAAAAACGCTATTAAGTTTATTGGAGAATATCTCAAAGATCGTCATTCGAGAGTTGTCTTGAGTGGATCCTTATCGCACCTCCAAAGGGGGACCAGAGGCGTCCCGCAAGGATCAATTTTGGGCCCTATTCTATTCTGCATTTATACCCGTTTGTTTCCGTCTGTAACTGTCAGATGTACGCTGACGATACTCAGTGGTTTCACTCTTTTTCTCAGAATGCAGTGCTTGTAGGTTATACAGAGAGTTTCGGAGGAACATCATTTGAAACTGAATCCCAACAAATGTGTCGCAATGTTGTTCGGTAGACCAATTGTTGTAAAGAGACTCACTTCACTAGTTGAAGTTAATTTTTCTAATGAAAGGATACCTGTTAAAGCTGAGGCTAAAAATCTTGGCTTAATTTTGGATTCAACTTTAGGATTTAAAAAACACGTGTCGGCTTGCATTAAGAGGGCAGTGGGTCTACTTAGGTGTCTTTATAACTCAAGACATTTACTAAATACTCAGTTAAAAACTCATGCTTTGCGATTCTATCATTTTATCTATATTTAACCACTGTGATGTTGTTTACGGCTCCTGTTTGACTACAGGAGATACAAAAAGAATTCAAAAAATTTAGAAATATTGTTTACGGTTTAGCTACGGTATAAAGAAACGAAATCCAGTTGCTTATAAACAGAAGGAAGCTAAATGGATTGACATGAAGTCAAGACGATATTTGCATTGTTGTATTGTGTATCACACAATTATCTGCACAAAGTCACCTACGTATCTTTTCAAAAAAATTCCGTTCAAGACTGACGTTCATAATATAAATATAAGAAGTAGAGGCTTACTTACGCCCCCACTTCATAAAACAGGCATATTTGAAAGGTCTTTCACTTACAATTTAGTTAAAACTTATAACAACCTACCGGACATTCTGAAATCTAAATCAGTCAAATGTTTCAAAAAGTACGTAAAGCATTTATTATTGTAGAATAATTGAAGAATTTACTTGTTCCTAAAAATGTAAGTTTTCTAATCTTAAATCACGGCTTTCTCTAACTGACATAACATTTTTTTTGTTTGTTATTTGGTTGTGCATCATATAATTTGGTTGTGCATTATTATTATTATTTGGTTGTGCATGTGTTAGTGTGCTGCTGCCTAGGGGCAAGTGTAAAGACAGATGGACATATATTTTGTTCAGTTAAATTAAGTTTTTCTTTATTTTTTTTTATCTTTGTTCAGCTGCACTCTGTCCTATTCACTGTATATTGCATAGTTTGAATAAAATTGTATTATTATTATTATTATTAAGTGGCTCACTCAGTTTACTCTTTGCCTATTTGGGGTATCAAAAGAATTCCTTTGTTATTAAACTTAGTCTTTTTTGTGAGGAAGTCAAATATGATAACACAAGATTTGTTACTTGCCATATCTGAAAGCTTACGAAGCCAAGTAGATTTTTTTAATCGCACTCTATACTTATGATCATACAGTGATTTTTTAGTCCGTTTATAAAAATATATAACACTTTATCCTTATTTTGCGTTTTTCCCCGATATACAGGATATACAAGTTATTGAACTGAATTTTAACTTTCAAGTGGCTCGCTTGATTTTCTATTTTTCTATTTGTGGTGTGAGAATAAATTATTTTAATAATAAACTTAGTTTTTTCGTGAAAAAGCTCAATATAATAGCAAAAAATTTGTCACTTGTCAAATTTGGTAATTTCCAAGCCAACTAGGATTTTTTAAATGGTACGCTCTCCGTACAAGCAAACTATTAAATAGTATTTTTGAGTTCGTTTCCAAAAAATATATAATACTTGATATTTATTTTCAGTCTCTACCGATATATTACTGAACGGAATTTTAACTATTAAGAGGCTTACTCGATTTGCTCTCTTCCTATTTAGAGCAAAAAAAAATCGTTTACTAACAAACAGTTTTTTTACAAAGATGCCAAAAATGACAACAAAATATTTGTGACTTTTTAAATCGTATATGGAGGATGCCACTTTTAAAAATCTAGTTTACTTTGTAATCTGTCAAATTTGACAAGTGATATATGTTTTGTTATCATATTTGATTTAAAAACTATTCGGAAAACATCAAATGGGACCTTCTAACCCACCTGCTGTATTCATCGGACTTAACCCCTTTAGATTATCACTTATTTCGATCGATGCAGCACGGACTTTCAGAACAACACTTACATTCTTACGAAGTAGTGAAAATTTGGCTTAATGACCTTAAAAGATGAAAAGTTCTTCAGGTGCGGAATCCATTGTTTGACAAAGAGATGGGAAAAAGTCATAGCTGACGATGATCAATACTTTGGTTATTAAGGTAATTCATTTTGTGATGGAAATAAATGCTTAAATGTGTATTCATCTGTGGAGGGAATACTAGACCGCCGTTTAATGGCGCTAGAAATTCTTCTGATGAAGAGCAGCTGGCAATTCAAGACCGGAGAGAATACGAAATGAACGAATAAGGTCGATAAAACAATAACCGATAAAATAGAAACACGGCAACTAAAGTGGTATGGCTATGTAGAAAAAATGGACGAAGAACGTATTCCTAAGCCAATTTTGAAATGGACATCGGAGGAAAGACAAAAAGAGGAAAACCAAAACCAACGTACATAGGAGGAATACAAAGAGCAATGTCTAAACGGAACTTAGAGCCGGGTGATTGGGAAAACCGAAGAGGTTGGAAACTAGGAATCGGAGAGCGTAAGACGCTATAAAACCGATAATAATAATAGTTACCATATATGTAGAGGGTGCCATTTAAAAAAAAATTCTTTTTGGCGTTGTAAACTCTAAAATCTGACAAGGGATAAATTTTGTATTATTATATTTGACTTCCTCATAAATAATTAAATTTATTGGTAAAAGATTTTTTTTGATACTACAACTAGGAAAAATGTAAATCGGGTGAGCCACTTAAAAGTTAATATTCACTTTAGTAATTTGAATGCCCTGTAAATAAGTAATGACTGAAAATTAATATCAAGACTTATGTATTTTTGTAAACGGAATGAAAATTGTTATTTAATGGTGTGCTCATATGTAGAGGGTGTCATTTAAAGAAAATCCTGGTTGGCTTTGTAATCTGACAAATTTGACAAGTGACACATTTTTTGTTACCGTATTTAACTTCCTGATAAAAAACTAAGTTTAGTACTGGAAAAATTGTCTTGGTATGTAAAATAAGCAAATACTGAATTAAGTGAGGTACTTAAAAAATGTCCCCGTATATACTGTTTCTATAAAAATTGGAAATAATTGTAAGAATAACATAATTTTCATACTCTCTGACTCAAAAAATCTTAATAATAATAATAATAATACTAAGGTAGTAAAGTAACAACAAAAATAGACAAAAACAACAAAAAAAAGAAGAAGAAAGAAAGAAATAAAAATGAATAAAGAATTCTAATTTGTACTGCACAAATCAGTGCAGTACAAATTAGAATAAAAGTGAAATAAAACAAATATTAGTTACATACATCCAACAAGCAAAATGATCTAAACATATTGACTGAATCTTATTTTCGGTGTCTGCAAAAATGTCACATTCATTACTAATTAAGTTAAATTTATTGCACATAACATTGATTGGTTCAATTAACCTGAGATTAGTCCTAGCATGTGAACAAACAAAAGTAGCAGTATTTCGTGAATTAATTCTAGGCACCAATATAGCCACCTCCGATAGCAGCTGAGGACAGTCGATGCATCCGTGCAACAATCTATACAAGAAAATTATAGACGAACACTCTCTGCGAGCCTCAAGTGATTGAAAATTAAATCTCTCCAATAACAAAGAGTACTCTATTTCTCTCATTGGATAGACACCATCTACCTTATATGATAAATATTTTAGACATCTTTTTTGAACTCGTTCTAGCATCAGTTTTGTAGCATAAATAATATGGGCTCCAAATAAGAGAGGCATACTCTAGTTTGGATCTCATATAAAACTCATATAGCAGTATTAAAGATCGTTCACTATTAAAGCTTCTACAGTTGGGCACTATAAAAACATATAGACGATTGGCTTCCAGCGTTACGTTATTAATGTGAATAGAAAAATTCATTTTGTTATCGAATACTCTTATACCTCCCTCCCTTATACTATGGGTGTGAATATTCATATGTTATTATATGGTTTTTTCTCGTCACCGACATAATTTTACATTTAGAAATATTCAAGTCTAATTTATTGTGCTTCCACCAATCCTCAAGCACGCAAAGCTCAGTTTGAAGCACTTTACAGTCCTGAATACATGAGACGGGCGCATCATCAGCGAAAAGCAGCCTGCCACAATTCAGAGTATCACAGAGGTCATTGATATATAGCAAAAATAGTAAGGGACCAAGATTGGATCCCTGTGGCACGCCGGAGAGCGGCCCCCAAAATATGAAGAAAACAAACTGCACGCATCCACACCAAAACCCATACGTCAAACCTTCTGCAGCAAAACGAAATGAGATATTCTATAAAAGGCTTTAGAAAAGAAGCGTGTTGAATCTCACTGTCTGTTACAGAAGCTAATGAAATGTCAACACTACCGAAAAGCTGACAATCACTCTCCGGAACAAAATCGATTTCATTCTCGTTAGGCAAGAGTACACTGTCAAAATAAGAAGCGAACACATTTACTATGTCTTGCAGCTTTTCATACCAAACACCCCGCAAATAAATTGCTCCGGGAATCCTTGATTCTCCATTCTTCTGATTAATAAAGGACCAAAACTTTCCTGAATCACTGTTAATTGCTTCCTGGACACCAAGTATGTACCTATCAAACGCTCACTTACACTTAACCTCAATCAATCTTTTAATACTTGTAAATTCGATATTATACCATTGATCACCGGTCTTTTTATATTTTGATCTCATTAGGGATTTATATTTAATATCCGTAATTATTTCTGATGTATACCAAACAGGAAATTTTCGCTTGAAATTTTTGCGAAATGGAACATAAGTATCTAGTTTTTTTTTTTTTTTTTTTTTTTATGGGTCTAGCACACGTGCTGCAGGGAAGTCCCTAAAGCGCTCCAGGAGCGGCACGAGTGCGGAAAAAGCGATTCACGTTGCTCTTGAATCGCTGTAAATTGTACTCGGTGGGAAACACAGCGCTGGGCAAATTATTCCAAAGGGATGACGTTCTCCATATAAAAGATTGCTTGAAAAGCGTTGTACGCGGAGTAACAAGCTGAACCTCATACGGATGCGAAGCACCAGCGCGACCTGCATTCCTAACATGCACCGCTTTGGGAGGAATTAAGCAGGCTACATCCTTCGAACACTTTCCATGAAAATGCTTGTAGAACAGACTCAAGTCGCCAACCGTTCTTCGATGTTTCAGCGAATCAAGGCCGCCGGTCAATTCCGGGTCCCCAATCAGACGGACCGCTCTTCTCTGAACAGAATCCAACAAATGCAGTGTATGTTTGGGAGCGGAGCCCCAAACGTGGGAGCAGTATTCCATAGTTGGGCTTTGTAAAGAATTAACAGTTGCTGTGGGGTGTAAAGCTTTCTGGTTCTAAATAATATTCCCAACTTTTGAGAAGCTCTCCTTGCTATGCCTGCAACATGTTCATGCCAAGACATATTTGCTCCCAAACTAACGCCCAACAAATTGAGTGACGATGCTAGGGGAATGGAGTGCCCCGACATAACTATGTCGGGTTCAGCAACGTTAACTTTTTTAGAAAAAACTGCCGCCTGGGTTTTTGTAGCGTTAAATTCCACTTGGTTACTGTCACCCCAAGATAGAATTTCCTCCAGGTCTTTGTTAAGTTGAACGACCTCCCGCCGTCTGCGGACATTCGCCTGAGCAGCCGATGTCCGAGCGTTCAAGGTGAAAGAAGAGACAAGCGTACTGTCATCTGCAAAGCTATAGATTGGATTCCCGGTCTTTTCCAGCAGATCGTTAATGTAAATGAGAAAGAGAGTAGGAGACAATATGGAGCCCTGGGGCACACCGGCGTTGATAGTGAAGATGTTAGAAAGAAATCCGTCGACCGCCACTCGTAAAGAATGCTCTCTGAGGAAACATGAGAGCCACAAACAGAACCTTTCAGACCTACCATAAGAGCGCAACTTAGCCAACAGTCCATCGTGCCAAACACGGTCGAATGCCTTGGATATGTCAAGAGCAACCGCTCGAGATTCTCCAAAGTGTTCAATTGCGTTGTTCCAAACATGTGTTACATAAGTCAGAAGATCTCCTGTTGATCTATGTTTACGAAAACCATATTGGTGATCGCTAATAATATTGAATCGTTCAAGATATTTTAGAAGATGCTCATTGATAACCTTTTCCATGACTTTCGATATTATTGAAAGCAGTGCAACTGGTCGGTAGTTATTTGGCAAGGTCTTCTTACCTTTTTTAGGTATCGGCTGAACCGTGGCACATTTCCAGCAGGACGGAAATATTCCCTTTCTGTAGGATAGGTTAAAAAGTCTACAGAAAACTGGTGTTAGTTCCCTTGCACAGTTTTTGAGAACTATGGCAGGTATTCCGCCAGCGCCAGAAGCCTTCTTGGTGTCTAGCTTCATTAAAATACGCTTTCTGATGCGCTGTCTGAAGACAACATCGGGCATCCTTGACTGCAATATGGGAATAGTAGGTGGTGTTTTTCCTTGGAAATCGACAGTAGAATGTGAAGCAAAGCGTTCAGCCAACAAGTTCGCTCTCTCAACAGGTGTGGTTGCAATGGAATTATCTGGCCGTGTGAGTGGTGGTATGGTGGATTTGGTAAAATTTTGACTAACTGCCTTAGCGACTGCCCAAAAGAACCTGGAATTGTTGGGACAAGCGAGAAGTTTGTTTCTAATTCGTTGATTGTGTGCCTCCTTGGTTTCGTCGATAATTCCCTTGCATCTGTTCCGGGCATGAACAAAGATGTTACGATTTACGGTGTTAGGATTAATCTAGTTGCTCATAAAGTCTGTTATAAAACTCAGTAACTGCGATATTAACGTCAGTACACTTACCCAGATTGGTCCAATCGGTAGACAGCAGAGAGTCATATAAAGACAAGAAATCGACCCGTTTAAAATTGTATGCTCTTATTAAACAATTAGGGACACTCTGGGGTATATTACTGCCTAGATTAAAAAGATTAACAATTAGTGCCGGATGATAGACATCTTCAGAAATAATCGGAACAAGGTTATGCACAACTGAACATTTAAAGTTACTAAAAACTAAATCCAAAATATTGCCAGTGTTTCTAATATTGTTATATTGCTCAAAATTAAAGAAGTTTATGAAGGTGCCATTCTCCCTAGCTTTGATATCATTATTGTCACCGGCCTCATATTGAGGGGCATTAAAAGTCTCCCAAAATGATTACCCTCCTACTCCGCGAATATTCGCACTGTTCAAGCGATTCAAAGAAAAGTTCATATTCCTGCGGCGTGACATATGGAGGTATATAAATGACTGCCACAATTAACGATAAACCATGTGGCAATATACATTTACACATTAGTAAATCTATATTGGAGAACGCCGTTTCGAAATAGGAAGAGTTAAGAGAGTAACTACTGATGTCACTCCTGATAGCCAACAAGACGTCGCCACCCCTAGTTTTACCAGTTTCGTAAAGTTGTCTATCTTTGCGAAATACACTGTAATTTTCGCGAAAAAGTTCCGAACTCCGTACGTTTTTGTGTATCCATATTTCTGTCAATGCAATAAAGTCAAACTCACTATCACTTGTTCCAACATACAAATTGTCAATCTTTGAGTTCAATCCCCGGACATTCTGATAGTAACAAGAAAATGAGAAATCTTCGCTGTCGGGATTTACTTATTTAAAGGTACTAAGGTTGGTATGCCACGGATATATTTGATTTGAAGATTTTCACCCCTATCTCTAGCTTCAGCGACACTCTGTCTCAATTTCCTATAATGCTCCAGTTGCCGTGGGGTTCTGTCGTATGATATTCGGACATTTCTGTATTTTGTCAAATCCTTAAGTTTAGACGCATATCTAATAAATAAAGACACAGAATCTTCACTATTCAAGGTTATTTTTAATGGTCGCCCTCTTGATAGTGACCTAATCGCATGACATAATATTAGCAGTAATAATCTCAGATGCCTTATCAAACCCTTACATATTTGTCCATAAATAATTCTGATTAAAATATGATCATTATTTCAACGAAAAATCTCATAGTACGTACTACTGAAACTTGAAGTAAAAGTTGGTACCTAAAAAAAACATATATTTCGCAGTTCAATTCGAAATACAAGGAGTATGTGTTTCTCTCTTCTACGTAATCATGTTGTGTTCTCAGTGGCTGATTCTAGTGGGCGAAACGAGCGGCAAAAGCAAAAATTCTTATATTGATCATGTCTCTTTAATCATATATCTCGTATTGCACATGACAGTTCACCAGGTAGGTCACATTCCTAATTTTGCAGAGACCGCACTTATTTAAGAGAAATTACATAACCCTATTAGAATATTTAGAAGGTATCTAATTTTTTCCTCACAGATGTTACTATTATAATTTTTTCGTTGAGACATAATAACATATCAGTTAGACACAGACACAGGTGAATTTATTTCAAAATTTTTGGAATATTCCACTCACAAATCAGATAAAATTAATATATTATGGAAGAAATCTGAAATAATTTAAGTAAAAATTAGAAGTTCACGAATTTTCAAGATTCTAAAACATTCTTTTTGTCAACAGATGGACACCTTTACAGTCATAACAAACACATTTTTACAAAATGCTGGAACATATTATGAAAGAATATTTTATAAAATTATTCTTACAAATTAATTGCAATAAACATATTTTTATAGATTTTTAGAATACTACCTAACGAAATATACAATTTTTTATACATTTGAAATATTTTACTTAAAAGGATTTTAAAAATATTCTGAATAAGTATCACCTAAAATACAGAAATTTCTAGAATTCTCTAGTGATTTATTTTTAAGTCAGAAGAAATACTTTTACAGAATATTTGACGCTTTATCTGAAAAATATCGAAAATAAAAACTTAAAAGATTTTCTAAAGGAAAGGAAATCCTAGAGCCATCTGTTTACAAAGCACACGAGAATAATATATTTTTCCAAATTTCTGGAAAGTTCTACGTAGAAATCAATTAAAATAAACTAGAATATGTCCTAAAGATATTAACTGCATATACACTACAGAATAATAAATTCTTAAGTGGTTTGTTTTTCTGGGAGTGATTTATTATTACCTTATGAAATTTTGTATTTTCTCGGTCTTTTTTCTTGTGGAAAAGTATATCGGATGATAGAATTTATCCATGTAAAATAATGTGTTCAGTTAATAAACATAATTTAATAAGAAACAACAAAACTTACGATAAATTAAAAAGTAATTATTATACCTTTATACTACACATTGCACACAGGAGCGTAAATAAAAAAAATTAAACATGAACTACCTTAGACTCTTATTGCTAACTCTTTTTAACTGGCTATTAAAAAGAAAAACGGTCAAGTGAAAGTTGGGCTTACGCAAATAGTGTTCTGTACTGTGATTGCCTTTTAAATAAAATAAGATCCTTATTTAGGCTAAGAGACCTAAATGCCTGATATCTATATATCTTAAGATCCAATATCTATATTCACATTTTTTCTTAGTCAATAATATATAATAGTTATAGCATCTTAGCTACTTAATAGCCAATAAATTAGTCTAGCTTAATCTAGAGTCTAGTAATCAAAGTGTAAAACAAATACTAACTACATGGATATTTGTTTAATTATAAACAATATAAATAAAATAAATTATTTTCTCTCGGTACCCATCAATACTGGAAAATATATTACCAAAAGTTCACACTTTGTCATGAATCATAGCTTTCATAGCTTTTTTTATATCAGATAAATTATAAAACGTAACGCACTCGTGATAATTGTCTCTCAAACTACACTTTACGACGAATATTCCAGAATTTTTTCAAAATTTTTTGATCAGTACAAATACAAAGAGAAGTGTGCACAAGTATTACATCATATATATTTTTGAAATCGCGTTTTCACAAGCTTTAATTTAACTCCCCACTCGATGAGCTAGTAAATTTTTTTTTCACTTCAGATTTAAACTCCCAAAACTAACCCATTGTCAAAATTTAACCTTCATCGGCTCGATTGTGTGTGACAGGTGGACGGACAGACACCGGAGTGATCCTATAAGTGTTCCGTACGGGACATTCAATAGAGCGTTAACGTATGTAGCAGTATAGCAGCATTCAAGCATAAAATAAAATTATATATATATATATATATATATATATATATATATATATATATATATATATATATATATATATATATATATATATATATATATATATATATATATATATATATATATATATATATATATATTAAGGCTTTACTTAATAGAATTGAAAAAAAATCTGTCATCTAAATTTCAAAGAAAAAAGGAAAAAACACTTGAAACTATACTAGTGAATAATGGCTATCCAATTGCTCTTCTAAAACAGATTTTTCAAAATGAGACACAGGTTAGAACTTCCGCAAATGTTGACTTGAACTATAATAATGAAATAAAATTTGCTAAGCTGCAATATATTCATGGCTTATCTCAGTCAATCACATCTCTTTTCAAAGGCACAAATTGAAGATTGCGATTTATAATGTCAAAACAATGAATATGTTCTATTCCACTAAAAAAGATAAAACTGATAATTTTCAAATGTCTAATATAGTGTATGGCATCAAGTGTACATGTGAATCTGTGTATGTAGGACAGAAACTCTCAAAAAGAGTAGCGCTACATAAAAGTGATTGTGCAAAAAAACCGAATGCTACAAGCCTCAGTATGCACGTCAACAACTTCGATCACAAGGTGAACTACAACGAGAGTTTTATCCTAGCTACTGAAAATAACTTATTCAAATGCAACTTTCTAGAAATGTGTTACATACATTGCTGCCATAACAGTCTCAACCACAAAAAGGATATTCAGGGTTCAAGTTCTATATATACGTATCTGCTTACACAGAATTTAACTAAAGGTATTAAAGTCAATGAGGCCTTCAAAAAACGTAATTTAAATTTTTCTTTCTGATAAATTCAATATTCTGACTATAGCAGTTGAGTCTATGGACTTGATTCTTATTTCATTTATATGTAACTATCCCCTTACAATGATTAATTTTTTATCTAATTTGGTATTTAAATCTGAATATATTCATTAATTGCTGTAAATGATAATTTTTAAAGATGCGAGATCTGGGTAGACTGATGTGGGTTATGGTACCAAGTATCCACCATTCTAGTACTTCTATCTATCATTCAGTAAATTTAATTTGTATATTTCTTAGATATTTATGATGGCACGTCTGAAAACATGTCTTTATAAAAATTATTAAATTAATCCTTGGATCATCTTACTAAATTTAAAAAATCTGATTATGTTAAATAGTGCCATTTTATTGTCTTAATGTGTTACCATGTTGGAGCTTTACGTTTTTACCATTGTTCTTGGAGAGAAATCACTGATACATTTTGTAAGTATAAAAGATTTTCATAACAATACCGAAGTTTATTAACTGATATAATCTACATAATTGAATCCTCCTCGGTGGTTTCTCTCTTACAGATCTCCTAAAGAAGTTTGTAAACACAAACGAAAGCTCGAGAATTTTAAAAATAAAATTCAGTAGAAAAAAATAATGCAACACCAACTTTCATTTGCACTCTGAACCTAAAAAAGAGCATCCAAGTGTTATTGTGAAGTTTGTATATATATATATATATATATATATATATATATATATATATATATATATATATATATATATATGATAATTTCAGCATTTTGGAATCTATAAATGTGACACAAGCTTGACCAATAATTCTAGTACGGAATTCTTCATTATGAATATCAAAAAACAAAATATCTCTTCAGTTTGTAGCAATATTGTTATTTTAAAAGCTGTACAAATAATTTTTTATTCAGTTCTTTATTACGCAAGAAAAAACAGAATATAATATACCAACATCGTTAATTAAGAATACAAAAAGCCGACGTTAAATTGTTTGAAGTATTATTTGTTTTCCTGAAATTTTTGTTTCAAATGTATCGTTAAAACACTAACCTAAATATATTTGGTTAATATAATTTAGGGTTAAAAACAAAACCAACATAAAAGCAAACACAAGGAATGATTTATTATTTTTAAAAATAAACATCTACGATGATGCAATATATGTTAACATTTTTTATTAAATACACTAATTTCTTGTAGAACATAATGAAAGCGTTAAAGCAGATATTAGGAGATATTGCCTGTAGAAAAATTTGTGGTTGAGCCAGACATTTTGTAGAAAGGGAGGTTCAATATTATGGTCTTATTTAGAATTTATGACTCCATTATTACCATTTATGATTTTTTGTTACATGTAATTTCAGGGTTTAGTTAAGCTTAATAATCAATCAGAAAATTCAATCAACTTAAAGATTTTGGGACTGTAACTCATTTGAGGCCCATGGAGTGAGTCAATACCTTCAATAAAAATCGTTGGACATTATTTTTCTATTATGATACACAAACTGTTTAGGTTAGCCTAGATCTAAATCTACAAAATGTTTTGAAAAGCCCTTATCAAAAATGTTCAGCACAAAGCAATTGAATTGATTGCGTCGGGTATATTCAAGCCGTTTGACCGTGTTTAGCTTTGATAGGTTTTTGGATAAGCTGCTCTTATGGCTCTAGAGAATCCTCAGAGATGAGGCTACTGTAAGTAGCAATTGATGGCTTCCATTCAAACACTTTCACTATCATAGGCACTTTAGGCCTACATACTGTATCCTACTAATTTTCTTTATAGGAAACACTAGCTGGACAAGATCAAAAATTCAATCTATAAATTTGCTAATGACAGCGAGGTTTCTTTTATTGGCATAGCAGACGTTCTGCAAGGAAATCCCTTAAGCGCTATAGGAGTGACATGTGCGCGAAAAACATTGATCTGTAAATTGTACTCGACGGGAGACAAGGTCCTGGGTAAATCATTTCAAAGTGATGAGGTAGCATGCACCGCTCTAGGAGGAACTACGCAGGCTAAATCGATCGAATCCTTGAATGTATTTGTAGAATAGATTCAAGTCGCCAACCGTTCTTCAGTTTTCCAAGAAATTTAGGTTGCTGGAGAATTATGAGTCTCCGAGCATGCAAATAAAACTCTTCTAAATAGAATCCAATAAATTCCGTGTGTTTGGGAACACAGCTCCAAAGATAGGAGCAGTATTTTAACATTAGTCGAATATAAGGTCTATACAGAATTAAAAGTTGTTCTAGATCGAAACAATATTCTCAGCTTTTGAGAAGCCTTCTTTGCTATGCATGAAACATATTTATGCTGATACATATTTGTACCCAAATTAACGCCCAGCAAATTAAGTGACAAAGCTAGAGAAGTGGCGTGTACCGACATAACTATGTCGGGTCCTGCAATTTTAGGTTATTTAGAAAAATTTGCCACCTGGGTTTTTGTAGTGGTAAATTCTACTTGGTTACTGTCACACAAAGATGGCATTTTTTAAGGTCTTTGTTTAGTTGAACTATTTCCTGCTATCTGCTGGTATTTGCATAAGTGGCCATTATTCGAGCACTCAAAATGAATGAAGACATAAGCATATGATCATCTGCATTCGTGTAGCTCGGATTCCTGGTTCTTTCTTATGATGTAGAGCACTTTACATTTACTTATACCAAATTCCATATTGATATCTAAGGTAAATGTTTCTGTCACTTTGAGGCGTTCTTTCAGCTATGTTTCTGTAGGGTTTTATGTCATCCATATATAGGAGGTGATTTACTTTATGCTAGTTCACTTTTTGGTGTCTAATGCAGAAGCCATGGTCTGTTCTGTTTAGTGTATTTGAGAGTGGATTGAGATAGATGTAAAACCATAGAGTGAGTCTCCCTGAAATATACCCCGTCTGATGTACAGTTCCTCTGTTTGGATGCGTTCGGTTCGTGTTTTTAGGTGAATTTTGGTTTTCCATATTTTCATAATTTGCGCTAGAAATTGCTTGAGGTTTTGGTTGCTTTTTTAAATTTCTAGGACTCTAATTAACCAGCTGTGAGCTATGGAATCGAAGGCTTTTTTATAGTCTATGTAACCAGTGTGAAGGTTTCTGTGTTCTTTTTCTGGTTTGACCCCTGATCACGCTATCTATGATCAGCTGCTCTTTTCTTCCTCGGCTATTTTTCTTGCACTCCTTCTGCTCTTCTGTGGGAATATTGCTGTCTAATAGCTGTTGTTCTATTTTGTCTTGTATAGGGTTGGAAAACAGGTGATAGGTCGGTAGTTTGACGGGTTTGTGGTGTCTGAGCTTTTGGGTTTGAGGTATGTTATTCCATGTGTAAGGAAAGTGGGGAATATGTGTGGTAGAATGGTTTTGTTGATTTGGTGTGTAAGTGCTCCGTGTGTGGTGGTAAACTGTTTGTACCAGAAGTTTTGTATATTCTCCATTCCAGGGTATTGATTGTTTCTGTAATTTCTTGTGCAGTTAATGTAGAATTTTCTTGTTCTGTCACATGTTTATGTTTGTCCTCTTATTATTGTGTAGTTTGGGTTCTGACCAGATGCTTTTCCAAAAATTTATTCTTATTTGTTTGGTGGTTCAGGTGGTCACTGCTTTCTGTTCGTTGTACATAGTTTTTCGGTAGAACTGTTTTTCGCTTCTTCGGAAGATGTTGTTGGTGTCTTTCCTCTCGTTTGTTTCTTTGTATCTATGGAGTCTTGCGGCATATACAGATAGTTTTTATTTTAAAGTACCAAGGACATATTTGGACGCATTCCTGTTTATAAACAGGGTAAGATATCCTAGATCTCTTTTGATGTTGATTTTGTTTTGTATTCTTATTTGCCATTTGTCGTTGCGGGAGTTTTCGATTATTTTGTGTTAGAGTTTTGATTGCTGCTGGGTATATTATTGTGTGAATGTCTTCGTGTGCTTAAGTCTGTTATGTACTGAGGTATTATGTACTTGTTTATTGTGTTCAGGATTGGTTACGTGCTCTGTTTGAAGATTCAACGAGGGATGAAATTTCTTGCTCTGGGGTCGGTGCCTGACCATCGAGCTAGATCTGACTCCATTTCTGCTTTGAGTGTTTGTATGAGAGGTGATTCGAGGTGATGTTGTGTAGATGTTATTGAGAGTGGTGAGTGATGTTGTTGTCTGTGATATGGTGTTGTGCGGTGCTTGCTATTTGCCCTGTAATATTATTTTGAGCTATGCTCCTGCTGGGTGCTGGGTCTTGTTGAGTGTATTTATGTGTCCGGCTGGGTGGTTGTGTGTGTGAGGTTGATTTGGTATCTGCTCTATTGTTATTATTGTTGTGTTCAGCTCAGCCGCTAATGTACCTTTGATGGTTTGCAAATCGAAAGGTGTAAGGCTATTGTTCTTAGTAATAACTATTTTTTGGTCTCTTACTCTCTGTTCTGTGACAAGTAATTTCAGGTGTGGATATTGGGCCAGGAAAAGTCTGCGCAGTTTCAGTCTGTAGCCCGATGCACTATTACTATACCGCCACCAAATTCGAAACAATAATGTTTCAAGTTTGATGGCGGTATAGTAATAGCGCATCACTGTTTTCTTAATTTCGTCTGTTCACTTTAACCGCTGTCTTAGTATGCCAGCCTTGGTAGTTGCATGTTGTCTTTGCAAAATATACGTGGCTTGGTTTGGCTTTGGTAGTTGTATTTGTCGCGCTTCTGTGTCGGTTGTGTTAGTTCAGGTTAGGTAGTCAGGTTTCGGTGGGTCCAGGCGACTACTAATTTTTTTCTTAGTGATTTTTTTCGTCAGGTTTTGTGATTTTACTATAGCAATGCATGACGTGTTCGTTGATTTCTGTGGTGCAACTCATGCGTTGCTTTGATTTTCTCGCCTTGGTGGGTGTCGGCTTACTCGCCGGCACGATACTTTTGGCAGGTCTATTTTCTTTTACCCGGTCTTCATCATTTTGGTCGAGCTGCTATTTTCCGCGACGTTCTCGACCGTTACGTAGCTCGCCCGATGCTGCTTTTATTAATTTACTGTTGTTTGAGCTGTTCTCAGTGTTCTGTGGTGTCAGACGCTCATAGTGTCCCGACAGTGGGTTGCTTGTTAGTAAAAGGTAAAAAGTTTCGGTGTGTTGTCCTGTGCTTATTATTGTTATTCTATCCCCAAAAGTTATTTTTGTATCTCTTGTTCTTCGTTATTTTGAAAAAATATGAAAGTTGGTATTTTGGGTTTCCGAGAGGGCGAATATCTCTAGACTCGTTCCATAGGTGCCGTTTTTCCCAATGTAATTATAATAGTTATTGAAGTCTTTCATATTGTCATCTTCAGTTAATGAAAACATGTGAAGTTCCGACCAGTTTTTTGTATATATCTTAGAGCAACCTCTCGGAGTTCCGCATGATGGTTTTGGTAGCCATATAAGTGTAAGCAAACTATTCTGAAAAGGGAATTTCTATCAACTACAATGTCGGATCTGGTAAAACTATCGGGAGTAGTTTCGGCTGTGGCGGTTGTTTTGTTCGCCTGTGGTTGTTGTTGTTGTGGTGGGGCTGTAGCTGTTGGTACGACAGGGGTCCGCCTCCGCAACACACCTCCATCATTATTATTTCTATTATTCGACATAGTGTTCCCAGATTATCCTAGGAAATGGGGGTGGTAGAGCCTGGATGCCACAGCAAGGCTACTTACTCCCGGAGGGCGCCCGGAACCCGGGAGAATGTTCACGACTTATAAACACTGAGCCATTCATCTTCTTGGCACTGTAAACACCTTAAAATTGCGTTTTTGTTACAAATAATCTGGACCACAGAAGACAGCACAACATGACTCAGGTACCTCGGGATCATCAATGCTCGTACTAGGAGAATCCTTGGTTTCGCCTAGCCCCTGAGAGGTTATTATTATCATCATTATTATTTTGAGAATTCTCTGCTTGAGCAGAGAGTTATCCTTGGCGCGGCTTCGTTGAGCAAGGGTCAAGTATCTATTAGTTTTAAATTGTCATGTTCAGGAATTTTCAAGTCATGGAGCGTATATCCAGGATTGCCAGTTTTTGCAGTATATGATAGACCTTGAGAGGTAGCTGCAAATATTCTAAATATTTATGTAATTTTACGGATTTTTTCCCTGTTGCTCCTATAACTGTGGGTACTACTACGACTTTATTCTCATTCCAGATGGTATTTATCCATGCAGCAAGAAGTAGTTATTTGCGAAACTTTTCTGCCTATTTTTCTGATTTATTGTGGGCTACAAGCACAGCTGTATTGATAAAGTAAGTAATATTATTTTCTTTGTTCTGATAAGTAATGTGTGGTCTGTCATTTTCGATTTGATGATCTGTATAGATAGTTTTGTTCCAAAATATTTTGTTAGTAACATTTTTATTAATAGTCTCTAGTTTATCGTCATAGTACGGGAGGCATTTGGTGCTTATGTTTGCATTTTTACAAAGCTCTTGCTATATTATCATGTCATTTAAGGTATTCTGTAGGAGCTAAGATAGTTCATCCTACTATGACATGGTGTAAGATCTCAGACTTCAATTGACACAATCGCCATTTGCCATTTACTACAGTTACATTTTTTCTGATGTATTTTCGGCAGTTGCAAGTAGGAATGACTTGGTTTTGAATTGCGATCACGAAACTCTCGGTCTTGGAATATAAGCTTCTCTATTCCAGCTATCCATTCGAAGCATCTCTATCGACCGGTTCGACGTCAAGGAGTGTCGTATACCTGCTATGTAGCTCTTTTAATCTTCACATTTGTAGCTGTTGTTCTATACCGGAAATGTATCCTCAGGGGATATATGTTTTATTATCGAGATGTCACTGGATAAACCCTCTATCCTCTTTAGCGATATTTGGACGGTACGTAGATATTTCACCTTTTGTGTAAAAGAAATCTCTGAGTCCCTTATTGGTTTATAATACCACTGATTTAGGTCGATAACAGTTCTTTCATTTGATCTAGGTAAGTAGGAAGTTCTACAGAGCTTTTCAAGTAACTTGCTTCATATGTGATGAATAGGACTCATATTTCTGTTCGAGTCCTGGAGATCCATGTCGGCCCATTGTATCATATCAAGGCTGCAGGTGATCATTGGTATCGCGTAGACGTTATTTCCTTTCACTTGATTTTTCGCTGTTAAATACCCATTTGATCTAGGTAAGCAGAAAGTTCTATAGAGCTTTTCGGGTGTCTTGCTCCATATGTGGTAAATATTTCTGTTCGACTCCTGGAGATCAGTGTCGACCCAACACCAAGGCTGTAGATGATTATTGGTATCGCGTAGACGTTATTTCCACTTGATTTTTCGCTGTTAAATGCGTT
Source organism: Pachyrhynchus sulphureomaculatus (assembly GCA_019049505.1). Classification (NCBI taxonomy): domain Eukaryota; kingdom Metazoa; phylum Arthropoda; class Insecta; order Coleoptera; family Curculionidae; genus Pachyrhynchus; species Pachyrhynchus sulphureomaculatus. The sequence continues at coordinate 116,420,690 of CM032449.1, read as the reverse complement.
TTACGTATTGCTTTGGTTTTACAGAGCGGTCGTCTTGTCAAAATTAGTCTCGTATCTCTATGGTTTATATCTCTTATTCGATCTAATCCCAAGTATTGATAACTGTCTTCCCTAGTTACACTTGATATTGTTCTTTCGGGGTCCAATTCAAATCCTGGATTATTTTCCATAGCCCTTTTCTCACGGCATTTATTTTACATTTGTTGATGCCGAATTCCATACCAGTTCGTTGGTTATACTTCTGGATGGTTCCGAGTGGCAGATATTAATTTAATGACATTGATGTATGCTAAGTTATCAACACGTTGTACATTTTGTAGTTTAAATCCTTTATTTTTTTATCGATCATGTTGATCAAATTTATTTGGTATATTTTAAGCGCTTGTAGAAGAAATTGGTTAGCAACACTCTCAAAGTCGTCGAGTCATATATAGATATGTTTTTCGCTTTTCATTAATAATATTCAATTATTATAATTATTACTATTGCTATTTTATCAAACCTACCTATGGATAAATCTGTATATATAAATAAATCATCAAATATAGAGACTTACAAGTTTATATTTAATTATGTAAAATGATTAAAATATTAATGTTACTCTCAATCATTTTTAAGATATTAGTAGTGCAAAAATATTTTTTTAAATTTTTTTTTATTATTGATCACTAAAAAATCTGCTGTGTCAACCATTTTAATTCAATTTTACATTCATTTAATCTTGGTACTTATAGTAAGATAAATCATCATTTTTAAATGTAGAGACAGATTTACAAAAATAAACTATTAAATTTGGTCTATTAATATCGTGTGCAAAATATAAAATGTTTTTTCGGTAATATATATATATACTCGTATATATATATATATATATATATATATATATATATATATATATATATATATATATATATATATATGTATATATATATATACATATATATATATATATATATATATATATATATATATATATATATATATATATATATATATATATATGTATATATATATATATATATATTTATATATATATATATAAATAAAATAAAGAAAGAAAGCAAAAGTTGCCGTATCTAACAAAATTCTTAAATATGAAATTAGTTGGGAAACTCGGAAAATATTTCGGTCCTAAGTTGGGAACTTCATCAGGGCACAAACTAAAAAAGAGAACAAGGCGACAACTGAAGTAGTACGGGCAAATAAACAAAAATATAAGTTATTTTATTTTAATAAGTTGTAGAAAAAATATATATAGTAATAAAACTGAAAAGACCACTTACATGAGAGGTGTGATATAAATATAACAAAAATGGCCATAAAACCGATTACATAAATGCGACTAACAGTTAAGTAAATCTTACACCAAACACTAACATATTAATTTAGTAAAAAGGCATTTGCAAAAGGGATGCCATTAAAAACCTTGGATCCAATCCAAGAATACCATCTGTGTGTGGTTTAGTACTAGTCTACAGATGTTGCTTTGATTCTTTGAGGTAACAATTCCTTCAAATTCCAAAAATCTTTAATTTAAGGTAAATATTATGTAATATCTAATTCCAAAGCTTATAGTTTTTCATCCACAGTTGACGATATAACATACTAGGAAATGTTTTTTTTTCTGTTTAACTGTAAACATAACATTTTTTTTGCTTGACGCGAAAATATTCTTTGATGGTTATTAAACCTAAGTAATACTACGAAAAGTGGTGTTCCATTTATTGGATTGTTTAATTCATTTTATTAGATGCAATGGCAGTATATATATATATATATATATATATATATATATATATATATATATATATATATATATATGTATATGTATATACAGCCTTGGCAAAAAGTATTAGGCACCCCTAATAAACACGTGAAACTCATAAGATGTTAAAAAAAATTGTTTTAACAATACTATAGGCGGCGCTGTCAAAAACTAACTTAAACAATATACAATCTCTTTTACAGGTCCATAAAACACATGGCCCACAAAATTGCGATAATGAGGTTTTTTGAAAAATATTTTTAATGTTTTATCAGTCTCTTTTTACTACTTGTAGTATCAAGAAGCTTCCGTGCGTATTTTATTTGTGAACTGGACAGTCTTATATCTGAGAAATGCCTACGAAAAGTGAGCTTGGTATCGAAAAAGTGAATTAAAATTCAAACCCTACATGAACAAGGCAAGTCACAAGTAGAAATAGCCAAGTTAGTGAAATGTTCTCGGTGCGCAGTGAAATGTGCTATTAAAAGTTTTGTGGAGACTGGTTCCCATGTCAACAAAATGAGAACAGGCAGAAAAAACGTAAGACTAATGAGCGACAGGACAGAAAACTCATCCGCGAATCTATTAAAAATCGAAAAAAAAACAGCATCTGTGCTCGCTGCAATTCTGTAGGAAGAGATTGGGATGCCGATTAGTTCTCGAACAGCAAGGAGAAGACTGACAGAAACTGGATTAAGAGGGTGCAAAGCTAGAAAGAAGCCTTGTAGCCAGAGATCAATAGGAAGAAACGCTTAGAGTGGGCTCTGAAGCACCAACATTTTAGCGAAGAGTATTGGTCTAATGTTGTATGGTCCGACGAATCCAACTTTGAGGTAAGTTTTTATATGATTTATTTTAACAAATAACTACATAAAATTACTCTTGATTTAATCCGTTTTAGTCAAAATAATAACTAATTTTTCAATTGAGTATTTTTTCTATTCTTACAGCTATTCGGAACGTCAGGTGTGACATTCGTGAGGCGGCGTGTCGGTGAGGAATACCAGCCAGATTTCGTGGTACCTACTGTAAAACACGGAGGTGGCAGCAGTATGATCTGGGATTGCATGACTGCTAAAGGTGTCGGCGAAATGTTCGTTTGTGAAGGCCGCATGAACTGCCAATACTACATAAATGTACTAGAAACTGTACTGATGCCTTCACTAACGCGCAATTTTGGCGACACTAATTTAGACGACATCAAATTCCAGCAAAATAATGTACCTTGTCATAAATCTGCAGCTACGATGCGCTGATTTATAGGCAATAACATTGTCTTGTTGGATTGGCCGGCGCAGTCTCCAGATCTAAACCTTATCGAGCATCTTTGGGGTATTCTAAAGCGCAAGATACGGGAGCATACCATAACATCAAAAGCAGCGCTAGAAAGCGCTTTGATGGATGAGTGAGATGCCATACCATAAGTACAACTGAATGTACTAGGCTTGTAAGCCGCATGCCCCAAATAATTGCTGCTGTAATTAAAGCTAAGGGCATATTAATTTATTTCATAATTTTACCTCAGTATACGATTTTACAAAACGATTTTACATTCTCATAATATTTACATTCTCATAATATTAACTCAGAATGTCTTCACAAGCCCGTTGTTTAAAAAGAATGAATTTAATTGTTATAGCATTCAAACATGACTAAAGAACTTAATCTTCACAAAAAAATAAGCTTTTTTTAGTTTTATTAATAATCGAGAATTCTCTTGAAGTTGGATCATTAGAAATACATAATAATTCGAAGTTATAATTTCATAGAAACCACATTTTTGTGTCTGTTGGTTACATAGAGGCACGTAAGAAATATGTCAAAAACTAAATATGTATGACGCTGCAGAGGGTTTAATAAAATAGTACAGAAGTTTGGTAATAGTATGGCTACTTCTCATTTGATTAGATCTCCAGTATAATGTTGCTACAAAATAGGAACTGGTTTCGCTATGTAGAATTTTTTTAGAGGTTTCTTGTATTTACCATATTACGGACATAGTATTATCGTTTTCTATTTCACTACGAGATTAATAGGTCCGTTCAGATAACAATATTTTGTCATATATAGTTCACTATTTCTGCTCGATTTTCAATGGTTCTACAGGACATATATTCATTATTATATTTGGCCAAGGCCAGCATGATGGGTTGCGATGGTCGACCACACTGTAAGTCGATTTTCAATAAATCAGCTTCGAGTGATAGGAGTTCTACCCTTATTTTGTACATTTGTTTTTTAGAGGCCGCACCCCAGAATCAAAATTTTTTCTTTAGTTTTGTGTAGAAAACTCACCATTGGGTAAGTGTCTGTTTTCTTTTTTAAAAGATTAATTTTTTTTTCGTCTCACTGTGAAATTCCAAGTAACAGAGACTGATCTTTTTTACAAACAGTGGAATGTCACCATTTACAGAATCATATTATTTTCAGTTACCTTTCACCATATATTGCTTGATTGCTTGATTGATTAAAATTTTTCTGTCACATTTTTATTCTCTACATTTTCTATCCATTATTTCGGTTTATCTCTATTTTCTTCATTTCAGTTTCCTTCTTTTTGTCTTGTTCGGTTACATTTTTTTTAAGTCTACTATCAAGTCAAACTTCATTCTACTGTATAAATGTAAATAGCTGCGGAATAATCTAGAGTAGAAGAGAAAGTTATGCTTCCTCAGGCCAATAATTTAATTGTTATTTACCCTTTTCATGATAGGGGATAGTAATTTAATTGTACATATATCTCCTATATCTTAATGACACTCTTCATAAGTTATTTTTTTTTTAAACACTAGATGAGATTATGGGTTTAACTAATATACACAAATAAATTAATATTTTATTTTAACTTAAATTCCTTTGTTTTATTCTCTAGTATAGTGAGGTAACAGTTCTGTTTAATTTGCCAAATTTTATCGAACCTAGCGCAGTAATCATATTTAAAATAGGTGGTGTCAAAATAATAAAGGGAAGATATATTTAACAGCGTTTCATATCTGGAACTCACTTTCTCCTATATATGAAGTATCATTTTGCATAGCTAAGATTCCGCAAAAAAAGCTGTCGCATATTATATTTTTTTTAAGCGGTATTAATTATATATACATGGAATGTTAAAGACGACTTTTGTTGATATTTTATCTTTTATCTAAACAATGAACAAGATGATGGTGGATAAAATTAACATACCATTATAATATTCTAAAAGTTAGTGACTGTCTTTTTTATAAAATTGTGGTCGATTTTCCAATATTACCTGTATCAGCAAACAAAACAAATACATCAATGAATTAAAATACAGTGAATATTAAAATTATTTTATAAAAAATATGAATTATTCAGAAGAAATAAATAAATGAAATCAATTAATGTATATAAATTTAACCATGCGTAAACTCAGCTATTTTATAAAAGATCTTGTCGATGAGGAACTTGTTAACAAAAATTTTATATTTTTCCCATGGATTGTTTTAAAATAGTGAGATACTCTTGCATTTTGGAACACTGTTAAAATTATTATTCCTCGTATTGTATATACATCCCTCTCGCGGTCTTTCACATAAATGCATACTGTAATTAGCATATTTAAAATATATGCACTAGTATCAGTGCATAGGTCTGATATTTATTTTCTGTCTCATAAATACTCCATCCCACTTAGGCTGGTCTCCCCAGGGTATATTATTATAAGGCAAGTGGTTACCAGCAATTGAGAATATACACTAACAAGATCTGACTCGTTCAATATATTTTTTGTATTAAGAATAGCATAAGGTTGAGGAAAATTTAGAAGCGATGCACTCAATATGACTCCCAAATGTCAGAAAGGAGTTAATAGTGCTAAAGTCCGTCCATACATATAGTGAAGTGACTAAACTTAATCCTTAAAGGGTAAAAACCATTAACCATAAATAGACAATGAAATAAAATTTTATGGTTTTCTTCGGGCAGTTCAGAAGCAGGTAAATCATGGACCGGACCTAAAAATATGATATCTGTTCGTTTTACCTGCTTGTAAACAACAAAGGTGGATCTTAAATAATTATTAATGAAAATGTAATATGATTTTAATGGTGGTTATAAAACATGACATTTACCCGAAAATAACTTGCATAATTCATGCTAAGATATTTTGTAATATTAAAAAATATAATGTCAAGCTGTTCCCAAAAGTCTAATGACAGCAGTTTCTTTATAAACATATTCATATGTTTGAGCGTCGAGTATAAAATGTTTTCTTCGATACCAAACTTCCATTCAACTGGGAATAGATAATGTTTACAAAAATGTATGTTATAACTTATCCCAAAATATAAGATCCTGATTTTTGCCGTTTTAAGTGGACAATAAAAAAATTCTGACCTTTTATTTATGATAGGTTGCAGAGATGGACTTATGAATTTTATTCATTAATGCAAATAAATAAAATTATAAGTGTTTTGAGATGTTTATTTATAGATGCATGTAAAAACAAATGGATAAGAAGTACAAATACACAATTTGAATGAATATAGTTTACAAGGAGACATATTGTATAACTAAAAATATGTTTTAACTTAAGCCTAATTCGGTTTCACTGTCACTGTCATCAGCTGAGGTAATTATGAGTGGTTTGATATTATTATATATATATGAATCTTCAACTTTAACAACGAGCTGCATGGAATTCTTCCAGGTTTCACAAGGTATATCATTTACAACTTTTTTTACTAATTCAACCACTGACACGCTTAAAGTAGGAGAACCATTTTGTGCCCTTATTTTTGATTTAACTTGATGCCATATACGAGTATATTCAATTGGATTAAACACACAATAATACGGAGAAAGCCGCAAAACAGTGTGTCCCATTTTTCTCAGCCATACTATCACAAACATATTTCTTTTTAATTTATAGTCTTTCAAAACTTCCAAAAGATCACTTTTTTTTATAACTAAAGTCAAAATAAATGTTATTTTCTAACATATATTCCTGTATTTCCGATTTGGTGTTGGCTGCATTAGGAACCTTATTTAGTAGGCGACTATGGTAAGTTGCATTGTCTGAAACTATGACACTCTGTTCGAGAACATTTGGCAAAAGGAAATTTTGAAACAAATTTTCAAAAAGTTTTGTGGTCGTGTCTTTGTGATACTCCTAACTAGAATCTTTTACGTTTTTTGCAGATAGTAGTAGACAATTTGAAACCTAGCCCTTTTCAGATCCAGCATGCAAAATTTTATAATATAATACATAAATTATTCGTTTACCTTTATTTGAAGGTGTGTTAGTCTGACATTTTGTACTGCTCTTAACCCACCCTTTTTGCACAGTGTCGTGGGTATCGAACCATGTTTCGTCAAGGTAAATTATTGGCCAATTCTTTGATCGATACTTTTTAATTTCTTGTAAATAAGTGTGTCGCAAGATTCGTAATCTTTGTGACTCCATCAGTCCTTGCCTTTTGTTGGTTTTTTTGGACCGTGAATTCCATTCTTAAGAAAATTCTGTGAAGGGTTAATCGGCCACAATGTATATTATTACCGTCCTGCACCAGACTTAATTTTTTTTTGTCTAGTCTCGGCATCAACTGCTCTTCATACATAGAATATATTTTTCTCCTGATGACGTCTTTTTCACAATCGTCTACATGATGCATTTGAAAATCTTTCCGTTTTTTCCTGTTCCTGTGTGATGGTTTTCCTACAATACCCTTAATCGTAGAAATTTGGGTTTTTGTTAGTTCACTGTTTCCTTGCAAAGCACTTTTTTTATTCAAATTTCTTTTTACCAAACTGTCGTAAACATTTTTCACTATCTGTTTAGTGTCAAGTGATAAATGTTTTCTCTTGCCATAGCCCCTATTACAATATTCCCACGGACGCCACATAATTAAAATAGAACCGTTACGTTGTAAGTTGTAAGTAAAACTAAAAATAAAAATAATAAAAAGTATCTTTCGAAGCTCCAAAATGGGTTGCCAGGTAGTAAATATATAGGTAAAAATAGATCCAATATGATTGCAGGTGCAGGTGAGGGCGGTATACAAAGCAGGTAAAATAAAAATACGTTTATCGTAATACATGGCAACTACGCACAAAACCCTAATAGAGTCATTTACTGCCCCATTGAAAAAGCAAAAAGACAGTATCTTATATCTTGGGATTTACTTTACTATTATTATCAAATTTATTTGACTGAAAACTACATATATTTACAGGTATTACACTTTTCTTTTTAGTTTTTCTTTTACGTTTTAAGGCCCCTAGAGAAAAAGAATATGCATAGGTACTAATTTTCGTGAATCTGTCTATCGGTGTGTTGGCGGGATAACTATTAAATAAAATGAGATATTGAGGATTGCTTCGTATATATCATGTTATATACCCAAAAGTTATTAATCTTGGCACAGGGTTCTTGTAGTCGCGAAATTGAAAAATGAAGTTATTTTTTGTTACATTTATTCAGGTTTTGTTTTTCAAGTAATAGACAAATTTTAATCGCATTATTAATAGTAAAATATAAACGAAGTTAGAATGGTTGCTTCGTATATGTCGTGTTTTAAATCCTTTTCAGTGTTCTTGAGTCGAAATCGGAAAATGAAGTTAGTCTTTCGTTACTTTCAGTTTATATCACTTCAATACTGTTACGAACGTTTATCCAGGTTTTTTTGTTCAGGCATATTATTAATAGTAAAATATATATGGGTTTAAAGGGGCGAAGGAGGAGAATAGAAGAGTTGCTTCTTATTTTTCGTAAATTTTGTTACGTATCTCTGGTGTACTAGGAAACTACCGATTCGAAAAAGATCGACTAGGCAACTTTACAAAGTTTTTTAGTGTTCTGTATGGAACACAACACTTATAGAATCACTTCTGTGTCCGTCTATTACACCCGATTTTCTCCGAAACTATTTAACACATAAAGTGAAAATTTGGCACAGATGTAGGATGATGACCGTACAGTTTTGAAAGTTAAATTTTAGCTTAAGAGGTTAGTTTGTAGTGGTAAGAGAGAAAATTTTTTTAAGGTCTTCGAATGGGGTGTCAAATGAAAGCTTGTGAAAAGATAAGTTCTAAAATATATATGATGTAATACTTGGGCTTGGGTATTATTTTAAGAAAAATCTTTGTCTCTCCACCATATCTCGAAAAGTACCGATCAAAAACTTTTGAAAAAATGCTGGAATATTCTTCATAAAGTGTAAATTAAACGAGAATTGTCACTAGTTCATTACGTTTGACAATTTATCTGCCACAAAAAAACTATGTGCCTTGACAACATCGAGGAGGTTTCCGGTATGGTGGAGATAAATATATTTTCAGTACCGTGCGTCGCCCTCTAGAGACAAAATAATTTTATTTTATTTCTGTATAATTAAAACACATATTTAGGTAGTAAATATTTATTATACACTCTTACGAGGCTGGTTTGAAAAGTCCGTGCAAAATAAAAACTACTTATGTGTTTGGGGTAAACCTTTTTTATTTTTCGACATAGTCTCCTTTTAGGCTTATACACTTCGTCCAACGATGTTCTAGTTTGTTGATCCCTTCCGAATAAGAGGATTTGTCCAAGTCTGCAAAATATCTATTAGCGTCTGCAATCGCCTCCTCGTTTGAATAAAATCTTTGTCCCGCCAGCCATTTCTTCAAATTGAGGAACAAATAGTAGTCCGAGGGAGCCAAGTCTGGAGAATAGGGGGATGTGAAACGAGTTGGAATCCTATTTCCATTAATTTTGCGACCACAACTGCTGAGGTGTGTGCTGGTGCGTTGTCGTGATGGAAAAGGACTTTCTTGTGGGCCAATCGAGGGCGTTTTTCTTGCAGTTCGGTTTTCAAACGGTCCAATAACGATGAATAATATTCACCTCTAATAGTTTTACCCTTTTCCAGATAGTCGATGAGGATTATCCCTTGCGAATCCCAAAAGACAGTCGCCATAACCTTTCCGGCCGAAGGAACGGTTTTCGCCTTTTTTGGTGCAGATTCCCCCCTTGGTAACCCATTGTTTAGATTGTTGTTTGGTCTCAGGAGTATAGTAATGTATCCATGTTTCATCCACAGTGACGAAACGACGCTTAAAGTCCTCCGGATTCTTTCTGGAACAGCTGCAAACCATCCTTGCAACACTTCATACGATTTCGTTTTTGGTCAAGCGTGAGCAATCGCGGCACCCATCTTGCGTACAGCTTTCTCATGTCCAAATGCTTATGCAAAATATTATGTACCCGTTCAGTCGAGATGCCCACAGCACTAGCAATCTCACGCACCTTAACTCTTCTCTCATCCATCACCATATCATGGATTTGATCAATGATTTCTGGAGTCGTAACCTCCACAGGCCATCCAGAACGTTCAGCGTCACTTGTGCCCATATGGCCAGTCCGAAAATTTTGAAACCACTTATAAACTGTTCTAATCGAAGGTGCAGAGTCACCATAATGTTTATCAAGCTTCTCTCTAGTCTCCTGAGGCGTTTTGCCTTTCATAAAGTAATGTTTAATCACCACACGAAATTCTTTTTCGTCCATTTCTTGAAAAACACTCGACTTCCTTGATTCACACGAATGCCAAACACAAAGAAATATACCAATATGGCTGAAACTTGGTGTGCATTCATTCAAGAGATGCTACTAACTAAACATGACCTCGATACGCGCCGGTGGTGCCATCTCTCGGACTTTGCACGGACTTTTCAAACCAGCCTCGTATTACTAGATTTTATATTGAGCTAGACTGGTTTATTGGCTATGAGGTAGCTAAGATGCTATAGCTGTTATACACTATTGACTAAGAAAAACATGAAAATACATATTAGATTTTAAGATGTCAGGACGTAATTAACATTCTTTTGATTTTCAAAGCAATCACAATACGGAACAGTAATTGCACTTGACCGGTTTTTTTTTTTTATTTGTCATAAAAATTACCAATCACTGTTATATTAGCCATTTCCTCAAAATGATTTATTTTTAAACAACGTAAGGAAAATGTTTTCCTGCACATGACCCTAATTCTCGAATCATGAGAAAACACACAAACATTTTGTATAATCAGTTATTTCAAAATTAGCTCGGAGTTTACCACTTGTAGTCGGTTACGTGAACTAATTTAAGTAACCTTTGTACTAAAGAGCCTCTTAGAAACTACAATTCTAGTTATCTTCTAACTTTTATCAGCTTTCTGGATTAACATTTAGTATTACATAAATTTGTTGAATTAATTTTAAGATGATCCACTTTGTGGAAACGGCATTTAGTTTATAAGCGACCTAATTTAAACAAGAAAAAAATATAAATTTAATTATGATTATCTGTAGAGCTGCCTCGTAGGCCCACATGGCCTTTTATTAGTACCAGACAAGGTGGACCAGACTGGGTAGTGCGTAATACTAGCTTGTTATTTTAACGCAAGAATGAAATAAAGCCTACTAATTTACTTAGTAAAAAATTCGTTAATGCAGTAAAATAATCCTGTTTTCGGAAACTACTTGAGATATTGACTGTAGTGTAAAATATTTTATAAACTCATAACTACTAAAGTCAAAATTATTAATTATTAAAGCTTGCAAAATATTGTGCAATAATTTATCTTGTCAGGCCAGTAGATTGGAAGGAAATAATATACTCGAGGATGATTAAGCATCGTCTTGCTAAAATCTTGTAACCCAGTACCCCAAAATTACTATTTCTTGTTTAAGTAAAGTAAAAGTTTTTTTATCAAGATATGCACACTGTAAATATATCCCTAAGGCCCTAAAAGAGAGTCGTGTGTACGGACCTAGCGATTCACGTTGGTCTTCACTATTTTGTAATGGGATAATATTCTTCATAAAAAAAACTCTCTGAAGAGAATGGCACAAAGAGTGACAAACTGATCCTCATACTGATGTGAAGTATTTGCTCAACTGGTATTTCTAGCTAGCACCACTCTAACAGGAATTACGCCAGCTACATCCATCGAATATTTTTCATGATAGTTGTATAGCTACGTGTATTTTTAACATGACAAATTCTGAGCGGAGTTAAAGGGACTACATTCATAGAAGACTTCTTATGAGAAGATTGATAAAATAGACACTAACTTTTTTACGATCAAATTTCTTTGAAAGTTATGGGTATCCAACTAGTTATAACGGTATCTGATATTGTAAGATTTAATTTTTTAAAAAAACAATACTGCCTGTGTTTTTGAGGCGTTAAATTCTAGTTAGTTACTATTACGCTAAGACAGAATATTCTCAACGTATTTGTTAAGTAGGAATTTTTGTCGTGCTGTAAATTATATACCATGAACTCTTTCTTGAAGAGAAAAAAACAACGCACGTGGACATATTGTAAAAGTTGTAACAGCACCAAATTTATTCAACCACAACAGTGACCATAGATTTTTAAGGACCAAAATAAAGATTGAATATATATATATTATATATATATATATATATATATATATATATATATACATATATATATATATATATATATATATATATATATATATATATATATATATATATATATAAGAAAAATTCAAATACGCAAAAATGAAAAGATAGATATCAACCTACTAAAATAGAAATGTTGGCAATTCCAACAAGAACTGGAACAAAGATCAAGAAAGAGGGAAAGTGAATGGAAGGAAAACAATTTGAATAATATTAACGATAATTTAACAACAACATTGAAAGGAACGGCTATAAACATAGTAAAAAAAAAGAAGATGGACTGAATAAAGAGGCCAAGAACAAAATAAAACAGAGAAAATTGTTTAGGGAAGAAAAATATGATAAAGCTAGAGAAAGGGCAAAAGAAACAAGAAGGATGGTGAGAAAGGTCATAAAAAAATTCTATGAAACCAAGGTTGAAGAATTAACTGAAAGCAATAAAGAACTGAAAAATTTGGAACCAACTGGGTAACAATAGATCATATACTTGAAAGATGAGATGGGACAAGAGATAAGGGGCTGGGTTGAAATTGCTGCACCTGTGGAACAGTTCTATTGCAAGTTGTATGATACATACAAAAAAACAGTAAATACAGAAAACTCAGGAAGTTAGTTAGGTTGGCTCAGAAAACTTGCTTGAAATTGCCGAAGAAGACGCGGGGAAGAAGTGGAAATGTTAAAGGAGGGTGGTTCAGAGGTGGTGAAGAAACTCTGTAATCTTTTTAACATGTGTTTGACCAAGGGTAAAACCCCAAATAACTGGAACACTGCCATCGTTATCTTATTACACAATAGAAGATAGAGCTAATTTAGAAAATTACCGACCTATCAGTCTACTTTCGCAAATCTATAAATGATTTACATAGACTGACTCTCAAACTAGATAGCTACCAACCTTCTGAACAGGCTGGGTTCAGGAAAGATTATGGTATATGCGAACACCTACTGACCATGAGACTGTTGCTTGAAAAATCATTGGAATATCATTTGGACATCTGCCTAGCTTTGGCGGATGTTCGCAAAGCATTTGATACTGTGGAACCTTGGGCTATAAGGAATGCACTTAGTCATGGCAGAATTGAGTATAGGTATATCCAGATATTTAGGAATATATAACACAATGCAACTTCCACTGTTCAAGCTGAAAAATCCACGAAGCCTATTCCCATGAAAAGAAGCATCAGGTGGGGTAATACCATCTTTCTAAAGCTATTTACATTAACTCTAGAAGACGTACTCGAGAACTTGGATTGGGACAATCGACGTATCTTGATTAATAGGAAAAGATTGAATCATCTTCGGTGCGCGGATAATATTTTCTTAAATTCAGAGAATCTTGATGAAGAGCCAGTAATGTTGATGGACTTGGAGAGAGAATTATCGGATTGAAAACGAATTTGCAGAAAACCAAGGTAAAGTGTAGAGAAAACATGAACATTACGGTTAAAAACATTACTCTGGAGAATGTTAACGAATTTGTATACCGTGGCAATAGAATAAAACTGGGCTACGAAAATCAAAAAACCGACATTTATAGAAGAAAAAGATTAGCCTGGGTTGCATTTGGTAAAACGAGTAAAATGCTGACCAACAAAAATATTTATATACCTGCGGACTCGGCTCTTCGACTAGTGCATGTTTCCAGACCTAACTTACTGTCCCAAGCATGGACAGATACCAAATCAACTGAAGACAACACAACGTGCTATGGAATGACAAATGCTGGGTATATTCTTGAAAGACCGTTAAACCAATCATTAGTGTCAGAGATGTAGCAGAAACGGCTGCTGAACTCAAGTGAAACTGGGCTAGCCATGTTGCTAGATATACAGATGACAGATGGCCCCAATGTATATTGAAATGGAAACCATATATGGTAAGCTATCGAGAGGACGACCTCCCAAACATTGGACTGATGACATCAAACGAACGGCCGGGTTTGTGTGGATGAGACGCATGGAACCGTCAAAAGTGAAAAGCTATGAGGGAGGTCTTTATCCAGCAATTGATCAATGAAGGCAGAAGAAAAAGAAGATTTGGTAAGTTCTTCAATTTTCTGCTGTGTGTCTATATTTGCATTACCAGCTGGTGCTCGAGCCTTCAAGGTAAATGGAGACACAAGCCTGCTGTCATTATCAAAATTATATATTCGATTTTTGATATTTTTTACCAGATCTTTAATCTTTTCTAGCAGATCTTTAATCTAAAAACCACAGATCATTGAAGGATGTCTGAGGCTTAGCGAAATACTGGCGCTAATAATAAATGTACCTGAAAAAACTTATACACAGATATTCCCATCGATGGTTGGAAGATACCAACCACAGATTTATGGTGATGGTTTATATATCCGAAGTGAACAGTTCAAAATCGATGTTGGTGCATCACAATCCAAAATCGATGTTGGTGCATCACTGGGTTCAGAGAGGCCACAACACGCTTTGTGCGGAATTGGAATTTTTAAACCAGCTGATGTTAGGGACATTAAACTTTTCTAGGTCGGTAGTTTCGTCACTTAGATGATTAATCTGCATATAAACGATGGTGTTTCAAAGTGAGTAGAAAAAAGTGCTTTAAGGTTAGTGTTTCTTATTGATCGACAAACACAGTAAATGAACGTTGGGTTGTTATTTGATTTTAAGCCTTTTTTCGTAGGCAAGAGAGGTAATTTTTGACAAAAAACAGATTCTAAAGAGACTTCTAAGCCGGAAATAAAAATTCTACCTACGATAGAAACATTTGACTCTGTTGGACAATCAGAAAGTAATAGGAGGTTTATTTGATTGTAGGTGTTGATTAGCTGAAATAATGTTCGAGTTCAAACCTCATATAATGCAAAATTCTACTTTAAAATTTCAATCGCTGCCAGGTGATGTCCCAGTATGAACCTTTATTCCGATCTTCATAAAGGGCTATTTTAGCTCGGGAACTGGGAGCATCCGTACATCTGCAAAAAATCGGCTCGTAGGATCAACTCCACGAACTCAAAGCCGATACAATGGTACTGTACCAAGCAATACCTAATAGCATATGGGAACCTACCATCTGATCTGTTCTTTAATTAGACTCTATAAAAGACAGAACGTGAGTGTATTTTGTCGAGCAACATCACATATTGTGGTTGATATATACGGGCAGAACACGAAAATCTGTGATATGAGCATATAAAATATTCAGCTCTGAGATATGAATTTTAGAGATTAAAGCGCTTCGAAATTTAAAAAATCCAGTATCATCGTTAGTAGCTATATATGGAATGGAATATGTATAGAGAAGAAATCTTCCCTTAGACACTCTACAAATATACATAAATACGTACTTTTAGGTCCTTGAGTTTTAGATAGAACAATATTTTAACTAGTTCACCGTGACTACGGAAAAATATTTTTTATTCCTGATTTATGCTTACTTTTATGAAATTTTGAGTACTTTATTATCCATAATTATTTACTTCTTGATGATGAAAATCAACTTTTTATCTCTTTAATAGATATTTAAATGCCGTTAGAGTGTAATTTCTTGACACTTACAAATTGCTTTTAGTACAGTTATTACCAAGCGATATAGAAAAAATGATATTTAAAAGTACTTTGGTTACTTTAAGCCTAATATTTTTAGCATATGGCCAAGAAACAGTAGTGGAACAGGTATGATACATTTTAATTAATTAAAGTATATTTTGGTTTTATAAAAATTAACAACTTGATATATGAATAAACTAAAAAAAGTAACAACAGGTTAATGGTGTTTTGCAAAGCGCTCAGAAAAGTATTCCAGATTCAATAACAATATAGGTTGCTCGCTTCTAACTCTGTCGGTTCTAATTTACTTATTTTTAATCGTAAAATGCTCCTTCTTATCTAGTTAGCTATAAGCTTAAATACAAGAAAAATTAAATCTAAATATATAATATAAATAAAGCTTAAATACAAGAAAAATTAAATCTAAATATATAATAATATAATAATATTAAACTTTATTATTCTTAAACTACGTATTTTATTACTTACTATCACTTACTGTCGCTGCTTTGCCCAGCTGAATTACTTAATTTGCATCATAGACATGGACAGAGTATCAGACCTCCTTTACTTTTACTTTATTACTTTGCCCTTTTTTTTTTGTGGGTCTAGCACACGTGCTACAGGGAAAATCCCTAAAGCGCTACAGGAGCGACACGTGTGCGGAGAAAGCGATTCACGTTGTTCTTGAATCGCTGTAGATTGTACTCTATGGGAAACACAGTCCTGGGCAAACTATTCCAAACGTATGATGTTCTCCATATAAAAGACTGCTTGAAAAAGCGTAGTACAAGGAATAACAAGCTGAACCTCATACGAATGTGAAGTATTAGCGCGACGTGTACTCCTAACATGCACCGCTCTGGGAGGAATTAAGCGGGCCACATCCTTCGAACACTTTCCATGAAAGTACTTGTAGAATAGGCTCAAGTCGCCAACCGTTCTTCGATGTTTCAACGAATCAAGGCCGTCGGTCAGTTCCGGGTGTCCAATCAGACGAACAGCTCTTCTCTGGATAGAATCCATCAAATGCAGTGTATGTTTGGGAGCGGAGCTCCAAGCATGGGAGCAGTATTCCATAGTTGGTCGAATTTGAGCTTTGTAAAGAATTAACAGTTGTTGTGGAGTGTAAAGCTTTCTGGTTCGAAACAATATTTCCAACTTTTGAGAAGCTCTCCTTGCTATGCCTGCAACATGTTCATGCCAGGACATATTTGCTCCCAAATTAACGCCTAACAGATTGAGTGACGATTTTAGAGGGATGGAGTGCCCCGACATAACTATGTCGGGTTCTGCAACGTTAACTTTTTTAGAAAAAACTGCCGCCTGGGTTTTTGTAGCGTTAAATTCCACTTGGTTACTGTCACCCCAAGATAGAATTTCTTCCAGGTCTTTGTTAAGTTGAATGACTTCCTGCTGTCTGCGGATATTCGTCTGAGTAGTCGATGTCCGAGCATTCAAAGTGAATGAAGAGATAAGTGTACTGTCATCTGCAAAGCTGTAGATTGGATTCTCGGTCTTTTCCAGCAGATCGTTAATATAAATAAGGAAGATAGTAGGAGATAGTATGGAACCTTGGGGCACACCGGCGTTGATAGTGAAGGTGTTAGAAAGAAATCCGTCGACTGCCACTCGTAAAGAACGCTCTCCGAGGAAACATGAGAGCCACAAACAGAACTTTTCAGACATACCATAAGAACGCAACTTAGCCAACAGCCCATCGTGCCAAACACGGTCAAATGCCTTGGATATGTCAAGAGCAACCGCTCGAGATTCTCCAAAGTGTTCAATTGCGTTGTTCCAAACATGTGTTACATAAGTGAGAAGATTTCCTGTTGATCTATTTTTACGAAAGCCATATTGGTGATCACTAATAATGTTGAATCCTTCAAGATATTTTAGAAGATGCTGATTGATAGCCCTTTCCATGACTTTCGATATTATTGAGAGTAGTGCGATTGGTCGGTAGTTATTTGGCAAGGTCTTCTTGCCTTTTTTAGGTATCGGCTGAACTGTGACACATTTCCAGCAGGAAGGAAATATTCCCTTTCTGTAGGATAGGTTGAAAAGTCTACAGAAAAACTGGTGTTAGTTCCCTTGCACAGTTCTTGAGAACTATGGCAGGTATTCCGTCAGCGCCTGAAGCCTTTTTGGTGTCTAGCTTCATCAAAATACGTTTTATGATACGCTGTCTGAAGCAAAGAGTTCAGCCAATAAGTTCGCTTTCTCAACAGGTGTCGTTGCAATAGAATTATCTGGCCGTGTGAGTGGTGGTATGGTGGATTTGGTGAAATTTTGACTAACTGCCTTAGCTACTGACCAAAAGGACCTGGAATTGCCGGGACAAGCGAGAAGTTTGTTTCTAATCCGTTGATTGTGTACCTCCTTGGTTTCGTCGATAATTTCTTTGCATCTGTTCCTGGCACAAACAAAGATGTTACGATTTATGGTGTTAGGATCTTCACGCCACTGTCGGTATGCAAGATGTTTAGAAGCAACAGCTTCTTTGCATTTTAGGTCAAACCAAGGCTTGCCGTTGGAAGGGCATTTCTTCGAAAAAGGGATGTAAGCCTCCATACCGGCCAAAATAACATCGGAAACCTCCCTGGCGCAGTCAGATGGGTCGTCGGATCGAAAACAAACGTCCAACCAAGGGAAAGTTCGAAAATATTCCATGAGATCTTCCCATTTAGCAGATTTGTAGTGCCAAATCTTGCGCGGTTTGGGCGCCTCTCTATCACTGATTGGTAGAATACTCGATGTCGAAAGTAGTCTATGGTCGGAAGAACCTAACGGCGGATTTACGCTGACCGTGTAAATCTCCGGATTGGTGGTTAAAAACAGATCAAGAAGACTGGCGAACTCTCCGTCTCGATCAGGGATCCGTGTTGGTTCATCAATAAGCTGAGTCAAGCCACAATTGATTGAAAATGATTCGGCTTCACGACCTTGTTCATCGGTAGTATTTGAATATTTAAGCCAGTTGATGTAGTGGACATTAAAGTCGCTCAGGATGGCAATTTCGGCATTTGGATAGTTAATTTGTAAATGATCGATGGTGTCTGCAAGAGAAGCGAAAAGTGTTCTAAAGTTAGTATCACTTGGTGGTCGATAGAGGATACAGATGAACCTTGTGGTTGGTTGAGTTGTTATTTTTAACCACATAACATCAAAGTTGGGGGGCTCCAGAGCCTCTTCTCGTTGGAAAGAGAGGTCGCTTCTGACATAAAGACAGATTCCAAAGTTACTCCCAAATCAGGAATAGAAATCGTACCCAGGATAAAGATAGTTTACTGTGCTGGTCGATGAATTGACCTTAGTTTCACAGAGAGCGAGTACATGAGGTTTATTTGATTGCAGGTGTTGGTGCACTGAATTTATGTTCGAATTTAAACCTCGTATGTTGCAAAAATCCATTTTGAAATTCTGTTCTCTGCATGTCGACGCTCCTGAACCAGCCCCCACCCAGAGATCCGAACGGGGGGCTATTTTACCTCTGGAATTTTTTGTATCCAGGTGCCTCATCATGCTATTTGGTCCCACAGTCCGGGACATCGGCACAGCCACGAGACGTTAAGCAACTTCACGCAGCCTAAGCCGATGCGATGGTATCACACCGGGCGATGCTGGTGGGATCTGGGCATCTACCATCTAGGTTGTTCTTTAAGTCGCCTCCTACGACAGGCAGAACATACCGGGGGAGATATTCTATCCCCCCCCACGGGGTGGGGGGCCCTTGCGTATACACAATTTTTTTTTAAAACTATCCAACCAATTTTAATTAAATATGGAAAACCTTACAAGATAACTGTTTTATATTCGAGAAAAACTGCACGAAAGTTAAATATGAAATATGCAGAAATATAGTCCAATTATGGATATAATTTAATGTAATTCAATCTTTGTCACTATATCCAGTTATTTTAATTTAACTGACCAATACAAAACAGCAACCATAACACATATCGTAAAATTTCATGTCTTTTTTACTGTTCCGTACGGAACAGTTATAAGATCACTTCGGTATCTGCCTATCCGTCTGTCTGCCCATCTGTCTGTCTGTCCATCTGTCCGTCTGTCACACCCGATTTTCTCTGAAACTATTTGACATAGAAAGTTGAAATTTGGTACTAATATAGGAATTGATCGTCTCATCAGAGCCGTGTAGTTTTTTTGAAAGTTAAATTTTTTTTACCAGGTCATTGAGTTGGGTGTCAAATAAAAGCTTGTAAAAAACACGAGTTCAAAAATATATATATATATATATATATATATATATATATATATATATATATATATATATATATATATATATATATATACATATATATATATATATATATATATATATATATATATATATATATACATATATATATATATATATATATATATATATATATATAAAACTTTGTTGAAAACTCATTTGGGGTGTGTTTTGTGAAGTCATTTCATAAATCCGTAACCAAAATTTTTATTTTAAAAGCAATCAACGTACGGAGCACTAATTGCACAAGTCCGACTTGCACTTGGCCTGTTATTTCTTGCATTTTATTATATATATATATATATATATATATATATATATATATATATATATATATATATATATATTCAATTTCTTGGGCTTTATGGTTCTTTTGTTTTAAGGATAGAGAAATTACATCATGTTCTGGTTAGAATTTATTGAAAACGTTTCGCCCGATTTTCAGGCTTCTTCAGTTCATCTAAAAATTGAAATTTTCTGTTTTGGATATTCAATAGGACGCACAAATTTTTTTTAATTATGAATATATAAAATTCCTAAACTTATAATACAATGTAGAAGGTGAAAATAATAATAAAAATACACTCAAAATATATATGAAAACTTACATGTGTGGGTTGAAACGAAGACACACTTAACATTCTTTAAAAGGTGTTACTAAGACGGTCACATTTTTTAAAATAACTTTAGATTTGTATTGGGAACGAAAGTCATCCTTTGGTTTGTCTAAGTGTTTTTTTATTTTATTATCTGCTATTGAGTTACTATGAGAAGAGTCCGAAATAAATATGACTCAGACCCCTAACGTCGCTTTTGTCGTTTATATTGTTTTTCTCTTTATTAATACAGATCATTTCATGCATTGATCTTTTAAAATAATTTGACTCTTTTTTTAGGATTTTTGTATTTTTAAAATCAAACGAGTGTTTGGTTTGTTTAACGTGTTTTGATAGAGCTGTTGGGTTATTCTTATCATACTTATGGCCATTCAGTCTAGTTTCTAGATGTTGTTTAGTCATGCCGATATAACAGCCGTTGCAGTTTTGACATGGAATAGAATATATCAGGTTTGATTGTTTCAGTAGGGGTGTTTTGGATTTTAGGGGGGTAAAAAGGTGTTTTAATGAGTTATGCGTTTTGTGGCAAACAGTTAAATTATGTTTTTGAGGACTGCTTTAATTTTTTCTGAAAGTCCTTGAATATATGGCATGAATATGTATGTTGTAGCTGTTCTTTGTTTTGGTTGTTTATCTAGAGTATTATATAATTTGTGAGTTCTGGTTTTTAAAATTTTGTTAATTAGCTTAACCGGATAATTGTTGTTGGTTAAGGTAGTTTTTATTTTTTTTCTATTATTTCTGCTCTATATTTAGGACTTAGTTAGTTTTAAGCCTCTGTCAATTAAATTTATGACGGTATTTTTCTTAAAATTTAAAGGATGGTGTGAATGGTAGTTTAGATATTTTCCAGAACTTGTTGGTTTTGTGTACCATTTGCTATTTATTTTGTTTTTTTCTCTTATTAGAGTTAGATCTAGGAAATTTATGGCGTTGTTTTGTTCTGTTTCGATGGTGAATTGTAATTTTTTGTTGAATTGGTTGAAGGCTTTAACTGTGTTTTCTATTTGGTCTTCTTTTAGTGCTAGAATACAATCATCTACGTATCTTTTGAAGAAAATAGGTTTGTTGCTTAAGCTGTCAATAACATTTTCCTCCAAATATTCCAATGCCAGTTGGGCAAGGGTAGCAGAAATAGGAGCCCCCATTGCACAACCTTCCATTTGAAGGTAGAATGAGTTCTGGTACTGAAAGAAATTGTTTTTAAAGATTATATTTATGGCATTTATGAATTCTTCTTGTGGTAGGCAGGTGTGTTTTTTAATTTGGTCCCATTTATTTGTTATTGCGGTGATTATAAGGTTTACGGGTAAGTTTGTATATAAGGACATGACATCGAGGGATATGAGTTTACTTTCATTGGGCATGTGTATACTATCTATGAAATTTTTAAACTCGAAAGAGTTTTTTATATAAAAAAACATTTTTTCCAGTGACTTTAGAAAGAATATTTGAGAGGAATTTGGAGATATTGTAGAAAGGGGACTGTATACTAGAAACTATCGGTCTTAGTGGGATGTTGGGCTTGTGCAATTTGGGAAGGCCGTATATTTTGGGAGGTTCTGCATTGTGAATGATAAGAGTGTTATATGTTTCCTTACTGATGTAGTCTTTGTTGTACCAGGTTTTAACTAAATTGTTATTTAAAGTTTGATCAAACTATATATATATATATATATATATATATATATATATATATATATATATATATATATATATATATATATATACCGATTCTAAGGAAGGGCCCACGAGACGTCTGTCTATCTCTCTTATATATCATGCAAGCAAAATTATGCTCCACATCATCCAAGAATGATTAAAATCAATTCTCTTGCCTCAGATTCCCCAAGAACAGGCAAGTTTTGTACCCGGCAGAGGCACAAGAGAACAGCTAATCAATGTGAGACAAATGATAAAAAAGTTCTACGGACATAATGTTTCTGCCGTGTTCTGTTTCCTTGATTGCACAAAGGCCTTTAACACAATACAGTGGGATCACTTATGAAGAATTCTTCAAGAAATGGAGACACTAAATCACCTAGTCTTCTTAATCCACAAATTATACAGCAACAACATCGCTTATGTTAGAGTTGAGAAAAATCTGTCTAAGCCATTCCAAGTCTGAAAGGGGGTGAGGCAGGACTGTAGTCTGTCTTTACTAGTCTTCAATATATATGGTGAATGGATATCCGCAAACCGATAGAAGAGCGGAATGATGGGGTATCAGTAGGAGGAAAAAAGTTCTCGAACTTGAAATACGCTGATGACACTACAATAATGGCTAGCTCTCAGGAAGAAATGATTGCACTGCTGCATCGACTTGAAAAGGTTAGCGCAAATGTCCGCCTTTCACTAATTCGAAAGAATTTTTATAGTAAATCTAGCTAAAATTTGCCTCCTCTCAACAAAATCAACGATATACCACTGAAGATAGATATTATATACTTAGGCGCCAGAATTTCTAACAAGGGGGGCTGCGAAGAAGAAATTAAAAGAAGAATAGCGATCGTCAAAACTGCAATGACAAGCCTAAGCAAAGTGTGGAAAGATCACAAAATAAATAAAATAACTAAAAAAGGCTTGTCAATTCACTAAAATTCCCTATAGCTACATACGGAGCCGAAACATGGACTATTAATGTGGCATGCCGTAAAAGAATTTCGAAACTACATGCTTCTGACAAAAAAGCATCATTTTTTGGTCACATAATAGGGAGGGATGGCATGGAAAAGTTGCTGATCTAGGGGAATGTCGACGATAGAAGAAAAAAAGGTAGATCTCCCAACAGATACATCGATCAGATGATGTCTACAATGCACTTGGAGTTATCGGAGATGATGAGAAGTGTCGAAGATAGAGAAGCCTGGAGGGCTGTTGCAAAGTCTGTGTAACAATGCAATAGAGGTTACGATACTTGAAGCCGAGCAACGATGCGAGAGAGAAAGATAGCCAAAAGTTGCCGATTAGCTTTTTGAATAGATTTGTGGTGTTTAAATGCCAATTAAATATTTTATAAAAGTGGATATCAAGATATTTGACGGTATTAAGCAATTCATTATAAATAATCCAAAGAATGTGTCTGCATGCGAGTGTTGGTTTGGTACTGGCTATAGAAAACCTGCCAGTTTTTCTATACCCTAGTAATATTCTTGCTACTTAAAATATGAGCGATAGGAAAATGAAAATTGTTTCTGCAGTATTAAGTTTTCCCATTATTCTAGCTCACTTATGAACTCAAATAATATTTTTGCATTTTCTTGTCATGTTTCTCTCTTGTTTTGTTTTTTCAGTTAAAATTATAAAAATTCATAGTAAAATTCGACACTGTCTTTCCACAAAGTTCTGAAATTATAACACTGGAAACTTCATTCAATCAAATTTTATCAGTAATTCGATAGATGCATATGGTTTTTTCAAGGAAAACTTGGAAAACCATGTTACGTCATATTGGTTCTTTGTTTTGATATAGGAGCACCACAAGATAAGGTATTATTATATTATTTAGGTGTTTAACAATCAAAGGGTCAGAGAGCTACGCTATTACAGCTGGAGTCATCTAATTTAATCTAGGAGATAATTACACTTAAAAGAATTGAACAGTTTACGATGTAATTGTCAATCACTATTAGGAAAAGCGTAAAGACAGATAACAAAAATGTTTGAATCGGCATTAACTAAAAATAAAGGACAGTTTAAAGGGAGGCGCGATTAGAATATGAATTGCTCCTCACAAATAAGAATATTTTTAAGAATTTTAAGTTAAATAAGCAGGAAACTTATAACTTTTATCATACGAGGGCGGCCTTTTAAGTTTTTACAAAAACAATGAAAGAAAACAGTTTTTTGGCACAAATCAGTTTATTGTTTCTCAAAATATTCGCCTTTTAAATTTATACACTTTTGCATGCATTCGAATCATTTTCGAAACATTTTTTCCACTTTGAAGTTAATACCTCAAAAACATGATTTTGGAAGGATTGCACGACTTCTTCAGATGATGAAAATCGCTGTCTATCCATTTGTTTTTAATATTCGGGAACAAAAAGAAGTCGTTGGGCTATAAATTAAGTGAATACGATCAATGAGACATTAATTCGATGTTTTTCGTCATCAAAAAATCAATTGTTTCACGTGCTGTGTGAGAGCTGGCGTTGTCATGATGAAGAATGATGCGACGCTTTCTTGTGTTTTCTTGTTTTCATCGATGACTTCTAGCAAATAAGCTGTTGTGTGCCATTCATGTCCTGTATAACCAAAGAAACAAGTGATCATTTTCTTGGAAGTGTTTAGCGAACGAACCAGTTTTGTTGAATTCGGTTCATCTTGGAAAACCTAAACAGTTCATTTTTGCTTAGTTTCCGGCTCGTACGAATATATCCAATTTCTTGAGCATTTCCTTACACCAATTGACACGAGCCTGTTTTTGGGTTTTGGTTGAATTGTGCGGAATCCATCCGGAACAGATTTTTTTCACAGCATGAACATTTAGTTCATCAAAAATCGAATGTACTGCGGTCTGTAACATGTCTAAGGATGCCTCTATCTCACAGTAAGTCACATGCCGATCCTCTTCGATCATGTTGCGCATAGCATCGATGTTTTTTCGAATAACAACCGATTTTGGTCGACCTTCACGTAATTCATTGCTGACGGAAGCACAATCGTGACGAAATTCTACAAACCAATTGTAAAAAGTTTTTCTGATGGTAATTTATTATCAAAAGTTGAACGAAGTCATTCGAAGTATTGTTGTTGCGTTAGTTTACTAAAATCGTAAAAAATCATCCAACAAAAACCTTTGCGTGAAATTTCTATTTGTTCACAAACTATTTCTTTTAAACGCTCACCGTACACAAAGTACTCGGCCAATTTCTGAGCTGCTAACAATAACAAATGTCAAATTTTAAACAATGGTAATGTCACATCTAAATAACACCATCTATTGGTCGCTTGTAAAAACTTAAAAGGCGGCCCTCGTATTATAATAACTAATTATTAAACCCCAGCATTAGAATATACTTGACTATAACTACGAGTAGAACTTCTATATTTGAATTTAGCAGATATAAATTAAGTTAAAATAATTTAAACACAACTAAACTAACACAACACACTGTGTGCTTTCAACAAATATATGTGCACCAACGTTTTGACATTCTGAATAACATCGACACAATTAACTAAATCCAACGATACGAAGTACATTTAAATATATATATATATATATATATATATATATATATATATATATATATATATAGATATATATATATATATATATATATATATAATATATATATATATATATATATATATATATATATATATATATATTTATACACTGAAATAATTTTAGTTCCCGTTTGTGCTTCCTTTCGATTGACAGATAGATAGATACATCACGAAAGCCCCTTATGCGCCTGTTCTGCGCTTGCCTTATTTAAGGGTTGTAGCAAGGTACTCTAATATATTTTAAAAAGGACATCAATTTTCCCGATTGAATCTCCTTAATATTATCCTTATGCAGAATTAGTAGATACCTCAGATAAGTTTACCTAACTTTGTTGATTTGCTGGACAAGGCATAATTAGATAATGAGCTATTTATTCCCCCTCCAAAACACCATCTCTGATCTGGACCGGATTTAACCCCTCCTGCAAACCTATTGCTCAACAAATCTGTGATTGTTACCCTTATTTAATAGTTATGTGCGTGTCTAGGTAGGAAAGGGATATTTCGCAGGGCGCGAAAAAATATTTCCGAACCATACCATGGGTGAAAATTTTCTGAATGAAACATAAAAATAAAAATTTTTATACTAATAGTCTTCATATTTTCAAGAAACATAATAATAAATGTGTAGTGTATTTACAATATTTTACATATGGTTATAGGCCTTTGAAGATGCTCACCTTGTCCCAGAGGTTATTTCTGTAGCACCAAGAGATTTACTGTTAGTTGAATATCCAAATATAACAGCCTATTTAGGTAACGAAGTTTTGCCTGTAGAAGCCACTTCAGAACCTAACATTGAATTTGTGGCTGATCAAGATAGTTACTATACTTTGGCTGAAATTGATCCAGATTCTCCAGGTTTGGCAAATATTCGTCACTGGCTGGTAAGTATAAAAAAAATACTTGAAATCTCCTTTTGTCCTAGTAGTGTGTATATATATTTTTATGAGACTTAGAGTCAGATGAATGCGTTATTTGCGAAGGCAACAAAATGTTAAGGTTACCGACAGTTTCTTTAAGGTGAGAAAAAAATTGTATTAATTGACAAAATGTTGCACTCTTATGTCAGACTAACAACCTTTCAACCACCTAAGCCACAAAAACCACTCTAGCGCCATATGCTAGTCGGAACTCTGTTTCGTCGCCTTTCCGGTCACATTCAAAATCAATTTTTAATTCACTTTTAAATTTTATTTATAAAAACAAAACAATAAACAACAAAAATTATTTTTGACACGTCACTACCACTGAATTTTTTTTTATTACTATTCAAGCAAAAATTAAAGCCAAAATCGCATTTCTTTTTTTTATGGGCCTAGCGCACGTGCTGCAGGGAAATCCCTAAAGCGCCACAGGAGTGACACGTGTGCGAAAAAAGCGATTTACATTGGCCTTGAACCGCTATAAATTGTGGTCGGTCGGAAACACATTTCTGGGCAACTTATTCCAGGTTCTCCATATAAAAGACTGCTTGAAAAGGGTTGTACGAGAAGTAACAAGCTGAACCTCATGCGGATGTGAAGTATTAGCACGACGTATATTTCTAGCATGCACCGCTCTGAGAGGAATTAAGCAGGCTATATCCATCGAACACTTTCCATGAAAATACTTGTAGAATAGACTCAAGTCTCCAATCAACTCGATGTTCTAATGAATCAAGGTTGCTGGTCAGTTCCGGGTCTCCCATCAAGCGAACAGCTCTCTTCTGAGTAGAATTCAACAAATGCAGTGTATGTTTTGAAGCAGAGCTCCAAACATGGGTGCGGTATTTCATCGTTCGTCGAATTTGGGCTTTGTGCAGAATGTTGTGTAGTGTAAAGCTTTCTACTTCGGAATAATAATCCCACCTTTTAAGAAGCTCTCTTTGTTATTCTGGCAACATGTTCATGCCAAGACATATTTGCTCCCAGCAAATTAAGTGTCAATGCTAGAGGAAAGGAGTGCCTCGACAAAACTATGTCGGGTTCAGCAGCGTTAACGTAAACTGCAGCCTGGGTGTTCGTAGCGTTAAATTCTTCTTGGTTGCTGTCACCCTAAGATAGAATTTCTTCCAGGTTTTCGTTAAGTTGAACGACTCCTTGCTGTCTGCAGATATTTGCACAAGTAGCCGATGTTCAAGCACTCAAAGTGAATGAAGAGATAAGCGTACTCATCTGCAAAGCTGTAGATTCAATTCCTGGTCTTTTTCAGCAGATTGATAACGTAAATGAGAAAGAGAGAAAGAGACAGTACGATGCCTTGGATATATCAAGAGCAACCGCTCGAGATTTAAGTGTTCAACTGCGTTGTTACAAACATGCGTTACCTAAGTTAGAAGATCTCGTGTTAATCTATGTTTACCAAAGCCATATTGATGGTCGCTAATAATATTGAATCCTTCAAGATATTTTAGAAGATGCTGTTTGATTGCCTTTTTCCTGACTTTCGATATTACTGAGAGTAGTGCGATTGGTCGGTAGTTGTTTGGCAAGGTCTTCTTACTTTTTTTGGATATCGGCTGAACTGTGGCGCATTTCCAGCAGAAAGAAAATATTCCGTTTATGTAGGATAGGTTGAGAAGTCTACCGAAAACTAGTGTTAGTTCTCTCTCACAGTTTTTGAGTAATATGGCAGGTATTGCATCAGCGCCAGAAGCTTTTTTGATGTCTAGCTTCATTAAAATACATTTTATGATACTCTGTCTAAGACAATATCGGGAATTCTTGACTACACGGAATAGTAGGTGGTGTTTTTCCGACAGTAGAATGTAAAGCAAAGAGTTCAGCCAACAAGTTCGTTTTCTCAACAGGTGTTGTTGCTATTGAATTTTCTAACCGTGTGAATAGTGGTATAGTAGATTTGGTGAAATTTTGACTGCCTTTGAGACTGATCAGAAAGGCCTAGAATTGTTGGGGCAAGCAAGAAGTTTCTTTTTAATTGATTGGTTGTGTGCTTCCTTGGTTTCGTCTAGAATTTCTTTGCATCTGTTCTTCGTAACTGTCCATACCAGCAAAATAACATCGAAAATCTCCTTAGCGCAGTCAAATGAACCACCCTATCGAAAACAAAAGTCTGACCAAGGGAAAGTTCGAAAATATTTCCATGGGTTCTTACCATTTAGCAGATTTGTAGTGCCAAATCATGCGTGGTTTAGGCACCTCTCTGTCACTGATTGGTAGGATACTTGACGTCGAAAGCAGTTTATAGTCGAAAAAACCTAACCTAACCTAACGGTAGATTTACCGTGACCACTAAAACTTATCTCCAATAGAGATTTTTTTTTTTTTCGTACCGCTAACTCATACCGACTGTCAAAAGGGACATAACGTAATTAAACAACTAGAAATAATAAGCGCTTACGGTTCTCTCCTATTTATATACTATTAGGTTTCCAATAAGCTATCCAGTTCTTTAAAATTTTTATTTATATTTTTAAAACAGAAGAAAGACAAAATTTCTTTGTTACAAAGTTCTGGAGTATATTAACCGAAATGCTGTAATTGTGATTTTTTATATATACGCCAGACTGGAAGAACATGTCAAACTAGAGCCGCAACCAAACTAAATATAAAAGGAAAGGTATTTTTAATCCCAACCCCTTTGTTGTTCATCACGTGTTCATGTCGAACCATTCTTTTGAGATTAAGAATAAATTTAAACCAATTCAAATTTGTACCAAAGAGAAAGAAAGTGAATTTGTTAAAAAATACAAAAATAAAATAAGCTACACAAAGCTCCTATGTCACTTGTCTAAACAATCAATATCATTTTGAGTCTGAAACATTAGTCTCTGCATTGGTTGAAGCCAGCTAATTTATTTTATTTCTTCCCTTACCTTCATCTTTTCTTAGAAATCACTAACATTTCACTGTATTATTCTTTTACACCAATTGTTTAAAAAAAAAGTTTTTCATAATTTTTTATTTATAGAAAACATGTAAAATAAAATTGAAATACATAGAAATTTTGAAAAAAAAAATCTGTAAAAGTAGTTTGCTGTAAACATTAAAAATATTAGGTTACACTCTTTTTTCTGATCAGTGGTATCTAATATACTCTATAATCCAGTTGACACTCGAAATATTAAACAGGTGTTTAATGTAAATCCTATTTCCGAATAGTTTTTTCACGGAAATCTTAAGTGAATTCTTAGCTCCTTTTGTATTCACCATTTATCATTCTGGCTCATGTCAAAGTAGTGGGCATGACTAATAAATATTCTTGGTTCTAAATTTTTAGTATTCCGTACAGAACACTTATAAGATCAGTTGGGTGTCTGTCTGTTTATCTGTCCGTCTGTCTGTCTGTCACACCCGATTTTCTCCGAAACTATTTGACATAGAAACTTGAAATTTGGTACTAATATAGGAATTGATGGCCTCATCAGAGCCGTGTAATTTTGAAAGTTAAATTTTGACTTAAGGGGTTAGTTTTGAGGGGTGAAATCGGAAGTGAAAAAAAAAAATTTTACTAGGTCATCGAGTGTGGTGTCAAATGAAAGCTTCTGAAAACACGAGTAAAAAATATATATATAATGTAATACTTTCGCACACTTTTCTTTGTATTATTTTTAAAAAATCGCGAAAAATCGCTGTCCACCTACCTTATCTCGAAAAGTACTGATCAAAAAATTTTGAAAAAATTCTGGAATATTCTCGAACGAAATTATCACGAGTGCATTACATTTAATAATTTATCTGGTGTATAAAAAAAACAAAAAATTTCAAGGTCATCAATTTTCAGTAAAGACTGGAAACAAACTTTGTTGAAAACTCATTTGGGGTGTGTTTTGTGAAGTCACTGATCATTTTATACCACCGTAACAAAATTTTTTATTTTAAAAGCAATTAACGTACGGAACACTAATTGTGCAAGTTCAACTTGCACTTGACCGGTTATTTAAGTCTAAAATTACGCTAAGAATTGTTAGTAAATATTGAAAAATATATGCCACAGACGGCCTTATCACCAAATTCATTGTAGGCTTAACTTTAAAAACTTAAATAACTTAAGCACTGAATGTGATTATTTAACTGTGAAAAATAAATACATAACCTGTTTTAGGTTGCAAATATTCCTGGCAATAACGTTGACAATGGAGACGTACTTAGTGCGTACTTTGGGCCAGCACCTCCAGCTGGTGAAGGATTGCACAGATACACTTTCTTAGTGTACAGACAACAAGGTATAATACACGCTGAAGTTCCAGAAAATATAACACACTTTGACATAGAAGAGTTTGCAAGAAACTATACGTTGGAAGGGCCGTTATTTGGAAATTTCTTTAGAGCCCAAAATTTATAAATTATTTTAATTGAATTTCTTAGCAGTAAATTACTTATCAATAAATTCATTGCAAACTTAATTGGAGTAATCTTTTACAGTAAAGTAAGCGACACGATATCAGTTTTTATTTTTAGTATTCCGTACGGAACACTTATAAGATCACTTCGGTGTCTGTCCGTCTGTCTGTCCGTCTGTCTATCCGTCCATGTGTCCGTCTGTCACACCCGATTTTCTCCGAAACTATTTGTCATAGAAAGTTGAAATTTGGTAATAATATAGGAATTGATGGCCTTATCAGAGCCATGTAGTTTTGAAAGTTAAATTTTGACTTAAGGAGTTAGTTTTGGGAGGTGAAATCAGAAGTGAAATAAAAGTTTGTGAAAACACGAGTAAAAAATATATATATAATGTAATACTTGCGCGCACTTTTTTTGTATTGTTTTTAAAAAATCGCGAAAAAATCGCTGCCTTATCTCTAAAAGTACTTATCAAAAAATTTTGAAAACATTCTGGAATATTCTCCACGGGGTGTAGATTGAACGAAAATTATCACGAGTGCATTACCTGTAATAATTTATCTGGTACATAAAAAAAACAGAAATTTCAAGGTCATCAATTTTCAGTAAAGATTGGAAATAAACTTTGTTGAAAACTCATTTGGGGTGTGTGTTTTGTGAAGTCACTGATCATTTTATACTTCCGTTACAACATTTTTTATTTAAAAGCAATCAACGTACGGAACACTAATTGCGCGAGTTCAACTTGCACTTGACCGGTTATTTTTAACTAGTATCGGCGGAATATAAAAAAATGCCTAGTCTATTAATAACACTGGAGAACAAAATCGAACTTTTTTTTTTGTTGCATGACATCTGTTAAGTGTTGTTTACTAATTTGACCTCGCTGATTCTGAATCTACCCTCAGATTGTATTTAGCAGCTCCAGTTTTTGAGATACAGGGACCGTGTTAATATTTACTATTCAGTTGACAATCGCGCGGACAAAATAAAGTAGTTTTTCTGCATCTGTAGTGACGTTTTCCTCAAGAAGAACATGCGTAAACAGTCCATATTGTTTTTGTTTAATTTGTGGCGAATATATGTTTAAAGAATTCCGTTTGAATGTCTCAGATTTGGTAAAACAAGCATATGTTGACTATTTTGGGTTTTTATTAGAGACAAACATCAAGCCCTGGATTCCTAGTTTGGTGTGTTAAAGCTGTGTTGAGTCTTCATGTTTATGGGGAAATAAGAAAAGACCATCTTTCAAGTACAAAATTCCAACGATGTGGCGTGAACCATCAAATCATCTTGATGACTGTTAGTTTTGTGCTTTGAAAATTACGGGCAACACCGCAACAATTATTCTAAGTGGATTTATCCTACCTTACAATCTGTGACTAGATCTGTTCCAGTGATACATTTCCAGTGATACATTAGTACCACCGCCATCTACATCCCAGGAACATCCAAATGAGTTCAGCCAACAAATCGATGATAGTGGTGATAGTAAGGATAGTGACTTTGATTGCCCCAGAGATCCTAGACCACTCAATCAAAGTGATCTAGATGACTTGGTCAGAGATCTTGGATTGTCTAAAAAGACATCAGAACTTGTAGCTTCCCTGATAAAAGAAAGACATCTATTCCCAAAAGAAATGAATATCTCGTGTTACCGTACTAAGGCAAAGAATTTACTCCTTTTCTTTTTTGAAGAGGATGATTTTATATTTTGAGGTTATAGTCCTGGTCTAATGGCTGCAATCAGATTACAAAAATATGACTCAAATGAAAGGCGTTAACATTCAAAAAACTTTCATGTGTTCTCTTGCATAACGGTAACAAGCTAGGCTCTATGCCTATTGCATATTCAATCAAAGTCAAAGAAGACTATTCTATAA
Organism: Pachyrhynchus sulphureomaculatus; assembly: GCA_019049505.1. Classification (NCBI taxonomy): domain Eukaryota; kingdom Metazoa; phylum Arthropoda; class Insecta; order Coleoptera; family Curculionidae; genus Pachyrhynchus; species Pachyrhynchus sulphureomaculatus. Next base: position 116,387,692 of record CM032449.1, on the reverse strand, counting down.
TATCTTTAGTTATGAACAAGAGCAAGTACAATGAACATAAGTGGATTTTATGGGTGAGTTTGAAAATGACCAATTTTCTCTTGGGCCAACAAGGCGATTATACGAAAAATCCGTTTCATATGCTTATGGGACAGCAGAGCTAAAGCTGATCACTGTATTAGGAAAGACTGGCCTTCTAGGGAAGCTCTAATCCCTGGGAGGCTAAATGTTATAAATTATCCACTCGTGCCCAGAGACCGCATAATATTGCCTCCTTTACATATCAGACTGGGGCTAATAAAACAGTATGTAAAAGCGCTCAACAAAGACGGGGAATGTTTTTACTACATTTCAAGAATGTTTACAAAATTAAGTATTGACAAGTTAAAAGCTGGCATTTTTGACGGCCCACAGATCAGGAAATTAATAAATGATCCAATTTTCACCAGTTGTATAATAGATAATGAAAAATATGCGTGGGATGAATTCGTTTGGGCAGCGAAAAAATTTCTTGGGACATAAAAAGTCTAACGACTATTCTCAATTACAACATCCCCGCTGGTATCCTCAGGATATGAAAAAAAGGGTAATTCCTACTCAGGTGGACAGGTGAACGATGAAAAAAAAAAAATACGTTGAGCAGCTAATGCTGCACTTCCAGCGATTTGCATGCAACATAAGTATAAAGTACTCGTACGTCGCCTCATGCGAGTAAATCATATAAAAGGAAATTTTATTCAAGCTAGGTGTGTTTAATAAAATATTATAGCCCGAAAAATTGTATTTTTTATTAAAAGTCGCTCCACTAATATCTGTAAAACTAGAGCTGCCACAAGAAAACCAACTAGATATTGGAAATAAGCGTTTTTGAAAACACATTCAGAATCAGGTATAACACTTCATGCAACAGAAATGCTGTGGCGTGGTGTAATCAATGTATTCTTTAAAACTACTAACTTCAAGTATTGATAATTTTTTAGCCTCGACCAATTCCCATTGTCAAACACCAGTATTGTTGCTATGAAAAGTAGTTTCACATTCATATGAACACTAAATTTGATAGTCCAGATTTTATTGTGCTATTTATAGTGAATTTTTGAAGAAAATGAGATCGACAAAAATTTGTGAATTTACTATATTCGAATATCCATCGGTGATGGATTGAAATGATGATTTTAAAATGGCTATCTGCTAAAGAAATTTACAACGATCTACTTACTACTTTGAAGGAACAATTTTCTTCTTATACCACTATTAAAAATTGAATTGCGGTGTTTAAGAGAGAAAGAATCGACATCAGTTATGAACATCGTGCTAGAAGACCTATTTCTCGGCCCATCATAGAGGATGAACATATAGCAGAGACTCTGAGCATTTCATAAGAACGTGTTTTTGACCTTACCCATTCTGATTTGAGCATAAGAAGATTATCAGATAAATGGATTCCTAAATATCTTAACGCTGGTTATAAACGACTGAGCCACACAACATCGAAGTTGATTTGCAACCGTCTTAAAGAGGATTAATCTAACTTTTTACATCAGATGGTACCTAAAAAAAACGTGAGTAGATCATTGTGATTCAGGTACAAGGGAATAGTCAAAGGAGTGAAAATATGCTGGCTCACATCTCCACAAGAAGTTTGGCTGACAGAAATCAACAGTGACCGGAGAATTATTATTAACTAAACTTAGATAAAAATTTATTGAAAAACATTGAAGAAAAGTGTCTAAAATTTTTGCAAGAGAATGCATGTGCTCACAGATCGCTGTTAGTTTTGCAAAAAATAAATAAATTAGGCTTTGAACAGATTCCTTCCATCTTCCCCTTAGTAAACTTCTTCGGACTACGACCTATTCCCAAACTGAAAAAAATATTTGAAAGAATAAAAATTTCATCCAAATGAAGAAATAATAAATGTTATCGAAGACTGGTTTGTAAACAAATAAAGAGTTTTTTTTAATCTAGAGTTCCTCTGTAACCGTCGCACTCTGCATATTAAGTTGAAAGGAGATTACGTTGAATAAATAATTTTTGTTTTTGAGGTTCACTTATTATCAATACGACCTAAAACTTGAGGAATGAATAATTAAAATTTAGAGTCTCTCTCTAAAAAACCTAATCGAATTGGCGTTTTTCCCTTTTCTATTATCATTTTAAAATGTGACATTTGAGTCACCGTCTTGTTTTCGCATTTCAATTTAAAAATAACCGGCCAAGTGCAAGTCGAACTTGCGCAATTAGTGTTCCGAACGTTGATTGCTTTTAAAATAAAAAATTTTGTGAAGAACGTATAAAATGATTAATGACTTCACAAAATATACCACAAATAAGTTTTCAACAAAGTTTTTTTCCGATCTTGAAATTTTTATTTTTTTTTATGTACCAGATAAATTATTAAATGTAATGCACTCGTGATAATTTTCGTTCAATCTACACCCTATGGAGAATATTCCAGAATTTTTTCAAAATTTTTTGATCAGTACTTTTCGAGATAAGGCGAGAGGGGACAGCAATTTTCTACAATTTTTTAAAAATAATACAAAGAAAAATGTGCGCAAGTATTACATTATATATATTTTTGAACTCGTCTTTTTACAAGCTTTCATTTGACACCCCACTTAATGACCTGGTAATTTTTTTTTCATTTCCGATTTCAACCCCCAATACTAACGCCTTAAGTCAAAATTTGACTTTCAAAACTACACGGCTCTGATGAGACCATCAATTCTTATATTAGTGCCAAATTTCAACTTTCTATATAAAATAGTTTCGGAGAAAATCGGGTGTGAAAAAACGGACAGATACCTAAGTGATCTTATAAGTATTCCGGACGGTACGCTAAAAGAACGCTAAAGATGCAGAAATAAATGATTTATATGGTTTTAGGACAAGATGCTATATTATACGATACGTGATAAAATTATTTCCAGTAATTTCTAGGATATATCAACATTCAAGTCAATTTTGACATATAAATGCACTCAGACTGACCCATTAAGCTATTTCGTATTGCCTACAGAAGCTAGGGAGACTCCTGGATGCATTTCGAGAACAAAAGCTGATACTGCAATAATAATCTCTTCGAGCTTGTTAAATTTAACAAAATCGTTGGTCATGATGAAAATTCTATATAGCATGATATTCCCAGGAATCGGAGATTATTAGTTCATTCACCTATTTTTTTTAAACGACAGTGCTTTAGATTATTTATTATACATCATTTTCAAGTTGGCACTTATAGATAAGTACGGGCAAGAAAAAATTCAGTTTATATTGGTTCCGTTATCGAGAAATAATTTGAAAATATAATAAATAAGAGGGTATCTTTTCAAGATATCTACCTAGCCATGAAAATGACGTTATTCAAAAAAATTATTTGGTGGTCAAATTATTGTCGCTGTTTTAAGTAATTCGATGAAATGTTGTACGAGTTTGTTGTATTTTACAGTATTTATGATTTTTTTTCTGAAAAATGAGTAAAGGTAATTTGAAATATCGAGTGACAAAGCCCATCCATCTTATCTCAAAGTAAAAGTTTGGTTACAATATTTGCGAGACCTAGACTTCTTTTAGGATAACTCCAGACTAGCAAGACTGGGGCAGGAATTCGAGAAACCTCCAGGTGTGTTAAAGATTTACTGCTATCAGATCGACAAATAAAATTTAGAGTGCTTGCTAAAGAATCAACAGTATCCTAAAGTACAGTTTGAGCATGAAGATTTAGGGATTTACATGGTGGATTCCCAAACTTCTTCAGATGAGAAAATCGGGAGAAAAGAAATTTCTTAAAAAAATTTGGTCTCTTAAGAGAACGATAAGAATCACTCTTTGCAAATTGTTAAAGACAACGAGAATTGGATGTTTTATTGAGATCCTAATATAAAGTAGACGTCGATGCAATGAGTTCATAAAAGCTCTCCATCTTCAAAAACGGTTAAAACGCAACAGTTTTCTGGAAACTTGATGGCTACCATTTTTCAGGACTTGCTTCTTAAATGTATGGTAACAAGGTCCCCAATTAAATGGGAAGTTTGCAGTTTTTTGATACAAAACCTAAAGCAAGCAATTTAAGAAAAATTTTAGTGTCCACCACGCTTGCCCAGTTAAAGCAATTAAAGAAAGGTGTGAAGTCACCTAGTTGTAAAGTTCACCATAATTTTTTGCATCGCAACTTCTTTTTCTTCAACCAGAAAAAAGAAAAATATCAAAGGCCGAAAATTTTCGACATGATGAGTCGAAAGGTGTGGTAGAGTTTTAAAGGGGCAAACAAGGACGGAATAAAGCAACTCAAGAGATGTTGGGCTAAATGTATCAGTGTAGATGGTGGTTATGTAAAACAAATTTTTTTTAAGCTCTGGGAGTTTTTCTTCATAGCTAGACAGTTACCTTATTAGATTTTACGAGAGTGTGTAAAATCAGTAAATAGAAAACTAAAATGATATTTTTGAGGGCCCACATACGAAATTAAAAATATATCCCATGAAAAACGTATAATGTAAAAAAATGCTAAGTCTCGCAACGCAGTCCTTCCACCACAAAAAGTTGTGAGATCTCTTGTAAAACCAAGTCAGTTATTTTAGTTAGTATTTATGGAAGCACATGTTCAACAACTTTGTCATAAATTGTTATCTAATTAGTTACCTACCAACATTTATAGTGACCGTATCAATATTAGACATCTTTACTTCTATAATAAATATAATGACTTGGCAATAGCACTACAACATAATCACATAAGAATAATCTACTATTTCGATTGCTAAGTAAGTCTAAACAATGCACTTAAGAATAAAGTATTTTAAATAGTAGATGATTCTTATGTGATTATGTTGCCGTGCGATTGCCAAGTCATTATATTTATTATAGAAATAAAGATGTCTAATACTGATACGGTCACTATAAATGTTGATAGGTAACTAAATAGAGAACAATTTATGACAAAGTTGTTGAATAGGTGCTTCCATAGATACTAATTAAAATAACTGACTTGGTTTTACATGAAATCTCACAACTTTTTGTGGTGTGAAGGACTACGTTGCGAGACTTGGCATTTTTTTACATTTTATGTTTTTGATGGGATCTCATTTCTTTTTGTAGGTAGTCCTGTTTTTTTTTCTTCTCGGGTAATATTTATTGTACGTCAGCTATGGATTTTCTTAAAGCACACTCCCTGTCTCTATTGGTTTTTCTCAAAGGCTATGATGTAACAATTTTTGACAAGTCTGGACGATAAGTGCTTCTAAGTCGATTATATTCAACGATTGCGGACTCCTGAGCTTTATTACTACTGAAGTCGATATTAATTAGATGTAATCCGCCCAGACTTGTCACTCTCGAAAGTGCCACGTATGCTTGACCGCATGTGAACACTGAAGAACCAATGGCCATCAGTGCACTGTTTAGACTTAGCCCCTGACTTTTGTGTATGGTAATAGCATAGGCTATATATATCGGAAACTGTTCGCGATGAACATAGCTCTATTAATAATTTCAAATTTAGTTTTGACTGGACCAAGCTCATTATTAAATATAATATGTATTTTTTTTATTTTATTTGTATTTCATTTCAGGATCAACCTTTACTCCTTGTACTCGTACTATACCGATAGAACCGTTGACTAAGCCAAGAGTCACGTCAATATTTTGTCTTAACATGTCTTTTGCTCCTATTTTAATAACTATATTTTCTTCTAGTCCTGCTGTCATGGAAGCATCATCTTCATACCTTTTTATAATTAAAATATACTTAAAGTATTTTACTTAACAATTTTTTAATTACACGAAGTAGGTAAGTATTATTAAACGAATATATTTGATAAATGAAAAATATTATTAAATATAATATATTAATTAATAAATAATACAAATTATTCACAATTATGGATTTTTTAGTGATTAATTAACTTTATACGACGCCGACGTATTATTTACCAGGACTCACGGTTGACCTTGCATTATGCTATGTATGGCTGAGCGCTGCGGGCTCTCCGCGCTTTGTCTCAAAAACGGTTAAGCGTATAAAAAATGTTTCGAACAAAATTTGTAGAGAATTTTATGCTCTACAATTTTCATATGCAAATATCATTGCGAAAAACCGATTTTTGTGACCTTTGACCTTGAATATCTTAAGACGCAGACACGAGATTTTATGAAACTTTTGAGACAACTTTTAGAATGCCAAAATAAAGGTTTATAAAAGTGTACAGCTTATTATCTCTCATTCCGAGGTAGACCCTCTTTTTTGGCTTAAGTGACTGTACAATTTAGAAAACGGGACTGAAATTTCGAGATGTTTCAGTTTTTCCTTCCTTTATAGGCTAAACATTAACTAAACTCAAAATTTGAAGTTCGTTTGTCTGCTAGAAGTACCTTAGAATTTTGATGATCGGTGAGTGTGTCAGTGACAAAATTAAAGAACTTCGACTGGAGATAGTTCGTAAACTATAAGGTATAAATAGTAGGTAATTTAGAAATACAGCTAGTACAGTATGTCCTCTCGGTCACTGAAAATTCAGGCTTCTAGCTTTATCCACAACGAAGTTACAGGGGGGTCAAAAGTGCCGTGAGTGGCTCCGAGAAAAGGATGGTACGGCTGTGCTTTCTGTTAGACTTGGCGGGGGCACTGCCGTGCCCCCAGATATATATTTCTCTATGAGCATAGTACAGGTGCTGTAGGAAAATCCTTAAAGCTCTACAGAAGCGACACGTTTGCGGACAAAATGACTCACGTTGGTCTTGAATTGATGTCAATTTTGCTCGGTGGAAAACACAGTACTGGACAAATTATTCCAAAGAGCGTATGTATTTTCCGTGCTATTGTATGGATGTGAGTGCTGGACCCTTGACTCCGGCTTAAAGAAACGACTGGAATCTTTTGAAATGTACATTTACATACGCCTTCTTCGCATCTCCTGGGTACAGAAAATAAAAAACACAGAAATACTGGAAAGAATGGATAAAATAAAGGACTACTAACAACCATAAAAATAAGAACAACTCAATACTTCGGACATGTAATGAGGGGCCGAAAGTACGAATTGATATGTCTAATCATTGAAGGCCAAATAAAGGGCAAACAATCGATTGGTAGATGACAGAATTCTTGGTTCAAGGCTATGAGAAGGTGGTTTGGATGTGCTTCGAGTGATATTTTTCGAGCAGTAGCTTCTACAGTTCGTATTGATAGTTAACCTTCGTGAGAAAGAAGAATGCCCATACAATTGCTTGTTTTTTTCTATGTTAATTATTTTTTTTTGCCATCACTCCTCCTTATCATAGAACAGCTTTGTTTGAACAATCATTTAGCTATCAGATATCTATGTCTTGCAATAAGTTACTTGCAGACTTAAAACAATATAACCCACCGCGTTTAAGCATAGTGCACCCAACATGTTGATAATCTTGCCGTCCCGTGCATGATGTGCGTTCTCTTATGTCGCCGTTGCGTTGAAATATTTAGTATTATTGTGTTTTTACCATGTCTCGAACAACATTTGTGTCACAGTTAAGCCGGGATTCCACCAAACGGACATAGCACGAAAGACAAAACAAAAACTGTATTTCTCACAAAAAGAGCCATGTTTTGTAAAAAGTGAACAGTTCCGAAAACATGTTTGTTGGAGAACAGTGTTTTTAGTAAACAAAACACTTTCCCATCTCGAGTCGGTACATCAAAAGAAAACATATTTGTTCGTGTTTTTTAGTCGGTTTGGTTGGAACACCTGAATATTGTAGTTTTTTTCTCTGTGACATTTGTACTCTACTCTTTTGACTAGTTATCAAGTTTTTATCAACTGTATCATGATTTATGAAGAGTTTGTCAATACTTAAAGTAAGTACCAGTTTTCATATTTATTTTGTTAAACAATTATATATATATATATATATATATATATATATATATATATATATATATATATATGCATTTAGTTACAATGTTGCTACGATTAAAAGAGTTTACTACAAAACAGATTTATCAAAACTGTAGTTTTAATTCATTTTTAGGCCGTGAATTCCAAAAAGCCTTGGTCTAAAAATCAGTGCAGCAATTTAATTGAAATGTACCGTCAACATATTAACTTGTGGGACTCAAAAAGTATAGATTATAAGAATAAAAATAAAATATAAGATTCACTCAAGGAAATTTGTAATGCTTTTGAGACTAGCAATGATGAAATCGAGCGAAAAATCAAAAACTTGTTCAGTTAGTACAACAGGGAAAGAAGGAAGTACAAAAACATGAAAAAGTCTGGAGCTGGACAACCGTTTGTTTCAAAATGGTTTGGATGTGATACAATGAGTTTTTTGTGTGACAAGAATAAACCGAGAAAAGGAAGGCTTACCTTGATATAATGTTGAAGAGCCTCATACAGGGCCTCACATACATCCGGTATGATTCGTGATACCGAAGAATTTGAAATTTTGAATAAATATTTTAATGATTGAAAACTGTCCCCAGTAGCTAAGCACCTCAAAGTTACTGCCAGGCGATCATTCACGGAAATTGCGTCCCCGGTAATTTGTATTTTTCTTGGCGATTTTAGGTTCTAACAAATTAATTAAAAATTCAAAATCGGTGCTTGAGATTCTGGTAAAATTGTGGCAGGAAAGATCTCAATTCTCCGTTTAACCCAACATTGTCAGTGCTTAAATCAGCCAATAATTCTTCTGTGCCGTAATTATCTCTGCTTTTTAATAGATAACTGACCCAATACCTTGTTTTTTTCTGTTTTGGCCTTAACTAAAAACGAACCACAGCTAATCATAAAATCGTCGCCGGAGGAAGACATTCTTGAGGGACTAAACAAAATAGGAAAAAGAGAACAAACACTAGGAGCAAAACTTTTGGAACTGGGACTGTTTGAACAAACAAAACATGTTTTGTTTTGTTTATTGAAAACAGAACAGTTTTTTTAAACTGTCGGTTTGGTGGAAACCCAGCTTTATATTTATGTATTAGTTTTTAGTTCATATATATAAATTCAGTTATTATTATTGAATCAACTGTATAAATGAGGAAGCCTGGCTTCAATTTCGCCTTTTGTAATATTACCTTGTAAATTACAATAAAGACATTATTATTATTATTATGTTTCTTCTTTCTCATATTTGATCAATGTGGTTCCATATTTGGCTGACGGGCCCAAGCCAAGTCAGCACAAACGCTATTACCATTGTGTGTTAAGGAATGACCTGACAACAATGTTACATGTTTTCAAAATCACTGACTTCTGAATGTTTCTGTGTGTCCCAATTGTACTAAGTGTGGTGTAAATGTTGTTGGTATAAGACCTGTGTCTGATATGACGAGGGGGACAATGATGAATTTTTCTCGTTTCCATAGCCTTTTTATTTCTGTTGCAAGGTCTGTGTATTTGAAGATTTTTTCTGTTTATTTTGTTTAAATGTTTGTGTCGTTAGGGACAGCTATGTCAATTAGATAGGTGACTTTTCCTTTTTTGCACTGAAAAGTAATACCAGGTCTATTGGCGGAGACTGTTTTATCTGTAGGAATAGTGATGTCCCAGTAGATCTTGTAACCTTTATTTTCAAGTATGGATGTTGGTGTGTATTTGTAGTAAGGAGTTGTGTTTTCTATGAGTTTGTATGTTATGGTTAGTGCTTAGTGAACCACTTTTACTGCTAAGTCATCTCTGGCTGTGTATTCCGTTCCGGCTAAAATTTTACACCCGCTTGTTGTGCGTTCGATCGTTCCTTTATGCTGGTGACATTTCCTGCATCTATCTTCTGTAATAGTTCTGTCTTTGATGACATAATTTTGGTAGTTTCTGGTTAAATAACTTTATCCTGGATGGCAAGTAAGAAGCCTTCTGTTTCAGGGAATAGCTGACCATCCTGTAACCAGGTATCTACGTTTTCGGTGGAGTGTTTTTTTCTGTCCACGTTTTCATCTTTTCCTGTTGTAATTGGGTGTGACTGTGTGTGTCTGCTGGATGATCTGCTGGAATAGGTCGAGAGGTGTGTAGTTTTTTTCTGCATTCACGGTTGCTGTGTGGAAGCTGGTCTGCTTGGTGTGAAAGAATTTCCTAAGTGCTTGTATTTGTTTTGTGTGTAGTGATCTTATATCTATGATTCCTCTTCCTCCAGCGTCTTGTTAGTAAGTCTTTTTTTGCATGCATATTTTGATGCGTTCGGTTTGTGTGTCTAGGCGTATTTTGGTTTCCCATACTTTCATAATTTGCGTGAGGTTTTGATTGATTTTGTAGATTTCTAGGACTCTGATTAACTAGCTGTTGGGTATGGAGTCGAAGGTTTTTTTATAGTCTATGTAACCGATGTAAAGGTTTCTGTGTTCTTTTCTGGTTTATCCCATAATCACGCTATCTATGATGAGCTGCTCTTTGTATCCTCGGCTATTTTTCCTGCACCCCTTCTGCTCTTCTGTGAGAATATTGTTGTCTATTAGGTGTTGTTCTATTTTCTTGGAAATTTTGGCTGTGATGATCTTATATAGGGCTGGAAGACAGGTGACAAGTCCGTAGTTTGAGGGGTTTGTGGTGTCTGAGCTTTTTGGGTTTGAACGTATGTTATTCCTTGTGTAAGAAAAGTGGGGAATGTGTGTAGTTGTTGATTTGGTGTGTGAGTGCTTCGTGTATGGTGGTAAACTGTTTGTACCAGAAGTTTTTTATATTGTCTATTCCAGGGCATTTCCAGTTGTGTGTGTTTGATTGTTTCTGTAATTTCTTGTGTAGTTAATATGGAATTTTTTTGTTCTGTCACATGTTTATGTTTGTCTTCTTCGGCTTCTATCTAGGAGGTATTATTATTATGTAGTTTGGGTTCTGACCAGACACTTTTCCAATAATCTGTTAGTTCTTGTTTGTTTGGTGGTTCAGTCACTGCTGTCTGTTTGTTATATATAGTTTTCCGGTAGAACTGTTTTTCGCTGCTTCGGAAAAGGTTGTTGGTGTCTTTCCTCTAGTTTGATTCTTTGTACCTACGGAGTCTTGCAGCATATACAGATAGTTTTTGTTTCAAAGTATTAAGGATTTCTGACAGTGGTCTCTTGGGAGACTTGGATTTGATCTTGTCTACACCCTGTGTGATTATTATTATTATTATTTTTATAGACATTTTGTTATTTGTTTACTGTTACTAAATGAAAATGCAGTTAATTTTATATTTGTTTTCTATGTCCAATTGGGGAATACTCGGTCTAGGCAAACATGTGCAAAACGACATATATGTCAATGAGTTTTCATTTTATATAGGCTACATATAATAAGCAACTGGCTGATACTTAATCACTACTGATACTGAATCAATATTTGATTAAAATTGATTGATTTCGGAAATTTAGTTAAGAATTTTCGCTGAGCCTTGATAGGTGTGTAAGGTACTCATAACGCAAAGGTTAAAAAAGAAATAAAAAATTAAAAACGTCTTGTATGTCAATCACTCTTATTTTGACTAATTAATAAATCAAAAAACATATATAGATAGACAATTTGTTACAACTTAAGTTGTAGATGCAGGCTATACTCCTCGATATATTTTAACTGGTGGTTATAAAACTTTCCGACCTTAACCCTTCATCTCTAGAAGTATCACATTTGTCAGACTCAAAGTGAATCCAATTCCCTGGGCTTGTTTTTTAATTTTATTACCGATTTTCCAATAAGGGTAGTTTATACCCTTACCAAGGGTTTAAGATGCAAAAACTATATAATCACTAGTTAAAATATATTAAGGGGTTATAGCCTCTATCAAGCCCAAGATGGCATCAATTCTCTGTGTATATTTTTTTTAACGATTTTAAAATAGGAGTGGTTGATATCCTTATTAAAGGTTCAAAACACTAAGTTATACAAGTGCTAGTTAAAGTAAGTCAGGAAGGACACAACCTCAAGGTAAGAGACATTCTCTGAGTATATTTGTTAATATTATATTTCATATTTAAACGACACGCAGTTCTTAATAAACCATGTTATCTTTTATTTTCGAGATAGTAATAAGAATTAGCTATATATACATTTTAATTGGACGGAAATTTAATTGAAGCTTAATTTCAATCCTTGACGAAAATTACAAATAAATGCGAATTGAAATTCGACATTGTTATGAACTCAGGACACTCGTGGCAGATTTTAACCGGTGAAAACAGTCCTGAGCAGTTTACCCAAAATCGGTGAAGTGTTCCATAAAAGAAATTTCTTTGACGAAGAGTAATAAGCTAAAGCTCATGCGGATTAACGTGTTATGTATTTCTAGCATATACCGCCCTGGCAGGAACGAAGCAGGCTACATCCATCGAAGACTTCCGATAAACGAATTTTTAAAATATTTCCAGGTCCCTAATCTTTTTTGAGTACTCCAGTACCAGGTTCTCGATCGGCCAAATAGCTCGTTTTGAATAGAATCGGAACCCGTAGTATGTTTGGGAGTAAAGTCCTGAACATGGTAGCAGTGTTCCGTACTATAATTTGAATTCCTTATAGCACTATTGCTGTTGTGCACAAACCTCTTGCTAATACTAGATATTAATTCGAGCCTTTAAGAAGTTCTCTTTGCAGTACATGTAACATGATCATGCCAAGACATATTTGGTCTCAAGTCAACGTCTCTCAAGTTTATGCTTATGGAATAGCATGCCCTATGTATTCAGTACCTCTAACTGCTTTATGTTAGACAAAACACGATTGTTAAATTCTATTTGTTTACTGCCACTCCAAGGTAGGAATCCTTTCGGTTATGTAATTTCTTTTTGCATGAGCAGCTTTATTTAACCATTTTGAGCTAATAAAGAAACAAACATGCTGTTTTTGATAAACCTTTAGAATGATTTTTTGTCTTTTCAAGAAGATATATATATATATATATATATATATATATATATATATATATATATATATATATATATATATATATGTATATATATATATATATATATATATATATATATATATATATATATATATATATATATATATATATATATATATTTGAGTTTAACTGTACATATACACAAGTAATATATAACAATTATACAACTAAGTGTTGTGTTCCCATTCGCCTTCTCCAAACCTCTCTATCGTCCGCCATCTCTTCGTCCATTCCTCGTGACCTCATGGCCTGTCTCATATCTTCAATCTTCATTCCAGGATCTACGTGGTCGTCCCTTTTTATTTCTTCCCGGTGGTTTCCATGTCAAGAGCCTTTTGGGCCATCTTGTATCGTTCATTCTGAGTAGGTGTCCAAACCATTTTAATCCGCAATTTTCTATTCTTTGTACAATTGTTTCTGTTGCTGCTGTTCTGTTGTGTATTTCTTGGTTTGTTATGTGTTGGAATTTGGACACTCCGGCGCTTCTTCTCAGGTAATCCATCTCTATCGTCGTTATTTTTCTTTTATCCTCTTCTTTCGTTACCCACAGTTCACTACCATAGCTTAAAACCGATTCTACCATTGTTCCTCCAATTCTCTTTTTGTTTTGTGTGGTTATGTTTTGATTCCACCATATTGAGTTAAGAGCTCCTATGATCCTCCTGGCTTTTTGTATTTTATTCTGTATTTCCTTTTTACCTATACCATTTTTGTTGTCAGTACTCCTAGATATTTAAATTCCTTGACTTGTTTGACATGTGTATCGTTGTTAATTAAGACATCAAATTCTATTTCCGAGTTCACAACCATATACTCCGTCTTTTTAAGGCTCACCTCCAGTCCCCATTCCTTGTAGTCTGTGTATAATCTCTTCAATACATATTCCATATCGAATGCATCTTGTGTCATTATTACTTGTTTGTCTGCAAAGTTTAACGATAATAGGTGTTTATCACTAATGGGGATGCCCATGCTTTGGCAAGTGTGGTTCCATTTCTTTATAGCGTTGTCTACAAATATATTAAATAAGATTGGTGAAAGGCAACACCCTTGTCTTAGACCTTTTGTAATGTGGATAGCTTCCGAGAGATAGCGTCCTTGTTTCACATATCCTATATTTTCATTATATAACCCTTTTATTGTTGTTATCATCCCTTCTTTTATCCTTAAGATCTATAGAGGTCATATGTATTTCGTCATCTTTTTGGATCTTCTTTTCTATCAATTGTTGTAAAGTAAACAAGTTGTATACACGACCGGCCGGAGTAAATCCGCTTTGGTTTTCGGATATCGTTCCTTTAATTGTTTCTCTTATTCTATTCTGCAATATTTTACCGTACAGTCTGCTCATAGAGCTTGTAACGCATATACCTCTATAATTATTAGGGTCTTTTCTATTTCCTTTATTATAGATTGATGAAATGTAACTTTTTTTCCATTCGGTAGATGTTCTTCCTTGTGATATACAATTATTAATTAAGCTAGTTATTGTTCTCCACATGGTTATACCTCCATTTTTAATCATTTCTACAGAGATATCACCTGGTCCGGCCGCTCTTCCGTTCTTCATCGTTTTTAGATTTGCTTGTACTTCCTCCATGGTTATTTCGTCCCAGTCCTTTCCGTCTGTGTCTTCTGATTCATTTATACTAAGGAATTCTTATCTGTTTTCAGTTAGTAATATTTCGTAATAATTTTTCCATTCTTCCAGAGGTATTAAATTTACGACCCTCTCTTTGCTGTTTTCAGGAAGATAGTTAACTTAAAGAAGAAAGGGGCTAAGATACTATAAAGATCCCTGAGGCATACCGACGTGCAATGAGACTTTTAGTAGTCAGCGTTGGCATTAGATAGGAAAAAAAATTGCTTATTTTATTTACTTTAGTACTTTTTTGTTAAATGTATTATTCTAAATTTTGAATAAGAATGTATAACTATCAAATATGTACCTTTCAATTAAGAAAAAATACTTTGTTTGAAAAATCTTATCTATGTCCTTTAATCTGAAAATACATTTCTGTTGAAAAAATGAAGCTATTTTTTAACTTTTTGTTCGAAAATGTTTGTTGTCCCTCAACAGCTCAGTTTTGATTTTCTCATTAAAAGTTTTTTATGCGAATGAAGTCATATACTCTGTTTATTCTGCTCGTTTTATAAGTAGTTCGTAATACAACTCGGTTACCTGCAGCTAATCTTCTTACCCCTATTGTAATTCATAAAGAAAAGGAGTTCTCTGTACTTTAACTCTAGAACCAGATAGCAGTTGCATATATTTTTAAATTTTTTTGCGTCACCATAAGGGTGCCCCAAAGTGCTCCCAATCTGAAGGGTTGTTATACCCACTAAAACTCCTTGAGGGCTGGGAAAAACTCTTTACTTCTTTTACATTTCTGAGAATTTTAATGTCTTGAATGTTTTTTAGCTCTAAGGTTAATTTTCTAATGATTAGGACTAACCTACCTTATCCTAACTTAAAGCTAACTTAACCTAAATTCCCAAGTTCCGGGGAGTGTTGAGTTACAATTGTGTTAGTTGTGTATGATGTTTACACTTTTTATTGAAGGAGTTGCTCAACTAAACTATGGCCTTATCCTTAAATGCTAAGTCAAGGGTAGTCCATGGTTGAGTCTAATGTTAGTCTAGTGGTAGAATGTCTGTGGGTCGTAATTATCGGTTGCCGACGTTTATGTTTACTCTGAAAGTGTTAACTATCTAGGGGTGAGAATAGGCTGCTGCTTTCTCAAGGAAGCGAAGCTGGGCGTTACGTGTGAATTATTTTATTGTGGGCATTTCAATCTCCTTGTGCAACTGGTTGTTGCGGACGAACCAGGGAGCTCCTGCTATGATGCGGAGGGCTTTATTTTGTACTGTCTGCACTTAAGCCCGATGGGTTTTAAACATCTGTATTTTTAGATAATTATATATCTGAAAACAATAAAAAAAATATTATAATAATAAATTATGCTGCTGCCATGCTGCTTTTGTATCTGGGATGAGATATTAAGATGAAATGAAATGAAAAACATATGTTATATTAGAATTTGTTGATCTTCAATAAGATAGTATGAGAATGTATTATGATCAGAGATCGTATGCCAATTACATTGATAGTGTAATAGAAAGTGGCTAAAATTACAATTAGAACAACTCTGAAATAGAGATATAGCTAATATTAATTTTTTTACTAGTCTAAAATGTCACTTTTTTCTCCGAAGTCCATTTCAATATGAATCCACTCTCTATCAACAAGTAAGCGATTACGATAGTTCTAATGGCTTATATTCCAGAAAATTTTACTATATTTTACTGAACTAATTCATGTTCTATATAATTAGAAGCCAATTTGAGTGGTCAGATTTTGTCAAAAATTTGGTTCGGCTGTTATTTTTTACATCCGTAGTAGAGCATAGTTAGTTTGATTGAATTAAAGTTTTTATTTATCTAAACCATAAGTTAAAAGATTTATAACATATAGCGTCAAATTAGAACAAAAAATAACTTAAAAAATTATGTTTTATTTCAGTCGAGAAGAAAAATTAAATATTAAAGGCAATTTATTAGTAATTAATAATACCCTTTTCTTATAAATAAAATTCTTCTTCGCCCTTTCAATTATGACTGAAGTCAGTAGAGCTAAAAAGCAAGCTCAGTTTTTTGTCTGTGACGTCTGAAATAGACATGAGAACGTGGGCGGACGACAATGTAAATTCATTAATTGCTGTAACGGCAAGGCAGAAATTTTCCTTATTACGATGCAACAGGCAAATAAATTAGAAATCTCAGGCTGAACAAGACGTTTACCTTGTTAGTTAAAGTGGAATCTTGTTGCTGTTGTTTATAGAGCAGCAATAAAATTAACGGTCGTAAAGTGCATTTTACTCATTCATAAATAAAATATCAACACATACCCCCATTTTATAAAAAATTTTAAAAATAGTTGAGAATAAGTGGTAACAGTGATTTATTTTTTCTCTTACATATGTTTTCAAAATGGAAACAAATAAGCCAGTTATAATAATAAAGTTTCTGTTCAGAACCAACAAAAATAAAAGTTTTTAAAATTCAAAAAGTTATTTTTTAAAAAAACGTTATAATCACTTCCTCGATTATCACTATTTATTTTTTCTCTTAAATGTGTTTTCAAAATGGGCACTAATAAGTCAGTTTAAATGACTTTTATCAGCATGACATACGCGCTGCACGGATATCTCTATGCTCGCTGTATGAGCAATACGTGCGCGGAGGTAACGAGTCACGTTGGTCCTGAATCGTTGAAGATTGTATTTACTGAGAAACTTATTTTTGTGCAGTTGATTCCAAAGCGTTAACGTTTTCTATATAAAAGAGTTCTTGAAAGAGAGTACAGGGGACAGATGTAATGTATAAGCGCGAGGCATATTCCTAGCATTTACAGCATTGGAAGGAATTAAGCTCGCTGTAACCATCAAACGAACACCTATAATGAAATCATTTAAAAAATCGATTTAAATCTGCAACCGTTCTACGATGTTTCAGAGAATAAAAGTTTCTGGTGAACTACGAGTCTCCAGTCAAGTTGGCGGCTCCCTTTTGAATATAATTCAACAAAAACAGTGTATGCTTGCGAGCAGTATTTCATCGATGATCGAATTTAAATTTATACGGCATTAACATTTCTTGGGTAGTACAATGCTTTCAAGTACGAGATAATATTCCCTGTTTGTAAGAGTTATGCTAGGATATATTTGCAGCAAAGTTGACATCTAGCCAGTTGAGTAATGATGGTAGTGGAATGTCGCGTTAGGAAAAAACTGCTGCCAAGGTTTTGTAGCATTAGAATCTACTTGCATACTGTCAACCCAACACAGAATATCTCTCAGGTTCTTGTTAAGTTCTATAACTTGCTGCGTGAGGGCTTTGGAATCTTTGGCACAATGACAATACCCAACGGTTATTACGAATTCACCAAACACTTTATTTTTTCACTCGACGAGGGTTTCGTTAACCATGTTAACATCATCGAGAACGATGCTTGATTAAATCTAAGAATAAAAACTAGACTATTTGTACTAAACGTGGAATCACTCGAGTGAAACTAATCACACTTGGAGCATTAGTTTCGGTCGAGTATCCCGTACAGACAACTGTGAGGAATAGGTCATGTCTCCTTATTTAGACTATTTTTATATTTAATTATTTTAATATTTTCGTAATCGCCTTATAATTTCATATTACATACATTCTTGATTAACCTAAAATTACCTAAAGTTACTGTATAATTCTGTTGAAGCGCATGTTCGGCAATACTTCATTTTTCACATACACCTTATCTTAGGTGAGGTAATGTTCTTTAAATTTTGTTTGAATTGACCTTTGCCCAACATACTTCTTTTTACAATTATTAAAACTTATTTCATAAATTTCATTTTGATTACCCTTGTGAATTTTGTCCTTTGGATTTCCTAAGGTATTTTTTGGGTTGTCTGATGATTTATACGATAGAATCCAAGCAAAAGGTTCGTCTATCAAGTTGGCCTTTTCAATTGTTGCTGACTTTATAGTATTTTTTTCATCAAGTTGATTCAGTAAAATTTTTACTAATGTCCTCAAAAACTAGTCAAAAGAATCCTGATCTAGTGGGCATTCAGGTTATTGACCTGAATTTTAATTTTTAAATGGCTCACTCGATTTACTCATTTCCCTTCTGGGATACCAAAAAAATTCTTTTACCGTAAACATAGTTATTTTTGGAAAGCCAAATATAGAAACACTACATTTGTCGCTTTTCAAATTTGATCATTCAGGAATTTTTAAAATGACATTATCTACATATGAGTACACCATTAAATAGCATTTTTCAGTCCCTTTACCAGAATATCTTGATAGTTACTTTCGGTCGTTCTGCTAATTCAACTCATTAAACTGAATTTTAACATCAAAGTGACTCAAATTTTCTATTTTCCAATTTGTGGTATAAAAAAAATCTTTTACTAATACACTTTTTGTGTTTTTTTTGTGCGGAAGCCAAATATAATAACAAAAAATTTGTCACTTATCAAATTTGACAAATTACAAAATAAACTATGATTTTTTTTTAAATTGCACCTTCCACATATGAGCATACTATTAAATAGCATCTTTTAGTCCTGATATACAGAGCGTTCAAGCTATTGAACTAAATTTTGAGTTCTAAATACCTCACTAAGTTTACTATTTTCCTATTTGGGGTATCAAAACAATTCCTTTATCATTAAACTAAGTCTTTTTTGTGAGGAAGCCAAATATGATGACACAAGATTTGTCACTTGCCATATTTGAAAGCTTACAAAGCCAAGTAGATTTTTTTTTTAACCGTACCCTGTACCTACGATACTTGATACATATTTCCAGTCGCTACCGATATATAGAGCATTTAAGTTATTGAACGTGATTTTAACCATTAAGATGCTTACCTGATTTACTATATTCCTATTTGGCGCAACAAAAAAAATCGTTTAGTAGCAAACATAGTTTTTGTGAGGATGTCAAACACGATAGCAAAAAATTTGTGACTTCGTATTTAGAGGATGCTATTTTTGACAAGTGTCAAATTTTTTGTTATCGTATTTGGCTTTCTTATGCTAAATAGGAATATAGTAAAACATATGAACAACATAAAAGTGAAAGTAAATATAAAGAGTTGACATTTTCGTAAAGCGACTGAAAAATGCGATTTAATCGTGTGATCATGTGTAAAGGTTGCCGTTTAAAAAAATTCTAATTGGAATTGTAATCTCCCAATAAATTGGCTTTAGAAATGGACTTCTGACAAAAAGCTGCTGGCAAGTCAAGACTATAAAGAATACCAAATGAACGAATAAGAGAGATCATGAAGGTCGATCAAAACAATAATCGATGACGGCAACTAAAGTGGTGTCGCCATGTAGAAAGCAAGGACGAAGAACGTATTCGCAAGGAAATTTTGAAGTGAAGACGAAAACCAACGTGGATAGGAGTAATACAAAGAGCAATGTCTGAACGAAACTTAGAGCGATCTCTCGCATTGCATATGACAGTTGACCAGGTAGTCCACATTCCTAATATTAAAATCTATTAGTTCTTGATGTAGATACCGCAGTTATTTAAGAGAAATTACATAACTCTATGAGAATATTTAGGAGGTATATAATTTTTTCCTCACATATGTTACTATTACAATTTTTTTCATGGAGACATAACAACATATCAGTTAGACGAAGGCATAGGTAAATTTATTTCATAATTGAAATTTTTGGAACACTCACAAATCAGAGAAAATTAATATGTTATGGAAAAATTCCGAAATAGTTTAACGAAAAATTAGTAAAAAATTCACGGATTTTCGAGGTTCTGAAACATTTTTTTTGCCATTAGACGGACACCTTTATAGTCATAACAAACACATCCGTATGAGGTTCAGCTTGTTACTCCTCGTACAACGCTTTTCAAGCAGTCTTTTATATGGAGAACATCATACCTTTGGAATGGTTTGCCCAGGACTGTGTTTCCCATCGAGTACAATCTACAGCGATTCAAGAACAACGTGAATCGCTTTCTCCGCACACGTGTCGCTCCTGTAGCGCTTTAGGGACTTCCCTGTAGCACGTGTGCTAGACCCATAAAAAAAAAAAAAAAAAAAAAAAAAAAACACCTTTACAAAATGGTGTAACATTTTATAAAGGAATATTTTAAAATATTATTCTCACAAATGCAAAAAACAATAAATATATTTGTATAGATTTTTAGAATACTCCATGTCGAAATACCCAATTTTTTATAGATCTGGAACATTTTACTTAAAAGACTTAATTTATTTTTCAGTCAGAAGAAATACTTTTACAGAATATTTGACGCTCTAGGTGAAGAATATCGAAAATAAAAATTAAAAGATTTTCTAAAGGACAGGAAATTTGTCGAATTTTAATATTTTTGTAAAGTCCTAGAGCTATCAGACAAATATAATATGTTTTTCCAAATTTCTGGAAAATGTAATCGATGACCTGGTAAACATATTTTTGACTTCAAATTTCACCCTCCAAAACTAACTCCTTAAGTAAAAATTTAACTTTTAACTAATAATAAAAAATAAATTATTATAAAATCTATTTATGTCAAAATACAAACAATAAATTGATATAATAATAGTAAATTATTAATTATATAAATATGGTAAGTAATTATTAATATTTAAATATATTTAAATAAGTAAACAATAATTTTAATTTATATATATATATATATATATATATATATATATATATATATATATATATATGTATACATATATATATATATATATATATATATATATATATATATATATATATATATATATATATTACTGACATGTTTACTGGAGTTTTTTTGAGTTTCTAACTAGGAAGGCCCCAAATCTAAACGTGAGCATAATTTTGTAGTTCTTATTAAAATTTTCAATTAGTTCTGTATTTAAATTTAAACACACTTTACTCTTCATTATATATCATCATTTTTTTAGTTTCCCTGTATACCATCAAATATTTTAAACTTTTGATTATGGATTTCCATGTGATGCAGAACTTTTATCAATAATAAATTTGTTGGTAATATAATAAGGTAAACATTTTCTCCATTTGTATAAAACATTTTGAGACACACTATATATATATATATATATATATATATATATATATATATATATATATATATATATATATATATTTGGAATATATAAATGTCATACAAGTTCAATAATTCTAATTTGGAATTTTTCATTACGAATATTAAAAAAACAAAATATATCTTCAATTTATTCCATTATTGTTAAATATAATTTCTAAAAGCTGTACAAATAATTTTTTATTCAGTTCTTCTTTTACGCAAGAAAAATCAGAATATATACTATTTATACCAACATCGTTAATTAATAATTCAAAAAGCCGACGTTAAATTGTTTGGAGTATTATTTGTTTTCCTGATATTTTTGTTTGAAATGTATCGCTTAAACACTGACCTAAATATATTTGGTCAATATAATTTAGGGTTAAAAACAAAACCAACATAAAAGCATACACAAAAAATAATTTATTATTTTTAAAAATAAACATCTACGATTATGCAATATATGCTAACATTTTTTATTAAATATGAAATGAAAACGATAAAGCAGATATTAGAAGATATTGCCTGTAGACAAGTTTGGGTTTGAGCCAGATAGTTTTACAGTCTTATTTAGAATTTATATCTCCATTATCTCTTTATCGTTTTTTATAACATACAAATAATAAAGCTTATTAATCAATCAGAAAATTCAATCAACTTGAACATTTTGGTACTGTAACTCATTTGAGGTCCATGGAGTGGGTCAGTGCCTTTTATAAAAATCGGTGGACACTTCTTTTCTATCATGATACATATACTGGTACAAATATATTGTAAAGTTCAGGTTAGCTTATTAAAGCCATTTGACCATATTTATCTTTGATAGGTTATTTTATAAGATTCTCTTACGGCTCTAGACATTCCTCAGAGATCGCTTTTTTGTAAGTAGCAATCGATGGCTTCTATTCCAGCACTTTCACTATCACAGGTGGTGCACTTTAGAACTACATACTGTGTTCTACTAACTTCCTTGTTTATAGAAACCCCAGTTGAACAAGATCAAAAATTCAATCTATAAGTTTACTAATGCCGACGAGTTTTTATTTATTATCATAGCACACGTTTTGCAGGGAAATCCCCAAAGTGCTACAGAAGCAACTCGTGAGCGAAAAAAGTGATTCACATTGATCTGTAAATTGTATTCGATGGGAAACATAGTCCAGGGTAAATCATTAAAAGGGATGAGGCAGCATGCTAAATCGATCGAACACTCTCCTTGAAACTATTTGTAGAATACATTCAAGTCGCCCACCATTCTTCAGTTTTTCAAGGAATTAAGACTGATAGTGAATTATGGATCTCCGATCATGCAAACATCACTCTTCTAAATAGAATCCAAAAAATGCCGTGTAGGTTTGGGAACACAGCAAGTATTTCAACATCGGTCAAATTTGAGCTTTATACAGAATTAAAAGTTGTTGTGACGTGTAAAGCTTTCTAGTTCGAAATAATATTCTTAATGAGAAGCTCTCTTTGCTATACATGCTGCATGCATATGCATGCTAATACATATTTGTTCCCAAATTAATGCCCTGCAAATTGAATTACAATGCTAGAGGAGTGAAGTATCCAGACATAACTACATCGGGTTCTGCAACTTCTGATGTTTTAAAAAAATTTGCCACCTGGGTTTTTGTAGTGTTAAATTCTACTTGGTAATTGTTACTCCATGACAGCATTTTTTAAGGTCTTTGTTAAATTGAACGACTTCCTGCTATCTGCGGGTATATACATAAGTCGCCGATATTCGAGCACTCGAAATAAATAAAGACATAAGCGTATGGTCATCTGCATTGCTGTAGCTCAGATTCTTGGTCCTTTCTTATGATTTATCTTAAAAACACGAATACCTTCTGCTTGTTTAAATATCGGCAGATAGTAAGACGTTATATAGCTTAACAGAAACCTGCAAAATATTATATCTTAAGTTTTCAGTAATTCAGTAGAATGTAAAGCTAGAAAAACGCAGGCAACAATTTTTCTAAAAAGGTAAACGTTACAAAATCTGTCATAATTATCTCTGGATAATCGTTTTTACGTTAATTTATTAGATATTAGCTTGGAATCATTTTGCATATGTAGCAAGGAAAACTTGTCAATTTCTGAGAATGTTATTCCGTACTAGAAAGATTTATAATCCAAATTCGACCATAAATGAGATATTGCTCTCATGTTTGAAGCTCTGCTTTGAAACATACTCTGCAGTATTAGATTCCTTCCAAAAGAGAGTTGTTCGCCTGAATGGGGAGTTAAAACTCACCAGACACAATTATTCTTTAGAACATCAAAGCTGATTACATGAATTTATTCCACAAATATTTAGAAAAAAATGTTATATCGATGTAACTCTGGAATCCTCGTAAAGTGGTGCCTATAAAAAATATCTCTCAAGTACAAAAATCTTGCAGAAGTTTATTAGAAACCTCACTTCACTGAAATAACGATAATGTCTTTCACCGAGTATTATCTTCTGTAATTCAAGACCAAAGTGAATAGCTACTTTCGCCGGTATGCTGATTTTGAAGCAGTTCGTGTACTTACAAAAGTTTATATAACTTTCGGACTTACCACTTTTTGTAGTCCAACTTGGTTTCTAGTTACTAGCATTATAACATTATATATATATATATATATATATATATATATATATATATATATATATATATATATATATATATATATATATATGTTAAGACTCTGATTCTATAGCAAGTCGGACTATAAATAGGCTCCAAAATTCAATCTCTGTCAAGGATGCAGTAACTTATTTTGAAAATGAAACTACTGAATCATCATATTTTCACTTCCTGGCGCTTCTAAGGTTTAATTGGTTAACAATATTTTTTATTTTCATTAAAAAATAAATAATTTGTTGAGTCCGTTATTTTGAGGACATTATTTGCTTGAAACGTTGAAGTTATCATAGCACAGCAATTCAAACTTACTCTAGATCCAATAAATTATTTTTTTTATAATATTACCTGGTAAAAGACTGTTATTGATAACTTGACTGACATTAAGATCCGAGAGCAAAACAAAGCGAAAAAAATACGAATTTTATGGTAATTTCTTCATTTTTGTAGGTTCAAAAGTATATTTTATTACACAAAAATAAGAAAATTTGAACGGAAACTAAAACGGTACATGTGTTCATTGTATTTTATCTATGGAAGCTTATATTGAAGGAAACTAAATTCGACTTAAAAATTGCCATTAGAAGCCTTTGTGGTACAAGACATGCTTTAAATGCGCGATTTTTTACAATCGTGATATTCATATTAAAATTATTTTATACATAATTTAAAAAAAAAAACGATTTATTTTGTGAACTAAGTATTATTTTATTTATATAAATTGAAATACTGATTCAATATTTATAAATCACGTTGTTTTAATAATTGTATAATTAAAACGTTTTGAAAAATATGGTCTAATATCCTAAGTTTACCTCCAAAAACTAATTTTTGACTATCAGCATTACTTCAAGAGTTTTGAAAGTGAATAGTAGCTAAACAAAATATGCACACATTGCACATAAACAATTAGTTAAACTTTTAACTTGATAAAATTAACACCACCTTTTCTTAATTCTGTTTCACAATATTTTTATTTTTAGATTATTTTATGTGTAAACTAGGCCAAGCGAAATAAACTAACTCTCTGTCCAAAAAAACGAGTGTTTAACACCGAATATGAACATTGACGTTTGTGTTGAACTTGGTAACCGAAGCGAATTAAATACTTCAAAAAACATATGGTGATGAAGGCTTATACCGTGCTAACGATTACCAGATTAATCAATTTAAAAGTGCAGCTTCATATTATCAGGTACACTGTAATATTTACGCTAGACTTAATTGTTAAACTTTTTAAATCTAATTTACTCTCTCTCATTCATATATATCATTCTTGCATACATCTCTCTTTTTTATCTATGTACATCCATTCACTCTATTTACATATTGATTGTTTACAGTTCTTATCTATTATTAATAATTATATATATATATATATATATATATATATATATATATATATATATATATATATATATATATATATATAAATATATATATATATATATATATATATATATATATATAAATATATATATATATATATATATATATATATATATATATATATATATATATATATATACATATGTATGTATATATATATATATATATATATATATATATATATATATATATATATATATACATAGCACACAAATACATATGCATACACACGCAACGTGATGCGTTCAGTTATCATAAGACGGTTTTTAAATAAATAGCTTATGTGTTGAATCGCTAGCCATTTTTACGTGATTCAGCACCTTGTCACTTATTTTTCTTCTCCCAACTTGAAATGCCAATAAAAGTGAAATACTGAAAATATTTAGGTGACAGAGACCAGAATCTTTAACAGTCCGCACAACAGATACAAAAAACATTTGACAAATTAATTTACCTTGTGAAACCTAGTTGCAAAGCTAGCAGAATATATATATATATATATATATATATATATATATATATATATATATATATATATATATATATATATACAGATTCAAACAATTTACTTGAACATTTTCAACTGACGTGTTTAGAAAGTTGGTTCGGAGAGAGTGTACGCATAAAATTCATACTACTTATTTTCAAAGTGGTTTTTAGACCTTAACGTTAGAAGCTTAACAAAGCCTTGGATTGTTTTCACAACACTCTTTTTTATCGGTGTTTTAACCAGTTCTATCTTCTGACACGAAGTGCTCTAAGATTTTGCGGTATTCATTGTTAGTATTAATATTGGAAAAATCTTAATCAGTTGAATAAATAATTTCTTGTTTGAGCAATTTCTTCAAATCTTGTTTGAGAAATTCTCCTTAAAATTATTACAAACACTGCACTAGCACCTGCTATATAATGATATCGGTTGTTCTCGTTTCACTACAGCTCTTCATAGTTTTATTTATGTAGCTAACACGTTTTATCCCCTAAACCGTATTTAACAATTCTTATGGAGTGGTATTGTTATTATTCTTTATTTCACTTGTATTTGCATACAAGGATGATGAATTGACTATAAATTTCTATAATTTTTTTTATTACTGACCACTGAAATGAAACAAAGAGAATTTTTCTATTTTTGATGGATGGATTTGGGGACCCACCCGCCCCATAAGCGATATTGCTTAAAAATATAACCTTCATTCCTACGTTTAGTATTATATAGGTAACAGATTTGAAACTAATTTCTTATTTTATTCGAGTGTTATCGTGTCAACAGGCTTACAGACCAAGAAAACGATGGAGACGAAAAACTATGTTTTTCGTGTTCTAGGAACCTTTAACGTGAAGAGAAGCAAAAGTCTCTGGCAGTGATTTTTTAATGACTAAAAAAATTTTTTAAATCCTCAACTAGTAAAACCACTTGTATTATGTTAAAAAAAATGTTAAATGATTTAACAACACTTAAATAGGACTAAGGATATAGTTCATTATTAAAATTAACTGAGACAATCAATATACGAGTATATAAAATAATATTGGAATATTATTTAAAAGTCAGAATATGCACCATTTTAAAAGTTTTTACTAATATATGAATTTTTGTCATATATAAGAAGAAATATGTATGGTTACTGAGTAATATATGTCCATATACAACATGGAGAAAATCAGAGGTTCTTATCTTAGACCCTCTCTTTGACAATTTAGTTTATAATAGTCTTTATATTGGACGCTGGTTTAGTCATAAAACTAGGTTATATGCGAGAAAATAAAACCGTAATGAAATTAATTTTTACGAGATAATAAGGAAATTGTTTCTTAAGCATTTAAAATTTAAATTAAACAAAAGATAAAAGTCGAGTTAAAATTATCAAAAGAGATACATTTTCTCTCGGTAATTATCATAGGACTCTTGGCAAATTTATTTTGACACTGAAGGAAGTTTTCACTCTGATATTCATCTTTTTAAACTTAATTTACCTAATTACTTAAAGGAATAGACAAAAAGGTTATAATGATTTATATGTTAATCTTCATATTGAAAATTTTAAAACTATCATCTACGAGTATATTGTTTACACCTTTAGTTGTATTAAAATAAACATTGTAATTTATATAAAACAGGAAATGACCATTAAACTGAATTTTGGGTATTACTGAATTAGTTTTATTTATAAGTAATTTTTTTTATTACATTAGATACTCGTTCATGTAAAAAAGTACTGGAGAATTATTTTTTACAAGATTTGGGTAACTTTTTTATGTTGTTCAAACCACCCCTTATCATTTATTTTTAATAAAATTTAGATTAATAATGAACTAAGTTTAGTCAAATATCTAAAAATTATCATCTTCTGTATGCAAACAAAATATTGGTAGTTGGTAACAACGATCGACAGATGCTGTTGTCTTGCTGTAATCGAATTCTCAGTCAATTTTGGTCTCTAACAGCCTTTTACAAGGCGAAATCTATTTCTAATTATAAAGAGTTTGTAACGAAGAAATGTTTAGAATAATAGGGACTTTCTTGATCTATATCTCATTATAGTATAATATGCATTGTTATCCACGGCTCCAGTTTATTCCTACATGACTTCACATTAAATAGTACATTTACAGTCCATTTCCGTCACATATAAACATACAATCGCACATGCATAGCAAGCCACATGGTTTGACACGTATTCGCGTCAGATTAGAGCTGGATCGGAGTCTATCTTTCTGCCAGTCCATCAAAACATTCTGCAAACTATTCAGCGTTTCTATTAACCACCTTCAGTTTCCCTCTACTGACTATTTTTCAGACCTGCCTTTTAATGTAATAGCCGTGTTTGGTCGGTGTTACGTCATCCCTCATTAGTTACATTTTCGTCTACCGTCGTTAATAAGTGTTACCGTCTACCGTCGTCAGTTTGCGTTATCGTTGTCCGTCATTAGTTACCGGAGCAATTCCCTTGTTAGTTAAAATTATTATTTACCGTCTTCCTTTAGTGTTACGATTTTCCGTCGCCGGTGGATATAATTGCCTACTATAAATACCGAATCAGTTCCCATTAACGCCGTTATTGTATTAACCAGTATTTGCTTAATTCCTAACTACGTCTACACACATACTGCTTTCTACTATACTCTTTGCTTTCACTTAGATTTATTGCTATTATCAGTAGTTATTTGACGTGAAACTGACAATAATAATTGTTACTTCCTTAAGTTTGAACTCGAACCGTTTGTTTCATTTTTTCTCATATTGTGTTTATTTCTCAAGGAATCTCTGCAATAAGTAACAGCCAGCTAGTTATTGATATGCGCAGCATGTAGAGTTTTCAGTTTTTCCACTGTCACAAGTTTACCGACGCTCATGAGATTCTTCTCGTGAACCAAAAGGTGACATCCCTGATTAAATCGTTAGACAACTTACTTAACGAAATGTTAGCCGGTCGATAAATAACCAGTGCTTCATGTCCAAACACAGAAACTTCGTTGTAAGGTATGGAATTATATATATATATATATATATATATATATATATATATATATATATATATATATATATATATATATATATATATATATATATATATATATATATATATATATATTAAAGTTATTTTATTTAAAAAGAGGCAATTACTTCGCCCTTTCACATACATAATTCCAAGTTTTATTCAATATGTGCTCCATGCATAGATTCGTCCATTACGTTTTTTGTAGAAATATTCAGAATTCTGAAACTAATGGTTAAGTATTTGTTTATAAATATTGGATGGACAACAATGGGAAACATATTAATTATTTACCATTGGACAGTGTGATTCAAAGGCAAATATTTGTTTCTATTTAAGCTCTATCTTTAATTGCTAGAGTTCTCATTATAAAATCTAAAATAATTTGGTTTGAAAAAAAAACCCTGTAAGGTTTATATGTCGAAGTTGTCGATGTATCTTTCATTATTATAAAAGAAATCGTTTCAAAAAGGAACTTATGTTCTTGTAAATGAACTTTTCCATTCTTAGTTCTGGTTTTTTAAAAAATAAGTTAGGCTACCTATAGCATTTTATTGTATTGATTGGAATAATCAATTTATTTCTTTAAATTAATTTTTTTATTACTTTTTGTTATATTTAACCACCTAGTTTTTGATAAAGGTCGCTTTCTTATTATAATATTTCCTATTTAAATACTAATTTACATTACGAAAAAGCAATTCTAGCATATCCATAGCAAATCGATACTCAATTAGGAATTTTTGAGGTTCGTTGTTTCAGAAGATCGTTGAAGACTTCAAATTAGGAAAATTACTGACTGAGTAAATTTTAGGAATCAACTTCATTTCAGCCAAAACTGGTAATAAATTAAGACACCTATTACATTTCAGGTGGGTTTTTAAAATTCAGAGATAAATCTCGACACAGAAAGATGAAGTATGAATAATAATTAGCCAGCAATATCCAATAATTATATAGGATAATAAACAGAGATTTTCAAGGTAAATATTGATAAAAATGCAATTTAACATTAACTCAGTTTTTATCAATATAAGATAAAGTTCCATATAGAAAGATAAAATAAGATCGATACACACTTAAGCATTTCCTCAATGTTTGTCTTCATATGAAGCAACTTTCCAGTGGCGTATTTGGGAGCATTGACCATAATAGATAACGTCTTGGAACGTTGTGGCAGCAATGAAAAGTTTGACTTAGGTAATTTTATTATTACCGCTAGCAGAATACTTCCATTTTCAATCATAAATATTTATTGAATAAGAGATAACTGACAATTATTTTGGATATAGATTAAATAGCTTCCTGGGGTAAACACGTTATGTTTCCGGGTGAAGCAACTCTCTGTAAGGCTTATTTCTTTTGGCGTGGACAACAAAACATGCTATAGATTAACTTGGTTGTCTATGCTTGATTAAAGTAAAATTGCACTGCAGTTGGTTGCTCGATTTCTCTTGATAATCTAGACACTACTGTCTTTGTCTCCTTGGAGGGGTCTGTTGTATTATATGGTTCTTCTCTCATGATTCTTCTTGAAAGTGATAAAAATCACTTCTCTTATTTAGGATAAGGTATGATTTTTGAGGGAGAATTATTTTAATATTAATTGGCAAAACAAATATGTTTTGGAACTGATTGGCATTGAAATTGCAAAATTAATTAGAAAAACAATTTTATTATTTTTATAAAGTAACTGAATTCCTAAAAAGGTACAATAATTCTGATAATTGTTAAATTGTACTCCCTGAGCTGAAAGATAAGAGGAATTAACTCTTAAAAATTTATAATCACTTTAATAATTGTTAAATTTTACTCCCTGAGCTAGATGATAAAAGGAATTAATTTTCTTTATTATTGAGTTTAAATTATCCAATGGCAGAAACATTGAATATATTTTATTGACATTTGCAAAAGTTATCACGTTAGCAATTTAATTTAAATGTATTTTCAAAACCATAAGAGAATTAATAATGAGGTTTAACTCTCATTAACTCTTTCGGAAACCTGTTTAATGATTCGATTTGTCAGTAATAAATTTGTGTTAACTTGATGAAGACTATAATTTGTTTTTGATATAATTTCTTTGGATAAAGTAATTTCTTTATTTATCCTTTCTGGAAGTGAATGATCATTTTTGTTATGTTGGTTTAAATTAAATTTATTCTTTTATCGTTCTTTGCATCTAGGGTTCCAAACAGCCATTTTACAGATAGTTTTGAATGTTATGGTATATGGTAATTTCTGACTAATAAGTCTCTTATTTTTTTTATTTTATTGTAATTTTAAACTTTAATAATAATGGTACTGTGTGCGAAGAATAAATATTTTGTACTGTCTACCATACTATATAAAAGCATTTAATGCAATATTTGGAAGCTTGATAAAAATTCAAACAAAAAATCGAAACGTCGCGAATTAAATGGATTTTTGAAATCTTTAACTACCTGTTCTTATTCACACTACCTTTTACCAACTATATTCCAGTTAAGGGCGCTATTCACTATGAATATAGAGTTATTAATGTAGCTAAGTAAGGTATTTGCTTGTTTAATTAGATTATAATTGCCAAGATTATTCCTCAACATTTCAAAGTCTAGTTGTTATTTTAACTGATCTCTAATGTGAAGTGAATTCATGAAATTTAAATAAGTAACGAAATGTGTTTGTTGAATATAATTCTCATAGATTGCAAGTTTATAGGTAATATAGGTAAAGTTTATAGGTAAATGTGGCTCTCATGTTTCCTCAGAGAGCGTTCTTTACGAGTGGTGGTCGACGGATTTCTGTCTAACACCTTCACTATCTACGCCGATGTGCCCTTCTCTTTCTCATTTACATTAACAATCTACTGAAAAAGAACGGGAATCCAATCTACAGCTTTGCAGATGACAGTACGCTTATCTCTTCATTCACTTTGAACGCTCGGACATCGGCTACTTAGGTGAATATCCGTAGACAGCAGGAGGTCGTTCAACTTAACAAAGACCTGGAAAAAATTCTATTTTGGGGTGGCTGTAACCAAGTGGAATTTAACGCTACAAAAACCCAGGCGGCAATTTTTTTCTAAAAAGTTAACGTTTCTGAACCCGACATAGTCATGTCGGGGCATTCCATTCCCCTAGCATCGTCACTTAAATTGTTAGGCGTTAATTTGGGAGCAAATATGTCCTGACATGAACATGTTGCAGGCATAGCAAGGAGAGCTTCTCAAAAGTTGAGAATATTATTTCGCACCAGAAAGCTTTACACTCCACAACAACTGTTAATTCTTTATAAAGCTCAAATTCGACCAACTGTGGAATATGACTCCCATGTTTGGAGCTCCGCTCCCAAACACACACTGCATTTGTTGGATTCTATTC
The DNA here is from genome assembly GCA_019049505.1 of Pachyrhynchus sulphureomaculatus. Classification (NCBI taxonomy): domain Eukaryota; kingdom Metazoa; phylum Arthropoda; class Insecta; order Coleoptera; family Curculionidae; genus Pachyrhynchus; species Pachyrhynchus sulphureomaculatus. The sequence continues at coordinate 116,355,346 of CM032449.1, read as the reverse complement.
AGAGAACAGCTGTTCGTCTGATTGGAGACCCGGAACTGACCGGCGGCTTTGATTCGCTGGAACATCGAAGAACGGTTGGCGACTTGAGTCTGTTCTACAAGTATTTTCATGGAAAGTGTTCGAAAGATGTAGCCCGCTTAATTCCTCCCAGAGCGGTGCATGTTAGAAATACCCGTCGCGCTAATACTTCAGATCCGTATGAGGTTCAACTTGTTACTCCGCGCACAACGCTTTTCAAGAGTCTTTTATATGGAGAACATCATCCCTTTGGAATAATTTGCCCAGGGCTGTGTTTCCCACCGAGTACAATTTACAGCGATTCAAGAACAACGTGAATCGCTTTTTTCAAACACATGCCGCTTCTAGACTTACCTGTAGCCCGTGTACTAGACCTATAAAAAAAACAGGATTATTAAAATTCTAAATTAAAGCATTAGTTGCTAAGATTAAAACTATAGGAAAAGGGATAAGATTCTTATCTGAAAAAAAAAAAAAAATTATTGTTTTTTATGTCTTTTAATGTTATGTTTGAACTATTTTGAGGCATCAGTTTTGACTTTATTTTTTGTTTGTGTTTTTAGATTTACTTAGCTAAATTTTGGAGCTAATTTATTCCTGCCTTTTTCCTTATGAAATGCATTGTCATTTTCAGAAAAGATCATTGGATCTTTGCGATTAGCATTTGTTTGATCTAATTGATGTTGTTTTTCCTCATTAATATTTTCCTTTATTTCTCCATATTTGTCTTTCAGGTTTTCTTTCTGATCTTAAACGTAATTAAAGATTATGTATTTCTCGTTCATGTCAAATGGATCTTTAGAATTAAAATGACCGAATACGGTTTCAAAAGGTGTACCATTTGTAGAATATACAGAATAATTTTAATAGATTAAAAAGTATTTTATTAAATTGTCTAAATGTTGTTGGTTGTGTTTTTATCCTATTGCTATAAAAGAGTTGAATGATATCTTCCGATCTAACCATTTAAATTCGGAGTTTTAAGAGTTGCATAATATACTGGTATTTTATGTAACCTACAAAATCTCTGAGGTTATTGTTACTGAACTCGACTTCATAGTCAATTATTTGTCGTATTGATATAGGGATATAGAGGTGAATAATCCATTTATTACACTGATGACATTAAGTCTAGGAATTGGATATACTTTAGCAAATTTTGAAATCGATAAGAGATCTAGCTTTTAAATCTATTAGTAGCATATTATGCCAATAATAATTTCTTTTAATAGAATCAGTGGTAGTCTGTATTCCTCTGGATACTGTTTAACATACATGGTAGTAATTTATTTTATCTTTTTGTTCAATATTTAATATTACTTCGTTACGTCGTTTCCGAAAACCAATCATTAATTTTAAAGATATTCTGATTATTTTTTCCTATATAATGAGAAAATACTTTCGTCTTTATATTAGGAAAATGTAGATGGTCTTGATCTAAAATACATCGAGATAAGTTATTATACTACCGTTGGATTTCAAAGATTTTTTCCTTGATAACTCTTGGTACTGATAATGAATCAAATATATAGTTTTCATTTTTTTTTTATAAGAATTCTTGTATCGTCTCATTGCTATCTCCAAATTTATCAGTTATGAAACTTGGTATTGCATTGCTTGAAAGGCTATCTAATAGTTTATTTTCTTCTTCTTTTATATAATCAATCTCATACTTATACTCTGATAGTAAGAATTTCAATCTTACTAGTTTGGAGTTGGGTTCTTTTAAACTTTCCAACCATTTTAAAAGTTTATGATCTGTTTAAATTTTGAAATGTCTACTAAATACATTAGGTCTAAAGCAATTTACTGACCGTATAATTCCTGCTAATTCCTTTTCTTTTCCTGAAACATTTACTAATGTTTTGATCTAAAGTTCTACTTGCGTAGCGAATAGGTTTTCTGTCTTGGCCAAATGCTGCTCCAATAGCATATTTACTAGCATCTTTTATGAGACTAAAAATTTTGGAAACATCTGGATGTGTTAATATAGGTTCATTAGGTAAAATTATTTACAAGTTTAAAATGCTTCAGTAAATTCGTTAGCATAGTCAACTCTTGTACCTTTTATCAGACATGAAGTCATGTGTTAGGTAATTTTAGCCAAATTATTAATAAATTTTTTATAATACCCTATCATTCCCAGGAAGCTTTTGATTTCTGTGTGAATTTTATGTAATAGCATCTCCAGAACTGCTTCTATTTTCTTGAGGTTGGGTTTTATATCTTCTGATGTTATAATATGTCCCGAGAATTCGATCTCATTTTTAAGTAATTCAATTTATCAAGCTACGTTTAAAGACTATTTCTTCGAATTTTTTCAAAAATTTCTTTTGGGTTTAAGAAGTAGCTATAGTAATGGTAAATACAAAAGCATCCATGTAGATTAAATATATTCTGTTGACATAGTATTCTTTTGAAATGCGACAGGTGTATTCTTCATATAATGCAAGGCATGCACAAAAGTCGTACTGTCCATAATCTGTGCAGAATGCAGTTTTCTCTGTGTTATCTTTAGGCACTTTTATTTGATAAAAACCACTTGCTAAGCCAAGAGTGGTAAAATGTTGGCATTTTCTCAGTTTGTCCAATAAGGCATCTATGTTTGCAATAGGGAAACGATCTTGCAGAGTTTTGTGATTTAATCTTCTGCAATGCCACTCCTTGACATATGCTTTCATTTTCTTGAGCACTATCCATACTCAACTTGTCCATGAGCTTGTACTATTTCTTATAAATCCTTCTTGTAACATGTTCTCAATTTGTTGTTTAGATTCTTGTTTGTATAGTTCCAAAAGTCTGTACAATTTCATATAAAGAGATTCTTCATCTGTTGTTATTATTTGATGAGTTTTTTGCGTTGCAGTTGAAAGAGGCGCGTTTTGATTTCGGAAAATCGAGGAGAACTGTAGATATTTAGTATACTCTATTCAGGTTGTAGTTCGCCACTTTCTATTTATTCTTGGCAACTTCAAAATTATGAATAGGGAAAACTTTTAAGGGTTCTTGAAGACTGAACTATGTATCTTCAATGTTTATATTATGAATTTCAACTATAGCTTGTCCATTATCAACTACAGTTATACCTTCTGGCATAAAGCAATAACGATTTATACTCTTGCCTGAATATAATAATGGCATATGTCGAAAGTTTTAGAAGAATTTCATTTTATTTAGAGGTATATTGAGACAATTACATTTAGAGAAAAAGCTGCTATGTTAAGATTATTCTTAATAATTTTGTTTTAAATTTCATATTTTTAAATCTCCAAAACACAGAAACCATCGAAAAAAGGATGAAAATCAAATAAAGTGAATATAATTTCTTCATTAGTTTTAAATTCTTTAAAGCTTGCGTGCAAACTTCAAGTTGATCGCATGATGTTTTAAGTGCATTTGGTTTTAAGCTACAGAGAAATAAGTTTTTGGTTTTTTTTCTTCTTTATCTTCGCATGACTAGGATTGCTCCTGTTTGTTTGCCCCTTAATCCGTTTCTATGGTTGTTGTTAGTAGGTTATCTTTCCATCTCTTTTTTAGTGTTCCTTTTGGCCTTTTAGTGTACGGATTGTTATTTTTGCAGATGTTAGCCAGGCTGTCAGGCGCTATTCTATTTACATGATCATCCTAGTTTCTTTTTCTAACTTTTATTCGTTTAGTGGTACCTTGGATGTTATCTTACTCCCGTATGCTCTTATTCGTTTATCTGTTTCTGAGTGTTATGCCCCGAATTGTTCTTAAACTCTTCATTTCTACATTATTTATTAGCTGCTTTGTTCTTTTAGTGTCTGCTTGGGTTTCTGCCGCATAGGTTACGATCGGTCTCACAGTTGTTTTGTATCTTCTTCTTAAAGTGCCTATTCGGTTCGAATGTTGGCAGTCATTCTGACTATTATTACTTTATCAATTGCAGCTCTGGCAGTACTTATTGAGAAACAATTAGATTGTTTAGCCAGGAAATACGTCTGCGTCCTTATCCCCTTTTTCCAAATATGGAGTATTTGCTTTAGTAATCGATATCTGTGGAGACTTCTCATTATGTGTCCTAAATACTCCAATTTTCCTACTTTAACAGTTTCCATAATTTCCAGTTTCTTGTTTATGCGACGTAAGACATCCTCGTTGGTAATATGGTCAGTATAAGAAATTTTCAAAATTTGGTCATAGGTCAAATGCCTCAAGTTTCTTGGAGTTGCTTCAGTCAGCGTCCAAGATTTCACACCATAAAAAAGGACCCTGAAGATATAGTATCTTAGGAGTCCCATTTTTGTGCCCAATTTTATTGCTAAGCTTTTGAAAAGTGATGTTATTTTGGGGAACACTCCTCTAGTTTTTTCGATACGGCAACAAATTTCCTGCGAATGATCCCACTGTTCGTTTATCATGGTACCTAGATATGAATATTGTGGAGTTCTTTGTATTTGTTGATTGTTCACCATCAACAAGGTAGCAGGCACCGGAGACTTGCTGATTACCATGCACCTTGTTTTGCTGATATTAAGTTCAATTACTGACTTTGTTTATTTATAATAAGATGTTGTAGACCCTTTAAGTTACCAGCCATAACCACCGCATCGTCAGTACAACGAATGTTATTTATTCGCTCCCCATTAAGCAGTATTCCTTCATCAGCCTTTTCCAGTGCCTCTCTAAAGATTTGCTCAGAGTATATATTAAACAATAGTGGAGACAAAACACAACCCTGCCTTATTCCACGTTCAATCAATATTGCTGCTGAGTGCTCCCCTTTTGTTTTAATAAATGCCATCTTGCTCTAGTAGAGATTACCAATAATCCGTAGATTCTTTCCATCTAGTCCAAGGCCTTTCAGAATTTCGACCATTTTGTGATGTTGGACTCTATCAAAGGCCTTTTGTCAGTCGATCAGGCAAAAATATACGTCATAATTTGACGTCTCTATATCGTTGAATTAAAACCTATATAGAAAATAAGGCCTCCCTGGTTTTCATGGCATCACGAAAACCGAATTGTGTAGCTAACATGTTTTCTTCACACAACCTGTATATTCTTCTGTGAAAGATTTTCAGAAATGTTTTTAAAATATGGGTTATGAGGCTAATTGTTCTATATTCACCGCATTTTTTAGCGCCTGCATTTTTTGGGATCGTTATAAGCTCAGACTTTAACCAGCTTTCTGGTGTTATGCCTAAAGCATAGATTTTATTGTAGATCACCGTAAGTCATTTAATCCCATCCAGCTTATGTTTAAGAAACTCCCCATGGAATTCATCGGGGCCGGTGGCTTTTCCATTTTTTAATTGATTTATTGCAATGCGGACTTCATTGGGGCTAATACAGGGCTCAAACAAGTCTATTGGGCATTGTGGCTGATATGGTCTTGCATCAGAAAATAACTCTGTAATATAGTCTTGCCATATATTCAGTTTCTTTTCTTTATCGATAACAACATTTCGTTGATGATCTATTAAACAACCATTTGATTTCGTTCTCCGTTCACCAGTTAAATCTTTGGTTTTTCGATAGATATTAACGCTATCATACTTTCCCTTCAACTCTTTTATCTCCTTACAGCTTTCACCATTACACCTATCTTTAGCTATTCGAATTTCTTTCTGCATTTGTGTGTGTAGTCTGCTATATTCCCTTTTGTTACCTCCATTAGTCTTAGAATTTCATCTGTTATGCATTCCTTTCTTTTTTGTGTTTGTTCCATTGTTAGATACTTATTCTTTAGCCCACTTGTTACTTCATTTAACTTTTCTATTTCAGATTCTATGTCTTCGTTTAGATCTGTATCTCGGAGTTCTTCATTAAGATCCTTTTTAATTACGTTTGTTACATTTTTGTCTTTAAGCTGTCGAAGGTCGTATATGTTTTTCTGTTTTCTTTTTAACTTTTTCAAGATAATTCTTAGAACCACTACCAGGGCATTGTGATTGGAGTTTATATTAGGACTGGGATATGTTTTGACAGATACAACATTATTTCTAAACCTATGTTGGGAATGTGAAATCTTTGGCACAGTGACACTACTCAGTATATATCACCACCACACCAAACACTTTATTTTTACACTTGACGCGCATTTCGCTAAACATGTTAGCTTCATCAGTCATCGCTCTTGTTGAAGCTAACATGGTTAGCGAAACGCGCGTCGAGCGCAAAAATAAAGTGTTTGGTGTAGTGGTGATATTCACTGAGTGGTATTTCTAAAACGTTTACGTTGCTAGAATATAGTCTATTTGAGTTCTGGTGACATTGTTTGGTGAGTCTAGTGGGGACTTTCATGTGTATAATCTTCGTTGTGGTAGGTCGAAGAAGGTGTTAGTGATAACATAACCTATTTCTACATCAACCTCTTCATCCTATTTATCTGCAGTGTGAGCATATATTTGTATGACGTTAGGAGGAACAGGTTTCGTTGTTATTTGGAGAAGCATTATTCTGTCTGAAAGTAGGCGTAAAATTTGTGACGCATTTGTCTGTAGCTTTGTCAACTATAACTCCTACTCCATACTCATATTTATTTTCGGCCGATTCTGAATAGTATATTTTGGAATCTACAGTGACCTGAACCTGGCCATTTTATTATTATTATTATTCCCGTAATGGATATTCCAAGTCTTTTCATTTTTAGGATCGCTTTATGAGCTTTTCGTACCTGGTAAAGAGTTTTTACGTTCCAGGTGCATATTTTAATGTTTTTCAATGTTTTCTTTTCTGATTTATCAACGTTCAAAACTGTCACCCCGGAGATCCGATTGGGGGACTAGATACGCCGGAATTTTTGCGCTCTGAATTTTGCCATCATGATTTTAACTAGGCATATTCAATTTGAATTAATAATGCAGTGTTTTACCATTTCCTTCTGTATTCCCATGCCGTTGACTACTTGTCTAGTTCATGTGCCTTTAGGGGCGATTTCTCACCCTGAGGACAAAAGAGTGCCCTATTGCTAGTTTTGGTCCGCCTCAAGTGTTTAATTTCCTAGATACCACTCATATCTGAGTAGCATTCCCCTATCCGCTACCCGGGGAGGTGCCCGATGGAGGACTAGCAACCCCACACAGTTGTATACTTTGTATACTCTCATTTTACTCTCTTTGGACTTATGTTTATTATTCCATATCAATTCTCTTAAGCAGCCACTGACTATCAATGCTTTCAGTTCTTATCTTTTCCCTTCTGCTGCTATGTTCCCCGTCGCTCGTTAGGTCATTTTCATGGTATGTGAATGTCATCACTTGTTCTATGCTTCTGCCTTCCAGTTCCAGTTTGCACCTTCAAGGTTCTCTACTAATCACCATGCATTTTGTCTTTTTCAAAAGCGATCTTCATGTTGTATGTTTTAGCTGTTTTGTTAAGTGTATGAAGTTGCCTCTTCGTAGACATAGTATATTAATTTTGTTAGGTTCCATTCTGTATCCTTCTCGTTTTTTTTTAAAGCCTATTATTTAGTGCCTTATTATGTTGAACAGTAATGGAATAAGTGAATCTCCTCGAATCCCTCCATTTTTTATGTATAGGTTTTGTTTCACCTTTTGGAATTATAATTTTCATTTTGTTGTTTTTATTTATTTCCTCAATTATTTCAAGCAGCTCATAGTTTACATTGTTACATGTGATGACAGAGTGCGAATATCGATTATAACATATTTCTGGGTTTTATATGGGGGAATATAGAAATTCAGTAACCTCTTCCGGTGATACACACCTATAGAAATTTTAAAAATATTAATTCAGAGGTTTTGACTGACCACCTAAAATCTATTTCATGGAGAAACATTTACGATTTAGACAACATTGATAAAAAAGTAACTTCCTGCAATGAAAATTTATTAGCCTTAATGGACATACACGCACCGCTAAAGACGATAGTTTTAAGGAAACCATACTACCCCTGGATTACCGACAATAATAAATACCTTATTAGACTAAGAGATAAGGCCAAATATAAATATAGAAGAACAAAAAAGCCAGAGAACTTTAATATTTACAGAAACTACAGAAATTTTACTAACAGCGCAATAAGAAGGGAGAAAAAAGCATATATTAAAAGCGTTATAATAAATTTAAGCCAAAAAGAAAAATGGGAGGCACTTAAAAACTTAAATATTATTAAAACTAAAAATAAAAAACTTCCTGACAATCTTTGCAATCTGAACGAAATAAATCAATATTTTGTCAATTCAATACCTTAAATTAAAAACCCTGAACTCGATGCTAAAAATTATTACGTAAATAATAACTCAAATAAGACTACTTTAAAACTTTGTGCTGTTACTGGAACCGAGATCTCAAAAGCTTTGTGTCGAATAAGGACCAAAGCTGTGGGTTCTGATAATATTCCTATTGATTTTTTCATTTTTTGCTGTCCTTTTATTTTAAAATACATTTGTCATATTGTAAACTTTTATATCGAGATGTCAGTATATCCATCCGCCTTCAAAAACTGCGCATGTTATACCATTACCTATATGCCCGATGGCATATAGTGATTTACGCTCTGTAAGCATATTTCCAGTTATTATCAAAAGTTCTTGAACATATTGTGAAATCACAACTAGTAGAATATACGGAAAAGTATGATATTTTTACCTACAGTGCAGTCTGGATTTAGGCGATCACACAGTTGTGCTACTGCACTTCTTAATGTGACCGACCATATATTTAGGGAGATCGATAGAAATAAGTGTACTATTTTAATATTGCTCGATTATTCAAAAGCATTTGACATGCTCGACCACTCACTTAAACAAACTTCTCGCTTGTCCCAACAATTCCAGGTCCTTTTGGTCAGTCGCTAAGGCAGTTAGTCAAAATTTCACCAAATCCACCATACTATCACTCACACGGCCAAATAATTCTATTGCAACGACACTTGTTGAGAAAGCAAACTTGTTGGCTGAACTCTTTGCTTCACATTCTACTGTCGATTTCCAAGAAAAAACACCACCTATAGTGCAGTCAAGGATGCCCAATATTGTCTTCAGATAGCATATCATAAAACGTATTTTGACGAAGCTAGACACCAAAAAGGATTCTGGCGCTGACGGAATACCTGCCATACTTCTCAAAAACTGTACGAGGGAACTAACACCACTTTTCTGTAGACTTTTCAACCTATCCTACAGAAAGGGAATATTTCCTTCCTGCTGGAAATGTGCCACAGGTCAGCCGATACCTAAAAAAGGCAAGAAGACCTTGCCAAATAACTACCGACCAATCGCACTGCTTTCAATAATATCGAAAGTCATGGAAAGGCTATCAATCAGCATCTTCTAAAATATCTTGAAGGATTCAACATTATTAGCGACCACCAATATGGCTTTCGTAAAAATAGATCAACAGGAGATCTTCTGACTTATGTAAACACATGTTTGGAACAACGCAATTGAACACTTTGGAGAATCTCGAGCGGTTGCTCTTGACATATCCAAGGCATTCGACCGTGTTTGGCAAGATGGGCTGTTGGCTAAGCAAAGTTCTTATGGTATGTCTGAAAAGTTGGGTCTCATGTTTCCTCAGAGAGCGTTCTTTACTAGTGGCAGTCGATGGATTTCTTTCTAACATCTTCACTATCAACGCCGGTGTACCCCAAGGCTCCATAGTGTATACTTCTCTCTTTCTCATTTATATTAACGATCTGCTGGAAAAGACCGAGAATCCAATCTACAGCTTTGCAGATGACAGTACACTTATCTCTTCATTCATTTTGAATTCTCGGCCATCAGCTACTCAGACGAATATCCGCAGACAGCAGGAAGGCATTCAACTTAACAAAGACCTGGAAGAAATTCTATCTTGGGGTGACAGTAACCAGGCGGCAGTTTTTTCTAAAAAGTTAACGTTGCTGAACCCGACATAGTTATGTCGGGGCACTCCATTCCTCTAACATCGTCACTCAATTTGTTTGGCGTTAATTTGGGAGCAAATATGTCCTGGAATGAATATGTTGCAGGCATAGTAAGGAGAGCTTCTCAAAAGTTGGGAATATTATTTCAAACCAGAAGCTTTAGACTCCACAAAAACTGTTAATTCTTTACAAAGCTCAAATTCGACCAACTATGGAATACTGCTCCCATGTTTGGAGCTCCGCTCCCAAACATACACTGCATTTGTTGGATTCTATTCGTCTGATTGGAGACCCGGAACTGACCGGCGGCCTTGATGCGCTGGAGCATCGAAGAACGGTTGGCGACTTGAGCCTAGTCTACAAGTATTTTCATGGAGAGTGTTCGAAGGATGTGGCTCGCTTAATTCTTCCCAGAGCGGTGCATGTTAGAAGTACACGTCGTGCTAATACTTCACATCCGTATGAGGTTCAGCTTGTTACTCCTCGTACAACGCTTTTCAATGGAGAACATCATCCCTTTGGAATAATTTGCCCAGGACTGTGTTTCCCACCGAGTACAATTTACAGCGATTCAAGAACAAGGTGAATCGCTTTCTTCGCACAAGTGTCGCTCCTGTAGCGCTTTAGGAACTACCCTGTAGCACGTGTGCTAGACCCATAAAAAAAAATTCATCGGTTAAAATACAATTTGATATAAACTCAGATATATCAAGGAAAGACAAAGTTCAGTATGAAAAGCCGCATAAGCATTTTTTAGTGTTTTTCTTTTTATGATGCAACTTTTCAGTGGCGTACTTAGGAACATTAACTATTATATGTACCTACGGCCAGACAGATTGTTCTAGAATAGATTTAGAATATAACTTATAAAATTTTGGCACCGTTTTCGTTTTTGGCGTTTTCGAAAGAAAAAAGTATGCATTATTTAAAATTTAGAGGTTGATTTAAAAAAAAAAACTTAAATATTGTACAGTGAAATGTTGTATTAAACGCTCTCAGATAATTAATATAGATCATGGGCAGATTTCACTTGTAATTCATGGAGTGTTAGGATATACATCTATCAGTTAGAAGACTCTCCTTTTATTATTGTTCAAGCAAGCTTAATGTTTTATTGAGACTTCTGTTTTCTGTCGTTGATTTGATTAAAAGAATATGCTGCCAAATATTCTTTTTAATTTTAAGAAGGTAAAATAAATAATTCTGATCCAATATGACGTTTATTAAAACTCCGTTAACAAGAACGTTTCTAGCTCTCAAGCTGGTAATATCTGGAGTCCAATATTGCCAAAAACATTTCTTAGAAACTCAAATCTCCTGGATAACTTAAATTTATCAATTTAAATCATTTTTTCTATTACAACACGGTGTGCCTGAAACAGGCTTTACTGACTTCGGCGACCACTCCAAATTTTTCGACAATAGTCGATTAGTGTAGTAATACAAAGCATGTGTGAACAATTTTAAAATTTTTTGCCAAGCCGTTTTGAAAAAAGTGCATTTAAAAATTAAAAATGGAAAATTTCGAAATAAACATAATTTTCTACATTAATAATACTCATTCAATTTATTTAAAAGATATTTACATCATATGTATCCGATATTATTGCCACTGTCTATAATAGTTTAGGTGAAAATCATTAATTTGAGACGTGGTAGAAGTCTGTTGGTGCTCTGGAACCAAGATCGTCTAGAATTTTCTTTAAAAAATGATACTGAAGGATTTAACTTCTAGTTTAGTAATCTAATATGAAGATGTTTTCTCATCGAGGTATAATTTTGTTAATTATGTCAAAATAGTAATATGATTTATCTGTAGTACAACATTTAATGGCTCTTTTTTGAGATAAAGAAATAGCTACTTCAGATGGTTTTTTGTCGACAATTTTTTTTTCTTAATGTTTTTTTTTTAATAAATCACATACTAAATAGTCTTTTTCTTTCAGAAGCAGAGTATTTTTTTAAATTTTCGAGATTATTTGAGCGACAGCAAAAATGAGGCTTTCCTCATGTCAATTCCATAGTACATTTTGAAAAATACTAAAACTATTTCTTTTGATTTTTGATTCACTATTTAAAAAATTATTATATCCTAGTTTTCGCGTTAAATCAAACAAACTGCATTCACATAATTTTGCTACTTGAGACCTCGTATTCCTATGCTTTAAATGTTGAATAATCAGGTAACTCAATGGATTTAATTGTTTAATTTTTTTAATAGCCTCATAAACTAGGATTTTACAAGAAGTGTAAATTACTGTGGGAAGGCGTTTATCGTCTGAGTAAAAATTTATGACTTTTAAAATATTATCTTTTAAAGATCCAGCAATTTCATTTATCGAATGTTTTTTTTTTTAAACGTAATAAACATAATTTTTCTTGATTTTTTCATGAGTAAGGGCGCTATCTTTACGTTTTTTTAACATTTTGTTGAATTAAATAATAATTAATATACTAAGGCAAAGAAATTGTCTGTTATGTTATTTTTTACAACTTTATACCTAGCCAACTGAAATTCAACTAATAACATTATTGACCTCACTCAATTTAAAATCTAGCATACGTCTATCACATGCACATTTATACAATGTCGAAAAAATTAACTTTGATTTTTGATCTCAAATTTAAAAAAAAAAATCTTATAATTACCATAATTTTAGTTCCAGAGCACCAAGAGACTTCTACCATGTCTCAAATTAATGATTTTCATGTATACTATTATAGACAGTTGCAACAATACTACATAAATATGATGTAAATATCTTTTAAATAAATTCAAGGAGCATTATTAACGCAGAAAATTATGTTTATTTCTAAATTTCCCATTTTTTAACACACACACCGTGACAAGAATTGACAAAAATGTGTGTGTATGAATATTAGCTCTCTAACTTAATGGAGAAAAATCTCTAAATTTATAATTAAAAAAGCATTGTACAGTTAGCTTTCTTTAAATAGGGGTAAATTATCACTAATAAAAACACTTTTACATTTTAATTTGCCCTCCTGAACTAAGCATAACGAATAAATGAAAAATATCTAGGTGTTGAATCGTAAAGGTTTAATATCTTCAATCCGAACTCTGCATGTCTTCGAATAAAATGAAATTAGAACTTTAACCAAAATAAACTGACGGCACAGTACCATAAATTAAATTTTGTTTTATTAGTCGATTTAGTTTAATTTATTCTAAAATTTAACGTTTTGGATTTCCGTGCTGGTTTAGCTATAAAAGTAGTTAATAGTCAAACTGAAGAGTATCATAAAATTACTCAAGTACGAAACATTCAGAGGCAAATAAGTCTAAGGGGGACAAAAATGTCTGATGTCAAGTTATGTTGCAATGGAGATAAACTTAATTATAAATAGCCAGTCAAGTGCAAGTTGAACTTGCGCAATTAGTGTTCCGTACGTTGATTGCTTTTAAAATAAAAATTTTTGTTACGGAGGTATAAAATGATTAATGACGTCACAAAACACATCCCAAATGAGTTTTCAACAAAGTTTGTGTCCGATCTTTACTGAAAACTGATGACCTTGAAACTTTTTTTTTATATACCAGGTAAATTATGAAAGGTAATGCACTCGTGATAATTTTCCAGAATTTTTTCAAAATTTTTTGATCGGTACTTTTTAAGATAAAGGGAGAATAGGGGTTTTTCCGCGATTTTTTAAAAATAATTCAAAGAAAAGGGTGCGCAATTATTACATTATATATTGTAATGTGTTTTTTACTTGCCCGATTTTTGTGGCGTCTTTTTATACCCTGTGAAAATTGTTTTTCCCACGCTTGGGCACAATTTTCTTGCAACCTCTTTTTAATTTCTGAGAATGAATTGAGTGAATAATGATTTTAAAAGAACTAAAGAAATTAAACAAACACTAGCTCAGTTTTCCTTGGTAGAGAAATATGGGTAAGAGATAATTGTTATACGTCTTTTTGGAATTATTTTCTATCAGTTGTACAAATTTTGGGCACCATTCATTTTAAAATAGAAAGGATCTAACTTCAGTTAAAAAAATGAAAAAATACTGAAGTGTTTTACGGGTATTACTAAAAAGAATTATTCTAGTACAACTTTTCTTATCCTGAAAAGAAAAATAGGTATTCAGTGAGACACTAGCTTTAATCAACAAAAAAAGAAAAATTTATTCATGATTTAAAATAAAAGTTCCAACCTTTGCAGTTTTAAGGAATACAAAAAAAAAGTCTAGCCTAAAAGTAGTTTTTATAAATTAGAGTCCCTAAATCAGAGATTTTACTTCTAAATCTTGACTACACCCGAAATCGAAGAGTCGTGATTTTCACTTCGCGATTTTTCAGTTCAAATTGCTGTTAAAACACTTATTTGCGGGGAATATATTTATTGATGTATGTTCTGGTAACTTACGGTCTTCCTATGGGCTTCTAGGCCTTCAATGCAACACAAAACCGATTTCACACTTTTGAGAAGAGCCTACTTTAGCTACTCCATTTAGAAAACACACAAAACCCACTACGGCTTTATGAAAAAAAAAACCCGTGCTTAACTTGGCTCTCGTAGATATTGTCGTAAGCCTCTACTGCGGCTCGGTGGAAAATTAGCCTTTGCGGCTTGATGTTACTAAGCCTGGCGGCGGCTCGATGGTACTCAGCCTGGCGGCGGCTCGGTGTTCTAAGCCTGGCGGCTCGGTGGTACTAAGCCTGGATTCGTGTCCTCCGGACCCTTAAATAAGCCGTGGGCACGCTGTCTGTAATATGGCGACGCCGGAACCAAAACTCCGGATACAAACATTTGACCAATCCCGGCGTATCGATAGATTCGGTCGCAAACCCGCACAGCACACTATATAACGAGCGGCTAAGAATTTCTGATTAATATACCGCTCGATACAAAAATGAAAAGAAGTACATTATTAAGAGAAAAATCAGTAACATTATATGGTCTTAAAATCTAGGAAAAAATGAATGTTACATTACCCCCTTCCAAAAAGAATTAGACTACACTAGTCTATTAAACTAAGGCTACTTATGAAGAGGTACAAAGTGGTACACTATCACTTAATACTAAGGTCAGAACTTAAAACAAAATTACAAACTTCGGACCTAACTACTAGACTTAATTCAATTAAGCACTAATATTAAGTACAATGAAAACCAAATGAAAATTTTTGCATGTACACAAGAATCTTATAACTAGACTTAACTTAATTAAGCACTAAGGTTAAGTACAGCAAAAAAGTAAATGAAAATCCTTGCATGAACATAAGAAATACCTGTTCAAAGTAACAGTCGCGGTCTTCTTATATAAAAGAATCAGCTCTGTTATTGTTACCAAAACAAAAAAAAAATATAACTTTGTCTAGACTCTTGTCTAAATCAAAAAAAAATGAACTGAAACAAAGTATGAACACCCCCTTTAAAATATTTTAAGGATTGTCTGAGAATTTTCTATTTCAGCAAAAGAAATTTATAAAAATTCTTAAATAAAGAAAAACAAAAAAATAAGTGATTCTAGTGCAAACACTAACACTAAAAGGAGAAAGTCTTGTAAGACCATTTAGCACAAGGCTGCTAAGAAAAACATCTGGATGAAAATCCAGACAAACGCTCGGAAAAAATCGCCATCAATGCTCTAGCTCACCGCTAAGAGAACATTCTAAAAAATCGCCATCAATGCTCTAGCTCACCGCTAAGAGAACATTCTAAATCTAGTATCACTACTAGTCGCGCAATATCGACGTCCTAAGACATCTAGACATGCTAAAATCGCCAGGGAAAACGCTCTGGTTGATCGCCAGATAATCGCACTCTATAACGCAATGTCGACGTCCTAAGACATCTAGACATGCTAAAATCGCCAGGGAAAACGCTCTGGTTGATCGCCAGATAATCGCACTCTATAACGCAATGTCGACGTCCTAAGACATCCAGACATGCTAAAATCGCCAGGGAAAACGCTCTGGTTGATCGCCAGAAAACACGTCAGCTCATCGCCAACAAAACACTCTGGTATATCGCCAGAAAAAACCTCGGCTCCTCGCCAAGAAAACATTCTGGTACATCGCCAGAAAAAACCTCGGCTCCTCGCCAAGAAAACATTCTGGTACATCGCCAGAAAAAAAAGCCTCGGCTCCTCGCCAAGAAAACACTCTGTAAATAGTCCTCGACTACACAAAGTCTGCGTTCTAAAAGAACAATCTCGCCATTAACATAGTGAACAGCTATAAAAGCTAACAATATCACTATAGGCACAGTGAATAGCTACAAAAGCTAAAATTCACTCTAAACACAGTGAATAGCTATAAAAGCTAAAATTCACCAAACTGAATGATCCTGCTTCAAAAAGCAATGTTCACAAAGAACAGAATGATTAGTCCACGCGCAACTAACATTCAAGGAAACATTCCTAGCATAACTATGTGGGACAGCAAGTCTCGAAATAGGACCTCCCTAAAGTCATAATCCTATATATAGGAGTCCATAAGCAAAACGACTCAAAATCACACATTTTGAGCACATGCCCTCAGGCAACCAACATACACTGAAATATTTACAGAAATATATACAGAAATATATACAGAAATACATACAGGTGTTCAAATCCCAAACTCTTGGTTATGATAACTCCATACTGAGCTTGGTGAAAGCTCTTAGCAAAAGCTAATCAAATCTTCGGCACATCGCACCAAAGTGACAAATCTGCCTAGGAACATGAGTCGGAAAAACGCTCTCCGTCATTCTTTAGGGTGTCTACACAGAGATATATGACTTAACCAGCATTGCGCTTCTTCAAGTTGCATGAAGAACCCTCGGGTGCTGGTCTTGCCCTAGAACAACAACGAAAAACATTCAATCCATCCCACATAACAGGAGACAAACACCTCACTACGATATACTGAAAGGTGGAGACAATAGAATACGGAAATGGTGACCCTGGTGTCCACCAACAAAAGGGAGTAGATTATAGCATCCACTAAACTAAAACGGTGTCTACTACACCACCATAAGTCAAAAAAAAAATTTAATCAATAGGGTGTTCCGAAACACACTACTGCCAACAGCCTGTCACCACTAATAGGCTAATTGGAGCTGAGGTCGACTACAGTAGCTAGGCTCTCCTTTGACTCAAATAGAAATAACCATTGAGTAACAAAACCTCTAAAGGTCCCAAAGGTCAAACGTTCACCCTCCATAGACTACCCTTCCAATCAGTCTGTTCCTCAAGAAGACTAACTTCCTGCCAAACGTCGTAACGGCATCTGTTAGCACCCGGTGCATCACAGCCTGTAAAAAAATAACTTATGGGATACAACCTAAAAGGTTTACAAGGTTGACTTAACCAAGTTTCTAACGGAAATTTCCAAACTACGAAAATGAGCTTAAAAAGCTACATGAAGCAAAAATTTCTCAATTTTCCGGTGGCAACGCAACAAAACTTTTGAAAACGACAAGAGCTTTTCCAGCTTAATCAGAAACAAGAAGAAAACATCGTTGACAGCTAAAAATATTCGATCATGGTGTTAATCGTCTCCCTAGACAATAGCCTCTAGAAGAAACTGCTACAGGTATCAGGCATAACCGTTTTCTGTCAGCCCAAACTTCTAGATTACCTCTTGGAAATCTAAAAATTCACTGCGCTTAGCCACTCTTGACAAGGTTCTCATCTCGGTATCAGATTTTGATCCTTTCTTTGTGAAACGCCTGTCTTACTCTGCTCTCATCTCCTGTAAATGATCAGCCTTTAGTTCTCCTGCAGGACTTCAATTTCCTATCAATCTGATAGTATACCGAAAAAACTCAACATACGCCTATGAGTCTATGCAAAAAAAATTTTTTTAAAAATTAGTGACTCAAAGGTAACGTTTAAACGGCCCTGAAAAGAATAGAGTATACCCTCAGTTTGTCAATTCAGAAGAAGATCTAAATCAAAATAATCCAAGTCTTAGACTTACTGGATAAACCATAATCAATTTACTCTTAATTGCTCCCAACATATACCACTAAGGTAATAGAAATCCACCCACTCGGGTAACAAACTTTGAAATTGCTCATAAAAATTTTGACTCTACATCACACTACACGAGCTACATCTTGCGCTTGTCCTAACTCAAGATCCCCTTGGATTGCCTCTAATCAAAATTTCGCTTCCAAGTGTCAAGAACTGGATATTATATGGGGTCATAAGCAAATCAAATCCCGCGACCACCGACATACCAGCCTTATGATAAATCCTGAGTGTGACTCCTTCGCAAGCTCGCTAAAACTGAGTCGATGCTAAACATCAACCACAATCAACCTAAGTTTGGGATATGGCCAATACCCAAAACCTTAGCATTAAACAATAAAAGTAAGCTATTCTCTGCTCAACTTTTATAACAGTCAAAAAAAACGAGGTTGTCACCTCTACAGAGCAACATCAAAAAAAATAAAGTAAAGCAATTAAGATAATGTAAATATAAATTATTCTTCTTCTGACAAACTTTCATTAGGGTTAGGTCCATTGAATGGTTTTAAGTCTTTAATATGCCATCGTCCTATTTTAGTCCCATCTAAATTAACCAAACCATAAACTAAGTCTGAAATCTTTTCTCTTATCACGCAATGCACATACTTAGGTACCAACTTAGATGTGAATTTATCGGCTGCACTGGAAAGAATTTTATTTTTTCGCCAAACGTGATCACCTATAATAAAGGCAAAATCCCTTTTTCTAAGGTTGTAAGACTTACTGTTCCGTTCATAAGCCTTATGTATCCTACTACGCACGTCGGTGAAATTAAAATTTACTAAAATTCCGAATTTTTGTGCAAAATCACATCCTAAAACCAAAGTATGTGATAGAGAAGGTACTACTAGGGCAGAGATTACTAAACAATGACTATTGCAGACTAGCGGCAACTCAACCGTACCTAAAACTTTTAGACGGCTGCCATCTGCAGTGGTAACACTTCTATTTTCGATATGGCATATTTTTATTCTTAAACGACTTAAAATTTTAATACCATTCTGACCTACTGAGGTATTTGCACGAGAGTCAAATAAAGCCGAGAAATGGACACTTAATAGATTTATCTTTATATGCGGTCTATTATCTAAATATTTATGCACGAATAAAGGAGATATGTGACCATTTGGAGAAGCAGGAGCTTTAACTTGAGAAGGAGGATTTTTATTAGACTTAAAAAAAATCAGAAACTTTTGTAACTATTTAGTCCAATCTGATCTAGTGGATTATTTCTTTACTTAAGATCCTCGTTGGAATCTTTCTTTTATCCGCGACCGGACGTTCTGAGAAAATACGACGGATTTTCATTTCATAGTCTAACTCATATTCTAGTAGGTGATTGACTTTAAAATTGAAGGCTTCCATGATAAATGAATACGATTTAAAAGAATTGTTTAAAAAGTCGTGAAAATATTTCTCCTGTGCTCCCAATAGTCAAAATAAAAATATGTAAAGGCACTTAAAATATGTAAACTTCTTTACCAACCATTTAAAAAATCTTCTACAATTTCAAAAAAATTTCTAAGTATTGCCTTGTATTAAAATTCTTTTACCAAATATGTTAAGAATTTTCAACAAAAAAATCTCCAAATATCGTTTCATATCAGCAAAGTATTTTTAATATTCATGCAAAACATCGGTGAGAAAAAAGTACAGTTTTTTCTTCGGTTAACCGCAAAATAAATCTAACACTGCAAAAATTAAAGTAAACCAGCACATCTGCTAATCTGAACTATAAAAGTAGCTTTTAAGAAAAAAGTAGGAATCTCTTATCTTAGAGTCGATTAACAAAATTCAAATATCTAAACCACCATCAGATAAATTGAAATAAATAATTCTACAAATTTCCTGCTTTTGTCTTATTGCTATAGTGTAGTTTCGTTTAATTAAATATTATGAAATAAAAATATCTGAAAAGTTAGAGCTTTTACTTTGTTCGAAAGCTAGTACACTGAACCCTTTAAAAAATAAAATTCCAAAAGCCCCGCGTTGACAGCGCTATTTTGTACTCTCTTGAAACTTGGTCGGTTTTTGCGGCGTCTTTTTATACCCTGTGAAAATTGTTTTTCCCACGCTTGGGCACAATTTTCTTGCAACCTCTTTTTAATTTCTGAGAATGAATTGAGTGAATAATGATTTTAAAAGAACTAAAGAAATTAAAACAAACACTAGCTCAGTTTTCCTTGGTAGAGAAATATGGGTAAGAGATAATTGTTATACGTCTTTTTGGAATTATTTTCTATCAGTTGTACAAATTTTGGGCACCATTCATTTTAAAATAGAAAGGATCTAACTTCAGTTAAAAAAATGAAAAAATACTGAAGTGTTTTACGGATATTACTAAAAAGAATTATTCTAGTACAACTTTTCTTATCCTGAAAAGAAAAATAGGTATTCAGTGAGACACTAGCTTTAATCAACAAAAAAAGAAAATTTATTCATGATTTAAAATAAAAGTTCCAACCTTTGCAGTTTTAAGGAATACAAAAAAATTCTAGCCTAAAAGTAGTTTTTATAAATTAGAGTCCCTAAATCAGAGATTTTACTTCTAAATCTTGACTACACCCGAAATCGAAGAGTCGTGATTTTCACTTCGCGATTTTTCAGTTCAAATTGCTGTTAAAACACTTATTTGCGGGGAATATATTTATTGATGTATGTTCTGGTAACTTACGGTCTTCCTATGGGCTTCTAGGCCTTCAATGCAACACAAAACCGATTTCACACTTTTGAGAAGAGCCTACTTTAGCTACTCCATTTAGAAAACACACAAAACCCACTACGGCTTTATGAAAAAAAAAAACCCGTGCTTAACTTGGCTCTCGTAGATATTGTCGTAAGCCTCTACTGCGGCTCGGTGGAAATTAGCCTCTGCGGCTTGATGTTACTAAGCCTGGCGGCGGCTCGATGGTACTCAGCCTGGCGGCGGCTCGGTGTTCTAAGCCTGGCGGCTCGGTGGTACTAAGCCTGGATTCGTGTCCTCCGGACCCTTAAATAAGCCGTGGGCACGCTGTCTGTAATATGGCGACGCCGGAACCAAAACTCCGGATACAAACATTTGACCAATCCCGGCGTATCGATAGATTCGGTCGCAAACCCGCACAGCACACTATATAACGAGCGGCTAAGAATTTCTGATTAATATACCGCTCGATACAAAAATGAAAAGAAGTACATTATTAAGAGAAAAATCAGTAACATTATATGGTCTTAAAAATCTAGGGAAAAATGAATGTTGAACAATATATTTTTGAACTCGTATTTTTACAGGCTTTCGTTTGACACCCCACTCGTTGACCTGTAATTCTTTTTTACTTCCGATTTCACGACCCTAAACTAACCCCTTAAGTCAACATTTAACTTTCAAAACTACATGGCTCTGATGAGGCCATCAATTCCTATATTAGTACCAAATTTCAACTTTCTATGTCTAGTTCCGGAGAAAATCGGGTGTAACAGACGGACAGGCACCAAAGTGATTTTATAAGTGTTCCGTACGGAATACTATTAAAAATGAATTATTATCGATTTGCTTCAAAGGTTTTAGAAGAATTTAGAATAATTAAGGCTAAACAATAAAATCACGAATTGCTAGTATTTCAAAAAAATTGCTGCTACAAACAAATTTTTGATTACCTTATCAATTCTTAAGCTACAGAATACAGTTCCCAATTTTCACGTTTTTAGCATTTTTGTATCTCCATTATTTTAAAAGTTAGAAGAAAGATCAAAACTAATTCTTGTATAGTCAGAAAAATCGTTGGTATAGTCAAATTTACTCCAGCAGCTCTTTGAAATTTTAAGATCGTTTCGCTAACTAAGTTAATATCAACACGAACAATGATCACAGATTAAAATTAAAAACCGGTCGACCAGTGATAGACGTCGACTCAGTTTCGGTCTGGTAACTAGTAGTGACATATATGGAATAGGGCCTCTATCTTTATTTAAAATATTTTTTATTTTATAATTCCAACTAGCCGTTCCCGCGGCTCTGTTCGCGTGGACTTAATTTACTATTATCGTCACTGCTTATTCCTTATATTACCTAACATAATAAAATATATCCTATAACCTGGCGAGAGAACGTATGTATCTTATACAAAAAACACATAAATCGGATAAGCGGCTCTTCAGTGCTAAGCGCACTAACGGACAGGCTGACAGACTGACAGACAGACAGAGAGATATTGCGTTTTATATATATATTACACATTTTTTTTTTTGATAAATGTTAAGTTAAGAATTAAAAAAAAAACCGTAAATCGGATAAGTGGCTCTCGAATGATGAGCACACTAACGGACAGACAGATAGACAGAGAGATGTTGCATTTTTTATATATTATACACATTATTATTATTATAAAAAAAGTTCTTCTTTCTCACATTTGGTCAATGTGGTTCCATGTTTGGCTGACGGGCGCAAACCAAGTCAGCACAAACGCATTACCATTGTGTATTAAGGAATGACCTGACAATGTTACATGTTTTCAAAATCACTGACTTCTGAATGTTTTTGTGTATGTTTGTGTTGAATCTTAATTGTACTAAGTGTGGGGTGAATGTTGTTGGTGTAAGGCCTGTGGCTGATATAATGAGGGGGACAGTGATGACCTTTTCTTGTTTCCATAGCCTCTTTATTTCCGTTGCAAGGTCTGTGTATTTGGAAATTTTTCTGTGTATTTCGTTTGGATGTTTGTGTCGTTGGGGACAGCTATGTCAATTAGATAGGTGACTTTTTCTTTTTTGCACTGAAAAGTAATATCGGGTCTGTTGGCGGAGACTGTTTTATCTGTATGGATACTGATGTCCCAGTAGAGTTTGTAATCTTTATTTTCAAGTACGCATGTTGGTGTGTATTGGTAGTAGGGATCTGTGTTTTCTATGAGCTTGTATATTGTGGCTAGTGCCTGGTGAACTACTTTTGCCGCTGAGTCATGTCTAGCTGTGTATTCCGTTCCAGCTAATATTTTACATCCGCTTGTTATGTGTTCGATCGTTTCTTTCTGCTGGTGGCATTTTCTGCATCTGTCTTCTGTAATAGTTGGGTCTTTAATGATATGCTTTTGGTAGTTTCTGGTTAATATGACTTTATCCTGGATGGCAAGTAAGAAGCCTTCTGTTTCCGGGAATAGCTGCCCATCCCGTAACCAGGTGTATGATTGTTTTTATTTACGTGGTCTTGTTCTATGTGGTATCTGCGTTTTCCGTGGAGTGTTTTTTCTGACCACGTTTTCATCTTTTCCTGTTGTAATTGGGTGTGACTGTGTGTATCTGCTGGGTGGTCTACCTGGGATAAGTCGAGTGGAGTATAGTTTTTGTCTGCTTTGACCGTTGCTGTGTGGAGGCTGGTTTGCTTGGTGTGAAAAAATTTCCTAACTGCTTGTATTTGTTTTGTGTGTAATGATCTGATGTCTATAATTCCTCTTCCTCCTGCCTTCCTCTAGATGGTAAGTCTTTCTTTGCATGCGTTGGGATGTAATTTCCTGTATTTGGTGAATTGAGATCGTATAAGGATGTGAATATTTTCTATGTCTGTTTGTGACCATTTGATGATACCAAATGAATATGTGAGTATAGGTATAGCGAACGTGTTGATGGCTTTAGTAAGATTCTTAGAGTTGAGTTTTGTTTGTAAAAGTTTCGTCAGTCTGTTTTTGAATTCGATTCTGAGCTCTGTTTTAATGTGAGTGTGGTTGAGTTTGGTGCTTTGTTGGAAGCCTAGATATTTGTATGTTTCTTTGTCGAACATGTTATCGAGTGTTTCATTGTTGATGGTTTCTGTCTCATGGTGGTACTTCCATTGGCCTTTGTTGATGTGGAGCACTTTGCATTTACTTATACCAAATTCCATATTGACATCTAAGGTGAATATTTCTGTGATTTTGAGGAGTTCTTTCAGCTGTGTTTTTGTGGCAGCGTACAGTTTTATGTCATCCATATATAGGAGGTGGTTTATTTTATGTTGATTCACTTTTTGGTGTCTGATATTGAAACCATGCTCTTTCTGTTTAGTATATTTGAGAGTGGATTGAGACAGAGGCAAAACCATAGAGCGTTAAGCGAGTCTTCCTGAAATATACCCCGTCTGATGTACAGCTCTTCTGTTTGGATGCGTTCGGTTTGTGTTTCTAGGCGTATTTTCGTTTTCCATGTTTTCATAATTTGCGCGAGAAATTGCCTGAGATGTTGGTTGATTTTATAGATTTCTAGGGCCCTGATTAACCAGCTGTGGGGTATGGAGTCGAAGGCTTTTTTATAGTCTATGTAACCGATATGAAGGTTTCTGTGTTCTTTTCTCGTCTGTCTCATAATCACGCTATCTATGATCAGCTGTTCTTTGAATCCTCGACTATTTTTCCTGCATCCCTTCTGCTCTTCTGTGAGAATATTGTTGTCTATTAGGTGTTGTTCTATTTTCTTGGAAATTGTGGCTGTGATGATCTTGTATAGGGTTGGAAGACAGGTGATAGGTCGGTAGTTTGACGGGTTTGTGGTGTCTGAACTTTTGGGCTTGATGTATGTTATTCCTTGTGTAAGAAAAGTGGGGAATGTGTGTGGTTGTAAAATGGCTTTGTTGATTTGGTGTGTGAGTGCTTCGTGTGTGGTGGTAAACTGTTTGTACCAGAAGTTTTGTATATTGTCTATCCCAGGGCATTTCCAGTTGATACACATTATTATTATTATTATTATTATATAACCTGGCCAAAGAACATATGTATGAATTAAAAAAAAAAAACACTTAAATCGAATAAGTGGTTCTCGAGTGCTAAGCGCACTAGCGGACAGACAGACGTTGCATTTTATATATATTGCATTCTTTGTTACATGATATTGTTCCATATTTAACGGTTTTGGGCAGCATATTGCAAGAGAATGAGCTAGTGACAAACTTTTTTCCGACTAGATTCACTATTATCGTTACTGTTTATTTCTTATATTACCTAACGTAATAAAATATATTCTATAACCTGGCCCGAGAACATATCGTCGATACAAATGCGAAGTATCGAATATGAAAAAACACATTTTTCATTTTCGACCTATAATGGTTGCTCTTGGACTGATGTACGTTATGGCAAACTCTCGAATCTAAGTTCACTTTGTGGAAGGTCGAATGTGCCGACTATTTGACTTTGTCCAAAAGCAAAGTAATGAATAAAAATTTCGTTAGTCTGCATTCGTTATTGTGAACAAATTTTTTGAACTGATCTGTTCCAAAATCTCGAATGTGCCACATTCGCGTTTTTGATTTTGTTGGAATAAGAAGAAAATCAAATTTCCATAATGGGAAAGTATTGAATATATGTGTTTGCTGTGGTAATTTTTTTTGTAAACTCAAATAATGTTAATGCAGACTATCGATAGTGGCATATTCAATAGTTAACACTTTAAATATTTGGGCAACCGTTTGCCTACTAATGATGTAAAGTATTGAATAAGAGTGATTTTGCTGTGTACACAGAGTGTTTTCCAGGAATGTTTCTGATAAAAGGTTTTTACTTTTATACTCGGAATATAATAATTCTCGGAAACAAATTAATTTAGTGTTCTTAGATACACTTCCTTTTTTATTTAACCTGATTGTGTTCCTCTACGATTTCCTCTACTTCACTCAGTTAACTGCTATGACAACTCGGCGCGCATTATTTTTGCTTTCTCTGAAAGAGGCAGTTTTTGATGGAAAAGGGGAAAATAATAAGTTACTATCTCCTTCTACGAGTACAAAACCTGACGAATTTCAAGCAACTGAGTTCGGTAAGTGTCTTTATTTACATAATTAGCATGATTGATACAAAGAAGTAAAAATTTAAATAAACTTTTAACGAACTGTGCAGATAATTTCAATGTTGATTTTTTATTCATTAAAAATGTAATAACACAATGGATTTTTCTATTGTAGGGAATTCAGAAGAATATGAGAAAAACGATTTGCATCTAACTTTTGATAACAATATTGTGGTGACGGATAAAGAGCCGGGTCAAGACAATGCATTCAATATTTTAAATAAAGGTAAAAGCTTTACCAATGATTCTGGATTACAATAAAATAATTGTCTGTATGGAAACAAAGTAAATTTTTCCTGAATTTCGTTTAACTTCGTTTTTCTTTTTTCTGCAGATTTACATTTAAGTTCTGATGATTCTGATCTTGATCCGGATTTCCAATATGATTGCTCAGTTACCGATTCATCAGACTCAAGTGAAATTAGCATCAATAACCTCCAAGGTAAATGTGAATAACTATTATCATTCATAATATTTGTAACAAACATTTTTTTTAAATTTGTTACTAATTATAGTTTTATAATGCCTAATTCATTTTGATTTGTTGCAGGAGGTAAAAATAAGAACTGCAAGACTCCTAAAACGTCTCAGCCAAAAGAAGCCGTTGACAGAAGCCAAAATTTGGAGGACATCAATTTAGTAAGTTGTTCTACTAATAATTCACGTGGTGGCTCTGGAATTTTAAACACAACCTGTTCAACTACTCAAAACCCTTCATGTCAAACATCTATTTTAAACGTAGATGATGAACCTGAAAAACGACGCAAATCAGATCCACAAAAGTGGAAACGAAATTTGAACAGATCCCGCAGACTAAAAGGGGAAGAATACATTAATTGTAAGGGAAGGCACATTAGTGCAAAACCCATGCTCCCACCCCCATGCCGAAATTGTCCTAATCATCAATGTTCTGATAACTTCCCCGAAGAGGCAAGAAAGTTTATATTTGAAGAATTTCATTGTTTAAAATCCTTACAATCTCAACGGGAATATTTGATAAGGCATATAAATAAAGCGAATTCAAAACGAAAAACAGTATCTGGAGACTCTCGGAAAGCATTCACAAAAAAATACCACCTCAGTTTCAATGGCCAATTTTCCTGTTTGCAGTGACGATTAAAAACAATAAAAGAGGAAGAGAGAAACGCAATGATCCTGTGAATTGCTATCCAAGCAGATTGAGTATTTATGTTCAAAAGAAAAAAGACTTAATGAAACTGTGCAAACAGAATCTAATTCCAAGAGCCTACCACGAGTATTATGAACAACTTTTGGATTCTGACGAGCAGAGGGACTATTTGGACGAACCCGACGGCGATGAAGAAGATGAAAATAATATTATTTCATAAGTATAATTATCAATCCGCCTCCGTTTTATAGTAAGTATTCAGGATAATCGGGGATGAGGCGTAGAAAAGAAATAAGTGAAAGCAATTCCTTTTGTCAGGCTTTCGGCAAACTATGTTGCCTTCTTCAGGGCATCTGTAATAATTATCACATAAACAATTGTAATTTTTTTAGTAACTGATGAAAATTGTTTATGTGATATTATTACAGATGTCCTGAAGAAGGCAACATAGTTTGCCGAAAGCTTGACAAAAGGAATTGCTTTCACTTATTTCTTTTCTACGCCTCATTGCCTGAACACTTAGATGAAAATAATAAAACGGTCTAAAAAACTAAAATTTCTGATTTTTTTCTATTAAATTTTTTTTTTTATAACACCAATTTTCTACTTGATAATAAATTTTATTACTAATTTGTTCTAAAAATTATTAAAAAATAAAATAATATTTTATGTTTATAATTACTTTATTTTTTCTTTATTTAAAACCCTTATTAAAAATTTCTTATTTAAATTTTCCTATGAAAAATCCAACAGTTTTCTTCTAAAACTTATTTTAAAGCATTTAAGATAAAAAAATATTGCTTTCTAATTTTGAACGAATTGTAATTGAATTGAATTATTTAAAATAATACAATGCGAACTAACGAAAACGCCACATTCGGTAGTTTGCATTGAAAATTAAAGAAAAATATCTTCAATTAGAGAAAATCAAACTATCGAATGTGCATTAAATCTAATTAAAGTATATAATAAGATAAAACTTATCTAGAGTCATCTATAAGGTACCCAACTACTTATAATGGCATAGATAAAAAAAAGTTTGACAGTAAGCTCTGATTTAGAATAAACCTCGAAACAGTTTTTTTGGCTCCCCTGAAAAGTGGTGATTTTCACATTCGATACTTTGCATTTGTATCGACGATATGTATAAGTCTAAAAAAACACACGTAAATCGGATAAGTGGTTCTCAAGTGATAAGCACATTAACGGACAAACAGACAGACGGACTGAGAGACGTTGCATTTTATATATATTATAGATACCTCTGTATGTGTCTAACATTCAGATGCAATATTTGTTAACCTTTAATTTTGTAATGTTCAAGAGGCTGGGCGCCTAGCGGCCTATCTAACTTAGGCTAAATTCTTTTTAAACCTTGACTCGACCTTCTACTTTTTATCATAATCACCACAACTTATCCTGAATATTCCGCTATTTCTACATTCAAGGATATTATCCTTTGGAGTTTATTTAAAAAGAAATTAACTTAGAACTGTAATCTGGCAAATTTATTATATTCACATTGAAATGAATCGTTAGGAATATATCTGTCTGTTAGGGTATCTTTCCTGTAAATATCAGATTGTAATTTATAATTATTTTTGCTAACTAAAATATTTCCCAGAAGTAACTGTTGTTCTCAATTTTGCAAGTAAATTTATCGTATCAGGTATGTAATTTTGATATAAAATCATCTATATTTGATTTTAGGTATCGAAAATCCCAAATCATATTTATATTTATACAATACCCTTATTTCCAGTTTCAGTCGCAGTTTCAACATCTCTTTATTGTTCAAAGTTTAGTTACAAGATTACTTAAATTTCTAACTATTATAAATATGGTGTCCTTAATTAGTGCACTCATGATTAGATTAATAAATTTCCGAATAAATATACAAAATCTTATTTTCATAATTCTGCCCTAAATAGTTATAACTGAAAGTCTTCGTTAAATGACAATATCAAGAATTTGTTTGTTTTTTGAATTAAACTTGTTTTTGTTCCTATTATTTACAGCTGCATGTATAAATGTGCACTGCATTTTATAATTCGCTCTCTCTCTCCCTCTTTAAACAGAGTACGGTTTTGCGTAGTGTCGCTGTTCCGAACATCAATCGATCAACAATCCCAAAATATTTAATTAATTAATTTGATTTTAGATGGTGTGAGGTTTTAGTCAAAATAAAAATACTAGATTATTTTATTATGAGTTCAACAAATTTACCTAAATTTTTCAACCATTCAAAAATCTGTTTATAGCATTATTGCCATAAAGTAGTACATTGAAAACAAAAATAGTACCTACAGGTTAAAGTAATAATTTGTGCCAAGGATTTATTTTATTTTTAAAGAAAATATATTCATTTAATTTAATCATAATATTAAATATCTACGTAGGACAAGATTATTTGGTTGAACTCTAAGCATACAATGCAGCCAACATATTGCAAATCGAGTTGGACATAGATGTTAAAATGTTTAAACTATGCAATGTTTTGCTGGACTGATAAGTTTACGTCGCGGCGAAAATCCTTAGTTACATGGCTATATCTAAATAGGTCGCTGCAAAATTTTAAGGGACTCGACAGGCAGTTCTATTATTTATAGTCTCATAAATTTTGTCTATTTTGTAGTCAATTTATCATTGATTTTATGGCGAATATCTCAGATATTTTTACCACTATGAAAAATCTAATGTTCATTATGACGTTGGTTAGATTATTTGTAACTGTTTAAACGTTTTATTAAGGTTATTTATTGGCCAATCATATTTGTAAGTTTCAGGTATGTTATATTTTATATATTAAATGGAAAATAAAGTCAGCATTTTCTTCTATAATAAAATTAATTAATGGTAATAACTATGGGTTTTTCAATTAACTTGTGACTTTAATCTAGAAATCGAAGTTATTTTATTATTGCGAAATAAAATTAGTGGTCTCTTCCCTGTGGTTGAAATAAAGTGGCAGCTAACTTAACATTTACTGTGGTCAAGAAACATTCTTCAAATTGCGGCATTTGTGACGTTAGGCTTAAAAAAAGGTTTTTTTGAGTTGTTGACATTTGTATAAATACTTTTTACCGAGGAGTTTTCCGAAAATATGAGACCTTTACTTTAGTTCCCATAATCAATCTCTTTCCGAAGCATATTCGAGAGCGTGGTAGATCCTTTGCAGCTTAATCTAATCGACTTACTCGACACAAAGGTTCCCACGCAAAATAATTTTACCTAATTTTTCATAAAAAAAATTCGCATTTGTATATCTTATATTTTATCTTTATTCCAAGTAATTTGTTGTTAAGTATTTAAACTTACAATAATGACGTATTAGTCAAGAAAAATAGAATAGATGAATGAGTAATTTAATTTGTTTTTTAAATTATTATTTTGGTTGATTTCGTCTACATGTAAAGCAATGAAATGGATATATTTTATGTTTTATTACTTTAAGAATTACTATATATATTACGATTAATGCCTACAAGACCAAAATTTCTTAAGAAACCATATTTTACATTCGAAAAGTTTCCTTGAATAATAAAATAAAACAACTCTTTCATTAGAAATTTTTAACTCCTCGGTTATATACTTACTAGCCGTGCCCGCGGCTCCGCTCGCGTGGACTTGATTCACTACTATCGTCACTGCTTATTCCTTATGTTACCTAACGTAATAAAATATCTGCCATTATTTCCCCTTGTCTTCCATTATTTCTCCTTATCTCCCTTTATCTCTACATAATTTCCATTATCTAGGCTTATCTCTGCTCATCTCCCATTATTTCTCCTTATCTCCCATTATTTCTCCTTATCTCCCATTATCTCACCTTATCTCCCATTATCTAGGCTTATCTCGACTTATCTCGCAATATTTCTCCTTCGCTCCCATTATTTCCCCTTATCTCCTTTTATCTCACCATAACTCCCATTATCTATACTTATCTCTGCTTATCTCCCATCATTTCTCCTTATGTCCCATTATTTATACTTATCTCCCATAATCTCACCTTATCTCCCATTATCCAGGCTTATATCGAATTATATAGAACATATGCATAAATTTATAAAAACACGTAAATCGGATAAGTGGTTCTTCAGTGATAAGCGCACTAACGGACAGACAGACAGACAGGCAGAGAGACAGGCAGACAGATAGACAGAGAGACGTTGCATTTTATATATATTATAGAAATAATAAAATATATATCTATAACCTGGTCAGACAACATATGTATGAATATAAAAAAACACGTAAATCAGATAAGTGGTTCTCGAGGGATAAGCGCACTAACGGACAGGTAGACAAACAGAGAGACATTGCATTTTGTATATATTATAGATATAGATTATTATTATTATATAACCCGGCCAAAGAATATATGTATGAATTTAAAAAAAAAAACACGTAAATCGGATAAGTGGTTCTCACGTGATAAATGCACTAATGGACAGACAGACAGAGAGACATTGCATTTTATGTATTATAGATTATAGATTATAGATATTCTCTGCTACATAATATTGTTCCATATTTAATGGTTTAGGCTATGTATTGCAAGGGAACGCGCTAGCGGCAAACTTTTTTCTGAATTCATTCACTATTATCGTCACTGCTCATTCCTTATGCTACCTATCGTAATAAAATATAGCCTATAACCTGGCCAGAGAACATATGTACGTTTTTAAAAAAAAAAAGCGTAAATCGGATAAGTGGTTTTCGAAGGATAAGCGCACTAACGGACAGTTAGACAGACAGAGAGACGTTGCATTTTATATATATTATAGATTATAAATAATATAAGGTCGAATATTTAGGAGTTGAAAATAAGGCTTTAAGTTATGGTCAAAATTGTATAATAGATGAATTGTGGATTATTAAAAAAAGCAAACTGAACTGGATTATGGCATAGCATCAATATACTAATAACTCTAGTTGAATAGGCAAAAGTGAAAATAACAAAAAATCCAGAAAGTAATAAATTTTCGAATAATTAAACAAAAACTTATTTCCTGTTACTTCTTTTTTAATTTGAAAAATTTTATAATTCTGCTCTAAATAGTTACGAGTATAACTGAAAGCCTTCGTTAAATGACAATATCGAGCATTTGTTTGTTTTTTTTTCAATTAAACTTGTTTTGTTCCTATTATTTACCGCTGCATGTATAAATGTGGACTTCATTTTATAATTTTTATTTAGATTACAGTGGCGGTAAAATAATTTAAAAAATAAATTATTGTTTGATAGTTTTAAAGTTTTACGTAAATTCATTTTATATACGTTTGTACGAGCTACGGCTAACTTTAATCCTCCGAGAATGAAATATTGTATTAGTAAAGATTCACACTACCAAGTTGTTACATTTTTTCACATTCCTAGATCAATCACTAACAACACATTTTCCTATTTCCATTGGTCTGTTTGTAGACCGATTTGCAATTTTTTATGTGTAAGGCAAAGAAGAAACTCATTTTCGAAAACCTTATCGCTTAAATAATGTTTTGTTAGATTTTATTAGCTATACTAGATTTGAGTTTATTCTTGTTTCAATTTTGAGCTGAATTACTATTGGGTAAGAAGAGGAGGGTGATCTATTTTAAGGAAGTTCAACATAATTCACAGTTATTAACTTTCAATACTTCCATCATGTTATCATTACGATAGCTGAAGTAATATGAGTGGGAACTGAGGAAACAAGTTTGTGTTTCCATTCATGTAATGCTCTGAAAACCACAAGATAAAGATTTTAATAGAAAATTATGTTTACACAATAATTTTGAGTTTAATTTATCAATATACAACATATATTTATATAAATAAATTAAAATATATATAAAAACATAGACAAAGGAGGATATATAAGATGGT
The DNA here is from genome assembly GCA_019049505.1 of Pachyrhynchus sulphureomaculatus. Classification (NCBI taxonomy): domain Eukaryota; kingdom Metazoa; phylum Arthropoda; class Insecta; order Coleoptera; family Curculionidae; genus Pachyrhynchus; species Pachyrhynchus sulphureomaculatus. The sequence goes on along the minus strand of CM032449.1, from coordinate 116,322,719 downwards.
TTTACAAAAAGAATTTTAAAGTAATCTTGAAGGAAAAAAAAACGTGTAAATTCATTCGTCTCTGTTCTAAATTAACTAGTGGTATACCTAGTAAAATAAATAAAAGCCATATATATATATATATATATATATATATATATATATATATATATATATATACAACTATATTCGTATATATCCAGTTCAGTTTCTGTCTTTGACAAAAACAAAAAGGTAAAAAAAAAAAAACGTGCGGCTCAAAATGTGGCAGAAATTGATATTTTATTCGTTATATAGGGAGAACAGTAAATTTTATATCCGTTACTTGAATGTAAACTGCAGTAAAATTGAAATACGAGATTGGAGAAAAAACTGAAAAAAAAACTGGCAGAAAAACCGAAAAAAAAATACGATCTATGAGCAACGAAATTTCCTTAGTATATCAGTAATAGATAGTTGGTAAATATTTACAAGTGGAGCTCCAGCCCTAAGCGACTTCAAAAATTTTTCCGTATATTAAGAGCCTTTTTTTATATAAAAATATTATATTTGAGGTTAATAAATTTTATTTACATTTGTTAAAAAAATGCGATATTTTTAAAAATCCAAAAATATATAATTTTATCTATAAATGAAATAGGTTTTTTATCATTATATTAGATTGTTATTATTATTACTTGTTAAATAATTCTTTATGGCAACAGTGAATTCATACACTCACATGGTATTATGTGGAAAATGCTGACTTAATAGAAAATCTACATGATATTCGCGACGACCATATTTGAGCATTCTCTCACGAGCATCTCGCCATAATTTTGCCAATATTTTGAGTGCATGCCCCTGAATCAGGATCAATAAAGTTGTAGGAGTGGTTGACAGTAAGTTGCTTGTAACCTGAAAAAATAAATATATGTGTAGCCTATATGTAGGTATGCATGTATGTATGTATATGAGTGATCAGTTAGATGTATGTATAGTTCAGGTTAGTTTAGATTATATAAATGTGTCTCTCTCGCCTTAAAACTTATGTTTAAAGCCTTAGAAAAGATCCTCAATACGTGCGCTGGAGCCTCACTTGTAAATATTTACCAGATACTTTTTTAAATTTATCATAGTATTTACCACTTAGGCAATATTTATTTGTAAAGAATATACAGATTTTTGATCATTAGATGTGTCATCATATGATGTACACTTTAATGTAGTACACAGTCTAGAAAAAGCCCTAAAAAGGCTAAACATATATATCGAGTTTCTCTAGAATAAAAAATACAGAAATATTGAAAACTAAAATTGTTTAAATTTTACCTTTTAAATATTTTAGCAATGCTTCACATAAAACCAACTACTGAAACCATTCAAATTAATATATTAAAGTTGATTCATTTCAAAAACAAAGAAATAATTAACTCGCTAATTTTTAAAGCAGATTTCCACAGGTTACAGAGTTGGTAAATATAATCCTTCTGTATTTCTTCTTGGTCAATTGACAAAGTAATGCTGACGTTTCACCGATCATTCTGCCGGCTTCTTCAGAGCTTATTCCGAGAACTGACTGTAAATTTAATATATAATATTAATATTTCAGAATAAAATTGGGAACAAAGAAATAAACAATTTTTTAGTCAGATTTTAAAGTAAAATGGCAACTTTTTCATGTTTTCTTATTCACAGTCTTAATTTACAATTAAATTGTTAAGTATAAAACTTTCACAATTGTTTTTGAGTTCATTTTCTTCGCATTAATCTAGTATTTCCCGGAATTAGGACAAGTTAGTTATTTTGGTAGTCTGAACTTTAGTTAAGTAATAATTCTGGAATTGTAATTGATCAAATAACAAGAGACTTTTTTTCAGTGCCATCAAAAAATATTCTTTATTTTCAGACCTTATTTATTGTAATGATTTAATAAATAATAAACTTATACGGAAAACAAAAAAAAATCTGCAAACAATTGATCAGCAGAACGGACAATGTAATTTTTCTCTTTGTTACGGTTATACAGGGGACTTTAAGCCTAAAATCAATAAATAGCCTGGATTTATCTGTAACCAAATGGAAATTTAATTTAAAGCAACCTATTTAGAATTCCGATGACATTCATCAAATAGCAATTTATTTTTTGTTATTTTTTATTTTATTAAAATGATTTTTTTTTATCTTGTTTTTGTTGTCTTTCTCACAACAGTTAGGCAAAATATTAATATGTGTAAAAACGGATGTCTAAGAAATTGTTAAACAAAACTTTAATTCTATTTAATTTCACCAGTTAATTTAAAAAAAAAAAATTCATGGGCATCTAATTCAAAACCGACTTTTTCATCTACTAAGTAGCAAGTAGAAGTGACCACTATTAACCATCGATTGTTTGTTTAAAACTTAAAGCGGTAAAAATGCATTTAAAATTACAAGAAAAATCGAGCTTATTTTTCTATATAATTGTAAATAAATATTTGTTTTTATCGAAAGAAATATAAAACCTTGATTAAGGCGGTAAAGTTACATTTGCTCCTACTGGTACAGAGAAGCGCCTCGACTGTGAAATACTTGGCACCACAAATCTGCTAAATGAGAAGAACTCATGGAATATTTTTGAACCTTCCCTTAGACGTTTGTTTTAGATATCCGACTACCAATCTGACTAAGCTAAAGAGATTTCTAATGTCATTTCGGTTCGTATAGAACCTCACATTCCTTTTTCGAAGACACGTTCTTCCAGCGGCAAGCCTTAGTTCTACCGAAAGTCCCAAGAAGCTGTTGCTTCTATACATCTTGCCTTCTTTATGCATACTTGGAACATGCAAAGAAATTACCGACGAAACCAAGGAGGTACACAGTGATAGAATTAAAACCAAACTTAATTCCAGGTCCTTTTGGTCAGTCTCTGAACTCATTAGTGAAAATTTCACTAAACCACCTATACTACGGCCATATAATACTATGTAATTACACCAGTTGAGAAAGCCAACTTGTAAGCTGAACTCTGTGTCACAGTTGCCTGTCGATTTCTAAGGAAAAAGACCATCCACTATTCCCATAGTGCTGTCAAGGATATCTGATACTGTTTTCAGACAGTGTATCGTAACAATTATTTTAATGAAGTTAGACACCAAGAAAGCTTCTGGAGCTGATGAAATACCTGCCATAGTACTCAAAAAATGCGGGAACGCGCTAAAACCAGTTTTCTGTAGACTTCCTAACCTATTCTGCAGGAAGGGATTATTTCCTGCTCACTGAAAATTAACTATAATTTAGCCGATACTCAAAAAAGACAAGAAGATTTTGCAACAACTATCGACCTGCTTTCAATAATATCGCAGCATCTTCTAAAACATCTAGAAGGATTCAATTTTATTAGCTACCATTAACGTAGCTTTCGTAAGCAAACATCAACAGGAAGGCTTCTAACTTACGTAATAACATATATGTTTAGAACAACGCAAATGAACACCATGGAGAATCTCGAGCGTGTGCACTTTATTTCTTTTTAATATTTTCTTTGTCAACGCCGTTGTGCCTCAAGATCCCAGACTGTCTCCTACTTTCTACATTTACGTTAACGGTCTGCTGGAAATTACCAAGAATCCAATCTAGGGCTTTGCAGATGACAGTACGCTTATTTCTTTATTCACTTTAAATGGTCGACCATCGATTGCTCATGCAAATATCAGCAGACATCCGGAAACTCTCCAACTTAACAAATACCTTGAAGAAATTCTATCTTGGAGTAACAGTAAGCAAACAGAATTAACCACTACAAAAGCCCGGGCGTCAGTTTTTTCTAAAGAAATTAATTCTGTACAAAGATGCACGCACGCGATATTGCTTGGGAATTTTCTTTTTCCTACAAGAGCCTCTAAAGTGCCCAGTGACAGACTAAGCTTACAAACAATCCACAGCACCGTTCGGCCGGGTCCCGACAGGTTGGAACTTAAATAGGTAAGATGAGATAGCTACTCCAGATATATGAAGATGAAGCTTATTCACGATTTGTAGATCGTCCCTGCAGATTGAAAATAAATCGTGCTTAGTGAGATCGAGACAATTTGATTACGAGGCCCTTTACGCAATGATGGCGTCTTAAGGAAAAGAAGTGTAGGAGAACATAAAATTTTACAAAAAGAGTTACTCTCCGAAACATTTTGAGTCCATTCGGAAGAAATTAAAATTCTTATTATATTTCTGTGTGATAAATCTACATTCTTTCATGTTTTGGTCAAGTATCTTGTCTTTCTTCTTCTACATTTTAGGCTATATTTAAAACAGTGCTTGGTTGTGGTCGATTTAAAGGAACGGGGATCATTGTACTAACATATGCAAATATTGTGGCGGACCTATTTATTTTTCAGTTCATCGATACTGTAGACAGTTGGCGCAGTTATAGTATGCACTAATGTATTGCTTACTAAATAATCTACAAGACGCTATCCAAAAGTTTCCGGATTAACGCTATATAACAAGAACGTAAAATAGTAATGACGCGCGCTCACTGGCGGCGTTAGTTACATTCTTAATAATGCTGCATTTAACTTGCCAGCTGGTTTAGTTTGTTCTGTATGCAAGTTTGCAAAAAGGTCTAATTGTGTCTCTCTGTGATATTTGCAATGAATGCGGCACGTTTAGGTGAAATTTTGTTTTACACTCGGGAAAATTGATACTAAAACGTTTGAAATGATTCAAAGAGCCTTTGGAGATGAAGCCCTGAGCGGTATACAAATTTTCAAGTTGCTTTCGTGATTTAAGGCCGACCGAACTTCGGTGGAAAACGACGAGTGTTCCGAAAGTGTTTCGACTGAAACCATGCGTCAAATCATTGTTCTAGTTACATTCGTAAAGACCATTATGGGACAATTCTGAGAATTTCTGATGAATTTTTCAATGAGTTTTGAACCTGAAAAGAAAGAAATCTCTATGCACATCATATATTGGTTTTAAGTGGAAACACATAAACTGTCCGGAGATCTACACCGTGGCGTTAAATTGCCATCTGAAGGGCTAGGAAGGTAGCTAATAAACCTTCTTAAGGGAACGATGCTCAGGTAACTAAGAGAGGGGAGCACAATAAGCCTGGAGAATGCAGTGTATAAATAGGAAAAATCATCTACCCCGTCTACAACCAACCAACCAACCAATGGTTATTGAACATGTTAGCGTATTTTAACGGAAGAATTACGCATGCATTGAATGGTGGCGAAGTTTTTCCTACCGTTCGTTCTATAAGCAACAGTTTTTGGCGAATAACTCCATGAGTTTCACGCCCTAACTCCCTTAATCACGTAATTTAACACGCTGTAACTTTGAGTTTTTTCTCCATATAAAGATGAAATTAAAGAGTGGCCGCTTCAAGACTGTACAGGAGATGCAGTGCGAATTGCTGGAGGGAGTGACAACATCCATCTACCAACACATGTTAGACCAGTGGAAAAAAAGATGGCTCCAGTGCATTCGGGTGCAAGGCGACTATTTTGAAGGTGATAGGAGTCCTGAAGTCAACAAATAACTACTTTAAATTTTATAGCGCTAATCCGAGAATTTGTGAATCGCACCGTTTTTAAAATATAGAAAATATGAAGCTCACAAAACATTTTATGTTTAATTATGTTTGTTAAAAGTTTGCAGTGCATATGACGTCTGGACAGTAGCATCACCTCGACCTACTTCCCTCCTTCGTTACTATTATTTTTCACTGATCGACTACTCCGTAGTCAAGAGATCTCAAAATTGTAGTAATTTAGTTTTTAATGATGAAATTTAATGTGGATTTTTAAATAATTTGAACTTCTTTACTCGTTTTTTTCGTATGTAAAATCAGAAAAGTTTTCTTCAACGGCTCAAATTTTTTAAATTACCTTAAAACATCATCAAATGAAGGCATGTCTAACTAATTACTAACTCTAAAATAGGCTTTTACATCTTAAAAGGCTGATTAAAATTACTTAAGCGAATAAGCAATTAAATTTTTATTATGTTCGGCGTTGTTTTGAAGTGCCATAGCTAATTTCAGACTTTTTTGGTTGTCCATTCGCTTCAACTTTTCTCTAATTATAAAAGGAATTTAATTTATTTCACGTGCTTTCATCGTATCCGTACAACTTTATATTTAAGCTATTTTCTGCTTGAAATTTAATAACGCTGCATTGCTTATTTAATGCTTTATACATTTTCCTGTGGATAGGTAATACCTCGATAATAGTTAGCTCCTATGAAAAATTCACTATAAATAATATATATATATATATATATATATATATATATATATATATATATATATATATATAAAACATTTCTAAGTTTCAAACGATATTGAATTATTATTAGAGTAAATGTGGATTTAAGTTTAATTTAAAAATTTAAATTAATTAAAAATGTCCTGCCACAGAATTAGTTCAAATTCGAAAATATTGGGGCAGCAATTTATTAAGTACATATCTCGCAAATATGCAGTTCTCAAATAAATACTTAATTTGATTTTCTCGCTATTAGAAACCTTAACTTAATCCCAATACCAGAACTTGATATTTTAAATGATACGTACTTAATAGTGAAATGTTGGCCGCAAACAAAATTTAGATGGGAAAAGTTTTAATTTGGACATTTTCTTCTACTTACCATTTCTGCCGAATTAAGCAATAATCCAAAAATTACATAATTCTCGAATTTTTCGACCCCAAGAAAAGGATATATATATATATATATATATATATATATATATATATATATATATATATATACGATATATTCGAAGTCTAAACCGAGTTAAATCCTCTCATAGCTCTTTTAACTCCTGTTAACTGATAATAATTATGCTTAAAATTTCTTCATCATATTAACCAAAAAGCAGGTTAAATTCTCATACTTCTATTTCAACTAAAATTTTTCGAACTTTTTCCCTTTCCACCTGCTTTCCCTGATGTGATATCGCTCAAAAACTATAAATCCCTTGACTATGTGTATTCGGTTCTAATGTTGGCTATGATTCTGCCTCTTATTACTTTATCAACCTCAGCTCTGAAAAGACCCCTAGTATTTGTTGAGAACCAATTTCGCAGATTGTTTAGCCAGGAGATGCGTCTGCGTCCTGGTCCCATTTTTCTAAATATCTTTCTTTGGAGTATTTGCTGTAGGAATCCATATCTGTAGAAATTTATCATTATGTGTCCTAAATACTCCAATTTTCCCACTTTAACAGTTTCCATAATTTCCAGTCTCTTGTTCATGCAACGTAAGACATCCTCGTTGGTAATATGCTCAGTATAAGAAATTTTCAAAATTTTGCGATATACCCATCATTCAAATGCTTCAAGTTTCTTAGAAGTGGTGGTACCGAGATATGAGTATTGTGGAATTCTTTGTATTTGTTGCTGATAACCATCAAAAAGATAGCAGGAACCGGAGGCTTGCTGATTACCATGCACTTTGTTTTGCTGATATTAAGTTTGAGACTGTATCGATTACTGACTTCGTTCATTTTTCTCATAAGATATTATAGACCCTTTAAGTTATCAACCATAAACGTCGTATCGTCCGCATAACGAATATTATTTATTCGCTCCCCATTAAGCAGTATTCCTTCATCAGCCTCTTCCAATGTCTCTCTGAAGATTTGCTCAGAGTATATATTAGACAATAGTGGAGACAAGACCCAACCTTGCCTTAATCCATGCTCAAACGATATTGCTTCTGAACGCTCCCCTTCTGTCTTAATAAACGCCATCTGGTTCCAGTAGAGTAAGCTAGTAATCCGCAAACACTTTCCATCAAGCCTAAGGTCTTTAAGAATTCCGACCATTTTGTGATGTTGGAAATCAAAGGACTTTTGGTAGTCGATCAGGCACAGATATACGTTACAATTGACGTCTATACATCGCTGAATCAAAACCTGCATAGAAAATAATGCCTCTCTGGTTCCCATGGCATCATGTAAGCCAAATTGTGTAGCTGACATGTTTTCTTTACACAACATGTATATTCTTTTGCTAATGATTTTCAGAAAAGTTTTTAAAAGATAGCTTACTGGGCTAATTATTCGATATTCTCCGCATATTTTAGCATCTGCATTTTTTGGGATCGTTATACACTCGGACTTTAACCAGCTTTCTAGTATTCTGCCTAAATCATAGATTTTGTTGTAGATCACCATAAGCTACTTAATCCCATTCTCATCTAAGAGCTTAAGCAACTCCCCATGAAATTCATCGGGACCGATGGCCTTTACATTTTTTAGTTGATTTATTGCAATGCCCACTTCATCAGTGGTAATACAGGGCACAACCAAGTCTATCGAGTATTGTGTTTAATCTAGTCTTGCATCAGAAAATACCTCTGTGATATAGTCTTGCCATATTTTCAGTTTCTCCTTATTATCGATAACAACGTGATCTGTTAAATGTCCATTTGATTGCGTTCTCCGTTCACTAATTAAGTCTTTGATTTTTCGACAGGTATTAAAGCTATGATACGTTCCCCGCAACTCCTCTATCTCTTTACATCTTTACCATTCCACCTATCTTTAGCTGTTCGAATTTCTTTCTGTATTTGTGTGTTTAGTCTGCTATATTCTCTTTTGTTACCTCTGTTTTTGTGTAACCGTCTTTTCTCCATTAACTTTAGAATGTCATATGTCATCCATTTCTTTCTTTTATGTGTTTGTACCATAGTTAGATATTTATTGTTTAGCTCCCTTGTTATTTCAATTAACTTTTCTATTTCAAATTCTATGTCTTCGTTTAGCTCTGTATCTCTGAGTTTTTTATTAAGATCTTTTGTAATTACGTCTGTTGTTGTGTTTTCGTCTTTAAGTTGTCGCACATCGTATATGTTTTTCTGTTTTCTTTTTAACTTTTTCAAGGTGATTCTTAGAACTTCCATCAGGGCATTGTGGGGGTTCTAAGAATCACCGAGTTTATGTCAGCATTGGGATATGTTTTGACAGATACAACAATATTTCTAAAACGTTTATTCAGTGGAATATAATCTATTTGATTTCTGGTGATACGGTCTCGTGAGTCTGGTGGGTACTTCTACATGTATAATCTTCGTGGTGGCAGATTGAAGAAGATGTTAGTGATATCATAACCTATTTTCACCGAAAATGATTAGTCGTTCGCCTCTATTGTTTCTTGCACCTAGACCATATCGTCCTGCGGAAGTTTCTGACCTCCCTCTTCCAATCTTGGGGTTGAAGTCTCCCATTATGACTATTGCTTTTAGGATTTGTGTTATTTGCTGGTAAAATTACTTGACTTATTCATCTTGTTTATCTGCAGTGGGAGCATATATTTGTATGACGCTAAGAAGAGCAGCAGAAGAGGTTTCGTTCTTATTTGGAGAAGCATTATTGTGTCTGAAATAAGCGTTAAATTTGTGACGCATTTGTCTGTAGCTTGGTCAACTATAGTTCCCACTCCATACTCATGTTTATTTTCGACCAATCCTGAATAATATATTTTCTAATTTTCCATGCTACGGGGACCTGAACCTGGCCATCTTACTTTGCTTATTCCCATAATAGATATGCCAAGTCTTTTCATTTCTGGGATCGCATTGTGATTTTGTCCTGCCTGGTATAGAGTTTTTACATTCCAGGTGCATATTTTGATGTTTTTCAATGTATTCTTTCCTGATTTAGCAGCGTTTAAAACTGTCCCCCCCCCCCCGGAGATCCGATTGGGGGACTAGAGACTCCGGAATTTCTCGCTCTGAATTTTGCCTGCATGATTTTAACTAAGTCCATTCAGTTTGAATCATTAATGCAGTGGTTTACCATTTCCTTCTGCATTCCCATGCCATTTACTACTTATGTAGTTCATCCGCCTTTAAAGGCGATTTCTCAACCTGAGGACCAGAGAGTGCCTTACTGCTAGTTTTGGTCCCCTCAAGTGTTCGATTTCCTTGATACCACTCATATCTAAGTATTCCCCTATCCGCTATCCGGGGAGGCGTTCGATGGAGGACCAGCAACCTCCCATGGAATAATAAATTTTTTGACTATGTATACCGTGTATCAAATCAAAAATCAACTTTTTGTTCAAGAGTTATCGTGCTCAGACAGACGAACAGATGTATTAACAGACAAATAGATATACCTATAGATCCCTTGAAATCTTTATATTTTTAGTGATTTAAGGATCTTCAAACATAAAGAAATGCAAAATCCTTTGATAGTGATTTAAGTAAAATACTTTCATTATCGAGGGAGTAAAAATAACGTAGTCTCCAAAGTGGATAGTGCACCATATTTAGTGTAGGCAGTAGTATTGAGATAGCATATTTCGGTTTTTCCTAAGAGGATTTTAAAAAAATTGTTGTTCAGTAGTTACTGTAGGTAGCAATATTGTTACATGTATAATATACTGTTAATACAAAAATATTGTTTGGATTCAAACACCAGAAATCACATCATTCGTGAAGAACTCTCTTAAAAATCCTGAGTAGTATTTCCTATAAATACATCAATATTTGCACATAAGTTTCGCAGAGAAAGTGCATGTATTTTTTCATATGACCTCTAAAGAAGATAGAAGATCGGGGCTCTGAAGTACAATAGTTCTTTAAAAAATATATTAGAAGCTTAATTTTATATTATGAGTAAAAAAAATTTTTGCTAATGTACAAAGTTCTTTAAATTTAATAGCCCAGAGAGTGACAAAAGACATTACTCTGAAAATTTAGTTGTGTCCGTAAAGCAACATTCTGACGTGCGCAAACATGGAAATTAAACTTGCCGAGGTTTGAAGAAGGATAACTTCTCTAAAAGCCATCAAGAAGTTTGGCTTGGTTTAACTTTTCCGGACTGACGGTTTTCTATTTAGTCGGTTGAGTTAAGAAATAAGCATGTTTTGGTTAATAATTATTCATCAATTATTTTAGTGTTCTGCCATATTTACATTTTTGCGAGAATATAATTTCAGTCACAGAAATATGCAGCAATTTTTTAATTTTGGAAAATTTAAGTAAGAGGGCAGGTTTCAACGATATGGGTTTTTTAATCATTACTTAGAGGTGAATGTGGAATTGCTCCTGCTGATGTCAAGTTCTGCCATATCCCTTTATTTTCTACTGCTTTCATAATTTACAGTATAGACACACAATTAAGACTCTTACAAAGAACATATGTTATCTTTAACCATTCACGTATCCTTGCATAGTTAGCTTTTCCAAGTCACTTTCACAAAACATGTTTTGTGTGCTTTAAGTCAATTGTCATTAATGTAAATAATAAAGGGTAAATTGAAATAAGAATGTAATACTAACTAACTTGTACTGTGAATTGGTGAATATTAAAGATGTCAGAAAAGTCTTTGAAACCCCTCTTTCTTTATTAGCATTTGTGCTTTGGGGGCTAGTTGTCTGATAAATTTTCCTAGCTAAAGAAGATTTTTACAGTCTCAACCTACATAATATACTCGGGTATGTACGCCTATAGTAATATTAAGAGATTTGTATCTATGTGCTACATACAATCTCCTTCTGTAGTTGGCAAGCCTAATTAGGACATATCTACGAGGGTATTTTGCCAAATACTATTGTACCCAGTCACAGCTTTGAAACTTCAAATATATTATTCTGTACTTATTTTATATTGTATAGATTTTTCCACAATAACTTTTGTGACTTGATGTGCAATGCCGATTTTGTACATATAGACAGCGAGCTTGAGATGGATTAAGAAATGAAAATATCATTGACCAACAACAAATAATTTAGTAAATTTAAAAATAAGATACAGTTCATGAAGGTAAATCTACAAATCATCACAAATTGCACAATTCAGTATGTTTATTGGTTCCTTAATTTAAAGTAATACTATATATATAATTCGATTATTGACTTAGTCGACAAATCATTCTTTTTTAGTTTTTTTTTTGAATTTTAAATATTTTGAATATTCCAATACGCATTTCTAATGGAACTGATTAACTGGAGATTATTTTCTTTAACTTAATCCAAGTTATCAGCGATTTCCCCTAATTTCAAAAAAATCGTAAAATCTTTTATAGCTGTTAAGCTGTTGTTAGTACAGTTAAAGAACTCCGAAGAAAATCTATGTATGTATATTTATTGTAAGAAGTTGAATTTTCTTAGTGAATGATAAAATAAATTGTTTAATAAATTCAAGTTTTTATATTACAAATACCATAGCAATAATTACTACTTTCAAGATACATAGAATAATATTCTCAAGCTACAATACAGTTTGGAAAACACTCGAACAAATCACAAGCGATTTATCTCAACTAATTATCTTTTTTCAAAAGTGCGATTAAAGTAAAAAACCATGAACTATACTGACTATCCCCTATAAAATATTTGATACTATATTTTGACAGATGAACTGGAAACTCGACACAAATAACAATTAAAAAAAAGTATTTTAGCAGTTACATTCTATTTATGTTTTAACGAATAAATGAAGTAATATCAACTTGGAGTTAAGGTTATTTAAACAAAGTATTCGTAACAGCAGTTTTGACTATTAAGACTCCTACTGGGTGCACCAAATGCAAAAGTGAACTTCCGAGAATTCAAGTAACAAAGGACAGTGAGCATAATTTTATTAGATGTATCTTGATTCATTTTAATTATAGTCATACATAGAGTTAGATTTTAAAACATTTAAAGAATTTTTTCAAGAAAATTAGTACCAAATATTTTTAAAAAAATCCACATTTCGATCAACGAACCCATTAGACTATCGCATACATAACCTAACAATAACAGTACGTATTACCAAAAAACTGGCTAACTCTGGAGTAGCATCTTTGATAATTACCGGGATTAGTGCAATCTTTTCACACTTTGAAAGAAAGGAAAAGTTCCAGCTTTATCCAAAATCTAGCCAATAAAATTATATATATATATATATATATATATATATATATATATATATATATATATATACTAGCCGGGCCCGCGGCTCCGCTCGCGTCGACTTGATTCACTACTATTGTCACTGCTTATTCCTTATGTTACCCAACGTAATAAAATATCTCCCATTATTTCTCCTTATCTCCCAATATTTCTTCTTATTTCCCATTATCTCTACATAATTTCCATTATCTAGGCTTATCTCTGCTCATCTCCCATTATTTCTCCTTATCTCCCATTATTAATCCTTATCTCCCATTATCTCACCTTATTTCCCATTATCTATGCTTATCTCGACTTATCTCCCATTATTTCTCCTTATCTCCCATTATCTCTCCTTATCTCCCATTATCTCACCATAACTCCCATTATCTAGACTTATCTCTGCTTATCTCCCATTATCTCTCCTTATCTCCCATTATCTCACCTTATCTCCCATTATCGAGGCTTATCTCGACTTATCTCCCATTATTTCTCCTTATCTCCCATTATTTCTCCTTATCTCCCATTATCTCACCCTATCTCCCATTATCTAGGCTTATATCGAATTATATAGAACCTATGTATAAATTTATATTTACACGTAAATCGGATAACTGGTTCTCGAGTGATAAGCGCACTAACGGACAGACAGACAGACAGAGAGACGTTGCATTTTATATATATTTTATTCTTTGCTACATGATATTGTTCCATATTTAATGCTTTAGGGAGTGTATTGCAAGAGAACGCGCTAGCGGCAAACTTTTCTCCGACTTGATTCACTATTATCGTCACTGCTTATTCCTTATGTCACCTAATAAAATATATCCTATAACCTGGCCAGAGAACATACGTATGTTTAAAAAAAAAAAGCACGTAAATAGAATAAGTGGTTCTCCAGTGATAAGCACACTAACGGACGGACAGACAGACAGACGGACAGAGAGACATTGCATTTTATATATATTATAGATATTCTCTGCTACATACTCGTAATATTGTTCCATATTTAATGGTTTGGACCGTGTATTGCAAGAGAACGCGCTAGCGTCAATCTTTGTCCGACTTCATTTACTATTATTGTCACTGTTCATTCCTTATGCTACCTATCGTAATAAAATATAGCCTATTACCTGGCCGGAGAACATATGTATGTTTTAAAAAAAAAAGTACGTAAATCGGATAAGTAGTTCTTCAGTGATAGGCGCACTAACGGACAGACAGACAGACAGAGAGACGTTGCATTTTATATATATATATAGATATATATATGTATATATATATATATATATATATATATATATATATATATATATATATATATATATATATATATATATACATATATATATATATATATATATATATATATATATATATATATATATATATATATACATATATATATATATATATATATATATATATATATATATATATATATATACATATATAATAATAAATAACCTGAACTAAAAAGAAATCTATGAACCAACTTCGACTGACCTAATATGCAACCACCGTGGTTGTGAGAATATCAGGTTAGTTCAAGTCATAGCAAATTAAATAATTAAATTTATCTTCTGATTAGGTAGTCTTTTTCTTCAAAAATATAGCATCCACTGTTTTAATCCTGCTAAATAGAACTAGCCATTGATAGCGCAATAAAAAAGAATCAAAATTATTTCGATTGCTGTTGAACTATTTTTTTTGGCTTGCAGTAATGAATTTTATTTCTGTTGGGAACTATAACGGTTTTTTTTCTAAGTCCTATTGAAAACACCATGTTTTGTCGCCAGTAGCAATTAATTTCAGGACATTTTGTTGGTTTTTATAGGTTTATACGATTTTCCTCGAATATTACACCCTTAATAAATTTGAATTTAAAGTTATAATGTGTAATCAAAATTTTGCGGAAGCACTGGTTTTGTCTAAATATCTTTTCAAAATAATCGAATTATTTACATGGTGATACTTACTTCCTCTTTTATCATTTTCGACGATGATTTGCTATCATCTATCTTGAAACCACCAAATGTTCCTTCGCATAAATTAGTCGTCCTCAAGCTCGCCAGCTGTTCTTTGACGTTCCAAAAAATCAAGATTGCTAGTGAGTTTTGGGTCTCTATTAAGACGAATAGCTCTCTTTTGAATACTACAACGAAGTTAGATAATTTTCTGGGGCAATATGCCTGTCAAGTCTATCTTCCGCATTAAATATCAGAAAATATTCATTCTAAATTTAGTAAGCAACTATGACCATACGGGATTTAATCCGTCCAATATATATTTTATCAAAAAGGTGGGCAATCGACAATAGCAGTTAAGCAACGACCGAACATTTAGCCAAAGTAGACTATCTACCTGAGAGGTGAGCAACCAAGCAGTCCAACCAAGCAATTAATCTGATCCAACACCTCTGAGAATTATATCCTTTTTCGCAAATATTTGCCCCCCCACCCCCCCCCCCCCCCCCCCCCCCCCCCCCCCCCACCCCCCTCATCGCTTCGACGACATCACCTCTATCCGTCGTATGCATTCCACTCGATTTCGTACTACATTCTAGCGAATATATACATACCCCTTATCTTCATCTACTTGTACTTCTGTTAAACTTTGTTTTATTTCATTTTCTGTCCCTTTTGCTTTTCAGAGCGAATCTAAGCTATTAAGTAGCTAATAAGCCCATTAACTCTTGGGTTACAGTTTCTTTACTGTAACAAGTTACCCGAGGCTCCGGTAGACCCTTTACGATGTGAATCGAAAGGGTAACACTAAAGATTTGACCGATGGATAACTAACCGGAAGACTGCCTATCCCACCGCAACGATACAATCCAATAAAAGCAGCGTACGTTTGGTACCAGAGCCTGAAATAAGGGCACTATGCTATCTTTTGTCGGATTTGAGCTTTGCACAGGACCAAAAGTTGGTTCAGAGTGAAAAGCTTTCTAGTACGAAATAATATTTATAGCTTTTTGAAAAACTCTCTTTGCTATGCATATAACATGTTTATGCTAAGTTATATTTACTCCCAAGGTAACGTTCAGTAAGTTGAGCGACGATACTAGAGGTATAATATCCCGACATAACGATGTTGGGTACCAGGACGTTTTTAGAAAAATCTGCCGTCTAGATTTTTGCAGCGTTCAAATTTACTTGGTTACTGTCACCAAGATAGAATTTTCTCCAGGTTTTTCTTAAGTTAATGGGTTTGCATGAATACCTGATGTTCAAAAGTTCAAAGTAAATGAAGAAACAAGCATACTCTTACGGGCAAAGCTGTAGACTGCATTCATCGTCATTTCCAGCAGATCGTTAATGTAATATAAAGGAAAAAGAAAATAGGAGACGGTACGAAACTTTGGGACATACAACGTTGATAGTGAGAGTATTAGAAAGGAACCTATCAACTATTACTTGTAAAGAATGTTATCACAGAAAATAGGAGAGCCATAATCAAAACTTCTCATACAGGCCATAAGAGAGTAGCTTAGCCACCAATACATCATGCTAAACACGAGCGAGTGCCTTAGATATATCAAGTGCTACTACTTGAGATTCTCTAAAATGTTCAATTGCGTTGTTCCAAACATGTGTGACACAAGTCAGAAGATCTCCTGTTGGCTGACGAAAGTAATATTAATGGTCGCTAATAATATTGAATCCTTTCAGATATTTTAAAATATGTTAATTGATAGCCTTTCTATAACTTGCAATTGCTTTTTTTGGGTATCGGCTAAGCTGTGACGTATTTCGAACAGAAAAAAAATTGATTTCTCTAGGATAGGCTGAAAAGTCTATAAAAAAATAGTATCAGTTCGCTCGCATTTTCTGAATACTATATTCCATCATCGCCAGAAGTGTCTAACTTTATCTAAATACATTTTATGACACGCTGTCTGAAGACAATATGGTACCTTTAGCTACACTGGATTCTATTTTCTCTTGAAAACTGACAGTAGAGTGTAATAAGTTGGATTTCTTAATGGGTGTTGTTGCAATAGTATCATTTGGCCGTTTAAGTAGTTATATAGTGAATTTAACGAAATTTCTACTAATGGCCTTGAGGACCGACTAAAAGAACCTGGAATTGTTGGGGCAGGGAAAAAGTTTGTTTTGAATTTTTTGTTTGTATGCCTCCTTGATCTGCAATATTTGTTTGCTTCTGTTACGATTTATGATTTTTCATTGCCATTGTCGGTAGACATATGCTTAGGGGCATCAGCTTCTGTGCATTTTCGACCGAACCGAGATTTATCGATGGAAAGGCATTTCCTCGAATAAGGGACATAATCTGCGAGAATGTTGTCTAAATATAATCAATAATGATGTTACCTGTTAGGCAATCATAAAATATATAAAGATTTTACCGACTGGCGTCTGTAAGCACATTTCTGGTTTAGGTCAGAAGTAACTATTCTGCTTGCTAACTCCCTGTTTTCTTATCTCTTATAGCTTGGTATGTGCTACATGATGAGAACTAAAAATTCTGAAATTGTATTACTTTTACTGCTTTTAGCAGCATCATCAATAATCTCTTTCTCATTGTATATATATATATATATATATATATATATATATATATATATATATATACATACACACATATATATATATATATATATATATATATATATATACATACACACATATATATATATATATATATATATATATATATATATATATATATATATATAAATATATATATATATATATATATATATATATATATATATATAGTTATATA
The DNA here is from genome assembly GCA_019049505.1 of Pachyrhynchus sulphureomaculatus. NCBI lineage: Eukaryota > Metazoa > Arthropoda > Insecta > Coleoptera > Curculionidae > Pachyrhynchus > Pachyrhynchus sulphureomaculatus. Next base: position 116,305,136 of record CM032449.1, on the reverse strand, counting down.
TATATATATATACATATATATATATATATATATATATATATATATATATATATATATATATATATATATCGGTAGTAGTGGTTTTTCGAGTATCCCGTATTAGCTTAAAGTCCCTTGATGTACGGTTTCGCTGACGTTTCGATGGAATCTCTCCATTTATCGCCAAGACATCGTCTCGTGATCAACGCTTTGAAAAAGATGGATGAGATTCCATTGAAACGTCAGCGAAACCGTTCATCAAGGAACTTTAAGCTAACACGGGATAACCGAAAAACTACTACATTTCTCACCCATGAGAACATTCGTCAATATACATATATATATATATATATATATATATATATATATATACGTATATATATATATATATATATATATATATATATATATATATATATATATATATATATATATATATATAAACATATATTAAGCAAAAATTATAGCACAAAATATAATTTTATTTAAATTTACCATTCCACACGTCTACAAATAATTAACTGTTTGTATACAAGAAGTTAATAGTTACCCAAATAAAGTTAAAAGTTTAGTTAATATTTGAATTAGAAAGTTTCAAACATGTTTAAACTCCGTATAAAGGCTTCCTTTGCATTTAGTAAAACAAATTATTATTATTATATGGAAGAAAGGTGCATGGTGCATATCTTATTAAATAAATTGTTATTGTTATTTCTATTCTAATCTATAAATTTTAAATTCTAGAAACATTTTTTCATTATATTGTTTACACCAGAATGAAATGCTTAAATAAGAGAGTGTAAATCTAAACATTCTTCTATATCCAGAGTGACTACTGTATGTATGTATACGAGTGTATAAAAAATAGATAGATTTCCTCATGTGATATTTATATAGTACTGAGTAACGAATAATATATATATATATATATATATATATATATATATATATATATATATATATATATGTATATATATATATATATATATATATATATATATATATATATATATATATATATATATATATATATATATATACAGTTCTATATGTCCTATATGTAACAGTTAGCTTCGAGCGGCAGCAGCAGAAAGATCACAGTATCGAGTAGCATGGTTATTTTTGTAGAAAACTCAGAAGACCATCAAAAAAAATTAAAGAGAATTAAATCAGCCAGCAGGCAAAATGAGACTCATGAACTTAAAAAGTAGTAATGTGTATAGAAAATTTGCACATCTGATCAATATTGATTTTTCTTCTTTTGCAATCCAGTGTTCAGTTCCTTCATTTATTCCATCTTCAATTTTCCAGCCCGGCCTTGGCGACCCTACTTTTCGTCTTGCTCTTGGTATATGTTTTAAAAATGTTTTTGGTCATTTTAACAAAGACTTCTTTCTATGTGTTTTTTCAGTCTTTCACGATAGTCTACAATTCTTTGGTTAATATCAATGTTTGAGCTCTTACCTACTTTCCTGGTTTCAAATGTAGTTTAACCTCGTACATTATTTTACTGTTCGCAAAACCTGTATTTTAGATTTTTTTTTTAATTTTATGCCTTACTAAAGGTCCAGATTTTAGTACAAGACGTTAGTACTAAAACAAACCATCGCCTTGTAAAATTATAATTCCTGTCTTTTCTAGTTCTGTCAAATAAAATTTTGTTAATTTTTTCCAGTATTATTTTAAATTTCTGTATCTTATTTATTATGTCTTGTTCTCTCATAGCTAACTTTATTCCACTGCTTAGTTTTTAGGAACAATTCTTGTTGATTTTAGATTTGGTCCTTGAAAGGCTTTAGTTTTAGTTACTGATATTTTCATATCATATTCTTTGCCTATTTAATTTAAAGATACATGTTTGCAAGTCATCTTCCTAATCTAAAATAATTAGCAGGATGCCAGCAAAAAATCGAGCTTATATACGTGTCTTCATTAATTTTAAAGCCAGGGCTTATTGTTTCTTTCCACTTATGCATATATATATATATATATATATATATATATATATATATATATATAAATATATATATATATATATATATATATATATATATATATATATATATATGTATATATATATATATATATATATATATATATATATATATATATATATATATATAAATACATATATATATATATATATATATATATATATATATATATATATATATATATATATACATACATATATATATATATATATAAATATATATATATATATATATATACATATATATATATATATATATATATATATACATATTTTAAAATAATGGGTGATAAGCTGCACCCTAGTCTTAACCCTTGGTTCGTATTTATCATGATTGTTATTATATATATATCTTATAATCTATTTGGGGTAGCCTCTCTTTTGCAGAATAGTCCATAATGGGGTGCTATTAACGTGATCAAAGGTCTTTTCGAAATCAACAAATGCTATTTGAGTTTCATTCTTTCTCTTCGATTTTCTGTGACTTGATTAATTATGAGTAAACTATCGAAACATGATCTTCCTTTTTTAAACCTATTCCGTTCTTCGTCGGGTAGATTTTTAGAAATTGGTTGCAGACATTGATTTGGAATATATTTGTGGTCGCTATAAACCAAACTCCTTCCTCTATAGTTGTTACATTTATTACGGTTTTTTATTTGGATTTAGATATTATGTGAGCGATTTTCCGAAAATTTGGAACCTTGCTTCTCTTACAACCCATATTACAGGTTTAACATTCTTAGTTTTAGAAGTTTTAGAAGCTTCATCCATTTCTACGAATCACTTATGATAGCTGCAACAAACAACTGCGTGATGTAGCGGTTTGAACCTTTAAACACAATCGTTACAAGAATCACACTTATCAACAGTAATGCGGTTTAACAGCATTTTCCTCCATTTTCGTAGAAATGTACCTTCGTATTTATAATGTCATGCCACTACCCATAACAGTTGTACACACTAAATAATTGAAAAAATAAGACTTATAATTTAGGCCTTGGCCCTTGTAGAATAATGTGAGAAGTGATGTTAAAGAAGAATGATGGAAAGTTAATTTAATTTATGCTTCAACGATAAACAATATTTATTTTAACTACAAATGTTAAGCTAAAAATCCAAATTATGTGGGCCAAATAGGAAAGTGTAAAAAAATATTTTCTCACACTGCAAACCATTCCTTTGGTGAAAAAAAAATTATATAAAACAAAGTTGTTAATAAACTAACATAAAGTCTAAATGCAAATTTTGAAATGAAAATTCGAATATTTAAAAATAGAATAATAATTGTGGTTTCGTATAATTGTTTGCATTTAACAAAAAAATGAAGATAGTCGATTCATCTGTCAGTATTCTGATTTCGTGAAGGCATTTTCAAAAATGTTTAGCAAAGAAGAGCGTATTTATTTAATACTGTGTTACGGTATTGGAAATGTGTCGTATCAATACGCTATAGATCTTTTCCATCAAAAATTTTCTAATACGCCCGTGTCGAAAGAAGCGTTGCAAAAATTATTAATAAAATTCAATGAAACTAGGTCAGTGATGAATGTGAAGAATTTAAGAAAATATACGACGAAAATGACGCAGTTACATTATTAGCAATATGGTCAGTTTTAGATAACCCGAAATTATCTTTAAGGAAGCGTATACAAATAGTGGATTTAGGCAAAAATGAATTATAAAATTTTTTTAAGGGAAACAAAATTAAACCTTTTAAGCCAAAGCTGCGGTGTACATTTAAACCTGGAGATGAAGAGAAACGTTTAGAGTTTATGGATAGGTGAAAACTACCTTGAAAACCAAAGACTTCGCAGATTTATTTTTTTTACCGATGAATCTACATTTTGCACAAATAGGCACGTATCTTCCCATAATAGTCGTCACTGGGCTTTCGAGAATCCTAACTATGTAATCAACAAACGAAGTCAACGATAGAAAAAAGTTAATGTATAGTGTGGAATCTTTTTTGATCGGATCATTGGCTCATATTTTATAGAGGGAAATTTAAACCAGCACGTGTATTTGAACATTTTGGAAATTTTTGTTTTACCATTTCTTAATACTTTAGAACCAGAAGTATGTAATAACATGTTTTGGCACCAAGACGGCTGTCCTGCTCATTGCACAGCCTTGGCCAGACAATGGTTACATAATCACTTTGGCGCAAGGTGGATAGGGAGGTTTGGCCCAATCCATTATCCAGCTAGGTCGCCTGACCTTTCATTACTAGACTTCTTTTTGTGGGGTGCCTTAAAACAAAAGGTTTTTTCACATAACCTGCCACATGACAGGGCAATATTGAAAGAGCGCATACAAGAAGCAATAGATGAACCGAATGTCCTACGAATTATTCGTAAAGTGTAAGGTAAATTGTAAATTTATTAAGTTGGCTGAAAAGTGTGTCGAGGTGGGAGGTAGTTATGTCGAATAATTTTAAATATTCCAATATTCTAATTTGGGAATGTGGAATCTTTGGCACAATGATACTACTCAGTATATATCACCACTACACCAAACACTTTATTTTTGCACTCGACGCGTGTTTCGCTAACCATGTTAGCTTCATCAGGAGCGATGATTGCCTAAAGCTAAACTACAAATCTACCCTATTTATACTTAGCCTAACTCTTGAATTACTCAAGCGAGACTAATGACATAGGCAAGGCCATCAGTTCCGGTCAAGTAACCAGTAGAGGAGACTATAAGGAATTGGCCTTAGTCTATAAGTCATCAGACAATCTGAGGAATATCTTAGGAAATCCCAGAGATAAAATTCCTAATTGTGAGAAAAGTGGAATTTATGAAATTAGTTGTAATGATTGTGACAAAAAGTATGTTGGGCAAACTAAAAGGTCAATTAAAACACGATTTAAAGAACATATAGCACACTTAAAATACAATAGAACAGAAAAGTCTAGCATTGCCGAACATGCCCTTGAAGCTGATCATACTGTAACATTAGATAATCTAAGATTAATAAAAAATGTATCTGATAGGAGATTGTTGAACGCATACGAAAGTATGGAAATCATAAAATGTAAAAGTAGTTTAAATAAAGACAGAGGGCCAATTCCTTATAGTCCCCTCTACTGGTTACTTGACCGGACCTGATGGCCTTGCCTATGTCATTAATTCCGCTTGAGTAATTCAAGGGTTAGGCTAAGTATAAATAGGGTAGATTTGTAGTTTAGCTTTAGTCAATCATCGCTCCTGATGAAGCTAACATGGTTAGCGAAACGCGCGTCGAGTGCAAAAATAAAGTGTTTGGTGTAGTGGTGATATATACTGAGTAGTATTCCAATATTCATTTCAAAATTTGTATTTAGACTTTATGTTAGTTTATAAACAACTTTCTTTTATAAAATTTTTGTTAAAAGTAATAATGATACTTCTCTCTTCAAGCATTTTCATGTTTTCCTAATTTATTAACTCCCTGTGTGTCTGATCTAAAATTTTTATATTGTAAATTGATTTTCTCAATAAGCAGAACTTTTTGGAAAGAATTACTTTTTGTCCTAAAATGAATAATAAAGATTTTTTCTCTCTTGTGCACTCCATCCACGGACACACTATATAATATAATTTGTTGAACATTTTCTACTGCGGCAGGAATTTTTAGTTTTAGGAATCAATGTTCTTTAATTCATGTTTAGTCAGAGGAGAGTTTATTCTAAACAACTTGTTGCATATAAAAGAAATTTTGCAGTTAAAGACAGAAGTTATATTAGTAAGTTATTTGTAGAAATGCTTCCTCCTTCTCCTCCTCCCAATATACGAAGTGCCTCCTCACAACACACATAATGCTGCCTCCTTTCAATACACATAGTGCCTCCCCACCAAGACACAATCATAGATATTTATATATTGTTTACATATTAGGATTTTTCTCATTCCCTTACCCAAAATATTTTTATATAAAAACATTAAACATATATTACAGGTCAAATCCCAGTACTACGAAAAGTAGGGAGGAAAGCTAATAATTATATGGAAACTCGTTAAACTGTTAGGTGTATTCAGTTACATAAGAATATAATGTTAACATCTAACCAATCTATTAGTGATTTGTACGAACAAATTAATAAATTGCATAAAACTTTTTGTGAAGCAGTTAACGGACAGTTTTATTATTTTATGCTTATTAGATCAGATTAGACCAATTATAACAATGACTTGCAAATTTGTATTCAAAACCTGCAGAATCTTGTGCACGTTATTTTAAAATTCTAAACATATTGTAATTTGAGAAAGAATTTAGCAAAAATATATATTTTTTTCAAAAGCTATATTCAAATCCTATTGTAATAGAATTTATTAATGTGGCTGAATAAGAACTTTGAGAACTTTTGACGTGTTAAAACTTACCAGTGTTGTTGAACAAAAAGTTTTAGAACTTTCAGTGTGTCAGTCCTTACGATGGAGGAATTAATGTCAAAAATATATGAAGGGCATGTTCCCGATTCTATTCATTGGCCAGTTAAGAAACTGAAGCTCAAGATTGGTCATTACATTTTGGATTAACGGAACACATTTTGCTATGTCAAAAAGAGGTACTAGTGTGTAAAGACTTGTTAAAAACAAAATCGAAATTGTTATTAGAGTTTAAATTATTAGAAATACATAAAAATATTCTATTAATTCGAAACTGTTTAAAATTAGTAAATATGTATATTGCTTATATAAGTAAAAGGTGATATGATAAATATATTTAAGGTGTTTTATTCGTTCAGAAACAAATTATCGTACACAAACAATATATATATATATATATATATATATATATATATATATATATATATATATATATATATATATATATATATATATATATAAAGCATAGAGAGATTGATATACACATTTTGGTGGTGACACTCTTGAAGCTAGTTGAATTACAAATTTGGATGAGAATTTTTAATATACTCCGCTTTTTCATTTCCTTTAACATAAACAAATTGCGTATCCTTAGTAAGTTGCTTGACAATATCCGCAAAATAGCAAAGAGGAGTATATCCTAAATTCTAGTTAATTCGGTGATGATATTTTATTAGCCAAATGGATTTTGGATAATTTCGGAGAAAGCAAATTTGGAGCAAAAGTTGTTTAAATATATTATGGTTTCTTTTTTCTCCATCATAAGCATCTAGTTCTTTAGGAACACATTTTTTTTATCCATAATAAGTCTCATATGCATGATTATATGAATGTTAATTAATCTTTAAATTGTAAAATGTCTTGAAAACCAATTTTTTTCTGGGATATTCTCCTAATTTCTTAACGAAACACTTTAACTTAAGATGAAATTGTGACGTGTTTACCATACTTTTAGGATTAAAAAATTCTTTTAATGTCAAAGATATACAAAATTTTGTTTTTCAAAAAAAATTTGTATATAAATATATTAAAATTCAAGGTTGGGAATAAAATTTAAAGTTGTTTCACTATTTTCGTCAAAAGATGGTGGCTAAATAGTTTATCCTGTATTATAAGACAGTATACTATTGGTTTAACTCAAATTTTTTTTTTCGATTCAAGTTCTATCGTTGTTGTTAGTGAACCATTCTCTAAAAAACCCGTTGATATGAGTATTTAATAGACAATAAGTACTTTAGAATTAAATTCTGTACACTAGAGTACTGTGTTCTAAAGTTAATTGTAATTCTATATAAATCTTACTTTTGCAAGGTAGAGGATATTTTCCCGTTTATTGCATAGCATTCTTATTTTGTCATTGGGTCCTAGTTTTATAGGATTAAAGCAATCGAAAGAACGTACCTTCCAGCTGAAAAAATTTTCTTTAACATTTAAATATTCCATTGTTATTTAAGTTTAAAATCCAAACTTAGGAGAAATTGTTGTCCGTTTTTTTTTTTCTCTTTGTTTTGTAATAAAACTAAGCTATCCAGTTTTTGTAATATAGAATTGCCATAGGTTATTTATTTCTATAAGGTGAAGTCTTAGCTTTATGATTTCTCCCCTAAAATTGACGAGCTCACCCACCTGATCTTGGATTTTAATAGTTATTTAAACTATTATCCTACTAATCACTGGAGAATATATAAGTTGTTGTCGTGATTCTATTATTTTTAAAACAGGTGCTACACTAAGAAAAAATTGATGCTTTACCATTAAGACATGATCCTTTAGCGATACTAAAATCAAGATTTATTGAATTTACTTTAATAATTTTTGCTGGGTAATCTAATATATGCTCTACATTCGGTTTTAATGGTTGATTTTTAAACCATGACATTTCGGCAATCATTCCATCCTGAGAGTTTATCGAAAGTGATTATTTAAGATGTGTACGTAAGGTAATAGATGTGCAAAAATGCTAAAATTTATACCATCTTTAGAGTAATTATTTTCTAAATATTTGCTTGTATCTTCTAATTCGTAACTAGGTGGCGGTATAACCGTTATAGTATTGAATGAATTATTAAATTCTTCCTCTCATCAATATTGGGGATTGCGTTAAAGTTCTCAAAACCTACCAGGTTAATAACGTAATCAGTATTGTTGTCCAGATATATCGGAAGGTTAAATTCTGCTGCTAAAGTCATAGAATTACCACTAATAACAAAACTATATGAACTAATACCTTAATATTCTTGTGAAGACTGAAGAAAGAGTAATTATGATATATTATTATAAAAGAAATTTTAGCCGTAGGTGACCCCAATTTGTTTTATTAAAAGTTTGATGATAATCACAATTATATTTTAACACATTTTTATTTTTGTCGCTATAAAAATATGAATTTCACAAATTACCATAGCTATCAAAGTATAGTATATTTTTTATCTTGGTTTATATAAGCTGTCTAATGGATACCATTACTATTATAATCATCTAGATTAACAATACTGCTTTCATGTTTTAGATAATTTATCCCACCTAAGTAGGCCCAGAAAGGTCAAAATTCGTAAGTGGCTTTTTTAACCACATTTTGTAACAAAGTGTTTTGTTTGGTTTCGTTAGCATCTTTTTAAATCTGATTTTAAATATATCCCACATCCTGTTTTATATGGTTTTAGATAAAGAACACTTCCTTTTTTACCAATTGCTATTGATTCCTTCATTTTATTATATCTTTTAGCGTGCCAATTTTTCCTTTGTAGATTTTCCATAGTTGATAGCTTTTGCGATGCCTGCTACTCCCCTCCAAGAGCTTCCAATGCCGACAAGCTAACAAATAAGAGTGTCAGTGGTAGAAAACCCTCCAATTTTGGAAAATGCTTGCTTAGAATTAACTATTTTACCACTATTTCTAACTGACTTTAATGTTGTTATAACATTATCTTTTAAACTTCTAAATCGTTTTCTTTTCATTCCCTTTCTAGCTTTGTGATAGCTTCATATAATGATATTTCATTTCTTCTTTTTCAAATATTAACTTATTCGCAGCGTATCTTCCTTTTATATCATTTGGTGCTGAATCTCACGGCCCTTACACGCATCATCAAATAAAATTATTCCTTTATAAAATCTTGCCAGTCTTTCTTTAAATTTTGTTCCCGATCTACAAAAATGTAATTTAGATGATAATTTATTTATTAAAGTATTTAAAAGACCCCTGCTTCTTTTCGGTATTTGGTAAACATATCTTTTATGATGTAATTTAGATATTACAATAACAAAATCGTTGAAATTATGTAATAATGAAAAAAATAAACTGGGACACTAGCAGCAAAATTAATGGTGTAACTGGGACACTAGTAGCGTGTGTTGCCTCATCTACTTCGGATGACAGCGTTTATGCGCCTAGGCATGCTTCTAATTAAATTTTGGATAAAATCTTGGGGAATTTGCTCCCATTCTGTGATAACTGCATTTTCAAGTTCCCTCAGGTTTCTAGGTGCAGGTATATGACGTTTCACATTTTTCTTAAGGTGATCCCATACATGTTCTATCGGATTCAGATTCGGGCTTTTTGGTGGCCACCTACTTCATTCAAGCGTCTTACCATACGACTTATTGTGGAACGATGTTTGCCTAACAAATTGGCAACATAACTTTGACAATATCCCTCGTCCAATAAAACTGTGGCTCGCACTACCTCGTGTTCAGTTAAATTCCTTGTTCGATTCATTTATCTAATTCTTCGGGGTCAAAAATAAAACAGTCTACCACAGAAACATATTACTTTGAAAAAGGGAACAATTTATAAGCTTACTTTTAAAGAAAATCTATCGCATTATTACAGAAAATTGTTTATCTTCTAAAAAATTCTTTAAAACTGTAAATCTAAACGAATTGTTTTGATTTCTGTCATGAACAACGAAACAAAATATGCATAGCCTACTATTCAAATACTCGATAAATTTTAAAACTGACATAAGAAAAAGATAAATTAATTTTCAAACTGTTGCGTTAATTTTGTCCAGGAGTTTATATACGAATGTTTCTGTCAAATGACTAGTGTTATTATAGAACTACGTAAATATACATTACGAGAATCGAAAATCAACCTTTTTTATAATAATTAAAGATAGCTACACTTCAGTGAACAATTTTACGAAACATGGTCAATTAATTGACGGAAATAACAAAAGAAGGTTAATTGTTGGACCATCAGTGTGTGGCAAAACCAATGTTTTTATTTGCTTAATTGAAGACCCTATTAGCTTACTGTTTGAAAATTTATATAATTATGCAAAAGCTTTATGTCAACCTAAATATGAATATTTTAAAATATCATTTAAACCATGATTTTTTAAAGCAGATAATGAAGAAAATATAATCTCGCCACAGGAAACAAAAACCAAACTTTATAATAACATTTTATATCTGTTGTATTCAGAACATAATAAGAGACTGTTTTTATTTTGGAAGACAAAAGAATACATATTGTTTTTATTTATATCCAATATACTCATTCATTTCATATACATTGCAACTTTAATTGTGATATTTCAGCAAGACACTACAAATTTAAAACATATTTATGATGGTAATGTTCATAGGCATTTAAAGAACTATGTTTATCATGTTGGAGAGATAAACTTGGATTTTTGGTGATCGACACGACGAACCTATTATTTGCTATGGATTTTCTGCAGAGACACACACCTTTAACGTGGGTTAAAGGCGTGTTTGAAAAAGTATAGCATATCTGGATTGGTAATTTCACTCCAGTGTAATTTAAACACGCATCAAAACTTAATCCTGGATAATTATAATAATGTGCTGGGTCCAATTTATAGGTACTCAGATATGATTTTCTAAAATTTTGGAAAGTATCTGCAAAGAGCAAACATGTGATTTTAAATAAATATTTAAATATTCTCCGATTGATTTACAGTTGAGAATACTCCAGACATTTTTACCTCTTTTCTATCCATCTTCACTCATATGTTACTCGTTATAAAACTTTTCTTTCATCTAAGCGTTTAAAAATTTATAATTAAAAAAAAATCTTTTTCGGCAAATTCGTTTGCGTTTTTATTTATTATTAAACTTATTTTTTCTATCATATCGAAAGAATCTGAACTGTTGCACATTATTTTATACTGTATGTTAAACGATTTAACGCTCTATATACCATTAGCAGGGCTCACTTTTTTGTGTTACATGCTTTTTTAGAATGACGGACTAAACTGTTTCTTCTGGTAAAGGTTTTTGACATGTATTACATACGAGTGTCATTTGGTCTCTTAATTGTCTCTTCTTTTGAAGCTGCATTAGGTTCGAAGTGAATTGAAATGAAATAAACCATTCTCTAATAGGAGAAGAAAATTAGTTTTAAAATTAGAGAAGAGAATGCGTCAACTCGTGGACGACTTTTCTAATTCTGTTAATGTTGTTAGTTTGAGTACTATACAGGGAATCTAATACAAAACGAAAACTTTTTAATTTTGGAAAATGTTTTTGGTTTCTTTTATTTTTAGTTTTTCCTTTTACAATGGAGCAGTGTTTTTGCAAATGTAAATTTTGATCCGTTGAGGTTTCTTTACTGTCATAATTATTTAACGTCGAAATTGAATTTTGAAAATATGCTTCTAAAGTAGGAATAAATTCGATCTCTGGAGTGGAAGGAGAAGTAGTATTAGAATTATACCGCGATATCATATCAAAATTTGAGTTTAATAAAGGAGATAGTTGTCTAATTTCACCGCAAGGAATTGACTCGCCATCGGATTTGTCAGAATTATTATTTATTAACTCCCTGCTAATGCTATCTCCAATTATTTAATTTTATTTCTAGATTATTTCCAGCGGGACGAAGCTACTTTCTACTGAACTAGTATCTTATTACTTTCAATTACCAAGTCATATTTTAAAGTAATATTTGTTGAATTATGAAATAATTTTGACGGGGCACTAATTTGATGTTGAGAAGAGAACAAGGCAAAATGATTGGCGCCACATTAAACCAAGTTAATATTTCTGCATCAAAACGAAGAGAGTCCATAGAAATGTCGTTTCGTACTTGTAAGTTCGTAAAAAAAAGTTGTGTGAATTATAATAAATTGGTATTGACTGTAAATGTTATAATCCTATCAATATAATGCTTCGTAATAATATTAGTAAAATTGCAAGTACTTTTATGAGTTGATAAACAAGTCAGTTTCAACTTGTAAACTTAGGATATCATGATAATAAAGAACGTGAATTTAATTTGTTTGCCTTTATTCAATTTTAATTTATCCAATTGGTAATATTTCGGATGTACAAACAAACTGATGGACATATTGACAGTAAAGTGAGTTACACTTAAGTACTGACTAGTGAGCATAAATAATGCTAAATGAGACTTTGACGAAACATCAGCGACTACTAGCAAAACTCTTATTTTACCATAAAAGAAGATATTAACTCAAAATTTTCAAAACTTACATCTGCAAAATTTGAAGGTAAAAACAGATGACTATCAATTCTGGTATCGCCGGAAATGATATCAAATTCGTTATTATTTATAGAATACTATATATATTCGAGATGGGGGGAGGATATCGATTTTTGTCGATTTATGCATGGAAGGGCGTGCCCAGGTGTTGCATCGGGTATATCTTTGAACTCGTGTTTTCGCGGGGTTTCATTTGGCACTCCGCTCGATGCGATGGCCTGGTGTTTTCCTTTTTTATTTCCGATTTCTCCCTCCAGATACCTGATAAATTATCAAACTTGATTTACTCGTGATGGTTTTTACTCAGTCTGCACTCTATGTATAGTGTTCCAGAATTTTTTCCAGGGTTTTTGTCAGTGCTTGTCGAAGTGAGGAGGGGGACATCGATTTTTGGTTGTTTTTTTTTTGAATAACGCAAGGAGGAGTGTGCCCAAGTATTTTATCGTGTATAGTTTTGAACTCGTGTTTTCGCGGGCTTTCATTTGACACCTCACTCGATGACAAAATTTTTCACTTCCCCCACAGGCTGGCCACTTGGGTCAGAATTTGGCTTTCGGGGCTACTCGGCTCTGGTTGGGCCGGCAATGCTTGTGTTTGTGCCGGGTTTCAGCTTTGTATGTCGGGTGGTTTCGGGGAGGGCCGGGTGTGGCAGGCGGGCATAGGTAGTAGTTGTTTGCAGAAATGCAAATAACGTCCGTGGAAGCACTACCGTGGTGTTTAAAAAGGGGCCGTGAAATACAAAAATGTATGTTTCGGCATTTAAAAAACGTTGACGGGTGTTACGACATCCTCGCCGATATCCTTGGGATATTGAAAAAGGGTAAAATCCCTACTGAGGCGGGTAGCTGACTGATAAAAAAAAACTTTTAAATTCAACTGAGAAATTTAACCCTAAAGCTCGTATAATATCTTATATATTATTCGTAGTTTAAATAATTGACAAGTTGACCATTTACCTTCCAACATAAATAAACTCGTCTTGAAATTCGCGGAGGACATTTTTCGTTTGAAGTGAACTAATGATTTAAGTAATCTTGTTACTAAGGTCTGGAAAATTCTCTGAAATTCTCTTGTAAATATATTCTTTAATATGACCTAAAGAGAATCAATCTTATTGGACCACTGATACCTATCAAACGATTTCCAAGAGTTAAATTTACATAGTAGTATTATGAGCAGGGACGCCATCCTGTTGACAAATAATTTGTACTAATTCAGTAGCAGGTGAATTTTCAATAAAATTTGAAGCTGGTCCTTCGGAAAAACTTAAATATTATTCGTTATTTAAAGGTGCTTGGAAAAAAATCCAACTCTTTCCTGGAAAACATCTTTTCGCATTAAATGAAGATTTTCCGTTTACCAACACCAAGCATTATTTTTCGCAAAAATCCCCATGTTAATGGAACAAGATTCGTCCAAAAATAAGATAGAGAATTTTAAATTTTGGTGTTGACGTCCCTCTGGAAGAAACCAGTTTTGAAAGTGCCATCCTTGTAGGTAGTCGCCCTTATATAAGTGATGGTGTACTTGATATTTATAAGATCTAAGCCATGTTTATATAAAATCCTCCTCATACTTTCGCGATCTATTCCTAAGGCGTCAGCAATTTGTCATATGGAGATTCTCGACTTCGTCACAAACTAATGTATATATTTTTGCTTCTTTGCTCATTATAAAATCATTTTCAACTAAATTTTTATTTCCTTGTTTTAAATAATTTTCTAACCAAGGAAAATAATTTTCACAATGTTGATCCCGCTCTGGATACAGGTGAATATTTTTTTTGTACTAAAACATACTAAGAATATCCAAATATTTGTTATATTTTTTATTATATTTAATCAGCCACAAGAACATACATAAATAAAAATAAATAAAAATGGAACATATCCTGCTGCACTTCAGAATACTATACTATTCTAGTCGTTAACCTGCACTTACTTAGATACCCTTTGTTTTTATTTTACTTTCAAAATACAATAAACCTGCACCCTCCAGCTGCTACCAAATTGCATTCCTATTTGTCATATGACTAATAAAAGGCAATACTTTTAATTACCTGTAGTTTAAATATAAGATATAAGCATAGTTGTGCAATATATTTTTAATATAAATAATTTGCGAACAAACGAATATCTGTTTTTAGTGTTCCATATGAAACACTTACAAGTTAATTTCGGCATCTGTCCGTCGGTCTGCCTGTCTGACTGTCTGTCCGTTTGTCTATCTGTCCGTCTGTCACACCCGATTTTCTACGAAACTGTTTGACGTATAAAGTTGAAATTTGCCACTAATAGAGAAATTAATGGCCTCATCACAGTCGTGTAGTGTTGAAAGTTAAATTTTGATTTAAGGGGTTATTTTGGAAGGTGAAATCCACACAAAAAAAAAATACAAGGCCATCGAGTGAGGTGTCAAATGAAAACTGGTAAAGACACGAGTTCAAAAATATATATAATGTAATTCTTGAGCACACTTTTCTTTGTATAATTTTTAAAAGATTGCGAAAAATCGCTGTTCACCCCTTATCTTGAAAAGTACTGATCAAAAAATATTCTCTACAGGGTGTAGATTGAACAAAAATTATCACGAGTGCATTACCTTCAATAATTTATCTGGTATATAAAAAAAAAATAAAAATTTCAAGGTGATCAGTTCTCAGTAAACATCGGGAAAAAACTTTATTGTAAACTCATTTGAGGTGTGTTTTGTGGAGCCATTGATCATTTTATACCTCCATCGTTAATTTTATTATCTTGTTATGGTTTTACGCATACTTCTATGGTTATATCCATATAGGGCATGAAAGTCAGTCAGAAGTGATAGTTTCGAATATATAATGTTGTATATAATTTTCAGAGATATAAAGGTTATTTGAAAACCATGTTCAATTTTCATTATTTTTGATATTAATAAAAATATTAACTTTTCAACTTTACCAGGTAAAAATCACATAAATTAATTAATCATAAGTAGATTAACACAAGATCTAAAAAAAACAACGTCTACTTAAACGAAAAGAAAAAAAGAACTGTTATATACTTCAGGAAACACGAAATTTCAATTATAACTTTTACTCAAACATTAAAGTGTCTTTTTCCGATAAGGATCCGAATTAAGGACGATTCAATTAAAAGAAACAAGTTTGAAAACGTCGATGTGGAAAATTTTGGGGAAATTAAATAGAATTATCGCAAGCTTTTATTTATTAAGAGAAGTATTACTGAAAGCTTAATAAAACTGCAAAACGTTATTTCGAAAATTATATAACATATCATTATAGGCTAGTATTGTCTTCTTAATTTATTTAACGGTAATAGCCCAGCTATCAAGTCCAAAAATTCTATTTGCTGCTTTACGAAAACCATTATGTGCCCGTAATATGTAACTTTAAAGCTAATCTAGTTTAACATTAAGAGGCTTAAAGTGACAAAAGCAGTACGCCAACTAAAAGTATGATATTATGCTGTATAAGACCAAAAAACTATTTTTGATTAAACGGCTAAAAATAATGCTAAAATTCTAAAAATTTATTTTTTTATATCTTAATTGCCCACCTGTTCCGAGAAAGACAAACACGTGGCAACAAAACGGCGTAGTAAAACGAAGCCGGCTGCCTAACGCCAACTTCGCAATATGTTTTAACCTACCTCGCCGAATAACTCAGAGAGTGAAAGTAGCCAAATATTTTTATATGTAATAATAAAAAAAATGTAGATGTAGAAAAATATAGTATAAAAGGTGAATGATATTTATTAAATTACATGATTTAGAAATCTAAAATTAAAAAGAAATTACAGAAGAAAGAAGATTTTTAAATATTCTGAAATTAAGAAGTTAAAACGAAAGTAAATTTTTTTGAATACGGAGATACTTTTATTTCACAAATTTACAAAAATGAAGAGATAGATCTGGGGGCACGAGCAGAAAGCACAGCCGTACCATCCTTTTCTCAAAGCCACTCACGGCACTTTCGACCCCCCTGTAACTTCGTTGTGGATAAAGCTAGAAGCCTGAATTTTCAGTGACCAAGAGGACATACTATACTAGCTATATTCCTAAATTACCTACTATTTATACCTTATAGTTTACGAACTATCGCCAGTCGAAGTTCTTTAATTTTGTCACTGACACACTCACCGATCATCAAAATTCTAAGGTACTTCTAGCAGACACATAAACGTCAAATTTTGAATTTAGTTAGTATTTAGCCTATAAAGGAAGGAAAAACTGAAACATCCCTAAATTTCAGTCCCGTTTTCTAAATTGTACAGTCACTTAAGCCAAAAAAGAGGGTCAACCTCGGAATGAGAGATAATAAGCTGTAAACTTGTATAAACCTTTATTTTCGGATTCTAAAAGTTGTCCCAAAAGTCTCATAAAATCTCGTGTCCGCGTCTTAAGATATTCAAGGTCAAAGGTCACAAAAATCGGTTCGCAAATATCTCGCTTCCTATGGTTTCAATGATATTTGCATCTATTATGAAAATTGTACAGCATAAAATTCTCTACAAATTTTGCTCTAAACATTTTTTTATACGCTTAACCGTTTTTGAGATAGAGCGCAGAGAGCGCGCAGCGCTCAGCCATACATAGCATAATGCAAAGTCAACCGTGAGTCCCGGTAAATAATACGTCGTATAAAGTTAATTAATCACTAAAAAATCCATAATTATAAATAATTTGTATTATTTATTAATTAATATATTATATTTAATAATATTTTTCATTTATCAAATATATTCTTTTAATAATACTTACCTACTTCGTGTAATTAAAAAATTGTTAAGTGAAATACTTTAAGTATATTTTAATTATAAAAAAGTATGAAGATGGTGCTTCCATGTCAGCAGGGCTAGAAGAGAATATAGTTATTAAAATAGGAGCAAAAGTCATGTTAAGACGAAATCTTGACGTGAGTCTTGGCTTAGTCAACGGTTCTATCGGTATAGTACAAGGAGTAAAGGTTGATCCTGAAAATACAAATAAAATTAAAAAAAATATATATTACATTTAATAATGAACATCTCTACGAGCTTGGTCCAGTTAAAACTAAATTTGAAATTATTAATAGAGCTTATGTTCACCGCGAACAGTTTCCGATATGTATAGCCTATGCTATTACCATACACAAAAGTCTGGGGCTAAGTCTAAACAGTGTACTGATGGCAATCGGCTCTTCAGTGTTCACATGCGGTCAAGCATACGTGGCACTTTCGAGAGTGACAAGTCTGGGCGGATTACATCTAATTAATGTCGACTTCGGTAGTATCAAAGCTCAGGAGTCCGCAATCGTTGAATATAATCGACTTAGAAGCACTTATCGTCCAGACTTGTCAAAAAATTGTTACATCATAGCCTTTGAGAAAAACCAACAGAGACAGGGAGTGGGCTTTAAGAAAATCCATAGCTGACGTACAAGAAATATTACCCGAGAAGAAAAAAAAGATGACTACCTACAAAAAGAAATGAGATCCCATCAAAAACATAAAATGTAAAAAATGCCAAGTCTCGCAACGCAGTCCTTCCACCACAAAAAGTTGTGAGATCTCATGTAAAACCAAGTCAGTTATTTTAGTTAGTATCTATGGAAGCACCTGTTCAACAACTTTGTCATAAATTGTTATCTAATTAGTTACCTACCAACATTTATAGTGACCGTATCAATATTCGACATCTTTATTTCTATAATAAATATAATAACTTGACAATCGCATAAGAATAATCTACTACCGACCACTACTTTCACTAATCTCGAAAATTATAGAAGAGCATCTTTTAAAATATTTGGAAATATTTAATATTATTAACGACCATTAATATAACTTTAATAAGGAAATATCAACAAGAGGTATTCTATCTTATGTCACACATGTTTGAAACAGTGCAATTGAACATTTTGGAGAATCTCTAATTGTTACTCTTGATGTATCCGAGGCATTCGACTGTGTTTAGCTTAATGGATTGTTGGATAAGCTACGCTTTTATAGTATGTTTCAAACGTTTTAGTAATATTCTTTAACGTTGCAGAACCCGACCTAGTTATGTCGGGACACTCCATTCCTGACTCAGTTTACTGGTCGTTAAATAGTAGATTATTCTTATGTGATTATACTTTATTCTTAAGTGCACTGTTTAGACTTACTTAGCAATCGAAATAGTAGATTATTCTTATGTCATTATGTTGCCGTGCGATTGCCAAGTCATTATATTTATTATAGAAATAAAGATGTCTAATATTGATACGGTCACTATAAATGTTGGTAGGTAACTAATTAGATAACAATTTATGACAAAGTTGTTGAACAGGTACTTCCATAGATACTAACTAAAATAACTGACTTGGTTTTACATGAGATCTCACAATTTTTTGTGGTGAAAGGACTGCGTTGCGAGACTTGGCATTTTTTTACATTTTATGTTTTTGGTGGGATAATCTTTTTCTCGGTAAGCGTCTATTTATTTTTCTGTGAATTAAAATTAGTAGAGAACGCAGAGAACGCAGTAAACACCATTGAAGAAAAACGATTAAAATGGTATTGACACATAAGACGGAGCGAAGATAATAGGTGGATAAAGAAAATAACGGAGTGGAGCCCTATAGAGAGAAGAAAAGAGGAAGACCCAGACGATCGTGGAGAGACGATGTGGACGAGGCTATGGAGGATAGAGGTCTAACAGATGGAGACTAGGAAGATAGAAACGGATGGAATCAAAGGCTGAGAGAAGGAAGACAGCGTCAGCTGTAGGAAATCCTTATATATATATATATATATATATATATATATATATATATATATGTATATATATATATATATATATATATATATATATATATATATATATATATATATATAAAATTATGTATTATCTAAATTTATTAAACGGTTTTTTATGGACTTCACACTATTCTGTAGAGCATCCGTCGAGGAAAGTTTAGCACCATAAAATATAGGTTTAATTTTCTTGCTGTACAGGTAAAAAAGTAACCCTTTCCATTGCCTAATATTCTAAAGTCCCTAGGTTACGAAAAGCATAGTCACTCTTTTCCGTCGGTCTGTCTATTAACATTATAATTCTCGAATGAAATAAGATATCAGTTTCAAACTTCACATGTACACAATAACTAGCGAAGGCATGAAAGATATATTTTTGGAGCTATATCGCTTAATGTTGGTGGAAGCCGCTAAACTTTGTAGGATTTTAATAGTAACATGGTAATTTTTCCTGGTTTTTTTGAGATAATAAACACAAGAAAATCCATAGCTGACCTACAAGAAATATTACCCGAGAAGAAAAAAAAAGATGACTACCTACAAAAAGAAATGAGATCCCATCAAAAACATAAAATGTAAAAAATGCCAAGTCTCGCAACGCAGTCCTTCCACCACAAAAAGTTGTGAGATCTCATGTAAAACCAAGTCAGTTATTTTAGTTAGTATCTATGGAAGCACCTGTTCAACAACTTTGTCATAAATTGTTATCTAATTAGTTACCTACCAACATTTATAGTGACCGTATCAATATTCGACATCTTTATTTCTATAATAAATATAATAACTTGACAATCGCATAAGAATAATCTACTACCGACCACTACTTTCACTAATCTTGAAAATTACAGAAGAGCATCTTTTAAAATATTTGGAAATATTTAATATTATTAACGACCATTAATATAACTTTAATAAGGAAATAACAACAAGAGGTATTCTATCTTATGTCACACATGTTTGAAACAGTGCAATTGAACATTTTGGAGAATCTCTAATTGTTACTCTTGATGTATCCGAGGCATTCGACTGTGTTTAGCTCAATGGATTGTTGGATAAGCTACGCTTTTATAGTATGTTTCAAACGTTTTAGTAATATTCTTTAACGTTGCAGAACCCGACCTAGTTATGTCGTGACACTCCATTCCTGACTCAGAATACTGGTCGTTAAATAGTAGATTATTCTTATGTGATTATACTTATTCTTAAGTGCACTGTTTAGACTTACTTAGCAATCGAAATAGTAGATTATTCTTATGTCATTATGTTGCCGTGCGATTGCCAAGTCATTATATTTATTATAGAAATAAAGATGTCTAATATTGATACGGTCACTATAAATGTTGGTAGGTAACTAATTAGATAACAATTTATGACAAAGTTGTTGAACAGGTACTTCCATAGATACTAGCTAAAATAACTGACTTGGTTTTACATGAGATCTCACAATTTTTTGTGGTGAAAGGACTGCGTTGCGAGACTTGGCATTTTTTTACATTTTATGTTTTTGGTGGGATAATCTTTTTCTCGGTAAGCGTCTATTTATTTTTCTGTGAATTAAAATTAGTAGAGAACGCAGAGAACGCAGTAAACACCATTGAAGAAAATCGATTAAAATGGTATTGACACATAAGACGGAGCGAAGATAATAGGTGGATAAAGAAAATAACGGAGTGGAGCCCTATAGAGAGAAGAAAAGAGGAAGACCCAGACGATCGTGGAGAGACGATGTGGACGAGGCTATGGAGGATAGAGGTCTAACAGATGGAGACTAGGAAGATAGAAACGGATGGAATCAAAGGCTGAGAGAAGGAAGACAGCGTCAGCTGTAGGAAATCCTTATATATATATATATATATATATATATATATATATATATATATATATATATATATATATATATGTATATATGTATATATATATATATATATATATATATATATATATATATATATATATATATATATATATATATATATATATATATATATATATATATATATATATATATATATATATATAAAAATTATGTATTATCTAAATTTATTAAACGGTTTTTTTATGGACTTCACACTATTCTGTAGAGCATCCGTCGAGGAAAGTTTAGCACCATAAAATATAGGTTTAATTTTCTTGCTGTACAGGTAAAAAAGTAAGCCTTTCCATTGCCTGATATTCTAAAGTCCCTAGGTTACGAAAAGCATAGTCACTCTTTTCCGTCGGTCTGTCTATTAACATTATAATTCTCGAATGAAATAAGATATCAGTTTCAAACTTCACATGTACACAATAACTAGCGAAGGCATGAAAGATATATTTTTGGAGCTATATCGCTTAATGTTGGTGGAAGCCGCTAAACTTTGTAGGATTTTAATAGTAACATGGTAATTTTTCCTGGTTTTTTTGAGATAATAAACACACTTTAGGCATAAATATTTATAGATAATATGTAAGTGGTGAGAGGGACGATTCGAGGGGTTGCTTTGTATTACCGTATTATATGTTCTTTTTTAAGTTCTTTGTAGTCAAATTCAAAATTTAAGTCATTTATTGCCTACATTCAGTCTTTACCCAGGAAGGGAGTGAAAAAATTGAAGGTCGTTAAATATTATATAGTTTCAATAGTACATTGAGAATTGTTCCAAATTTTTTGGTTGACGTAATAGAGAAATTTTAAGCATATTATTTATGGTAAAGGTGTGTGGTAGGGGGCTAGACGAGTCGCTTCTTATGCATCATATTATTTCAGGGTGCTTGGGGTCAAGTAATCTGAAAATTAAGTTATTCTTTCATTATTTTAAATTTTACTAGGGAAGTGGGTTAAACAGGTAAGGATGGTTAAATATTACGGAGTTTCAGCATTATGATAATTTTTTCAGGTTTTTGGTTGGTATAATGTAAAAATATTAAGCATAATTATTTATAATTAAACATACAAGGGGCTAAAGTGAGGGAAACTGAGTTAGTAGAGTGACTTCGTCTTTATCGTGTTATAGGACTTTTTTCAAGTGCCAGGTGCAAGAAATGCCTGAAAAATCACCTTCCTAGTTTTTTTTTTACGTTTTAGGATTCCCAGATCATGAAACACATAGACAGACCGACTGTCTGTCGGTCTGTTAGCAAGATACCTCTTAAACGAAATGAGATATCGATTTTAAATTTTGTATATATATGTATATATATATATATATATATATATATATATATATATATATATATATATATATAATACCTATAACCTATAGAAGAGAAGAAGCCTAGTTTTTCTGCGATATCACTTTAGACGAAGGAGGTAAAAGGGGTTGGTGTCCATATATTTTTTTTGGTATTAATAATGCAGTAAAAAAAAGCATTTGAAATTGCACCGTCTGGATACAGCAAATTATGATTTTATCCTCTCTAGGGTATTACTAGGAGTATTGTCCTGAGTTTTGGACCTAGAAAAACTTGTGCTCTTTTGTTTATAAACAATTGAAGTTTTCAAAACGCATTTTTAGAGCTTAAAATGTGAATAACTCCGGTTATATAAGTTGGATCGAGACGAAACTATTCGTAGTAAAATTTCCAATAAATCCTCATTAGCTTTAAGTCCCTCAAGTGCGTACATAACCTACAAAATTGAAAAAACCTTTTTTCATTTTATTGTATAGGTCGATTAAGTCTACCGATCAGCTTGAAACTTTCAGCAAATATTCCTTTTGTTATAGCAAAAATATCCTGAGATTTTGGTACAAAAATATTGAACCCAGTAGGCACAATTAAAATAGTTATTTAAAATTTGAATTGCCTGCCATTTTATGCCATTTGGTCCAAAATGAATCTTTTTTTTTTGAAAATTTAGGTCTCAATATCACCTTAAAAAAAAAAATTTGGAGTCATTTTAACCGTTTTTTTTACATTTGTTTGTTAATCAAATAACAACCAATGCGTTTTTTTCGGTTATTTTGAAAAAAAAAAAAATAGAAAAATTTTTATCACATCAGGTGGAGATCGCGAGACCCTTATTAAAAAAAAATAAATTGATTTTTTTTTTTTTCAAAATGACTGAAAAAAAAACGCAATTGTTATTATTTTTGATTAATAAAAAAACGGTTAAAATGACTCCAAATTTTTTTTTAATGGCATCGGAAAGCTAGCATCGAGACCTAAATTTTATAAAATAACATCCATTTAGGACCAAATGGTATAAAATTTTTAATAACAAATTCAATTGTGCGCACTAGGGTCAATAATTTGTACCAAAATTTTAGAGTATTTTTGCTACAATAAAAGGCATATTTTATGAAAGTTTCAAGCCGATCGGTTCACTTAGTGGACTTGTACAATAAAATGTCAAAAAAAGAACAGTTTCTTGGATTTTTTTTTCATTTTTGTAGGTTATGGACACACTTGAGCGACTTAAAACTAACGAGTTGGAAATTTCATTAAAAAGTGTTTGGTTTTTTTTTTTTGTCTCGATTCAACTCATATAACTGGAGTTATTTCCATTTTAAGTTCAAAAAACGTGTTTTGAAAACCTCCATTGTTTATAAACAAAAGAGCACAAATTTTTTGAGGTTCAGAACTCAGGACAATACTCCTGATATTACCCCAGAGAGGATAAAATTCTAATATTGTTTTATCTAAACTATGCCTATCTCATCATTATTTTCACGTTTTTACTATGCTAATATTTCTTGTTTTTACTTTCCTTGCTAAAGGAGAGTATTGTATTCTTGAAAAATTCATGCGTCGAGATTTGTGCTCTGTTGGCACGAATTTGGTACACATATAGAATCTAAAGAGAATACGAAGCCTTAGTCAAATGGATTATAGGGAAGAGGGTAAAAATTGTATGGTTTTTATAGTAATGTGTTATTTTTTCTGTCTTTTTCTTGTTGAGATAATAAACAAGTTTTTATGCATAATTATTTATAGTACCAGCTGTACAACTATGAAATGCGGATTTCAGACAACAGATGGTGCACCAATGCAGTTTGTGCTGTAAAGATTTGACACTACGCCATTTTGTTGTGTCATCAACAAGTGTCAGATGCGCACGAATGATAAATTGGAAAATTGTGTGCATAGCGTTGTGTTTAATATGTCGAAATTTATACCGAACAAAGAGCATTCGCAGACAGTATTAATTTTTTGTTTCCATTTAAAGAAAATTGCTGTTGAATCATACCGATTACTTCGAGAAGCTTATGGTAAACATGCTCCATCGCAAGATACATGTGAACGATGGTTTCGGTGTTTCAAAAGTGGTGAATTCGATGTTGCAGACAAGGACCGTGGAAAAATCGCCAAAAAAAATACGAAGATGTGGAATTGCAAGCATTGTTGGACGAAGCTGATTCACAAAACACAAAAACAACTCGCCGAGCAATTGGGCATTAGTCAACAAGCTCTTTCCAATCGGTTACGAGAGATGGGAAAGATTCAGAAGACCGGTAAAGGAAATCGTTTTTGCATCATATAGTTACAGGGAATGAAAAGTGGATTTATTTTGAGAATCCCAAGCGCAAAAAATTATGGGTAGACCCAGGCGCACCATCCACATCGACCGTAAGACCGAATCGCTTTGGCAGAAAGACGATGCTCTGCGTTTGGTGGGGACCGGAAGGGCGTGGTCTATTATGAGCTGTTAAAACCTGGGGAAACGGTTAATACTAAACGTTACCAACAAACAATTGACCGATTTGAACCGTTCGCTGCTTAAAAAAAGGCCAGAATACCGAAAGAGGCAACACAAAGTCATTTCTCTTTATGACAATGCTCCATTACATACGGCAACCAGTTCGCGACACGTTGGAAGCACTCAGCTGGGAAGTTCTACCCCATGCGGCTTACTCACCAAACTTGGCTCCTTCCGATTACTACTTGCTTGCATCGATGTGTCACGCACTTGCTGAGCAGTGCTTTGGTTCGTACGAAAATATGAAAAAATGGCTCGATGAATTGTTCGCAGCAAAAGGGGAAGATTTTTTACTGGCGTGGTATTCACAAATTGCCCGAAAGATGGGAAAAAAATGTATAACAAGCGATGGAGCATACTTTGAATAAAGCACTTTTTATCATTCTTCCGAATTTAACATGTTTTTTTAGAAAAAAAATCCGCATTTCATACTTGTACACCTGGTATACCGTTGACGAATTAAAAAGGTGCAGGAAGAGGTTAGAGAGATTGTATCTTATATATCCTGTTATAAGTTTTTCGGACCCGAGGAATCCCAAAATTTAGTTATTTTTTCATTTTTTTCAATTTTAACAGGGTAAAAGTGTTAAAGGAGTGCAGATCGTTTACCTATTATCTGGTTTCTTTAGTATGATGAGATTTCCTTTTGATTGAGGTAATGGATAAATTTTCAGCATGTTATTTATAGTAAATCCATGTGAGGGGTGGAGGAGGATATTAGAGGGGGTGATAAATTAATTTTTGTATTACTTTCAACTTTATCAGGGGAAGCTGTTTAAAGGCCGAAAAGTCGTAAATAGTATAGTTTCAGTAGTGTGTGAGTGTTTCAAATTTTCCACATTTTCGGTTGGGATAGTGAAAAAATTTTAAGCATAATTATTTGACGTAAATTGTATAAGCTATCTTTTTGTCCTATTACTGCTGTTTTTCATGATTTTTGGTGCCAAAAAATCTAAACATTATATTAGTTTTTGATTACGCAGGTATACAAAAAAAAATTCTCGGTCTTTTAAGTGTAACACGTGTTTTCTTAAATATTTTTTTATGCTGAATTCAAAAAAATCTTAAAAAAAGATATCCACCTTGAGTTTTTTTCAGAAAAGCTGCCTAAAAACTATTAAATTTGAAAAAATACATTTTAATAAATGAAATGTAAAACTGTATAATCATTAAAATTATGAAATAAAACTCTTATTTCGGCCATCTTTAAATGTTCAGAGTCTACATTTACCATAAAAACTTAAAACTATTGGATCTTAGCGTTCATGTTTAACAAAAAAACATGCATACACCACTTTTAACTAAGCTACATAACCAAATGCTATTTAAAATAAATTTGTGCAACCGCTAAATCAAAAAATTGTATTTAATTTTTATTAATATTGAACAAAACACTCACTCACTCGCATGTTCAGTCACTTACACACTCACTCACTCACTCACTCGCTAGCTCACTCACTCACTATCTCATACACTTACTTACTTACTCGCTCGTTCGCTCACTTACTCACTATCTCACTCACCCACTCTCATTCCCCCATATTCACTCAATCAATCAATCTATCCACAAAATTGACTTCTAAAATAGTCAAGGTATATATGTACAGGGTGAGTCAACGATAGAGTAAAGTTCATTATCTCATGTTTCGGGAATGACGAAAAAAAATGTTAAATACAACAGTTTTTGGGGAATGGTAAGGTGCACAGTTTAAAATTATTTTTTAATATCCAGGGTACTTCAAAAAAGTGTGACCGATATAACATATGTTTTTTTAAATGGTGCATCCTATTCTCTAATTTATATTTAAATTCTGCGTAATATTTTATTGACAACGGTATATACCTAAACCTAGTAGTTTATCTAATATTTCAATTTTTTTAAAAGAATACTAGTTTTCAGTTTTGTTTAGATCGAGCCTAACACTGGGATATGTTCCAGAGATTTGGAGAGAGGTAAAAGTCATATTCATACCCAAGGGAGGGAACAAACCCCCAGAATCTCCTAAATCCTACAGACCTATAAGTCTATCCTCTTTTATGTTGAAGACACTAGCGAAGATACTAGACCAGTACCTCAGAGCGGAGGTACTTACTATGAGTCCGCTGCATGGACTGCAATTTGCTTATCAGAAGGGCAAGTCAACTGTCACGGCACTACATAAACGTGTTCTAGATATCGAAAAGGCTCTGGACTCTAAAGAGATTGCCCTATGTGCATTTATGGACATTGAGGGCGCCTTCGATAACGCGAACTTCCTCGCAATGGAAACGGCACTCTCCAGCAGAGGAGCTGATCCGGCAGTGGTAAAATGGATCAGCAACATGCTGAATCAAAGGCTGATTAGAGCCTCACTTGGTTCGACAGACCTTAGTGTCACTGCGGTTAAGGGATGCCCTCAGGGTGGGGTACTATCCCCCCTTCTATGGTCTGTTCTAGTCGACGACCTGATTAGGATCCTTAACCGGAAGGGATACAAAACCATCAGCTACGCGGACGATATCTCAGTGATAATCAGAGGCAATCATCCTGGGACGGTTGGTGAACTGATGCAGGATGCTCTGTACACAACATGGGAATGGTGCAGGATGGAGGGGGCTGGCGATTAACCCAACGAAGACAACCATCGTACCATTTACTAAAAAGAGGGTGTTAGAGATCCCCATCTTAAAAATAAACGGTATTGAGGTCGTTCCCAAGGAAGAGGTAAAAATATCTGGGTATCGTACTGGATAGGAAACTCACTTGGGAGCCACACCTCGAATCGGTACTGAAAAAGGCTACTAAACACCTTTGGACTGCCAAACAACTACTCGGTAGGTCCTGGGGCCTTAGCCCTAAAATGACCTACTGGATATATACCCAACTGGTCAAACCAAAAATACTATATGGATCTCTGGTATGGTGGGGCAAGACCAAACAAAAAACAGCAATACGGCGGCTATGTAGGGTGCAAAGATTTGCATGCCTATGCGTTACAGGAGCTATGAGATCCACTCCAACGGCGGGCATGGAAGCTCTTCTGAACCTTGCACCGCTTAACGTGGCTGTTCAAGAGGAGGCAACTTTTCAGGCTATCTCCATCCACAGAAGGGAAAAATTTAAGGAGGGCAACCTTTTTGGTCATCTCACGATCCTGAAGGGGATCGGAGACATACTTAATATGTCAACGGCCAGCGACACCATTGATCCTATACAGTGCTTCGTTAGGAACTATAGGTCTACTTCCCGACAAGGGAAGAGTGGTGCGCAAAAACCCAAGATGGCTACAGGATGGCTCACAAAAGTGGTACACGGATGGATCCAAAACGCTCCAAGGGGTGGGAGCAGGAATAGTGGGGCCTAGAGCACACAGAGCAATAACATTGAGCAAGGACACCACAATATTCCAGGCGGAACTATACGCAATATTGGAAGCTGTAGGGATCCTATCCGAAAGGGGATACATGGGAGTAAGTATCAAAATACTCTCGGACAGCCAATCAGTCTTAAAGGCCCTGAATAGCTGTACATTCACGTCCAGGCTAGTACTGGAATGTCATAACATGCTTAATGACTTGGGATCTGGGTTCCAGGACATGAGGGGCATAGAGGAAATGAGATGGCAGACATCTATGCAAAAAAGGGGCTGAGGGGACCTTCATTGGACCCTCTCCATCCTTTGGATTCAGCAGGGGTCTCCTTAAAGAGGAGATGATGAAATGGACAAAATCCATAGTAGAGAAACATTGGAACGACGTTAGTGTCGTCTGGAACATTCTAAAAAGTTTCTGAGCTTTGATGCAAGGAGGGCGGATCTCGTCCTAAAAATGGATAGGAAAAGCCTAAGATTACTGGCGGGGGCACTCACAGGCCACCATACCTGCAATAAGCACCTATACAGAATGGGCCTATCAACCACGTACACTTGCAGATTCTGCGGTGAAGAAGAGGAGTCCATGGAACACTTGATTACCAACTGTGCGGCATTGGGACACAGGAGACATAGGATACTACATGCCTATACGCTGGGTGAACAGGATCTGCTAACGCTCCCATTGAAGGAGCTGGTCCTGTTCCTGGATGTATTAAACCCGTGAGGGATAAGGGGAAGCACAATAGATCAATTGATGGTCGCAGTGCAAAGGGCCATTTTGGGACACACTCCCCTCTACACATTACATTACATTACATTCAGTTTTGTAAAAAAATTGCCAGTAACGCCATTGTTTCTGAAGGTGGAATACTCATAAGTGGTATGAGCGTTCTATAGAGAGGAAAAAAAAGATATATGTAAAGAAATTTGAATTAGATGCTACAGGGTGTTCAAAATAAATTTATGCATTTCGACTATTTTAAATTGAAAAATCTCAAATTTTTGTAAATGGAATACCCTGCATATTATTATTTTTCTAATAGATTTTACAAAACTACTATTAGAAATAGGTATATGTCATACTTAATAAAAGTTGGATGGTTTTGTAAAATCTATCAGAAAAAGTAATAATATACAGGGTGTTCCATTTAAAAATTTGTTTATGATTTTTCAATTTAAAATAGTCGAAATATATAAATTTATTTTGAATACCCTGTAACATCTAACTCAAATTTCTTAACATATATTTTTTTTTCATCTCTATAGAACGCTCGTCCCAATTATGAGTATTCCTCCTTCAGAAACAATGGCGCTACTGGTAATTTTTTACAAAGCCGAAAACTAGTATTTTTTAAAAAAAATTGAAATATTAGAAAAACTACTGGGTTTAGGTATATAACATTATTAATGAAAAAGTTATAAAATTTTACGCAGAATTTAAAAATAAATTAGAAGATAGGATGTTCTATTTAAAAAACCATATGTTATATCGGCCACAGTTTTTTAAAGTACCTGTGTATACTCAGAAATAATTTTAAAACTATGGACCTTAACATTCCCTAAAACTATTGTATTTAACATTTTTTCGTCATTCCCAAAACAAATGAGATAATAAACTTTATTCTATCGTTGACTCATCCTGTACATTAAATTGCATTTTGTAACCTTTTGTTCCTAAATAGTAAACGAATATTTCTTTCAACACTGAACCTCATGTTTTGATATCAAATTGGAATTTGAAACTTAAAATCTAATAGAAATGATTTTTGTTCTATTTGGAAAAAAAAAATTGTTGTTTAGCTGTTGTATTTATTTACTCAAAAAAAAGCATTTTACCAACCACATAGCACCCTTGTAAGTG
Source organism: Pachyrhynchus sulphureomaculatus (assembly GCA_019049505.1). Classification (NCBI taxonomy): domain Eukaryota; kingdom Metazoa; phylum Arthropoda; class Insecta; order Coleoptera; family Curculionidae; genus Pachyrhynchus; species Pachyrhynchus sulphureomaculatus. Next base: position 116,274,648 of record CM032449.1, on the reverse strand, counting down.
TTAAAAGCGAGTTCTTTGTTGAAAACTGAACGTAAAACTTATTTTTTTATGTCAAGTCAGGATTAAGAACTTCAAAAAAAACTGGAATTAATAGTTTCGTTCAATATTAATAAAAATTAAAAACAATTTTTTAATTTAGCGGTTGCACATATTTATTTTAAACATAATTTTGATGCGTAGCTTAGTTAAAGATGGTGTAAGCTGTTTTTTGTTAAACATAAACACTAAAACCTAATATTTTTAAGTTTTTATGATAAATATAGATTTAGAAAATTTAAATTTTAATGATTATACAGTTTTACATTATTTATTAAAATACATTTTTTTCAATTTAATAGTTTTCTGGCAATAGTGTATTTTCTCACGGTGAAGGTCTTGTTTTATGATTTTTTTTTGATCCAGCATAAAAAAATACTTAAGAAAACACGTGTCTCACTCAAACGAGAGAATTTTTTTATTTTATATACCTATGTTATTTACAATGTTAAATGAAAAAGAGCGTGGGGTTGTTAAATGTTGTATGGTTTTAATATTATATAAGAAATTACTGGTTCTTGGTTGGGGCAATGGACAAATTTAAAGCATAACTATATAATATAAAATAATAAAACGCATAAAGGCTCAAAAGGGCGAGAGTAGTGGTTAGAGGGGTGCTTTCATATATATCGTGTCAAACGTCCTTTTCACGATTCTTGGAGTCGAGGAATCTGAGTAGTTTTTAAGTGGAGAGGGGGATAAATGGGCTGAGGTTCGTTGACCTTTGCATAGCTTCAGGATTATTATACGAGTTTTCTCCAGTTTTTGTTTAAATTACTGGACAAACTTTAACATAATTATTTACAGTAAAAGATATATAAGGGCAAAGAGGTGGGGTAGGGGGCTACAGAAGCGGTTGCGTTTATATCGTAATATACGTGCTTAAGGGTCGAGGATTATTATATTATTTTTCATTATTTCCAACCTTATTAGAAACCGCATATATGTCATAATACTTAGATCACGTGTAAAGAATTGAGCATGTAATTAATACCAAAGGTCATTAAATATTGAAAACTGAGGTTTTTGGTGTTATAGTTTCCAAAAAATTGGCCTCATTTTTCATTTCTTTCCATTGTCCAATAGTTTAAGTCTCAAAAGGACTATATTACATCTGTAGGCTTACATTTTGTTGACGAAGACGTAAAAGCTTACCTAAAGCACCATTATCTCAATACGGCATTTGTAAAAAAATATTAGGCGTTCGTACAAGTTAACGTATAAAAATATAATAAGTAATTATTATATAATAAATACAAAACCTTCACAAACACTCCTTAGTAATGGTAATGCTGTTCTAGGATTAATACTACGTTTATACCTTATTTTTTGGGGATAACACGTAGGCTGAAATGTTTTTGGTCTGACACATAGATGCCGCCCGTTTTAAAAAATCAGTATGATTTTTAGGAAGTACCAACCTTCAAACGATACGTGTTAAAATTTCATGATATTTGAGTGTGTTGATTAAACACCAGTTTTTGATGGAAAAAAAATACCGTTTAAGCAAAGCAATGGCTTGATAAGTATTACGGGGATTTTCCCCTGGAAAACTACTCATCATTTACTGGTATACTGAATTTAAACGTGGTCGTACAGTTACAAATGATGCTGAACGCTCTCGACGCCCAAATGAGGTGGATGAAAACTGACACCCTAAAGATATCAAAAGAACGTGTTGGTTATATTTTGCGTGAATATTTGGGAATGAGAAATCTTTATTAGAAATGGGTACCGCGTTTGCTCACAGTAGACCAAGAACAACAACGTGTTGATGATCCTGAGCGCTGTTTGGACCTGTTTAAGCGCAATGGATAAACCACTATACACCGGAATCAAATCGGCAGTCAGCTGAGTGGACAGCAGCCGGTGAAAGCCGCCCGAAGCGATCAAAGATACAACAGTAGGCTGGGAGGATTTTGGCCTCTGTATTTTGGGTTTTGCGTGAAATAATTTCCATTGACTATGCTGAGAAGGGAAAAACAATCAATAGCGAATACTATATAAAGTTATTGGTGCATTTGAAGGCAGAAATCGCAAAGAAATGGCCCCAAATGAACAAGAAAAAAGTACTCTTTCATCAAGACAATGCACCGTGTCACAAGTGAATGGTTACGATGACAAAATTGCATGAATTGAAGTTCATATTCTCCAGATTTGGCCCCCAGCGTCTATGATCTATTCACAGACTTCAAGAAAATGCTAGCGGGAAAGAGATTTGGTTCCAGTAAAGAAGTTATCACCGAAACTGAGGCTTATTTTGAAGGCAATGAGAAATTGTTCTGCAAGAAAGGTATCGAAATATTAGAAAAGCGTTGGACTTATTGTATCGCTCTTGAAGGAGACTATATTGATAAATAAAGTCAAATTTTGCCAAAAAAAATTGTTTTAAGTAGCAAGACCAAAAACTTTTTCAGCCTTCGTGTTATTTTGTGGCCTTATCACGTACTACGTTTGGATTTTGGAATCGTTGGCACAATGATACTACACAACATTTATCACAAATACACTAAACAATTTATTTTTTGACAATTAACTTTCCTGATAATACTAACATAGTTACAAAACTAACGTCGATTACAAAAATAAAATATTTGGTGTAGTGGTGATAATAGTTGTCTACTCTTATCACATGGTAAAAAGCTTTATATAATATTATATTTTTCCAATAAAAAAATTATTAAAAAGTTATAAGGTACTGGCTCTCTAGAGAGGCTCCAGGTAGTTGCATATTTATAAAAAAAGAAATTCTGTTTTACGATATTTTTATGACTCCAAATAATATAAGATAACAAAATATAAAATAGAAAAGGATATTCTTGGACATTTCGCGAGTGAAATTGCGTCGTTAATCAGAATTCACAAAAATTTTCTCTTGAAATTCCTGAGCAACTAAAAAATAGTATTTTAAACAAGAACAAAAGACTTTACACATTTATTTTGCAAAATTCGACTTTATTCATCAACATAGTCCCCTTCAAGAACGATAAAATCACCTCAACGCTTTTCTAACATTTCTATACCTTTCTTGTAGAAGGATTTGTCTTTGCCTGCCGATTTGATTCCGGTGTGTAGAGGTTGATCCATGTTTCATCCATTGGAACATATCGCATGAAAAGATCCTATTTATTGCGCTTAAACAGGTCCAAATAGCGCTCAGAATTATTAATATGTTGTTGTTTTTGGTCCACTGTGAGCAAACGTGGTACCCACTTCGAACAGAGCTTTCTCATGCCCAAATGTTCATGCAAAATATGACCAACACGTTCTTTTCATATCTTTAGAGTGTCAGCTATCTCACGCAATTACGGTTATCCAAAACAATTTTGTGGATTTTGTGATGACCGTGATGTTTTTCGGTGTAATCACATCATTTGGGCGTCCAAAGCGTTCAGAAATATTTGTGTCTGTACCAATAAATGATGAGTGATTTTCCAGGGATAGAGTACCCCGTAGCACAGTGTTTAATGAACACACGAAATTCGATTTTTTCCATTGTTTTGAAAATATCAAAAGTAGCGTCACTAAAACCACTGTAACTTGTAAACTAATTATCGAAATGTCATAAAATCTTGACACGTATCGTTCGAAGGTTGATACTTCCTAAAAATCATATGGATTTTTTGAAAAGGGCGACATCTATGTGTCAGATCAAAAACTTTTCAGTCTGCGTTTTCAGGAACACAGGTGTATATTAGTTTTCAGGAGCACAGTCTTAAGATGGGCAGAGTATTTCTGGAAGACGGAAAAAGCCACGAACTGCCCAAAATGTCGGGTTTATAGCAAAACCCTTCTCCTTCCGTCGAAGCGAAATCTTTAAAATCAACTAGTTCACTCAAGGAGTATAAAATGAGATAGGAGTGTTGAACCTGTAATGTGATAGACAAGGACGAAGGACGCTCGTGCTTGAAAAATACACATATATTCCATGCAAATGAAATAAATTAAATAGAAGGCTTGCGCTTAGTACAACTTTAGTTATACAACGCTCAACTGAAGTTAACAATTATTACATGTATTAAAAAAAACACGGTTTAGTAACATGTTCTTAAAAATTAGAAAAAAAACTAATGTTACTACCGACCGACTTCTCTAAATATTTCTCTGTCCCTCGTAACATGAAACAACTCCCCCATATTCATGCCGGTCCATTCTCTGATGTTTCTCAGTCAAGACTTTTTCTTTCTTCCGGCACCCTTTCTACCGTCAACTCCTCCCAGAATGATAGCTTGCAATAGTATATATTTGTCGTTTCTGAGTACATGAACTAAGTAGGATGTTTTTCGTACTTTCATAATTGTCAAGAGTTTTCTGCCTTGGCCTATCCTTCCTAGAACTTCCTCAATAGTGACCCTGGCTCTCCATGGGATTTTTATTATTCTTCGATAGAGCCACATTTCAAATGATTCTAGCTTCTTAGTAGTGTATTGCTTCAACGTCCATATCCCAAGGTTGGGACTATATGTAGCATTCCCTGAAACGCAATCTTAGAGAGAGGGCTAAGTTTCTGTTGCAGAATATTGTCCGAAATTTTAAAAGTGATTTTCTTACAACCTATATTCTGGTTTTAATTTCAGTGTCTTGATCATTGTCGGATGTGATATAGCTGTCTAAATATTTGTACTTTACTACACGTTCTACCAGGCGTACAAGTATGTAATGCGGTTTTTTTTTTCTAAAAAAACATGTTAAATTCGGAAGAATAATAAAAAGTGCTTTATTCAAAGTATGCTCCATCGCTTGTTATACATTTTTCCCATCTTTGGGGGCAATTTGTGAATACCACGCCAGTAAAAATCTCCCTTTTTGCTGCGAACCATTCATCGAGCCATTTTTTCACATCTTCGTACGAACCAAAGCGCTGCTCAGCAAGTGAGTGACCCATCGATGCAAACAAGTGGTAATTGGAAGGAGCCAAGTTTGGTGAGTAAGCCGCATGGGGTAGAACTTCCCAGCTGAGTGCTTCCAACGTGTCGCGAACTGGTTTTTCCGTATGTGATGGAGCATTGTCATGAAGAAAAATGAGTTTGTGTTGCCTCTTTCAGTATTCTGGCCTTTTTGCAAGCAGCGAACGGTTCAAAATCGGTTAATTGTTGTTGATAACATTTAATATTAACCGTTTCCTCAGGTTTTAACAGCTCATAATAGACCTTGCCCCTCTGGTCCCACCAAAAACAGAGCATCGTCTTTCTGCCAAAGCGATTCGGTCTTATTGTTGATGTGGATGGTGTGCCTGGGTCTACCCATGATTTTTTGCGCTTGGGATTCTCAAAATAAATCCACTTTTCATCCCCTGTAACTATACGATGCAAAAACGACTTTCTTTTGTACCGAGCGAGCAAAAAGTCACACGTGTTTTTGCGCTATTCCATTTGCCCGTCCTTCAACTCATGTGGTACCCATCTACCGGTCTTCTGAATATATCCCATCTCTTGTAGCCGATTAGAAACAGCTTGTTGACTAACGCCCAATTGCTCGGCGAGTTGTTTTTGTGTTTGCGAATCATCTTCGTCCAACAATGATTGCAATTCCACATCTTCGTATTTTTTTGGCGGTTTTCCACGTTCCTTGTCTGCAACATCGAAGTTACCACTTTTGAAACACCGAAACCATCGTTCACATGTATCTTGCGATGGAGCATGTTCACCATAAGCTTCTCGAAGTAATCGGCACAAACTGCATTAGTGCACCATCAGTTGTCTGAAATCCGCATTTCATACTTGAACATCTGGTATTTGTTTTCCTTTAAGGAATAATTGGCAATTGTTGGTTTGATGTTTAGAAACGAGAATAAATTTGGTTTTCTTCAAGTTTATTGTCAGATTCATTTCGACACTTTCTCTATTCACGTTGTCAGCCAATGCTTGCAAGTCCTCTTATGTTTCTGCTAAGATCACAGTATCGTCGGCAAAGCTAATGGTGTTTAGCACTTCGCCCCCTATCCTGATTCCTTCACTTCGTTCCCATAATGCTTTCTTGAAGATGACTTGGGAATATAAGTTAAACAATACAGGTGACAGTACGCAGCCTTGCCCGAGTCCTCGCTGAATCGGTATTTCCTCTGCTACTACTTCATTTACTTGTACTATAGCAATCTGATTCCAATAGATGTCTTTCTAGTTGAGTTGGATATTCTTTAACTAATCAAGTACTTATTAGTAAAGAATAAAATAAGTGATTTAAAAAAAAGAACTGGGTTGACTGATTAGTTATTTGACAAAAACATGTTTCTCTATTAAAGTTACCGCCATAGAACTTTTCAGAAATTATAATACAAAAAATCAGTTAAACTCATTTTATGCTATTTGAAGAGCGTTGAAAAGTTATAACCTCCTCGGGCCCCGGGTATCATATATGATACCCCGAGTTCTAAAATTATTTAACAAATCTGCAGCTCGATTTGGACAACGCTCCCGCTGTTATCATATATGATATGCGTATATTAATGCGCAGAAAATTGCCGGCTCACGTTGGGGCCAATGTAGTCGAGATATTCAGTTGTTTACATGCATGTTTCGAGTCGCCATGGCCGCTGCTAATAAAATTACGCAAAATAAACGTAAGTACCTAGTATTTGTGTCGTTTTTTTAATAAGCTTTCTAATTATTAGTTAAAGAAAGGTGGGGAATATTTGTTATAGTAGGCATAGTAGGATAAATAATATTTTTGATTCCTGGAACCCAGGGTATCACCGTTGATACCGTGGGACCCAAACGATACATTTATCATTTTTATTTTCAGCGCTTTCTCTTCAAGAACTACAGGATATCGCAGATACTTTGAATTTAAATAATTCCGATTTGGACGAAAATCTTCTTGATGACGACGACGAGTGGGGCGCGTGAAATGAGCCTTCAGAAATCCAAACTTTTGGCGCCAGCCAAGACCAGTTGGGACGACGACTTGCCGTTAATAAATTTGATTCCAATTGGTAAAAAAAGGAAATGGATGGAATTTTCAACCACAACGTGAGAAGTATGTGCCTTGTGATCGAGATCCGTTGAGCCTTGAAAATATTCCAAAGCCTATTAACTTTTTCAATAAATACCTTGACGATAATTTTTTTCAATCCATGGCTATGTACACAAATATGAAGGAAGTGAAAGTATCAGGAAAGTCGCTGGGGACCAGTCCAGAAGAATTAAAAACGTTTTTTGCGTGTTGCATGCTCATTGGTATTTACAGTTTACCAAGAATCCGAATGTTTTGGAGGTCGGATACCAGGGTACCAATCATTTCAGATAATCTGTCAAGAAATCGCTTTTTCGCTCTGAGAAACACGGCTAAAAATTGTGGACGATGATTCTGTATCCAACGAGGCTAAAGCACTTGACAGATTTTGGAAAGTCAGACCGATGTTGGATTCAATCCAAAAAGGTTGTCGACAAAATAAAAGATCTCAAAACGTATCAATTGATGAACAGATGATCCCATTTCATGGAAAGGTACTGATGAGACAGTTTGTGCGGGGAAACCTAATCCTGTTGGGCTGAAAAATTTTGTTATGACGACGACTACCGGGATACCACTTGATTTTCATTTATATGAAGGGAAGGGCAAATCCACAGAATCCAGTCTAATCCATACACCAGAAAAATTAGATGTTGGTGGAAAGGTGGTGTTGAAACTAACAGATTCTTTACCAGTAGGAGTATCAGTATTTGTCGACAGATACTTCGCATCAGAAACATTGATTGATACTCTGTTTTCTCGGAAAATATACGTAACTGGCACGCTAATGAAAATGAGAATACCAAAAACAGATCTGCAGTTGTTATCTGACAAAAATTTAAAAAAATCTGGAAGGGGCAGTCATGATATGTTGGTTACTGAAGATAACAAAATAGCTCTTACAAAATGGTTTGATTCTAAACCAATTCATTTGGCTTCGGGAGAATTTGGAACAGAGCCCTTAGGTTCATGCAAGCGCTGGTCAGTGCAGGAAAAAAAAACATAGAAATCAGTCGTCCATCAGTGGTTCAGCAATACAATGAAAAAATGGGAGGTGTGGACTTGTTGGACAGAGTTATGTCAAAGTACCCTATGAGCAGTAGAACAAATAAATGGACCATCCGATGTATTTACGCTTTTGTTGATTTTAGCGCTGCAGCTAGTTGGCTCCAATATCGAGAAGTTTGCGCTGCTGAAAAAATTCCCAAAAAAGACATCGAAGACTATTTGTCATTCAAATTTTCGCTTGCTAAGTCTCTTTTGTACAGTGAAAAACGACATGAATCAACTTCGACAACTACTGAAGAAGAGAACAATGAACCTCCAAGGAAAACAAGAAAAATTATGCCAGTTCCTGACAAACGTTTACGAAAACAAGAAGCGAAACATCTCCCGGAATTCGTTAGCGAGAAACAAAAATATAGGTCAAAATGCAGATATCCTGGGTGCACACACTTAACCTTTTGCAAATGTGTTGAATGCAATGTATTTTTATGCTGCAGTATTAAAAGAAACTGTTTTTCTAAATTTCACAAATAAATACTGAAAAAAAAACCTTAATTGTTAATAGCATCGTACAGACCCAAAGTATCATTTGTGATACCACAATTTTTGAAAAAAAACTGCGCTTTTAAAAAAATTTATCTATAATGATTAATGTTTTGGGACCCCTGAAGAGTATTTATTTCACTTGGCAGCAAAAAATTTACGTCAATTCTCTCTTTGGGCCCGAAGAGGATAATATAAATAAGGGTTTATAAGATTCTATAAATTTCTTATTTGTAAATTAGACCAGTTAGTCAGTGTTTATAAAGTTGTGAAGTGAAAAGTACTCAACAAAAACCGTATTTTTTTAAAGCTCTAGAATTTTCTGTACGTGAACTAGCCAAAATATAATATTTTTATAAAGTTTTGAAACATTAAGTTTATACATATCTAGCAAAATCAGAGCATTTATGCAAGAATAAAACATTTGGCATAGTTATAACTGTTGCTCTAATATTATTCTATCAATGATTTTAAAATCCTAACATATTCGTTATGGGCCAAAATAAATCATTGGTAGCCTGTAAGAAAAAAACAAATCAAGATTCGATTTTTCATGTTGATAATCAAAAGAACGTACAATAAGTATCCATGAACGTACAAAAATTTATTAAAAATATACGATTATTATTACACGAGGTGTTAATAAAAACTAATAAACGATGAATTAATTTAATGCTTAACGAACTCTATAACTGTTCTGTTTACTTTTGAATTGATACTTGTTTGTTGATTTTTCATAGACTTTTCCTAATTGTTACAGATATAGTGGAATATTGTTAAGCTTTTCAATTCCCATACCAACACTTCATTTAAACCTTACATTGTCATTTTTTTAGTATACCTACAAAATGTTTTTGTTTCACTACGCCTCTTAATTAAAAGAAGCCGTGAGCAGATACGTTTTTAAATTTTACCTTTTAATCTGCAGTATTTAGTAAATCTATGTTATTCATAGCTATTACGCAGGCCAAAATTCATCATTGCGTGCTAATTTTTTCTTACCTTAGTAAATATTAATAAGCGCATAAATAAACTTCACTAATAGAGCAATGTGCGTGGTAAGAAAAAATAATATTCGTCCTTGGTTTTAAGGTTTTCTTTTATGGGCACAGCGCACGTGTTGGAGGGAAATCCCTAAAGCTTTACAGGATTGACACGTGTGCAGAAAAAGCGATTCACGTTGATCTTGACTCGCCGTAAATTTTCTGCGCAAATTATTCCAATAAAAAAAACTGCTGAAAAAAATTTATATGAGGAGTAACAAGTTTGAACCTCATACAGATATGAAGTATTAGCGCGAAGTTATAGTATAGTTACGGTAGTTACAATTAATCATAAGCATTCAGAAAGCAAGCTTTCTTTTATAAAGAAAGAGATAGTTATAGAGATAGAATATTTTAATAGGATCCAGGTAATTTTGGAATTTAGAAATAAAAATTTTGGTTTTTAATTAAAGCTATGTAACTCTTATTATTTTGTTATCTATCCGCACAAAAATGTTTATGAATGATCCTCATCCATTATAATCAATTTTATATGGTGAAAATCTCCAAATCAAATATATCCGTGGCATACCAACCTTAGTACCTTTAAACAAGTAAATCCCGACAGAGAAGGTGTCTCATTTTCTTGTTACTATCAGAATGTACGGGGATTGAACTCAAAGATTGACAATTTGTATGTTGGAACAAGTGATAGTGAGTTTGACTTTATTGCATTTACAGAAACATGGATACAGAAAAACGTGCGGAGTTCGGAACTTTTTTCGCGAAAATTACAGTGTATTTCGCAAAGATAGACAACTTCATGAAACCGGTAAAACTAGGGGTGGAGGCGTCTTGTTGGCTATCAGGAGTGACATCAGTAGTTACTCTCTTAACTCTTCCTATTTTGAAACGGCGTTCCCCAATATAGATTTGCTAATGTGTAAATGTATATTGCCACATGGTTTATCGTTAATTGTGGCAGTCATTTATATACCTCCATATGTCACTCCGCAGGAATATGAACTTTTCTTTGAATCGCTTGAACAGTGCGAATATTTGCAGAATAGGAGGGTAATCATTTTAGGAGACTTCAATGCCCCTCAATATGGGGCCCGTGACAATAATGATATCAAAGCGAGGGAGATTGGCACCTTCATGAACTTCTTTAATTTTGAGCAATATAACAATATTAGAAACACTGGCAATATTTTGGATTTAGTTTTTAGTAACTTTAAATGTTCAGTTGTGCATAACCTTGTTCCAATTATTCCTGAGGATGCCTATCATCCGGCACTAATTGTTGATCTTTTTAATCTAGGCAGTAATATACCCCAGAGTGTCCCTAATTGTTTAATAAGAGCATACAATTTTAAACGGGCCGATTTCTTGTCTTTATATAACTCTCTGCTGTCTACCGATTGGACCAATCTGGGTAAGTCTACTGACGGTAATATCGCAGTTACTGAGTTTTATAACAGACTCTATGAGCAACTAGATACTTATGTTCCACTTCGCAAAAATTTCAAGCGAAAATTTCCTGCTTGGTATACATCAGAAATAATTACGGATATTAAATATAAATCCCTAATGAGATCAAAATATAAAAAAACCGGTGATCAATGGTATAATATCGAATTTACAAATATTAGAAGATTGATTAAGGTTAAGTGCAAATCAGCTTTTGATAGGTACATACTTGGTGTCCAGGAAGCAATTAACAGTGATTCAGGAAAGTTTTGGTCCTTTATTAATCAGAAGAATCGAGAATCAAGGATTCCGGAGCAATTCATTTGCGTGATGCTTGGTATGAAAAGCCGCAATACATAGTAAATGTGTTCGCTTCTTATTTTGAAAGTGTATTCTTGCCTAATGAGAATGAAATCGATTTTGTTCCGGAGAGTGCTTATTAGCTTTTCGGTAGTGTTGACATTTCATTAGCTTCTCTAACAGACAGTGAGATTCAACACGCTGCTAAAAAATTAAAGAATAGGCTGAATGCAGGACCTGATGGTATTCCATCTTTTATGGTTAAAGATTGTATGGGTGCACTTAAGGTGCCTCTAAAATACATATATAATCTGGCGTTAAGGACGTTAACATTTCCGGGCAACTGGAAGCAAACGAGGGTGTGCCCCATTTTCAAGTCCGGCGAACGTAGCGAGGTAAACAATTATCGACCTATTTCTATTCTGAACAATGTTTCGAAGCTATTTGAAGTAATTCTGTATAATCGCATTTATACTCAGGTTAGAGGTATTCTGTCAACCCATCAACATGGATTTATTGATGGTAGATCCACTGTAACAAACTTGGGAGTGTATACAAACTTTACAGAGAACATAGTAGACGCAGGAGGGCAGGTTGACGTAATATACACGGACTTTTCTAAAGCTTTTGATAGAATATCTAATTTCGTTTTGCTGCAGAAGCTTTGGCGTATGGGTTTTGGTATGGATGCGTGCAGTTTGTTTTCTTCATATTTAGGGGGCCGCTCTCAGTCAGTACACTATAATGGATATATTTCCGATTCCTATACCGCAACCTCGGGCGTGCCACAGGGATCCAATCTTGGTCCCCTACTATTTTTGCTATATATCAATGACCTTTGTGATACTCTGAATTGTGGCAGGCTGCTTTTCGCTGATGATCTCAAGCTGTATGCGTCCTTCTCATGTATTCAGGATTGTAAATTGCTTCAAACTGAGCTTTGCGTGCTTGAGGATTGGTGTAAGCACAATAAATTAGACTTGAATATTTCTAAATGTAAAATTATGTCGGTGACGAGAAAAACCATATAATAGCATATAAATATTCACTAGGAACGTCAACTCTCGAGCGCACCAATAGTGTAAGGGACTTAGGAGTAGTATTCGATAACAAAATGAATTTTTCTAATCACATTAATAACGTAACGCTGGAAGCCAATCGTCTATATGGTTTTATAGTGCGCATTTGTAGAAGCTTTAATAGTGAACGATCTTTAATGCTGCTATATGAGTCTTATGTCAGATCCAAACTAGAGTATGCCTCTCTTATTTGGAGCCCATATTACTTATGCTATAAACTAATGCTAGAACGAGTTCAAAAAATATTTCTAAAATATTTATCATATAAGGTAGATGGTGTCTATCCAATGAGAGAAATAGAGTACTCTTTGTTATTGGAGAGATTTAATTTTCAATCACTTGAGGTTCGCAGAGAGTGTTCGTCTATAATTTTCTTGTATAGATTGTTGCACGGAGTCATCGACTGTCCTCAACTGCTATCGAAGGTGGCTATATTGGTGCCTAGAATTAATTTAATTCACGAAATACTGCTACTTTTGTTTGTTCACGTGTTAGGACTAATCTCAGGTTAATTGAACCAATCAATGTTATGTGCAATAAATTTAACTTAATTAGTAATGAATGTGACATTTTTGCAGACACCGAAAATAAGATTAGGTCAATATGTTTAGATCATTTCACTTAATAGGACATTTATAAAGATTCTTTTAGAAGCTTGTTTTGCTTGTTGGATGTATGTAACTAATATTTGTTTTATTTCACTTTTATTCTAATTTGTACTGCGCTGATTCACTTAATTTTTTTTATTCAATTTTATTTCTTTCTTTCTTCTTTTTTTGTTGTTACTTTAGTACCTTAGTTTTAAGAGAAAATTTCATTCATATTCTTTCTTGTTTTCCCTGTAAATGGTTCTTACTGTTGGGAATAAAGCTTTTATTATTATTATTACAAAAAGTTCTTCTTTCTCACATTTGATCAATGTGGTTCTATGTTTGGCTGACGGGCCAAAACCAAGTCAGCACAAACGCTATTACCATTCCGTATTAAGGAATGACCTGACAATGTTACATGTTTTCAAAATCACTGACTTCTGAATGTTTCTGTGTATGTCTGTGTTGAGTCCTAATTGCACTAAATGTGGTGTGAATGTTATTGGTGTAAGGCCTGTGGCTGATATAATGAGGGGGACAATGATGACTTTTTCTTGTCTCCATACCCTTTTTATTTCCGTTGCAAGGTCTGTGTATTTGGAAATTTTTTCTGTGTATTTCGTTTGGATGTTTGTGTCGTTGGGGACAGCTATGTCAATTAGATAGGTGACTTTTCCTTTTTTGCACTGAAAAAATAATATCGGGTCTATTAGCGGAGACTGTTTTATCTGTATGGATACCGATGTCCCAGTAGAGCTTGTAATCTTCATTTTCAAGTATGGATATTGGCGTGTATTTGTAGTAGGGATCTGTGTTTTTCTATGAGTTTGTATGTTGTGGCTAGTGCTTGGTGAACTACTTTGGCAGCTGAATCATGCCTGGCTGTGTACTCTGTTCCGGCCAATATTTTACATCCGCTCGTTATGTGTTCGATCGTTTCTTTCTGCTGGTGGCATTTCCTACATCTGTCCTCTGCAATAGTCGGGTCTTTGATGATATGCTTTTGGTAGTTTCTGGTTAATATGACTTTATCCTGGATGGCAAGTAAGAAGCCTTCAGTCTCAGGGAATAGCTGCCCATCCTGTAACCAGGTGTATGATTGTTTTTTATTTACGTGGTCTTGTTCTATGTGGTATCTGTTTTCCATGGAGTGTTTTCTCTGACCACGTTTTCATCTTTTCCTGTTGTAATTGGCTGTGACTGTGTGTGTCTGCTGAGTGGTCTGCCCGGGCTAAGTCGAGAGGTGTGTAGTTTTTGTCTGCTTTCACTGTCGCTGTGTGGAGGCTGGTTTGCTTGCTGTGAAAGAATTTCCTAAGTGTTTGTATTTGTTTTGTATTTAATGATCTGATGTCTATAATTCCTCTTCCTCCTGCCTTCCTCTCGATGGTAAGTCTTTCTTTGCATGCGTTGGGGTGTAATTTCCTGTATTTGGTGAATTGAGATCGTATAAGGATGTGAATATTTTCTATGTCTGTTTGTGACCATTTGATGATACCAAATGAATATGTGAGTATAGGTATAGCGAACGTGTTGATGGCTTTAGTGAGATTCTTAGAGTTGAGTTTTGTTTGCAAAAGTTTCGTCAGTCTGTTTTTGAATTCGGTTCTGAGCTCTGTTTTGATGTGAGTGTGGTTGTGTTTGGTGCTTTGTTGGAAGCCTAGATATTTGTATGTTTCTTTGTCGAACATGTTATCGAGTGTTTCATTGTTGATGGTTTCTGTCTCATGGTGGCACTTTCATTGGCCTTTGTTGATGTGGAGCACTTTCCATTTACTTATACTGAATTCCATATTGACATCTAAGGTGAATATTTCTGTGATTTTGAGGAGTTCTTTCAGCTGTGTTTGTGTGGCAGCGTAGAGTTTTATGTCGTCCATATATAGGAGGTGGTTTATTTTATGTTGATTCACTTTTTGGTGTCTGATATTGAAGCCATGCTCTGTTCTGTTTAGTATATTTGAGACTGGATTGAGACAGAGGCAAAACCATAGAGCACTGAGCGAGTCTCCCTGAAATATATCCCGTCTGATGTACAGCTCTTCTGTTTGGATCCGTTCGGTTTGTGTTTCTAGGCGTATTTTGGTTTTCCATGTTTTCATAATTTGTGCGAGAAACTGCCTGAGGTGTTGGTTGATTTTATAGATTTCTAGGGCCCTGATTAACCAGCTGTGGGGTATGGAGTCGAAGGCTTTTTTATAGTCTATGTAACCGATGTGAAGGTTTCTGTGTTCTTTTCTGGTTTGTCCCATAATCACGCTATCTATAATCAGCTGCTCTTTGCATCCTCGACTATTTTTCCTGCATCCCTTCTGCTCTTCTGTGAGAATATTGTTGTCTGTTAGGTGTTGTTCGATTTTCTTCGAAATTGTGGCTGTGATGATCTTGTATAGGGTTGGAAGACAGGTGATAGGTCGGTAGTTTGACGGGTTTGTGGTGTCTGAGCTTTTGGGTTTAACGTATGTTATTCCTTGTGTGAGGAAAGTGGGAAATGTGTGTGGTTGTAGAATGGCTTTGTTGATTTGGTGTGTGAGTGCTTCGTGTGTGGTGGTAAACTGTTTGTACCAGAAGTTTTGTATATTGTCTATTCCAGGACATTTCCAGTTGTGTGTGTGTGTTGATAGTTTCTGTAATTTCTTGTGTATTTAATGTGGTATTTTCTTGTTCTGTCACATGTTTATGTTTGTCCTCTTCGGCTTCGATCCAGGGGGTGTTATTATTGTGTAGTTTGGGTTCTGACCAGATACTTTTCCAATAATCTGTGAGTTCTTGTTTGTTTGGTGGTTCAGTCACTGCTATCTGTTTGTTGTACATCGTTTTCCGGTAGAACTGTTTTTCGCTTCTTCGGAAGAGGTTGTTGGTGTCTTTCCTCTCATTTGATTCTTTGTATCTGCGGAGTCTTGCAGCATATACAGATAGTTTTTGTTTCAAGGTATCGAGGATTTCTGGCAGTGTTCTGTTGGGAGACTTAGATTTGATCTTGTTTGCCCCCTCTGTGACACGTTTAGACGCGTTCTCGCTTATAAACTGGGTAAGATGTCCTAGATCTCTCCTGATGTTGTTGATTTTGTTTTCTATTCTTATTTGCCATTTGAATTTTGGTTTTGTCCTGTTGGGGTTTCCTTGTCGTTGAGGGAGTTTTTGATTATTTTGTGTTAGAGTGGTGATTGCTGCTGCGTATATTATTGTGTGAATGTCTTCGATTGTGCTTAAGTCTGTTATATACTGAGGTATTATGTGCTTGTTTAGTGTGTTGATGATTGGTTGCGTGCTCTGTCTGAAGATTAAACGAGGGATGGGATTTCTTGTTGTGGGGTCGGTGCCTGACCATCGAGCTAGATGTGACTCCATTTTTGCTTTAAGTGTTTGTATGAGAGGTGATTCGTGGTGATGTTGTGTGGATGTTGTTGAGGGTGGCGAGTGATTCATGTTGTTTTCTGTAATATGGTGTTGCGCGGTACTCGCAATATTATTTTGCGTTATGCTCCTCCTGGGTGGTGGGTCTTGTTGTGTTCGACTGGGTGGTTGTGTGTGTGAGGCTGGTTCGGAATCTGCTTTATTGTTTCTATTGTTTGGTTGGTCTGTGTTCAGTTCAACAGCCACTGTGTCCTTGATGGTTTGCAATTCGAGAGGTGTGAGACGATTGTTCTTGGTAATAACTCTTTTTTGGTTTATTACTCTCTGTTCTGAAACAAGTAATTGCAGATGTGAATATTCGGTCAAGAAAAGTCTGTGCAGTTCCGGTCTGTAGCCCGATATTATTGTTTCGAGTTTGGTGGCGGTGTAGTAACAGCGCATGACCGTCCTATTCATCTCATCCGTCCACTTTAACCGCTGTCTTGGTTTGCCAGCCTTGGTAGTTGCGTGTTGTCCTTGCAAAACATACGGGCCCTGGCCTGGCTTTGGTGGTTGTGTTTGTCCCGTATCTACGTCGGTTGCGTTTGGGATTGATGTTGGTGGGTCCAAGCGGCAAGTGATTCTCTTCTCAGTGATTTCTTTGTCAGGTTTTGTGTTTTCATTACAGCAACGCATGGCGTGTTCGTTGATTCCTGTGGTGCAACTCATGCGCTGCTGTGATTTTCCCGCCTTGGTGGGTGTCGGCTTAGTTGCCGACACAACACTTTTGGCAGGTCCATTTTCGCTTGCCTGGACTTCATCGTTTTGGTCGAGCTGCCATTTCCTGCGACGTCCTCGACCGTTACGTCGCTCGCCCGATGCTTCTTTTATTGGTCTGTTGTTCTCTGGAATGTTTTCAATGTTTTGCGGTGTCAGAAGTTCAAAGTGTCCCGACATTGGGTTGCCTGTTAGTAGAAGGTAAATGGTTTTGTTGTATTTTCCCGTGCTTATTATTGTTGGTCTGTCCGTAAAAGTTATTTTTGTATGTCTTGTTCTTCGTTGTTTTGAGAAGATATGAAAGTTGCTATTTTGTGTTTCCGAGAGGGCAAGTATCTCTAGGCTCGTTCCATAGATGCCATTTTTCCTCATATAATTATAATAGTTATTGAAGTCTTTTATATCGTCGACTTCAATTAATGAAAATGTGTGAAGTTCCGACCAGTTTTGTTGTAAATATCTTAGAGCAACCTCTCGGAGTTTCTCATGATGGTTTTGGTGGCCATATAAGTGTAAGCTAACTGCACGGAAAAGGCAATTTCCATCACCCACAATGTCGGATCTGGTAAAACTATCGGGAGTAGTTTTCGACTGAGGCAGTTGTTTGGTTCGTCTGTAGTTGTTGTTGTTGTGGTGTTGCTGTAGCTGTTTGTACGACACGGGTCCGCCTCCGCAACACCCTTCCATTTTCATTATTATTATTATCATTACAAAAAGTTCTTCTTTCTCACATTTGATCAATGTGGTTCCATGTTTGGCTGACGGGCCAAAACCAAGTCAGCACAAACGCTATTACCATTCCGTATTAAGGAATGACCTGACAATGTTACATGTTTTTAAAATCACTGACTTCTGAATGTTTCTGTGTATGTCCGTGTTGAGTCCCAATTGCACTAAATGTGGTTTGAATGTTATTGGTGTAAGGCCTGTGGCTGATATAATGAGGGGGACAATGATGACTTTTTCCTGTCTCCATAGCCTTTTTATTTCCGTTGCAAGGTCTGTGTATTTGGAAATTTTTTCTGTGTATTTCACTTGGATGTTTGTGTCGTTGGGGACAGCTATGTCAATCAGATAGGTGACTTTTCCTTTTTTGCACTGAAAAGTAATATCGGGTCTATTGGCTGAGACTGTTTTATCTGTATGGATACCGATATCCCAGTAGAGCTTGTAATCTTCATTTTCAAGTATGGATGTTGGCGTGTATTTGTAGTAGGGATCTGTGTTTTCTATGAGTCTGTATGTTGTGGCTAGTGCTTGGTGAACCACTTTGGCAGCTGAATCATGTCTGGCTGTGTACTCCGTTCCGGCCAATATTTTACATCCGCTCGTTATGTGTTCGATCGTTTCTTTCTGCTGGTGGCATTTCCTACATCTGTCCTCTGCAATAGTCGGGTCTTTGATGATATGCTTTTGGTAGTTTCTGGTTAATATGACTTTATCCTGGATGGCAAGTAAGAAGCCTTCAGACTCAGGGAATAGCTGCCCATCCCGTAACCAGGTGTATGATTGTTTTTTATTTACGTGGTCTTGTTCTATGTGGTATCTGTGTTTTCCGTGGAGTGTTTTCTCTGACCACGTTTTCATCTTTTCCTGTTGTAATTGGGTGTGACTGTGTGTGTCTGCTGAGTGGTCTGCCCGGGCTAAGTCGAGAGGTGTGTAGTTCTTGTCTGCTTTCGCTGTCGCTGTGTGGAGTCTGGTTTGCTTGCTGTGAAAGAATTTCCTAAGTGTTTGTATTTGTTTTGTGTGTAATGATCTGATGTCTATAATCCCTCTTCCTCCTGCCTTCCTCTCGATGGTAAGTCTTTCTTTGCATGCGTTGGGGTGTAATTTCCTGTATTTGGTGAATTGAGATCGTATAAGGATGTCCGGCATTATTATTATTATTATTATTATTATATGAACAATATGAGTTTGATAATAAAGCACATGGAAAGCTATTAGGTCTGAAACTCCCTCTTTGATTTTTATTAAAATGTGTTTTAAGAACATCTATTGCCATCAATGTATTCTTTGGTGGGCTAAGAACGGTGTAATTAACTTAGTAAGTCGCCCAATTCCCTCCTGCATCAATAATCGTCTGGCATTTTCCAGGTATAACGTCGATGAGATTTTCTGCATACTCTGAAAATTTTTCGAATCTCTCGAGACAGCTGAGGCAAAGTCCTTAGGGTGATCTGAGTTTCTCTTTACAAGGGACCAAACGTTTTCAATAAGGTTGTGAGGGCCACTCTAGTATCTTATCGTGGGCCCAAGCGAGCCGCTTCGCAACTTGATTTTCACCCAATAAAGATCTCTTCAACGTTCTTCGGAATTTGACTTCATGAGCACGCAGATATTGTCGAACACGGACACATTCAAACCATATTTTTTAAATTTTGTCGCTCCTTGATGCAGCGTCAATTTCGGGTCCCATGAAAACAAAGACACGATTCGTTTTTTTTTCGGCTCTCGGAGTGACTTTGCCTACCGAGCCACCTTTTTTTCAACTACTTCTTCACAAACGACACCGACTTTTTAATAAATTTAGCGGCCGCAGAATGTGCCATTTTAGATCCCTTTGGATGGAAACATAGAAAGACTGCCTCGAATCGACACGCAAACAAGTTACTCATTTTGGATTTAACGTGATTTCGACGAAAAGTCGAAATTGACTGATACTTTTATCAAAATGCGTCGTAGCCAAAAGTTCCCTCTACCGATTTTTTGTTGAATCGACAGAATCGCATCTATCAAAAATGAATTATCACGAACACATTCTTATTTAACAGACTATATATAGAATATATATTTAATACAGTTTGTTTTTGTTAGTGATAGTTCTTAATCCATTCAGTTCGAATTCAAATATGCATGTTACTCGAGATCCAGAACAACGCTATCTCGGTCAGCATTTTCTGGTTAAAGTTGTGGTACGTATTGTAAGCCGAAACTATATAGTGAAGCTGAGGCTGCCGCTGGTGACCTTTTTCTATTTTCAAATAAAAATCTTCTTGAACATTTTTATTATAAAAAATTATTTTTCTGCTTATTCGCCCGAAAAATATTTCAGAACAATTGTTTGTTTGCTTAGCGAACTAATCTGCTGAAGGTAATTTTTTGTACATTCGGCTTCTGAGGGTGAGATGTGCTCATTAATAGTTCATATCTGTAATAAAATCTTTGACAAAGAAATTATCATTTTTGTATTATTTTTTAAATTAGTTGATTTGAATGCATAAACAATTTTGTATGAATATCTCGAACATTGTAGCATAACTCTTGAGCCTGCAAGCTGAATCACAGTACTGTCAACACTGTACAACTTTGGACTGGATTGAATGTTTTACTGGAATTTCTATGCTCGGAAAGTGGTAGTATGCATTATGTATAAGCAAGTTAGTAAAGCTTTTGGGTGTTGCTACAAGATTATCATCTTTCGAACATTACATAAACAAAGTTTTTGTGGATTTATGTAAACCTCTATAGGTAATTATTTACTTGATTGACTACTACACCCCGTAGGGGGTGGCGGTATTAGGGGTTGTAGAAGAGGTTCAGCCGAACATATTCCCGGTGGCACTAGCCGTCGTTCACTCCTCATAAAGGTTATTAAGAACTGATACATTATTGAAACGCAGCAAAATCAAATATTTTTGATTTAAATGTTTTTGGCTTCATTGGGTAGAACACCGCGAACAACGAATCAGTGGTGTCGGACGTAGAGTCGAAATAGATGAAGCGAAGTTCGGTAAACGTAAACACCATAAAGGTAGTCTGATAACTGGTCAATGGGTGTTTGGTGATATCGATTGTCCGTCAAAGCAGGTCTTTTTTATTGAACTCGTAGAAGTACACTTGAACGATAGGGGCTATCAATATCTCACCATGAACCATTCGGTTAATTTCGTAGATCCTGAGACTGGTGCCTACACTCAGAACATCGTACGAGTGTGGAGGGATCTACGTGGTGCAGTCCCTAAGTATGGTAGACCAAAGGCCAATTGGCCTTTGCATATCGCCGAGTACTCGTTCAAACGACAATACGAATACCATGATAGAATTGAGGCTTTTTTTACCGCAATGGGGGCAATGTACCAGATAGCTGAAGATGATTTCGCCTCAGGATCATCATCTTCCTAAGTTGAAGCTACCCGATGATGTGAGGAGTAACAGCAATATAGCTGGTAAGTGAATCATGGTTTTTATGAAATATTCTATACATATGACAAGGGAGAAGACGAAAGGGGGGTTGGTTGAGGGCGAAAAGGGGGTGGAGGCAGTCGCGATCTAGTAGCTAAGCCCTGATTTTTTTTATTTTAAGGGCTCTACAGGAGCGACACGTGTGCGGAAAAAGCGATTCACGTTGTTCTTGAATTACTGTACGAGGCAAAAATAAAAACTACTTATGTGTTTGGGGTAAACCTTTTTTATTTTTAGACATAGTCTCCTTTTAGGCTTATACACTTCGTCCAACGATGTTCTAGTTTGTTGATCCCTTCCGAATAATAGGATTTGTCCAAGTCTGCAAAATATCCATTAGTGTCTGCAATCACCTCCTCGTTTGAATAAAATCTTTGTCCCGCCAGCCATTTCTTCAAATTGGGGAACAAATAGTAGTCCGAGGGAGCCAAGTCTAGAGAATAGGGGGATGTGAAACGAGTTGGAATCCTATTTCCATTAATTTTGCAACCACAACTGCTGAGGTGTGTGCTGGTGCGTTGTCGTGATGGAAAAGGACTTTCTTGTGGGCCAATCGCGGGCGTTTTTCTTGCAGCTTGGTTTTCAAACGGTCCAATAACGATGAATAATATTCACCTGTAATAGTTTTACACTTTTCCAGATAGTCGATGAGGATTATCCCTTGCGAATCCCAGAAGACAGTTGCCATAACCTTTCCGGCCGAAGGAACGGTCTTCGCCTTTTTTGGTGCAGATTCCCCCTTGGTAACCCATTGTTTAGATTGTTGTTTGGTCTCAGGAGTATAGTAATGTATCCATGTTTCATCCACAGTGACGAAACGACGCTTAAAGTCCTCCGGATTCTTCTGGAACAGCTGCAAACCATCCTTGCAACACTTCACACGATTCCGTTTTTGGTCAAGCGTGAGCAATCGCGGCACCCATCTTGCGGATAGCTTTCTCATGTCCAAATGTTTATGCAAAATATTATGTACCCGTTCAGTCGAGACGCCCACAGCACTAGCAATCTCATGCCCCTTAACTCTTCTGTCATCCATCACCATATCATGGATTTGATCAATGATTTCTGGAGTCGTAACCGCCACAGGCCGTCCAGAACGTTCAGCATCACTTGTGCCCATATGGCCAGTCCGAAAATTTTGAAACCACTTATAAACTGTTCTAATCGAAGTTGCAGAGTCACCATAATGTTTATCAAGCTTCTCTTTAGTCTCCTGAGGCGTTTTGCCTTTCATAAAGTAATGTTTAATCACCACACGAAATTCTTTTTCGTCCATTTCTTGAAAATCACTCGACTTCCTTGATTCACACGAATGCCAAACACAAAAAAATAGACCAATATGGCTGAAACTTGGTGTGCGTTCATTCAAGAGATGCTACTAACTAAACATGACCTCGATACGCGCCGGTGGTGCCATCTCTCGGACTTTTCAAACCAGCCTCGTAAATTGTACTCGGTGCTACAACACTCTTTGTAAATTTCACATTACTCTTTTCAAGGATTTATTTTTTTTAAGGAGTTAAGAGGTGATATCGCTGCTAAAGAAGAGTCTAAGAGAACAGCCATCAGTACAGATGGATCATTGTTCATTAAAATCTAAAATTAGAATCAAAATTATTTGATTTTGCAGTTTCTTATGACATTTAATTCCAGAGGAGCTTAGTTTCTTGTTGAAAATGTTCCTTGTCTGTTAGAGTTTGTGATCAGTGAGCTAAAGGTTTGGCAACGGAGAAGAGTTAGGCTGGGTGGTGATGTGACCGTTCGACCAATAGAGCCACGCAGCCAGCACTTAAAACCTGGGCCTTCGGAGCCAGTCTCGACATTCAACGCCAAGACGCCGTCTAGTGATCAACGCTTTGAAAAAGATGGATGAGGTTCCATAGAAACGTCAGCAAAACCGTGCACCAAGGGACTTTAAGCTAACACGAAAAACCACTACTACATACATATATATATATATATATATATATATATATATATATATATAATATATATATCTAACGTTCAGCCGGCAATGTATATAATAGATACTGAAAACAATAAGCATTAACTGAAGTAAGTTTTAAAGTTAAAAAAAAACAATGGGTATTTCTTTTACGAATAAAACCAACATTTAATTTTTCAAAGATTGTCGAAGTGTCTGTTTTCATTTTCCTACGCATTCTTTTTATAGTTAGCTGATAAACTTAATACTGTTAATTATGAAAAAACAAAAGATATGGTTATGGTAATTTGTCTTCCATTTTATAGTTACTCATTGCATGATAAACTGTTGTGACACCTGGAAGTACACAGAATCTTCTCTTTAAAACATACGCTCCTGTTAGTTGAGGCTAGTTTAGGTTAGTTCGTATATATATATATATATATATATATATATATATATATATATATATATATATATATATATATATATATATATATATACACGTATATATATATATATATATATATATATATATATATATATATATATATATATATATATATATATACATATATATATATATATATATATATATATATATATATATATATATAATAGAGTATATATATTTATATGGAAGTACACAGAATCTTCTCTTTAAAACATACGCTCCTGTTAGTTGAGGCTAGTTTAGGTTAGTTCGTGTATATATATATATATATATATATATATATATATATATATATATATATATATATATATATATACGTGTATATATATATATATATATATATATATATATATATATATATATATATATACATATATATATATATATATATATATATATATATATATATATATATATATATATATATATATATATATATAATAGAGTATATATATTTATATACATACATATACATATTTATTGCTGAGATTCTTGGTGGGAGGCTGTATCAAGAAAGCAAGAACACTTATTTTTAACAGACACCTTTTGAATGCCACTCTAAAAAAATCCTTGTACGAATCATTGCTGCTGTCGCACTTTGCTTACTGCGACATGCGACACTGTGTATGGACCCTGTCTTGTGGAGCGGGACGTTAGACGTATACAGCATATGCAGAACTGTTGTGTGCGTCTAATTGGGGGCATAAGAAAGTATGAGTGGGAACTGAGTGCTGGAATGAGAGAGATTGGGTGGCTAATTATGAGCGAAAGAAGGCACTTACATAGTTTGGTTGTATTTAATAAAATAATTTTCAACAAAATTCCTAAATATTTGTCCAGAAAATTAAATTTAGACATGATGCGCTTGTTTTAGATTTGAGGCATAAATTTACCATCACTTATCCTTATCATAGAACAGCTTTATTTCAACGATCATTCAGCTATTAGATCTCAATGCCTTACAATAAATTACCTGCAGACTTAAAATAATTAGAACCCACCGCGTTTAAACCTAGAGCATGCAACATGTTGATAACCTTGCCGTCCCGTGCATGATTTATTTGCCTTCTATTGTGCTCCGGTCTCTTATGTTGCCGTTGCGTCGAAATATAGTACTGTTGTGTTTTTACCATGTCTCGAACAACAATTGTGTGACAGTTATATTTATGTATTAGTTTTTGGTTCATATATATAAATTTAGTTATTATAGTTGAATGGGCTGTATAGGTTAAATGAGGAAGCCTGGCTTCAATTTCGCCTTTTGTAATATTACAGTAAAGACATTATTATTATCATCCTTTTTTATTCTTCTTTCTCACATTTGGTCAATTTGGTACCATGTTTGGCTGACGGGCCTAAGCCAAGTCAGCACAAACGCAATTACCATTAAGGCATGACCTGACAATGTTACATGTTTTCAGAATCACTGACTTCTGAATGTTTTTGTGAATGTTTGTGGTGTACTATGTGTGGCGTGAATGTTGTTGGTGTAAAGCCTGTGGCTAAGACGAGGGAGACAATGGTGACTTTTTCTTGTTTCCATAGCCTTTTTATTTCTGTTACAAGGTCTGTGTATTGGGAGATTTTTCCTGTGTATTTCGTTTGGATGTTTGTGTCGTTTGGGACAGCTATGTCATTTAGATAGGTGACTTTCCCTTTTTTTATTGAAAAGTAATATTGGCTCTATTGGCGGAGAGTGTTTTTATCTATATGGATATTGATGTCCCAGTAGAGTTTGTAATCTTTATTTTCAAGTATGGATGTTGGTGTGTATTTGCGGTAGGGATCTGTGTTTTCTCTGAGTTTGTATATTGTGGCTAGTGTTTGGTGAACTACTTTTGCCGCTGGGTCATGTCTGGCTGTGTATTGCGTTCCGGCTAATATTTTACATCCGCTTGTTATGTGTTTAATCGTTTCTTTATGCTGGTAGCATTTCCTACGTCTGTCTTCAGTTGGGTCTTTAATAATATGCTTTGGTAGTTTCTTGTTAATATGATTTTATCCTGGATGGCAAGTTTATTATTATTATTATTTGACATAGTGTATCCTAGAAAAGGGAGGTCAATTGCGACAGAGCCTGGATGCCACAGCAAGGCTACTTACTCGGGATCGTCAATGTCGATACTAGAAGAATCCTGGGATTCCCCTAGCCCTTGAGGGGAAATGATGAATTTTTCTTGTTTCCATAGCCTTTTTATTTCTGTTGCAAAGTCTGGGTATTTGAATATTTTTGCTGTGTATTTCGTTTGGATGTTTGTGACGTTGGGGACATCTATGTCTATCAGATAAATTATTGCTATTATATATATATATATATATATATATATATATATATATATATATATATATATATATGTAATAACATAAATTTTACTTTATTTTTTCTTTAAGTTTATGCTGTATATTTGACTAATATGATAAACTATCGGTTTAAGTCTGTCTTCTAGTAGTACCTATTTTTCTATTGGAAACAATTGTAGTGTTTAGTACAAATATTTCATTCTAAGCAATAAATTGCTAAAAGCATCTTATTCTGCGAGTGGGTCGGTCTGATTTTTCTTATTCCCTTGTTTACTTACTTCAATCGTATTTCTTTTAATTAAATTGTCACAACTCAGTGCATTATCGGAAAAGGACGTTAACTTTAAATGAAAACTTAAATTGACAATTTACGAAGTAATTAAAGATTAAATAAAAAATCCATAGAAAAAATAAATTTCAATTTCTTCTTCGTGAATTTGCAGTCAAGATATTAAATTTTGATAGGTATTTAAAATACATATCAAATAAATGGAAAAATATAGAAAATAAATAATTTTATTTGCTTTAAAGAGATTTGCTATAAGTGATTTATTCAGCCTAGCATGGTGCCAAATGTCACATATATATAGATCCACCCTCCAGACTACCTGAAACACGGCGTATACAACACTCAGCTTCATAGAGACCTTTAGATGTCCACAAACCGGGAATTTATGAGCAACTCTCAGCCCAAATTCCTGGTCCAAGCCACACAAAACCCCAACCCTACAGTCAGGACCGCTTACCGCCCTCTCCCACGCCCACCTCGATGCCGTCTTCCCAGATCAAACGACCCACTACCCCTGGATTATCTTAAGTTAGTCTTAATTAACTTTAAGTTTAATTTTAAGTTCTCTACACACGATTACATAAATTCATTACTTCGGCCAAGTTAGTTCGGTCCCTGACATGTATATATCTTAAGATCCAGTTTGTATGCTCTGTTCTTAATCATTATATAATAGTCTCGGTGCTAGCTAGTTATTCAATAAATTACATAGACTGTTAGAAAACTGACTAAATATTATTAAGTGGCAAAAAAGTCCTCCGGAAAATGTTAAAGTGGGCCTTTAAAATATTTCAAATAACTAAATTCTTGTAGCAACATTCCTCTAATCACCTGCTGAATATGACCTGTTGGGTTTTTTATATCGCATACTTGTCCACATCTACTTTTACTTGATAATTTTATGAACCAATTACTACATCACCTTCCAGACATTCTTTAATTCTCTTGACTAAGTACCGAAAGTCTCAAATATTTTCGTCAGTTACTGCAACAATGTTCACAATTCTAAAATTTTAAAATATTGCATCCTACTTTAGCCCAGTTTGGTGGATTGATAAAAATCCCCTCAAATGCTAGTGGAAATGTCTTTTTCTTTATGGTCTATGGATATTAACGCAACTTTTCATGTGATAGAAGGCGCATCTGGTGCCGGATTACTTTTGGAGTATTTTGCGAGTATGCGCAGTTCATTTTACTTATATATAGGTACAAAATTCCAATAATGTCGTTAGTGGCTCGGATAATGCCGTACCTAAGAAACTATATCCATTTTGGTGTGAGGTTTGAGAAGGTAAACAGAAGTTCCTGCAACTAGTTACATACCTACTTTAGTCATTATATAATCCTTTCATGCATTTAATGTTGGATACCATTCTTTTGCTTTAGAGATTGTATTTTCTTTTGTAATCACGATTCCAAGAAATATTGAGATCAAAACATCTTTCGTAGTTTGTACTTGCACCTTCCCCTTTAGTTTTTTAATGTCGTGATGTTGACTCCTAAATATCTTAAAGTCATAACCTGTATCACACTTTTCTAATAAACCACCAAATTATATCATATTGGCTCTATGGAGATCATTAGGAACTATACAGCAGCATTTGTTCTAAAGTTCGTAGTACCTTGTCTTTTGATAGAATTACTGCACCGACATTAGTCCTCTACTATTTCGAAAAAAAGCTTTGGCTCTGTTTGTTACTTAGCACCAAGCGATGTTTGTGTATTAAATAAATATAAGATACTGTTCAACAAGCTACAAATTATAAACAAGTTAAATTTGATCTAGAAAAATACACATCGATATAAGTAAATTGCTTTTAAAATTAAACAGTAGCTTTTAAGATTAAATAGTGATGTACAGACTGTCCGAGAACTTTATGATTTTTTAGGAACTTTTCTCTCAAACCCAGTCAACTATAAATATATCGTTGGCACTCTCTGGTAAAGATGACTGTGATCTCTCTTCTAGTTACTTCTATCAAACTTTGGTTTCAAAATATGACTTATTTGACAGAATGTTTAGTCAGTTATATAAGTTTTTCACAAGCTCTGTAGCTTTTTCTTTAAAACACTGTTGGAGAGAAAACTTTAATAATATTTCCCTCTCTCACATTTTGCTTAAATTTATTTGACTAGTGCAGGGAATTAGTTAATACTCTTTTGAGAACTGAGATGTGTGACTTTGTTCTTTAACTTTTTGTTTTCCTTGCAAAAAGAAAATATTGTAAAAAATTACCTTCTCAAAATATGAAATTTTAGAGTCTCTTGATTATAAAAAAACAGTCTCTCTTTTCCATCGGTATATCTGTACGTGGCACTATGGGACAGAATCGTACGTACCGTCTCAAAAATCTGTAACTTTGTCGTTGATTGAAGTAAATAGCTGAAATTTGGTACGTAGTATCTCTAATGTATATACTATCAAATAATGGTACATTCGTTGTTAATTTTTAACCGACCTTACGTGTGTATTTTTTTTTGTTCCTTTTTTTTTTGTTTTTTTTTAATGTTTGTTCCAATATTACTCCGCCATTTGTGAACCGATTCTAAAAATTCTTTTTTTGTTTGAAAGGTATTGCTTGCAGTTGGGTCCCATAAATTTTTTTTGGAAATAGGACAGACAAAATGTCCGTCCGAAAAATTAATTTTTGAATATCTCGGCCATTTATAAACTGATTTTCAAAATTCTTTCTTCTTTTTGAAAGAATTTGTCAACAGGCTGAACACATAAAAAAATTTCGGAAATCGGACGGATATTTTATCCGTCCAAAATATTGATTTTTATATAACTCTATTGAAAATTTATGAAAATGACACTTTTTTCATAAAAAAAACATAGTTTACTTAACTTATTGAATGATAATTATACAGTTTAATGATACACACTATTATTTCGTATTTTTGTTAATATTACATATGAAAATAGCATATAATAAATAACAAACATCTATTAATCCACTACATAAAATAGAAAAAAAAATTGATATACAAAGTACAATTTAAATATCTAAGAGGTTCTTGGCTTCGTCTAACAGTTCCTTGGCAACAGTTTTTTTTGCGTTTGTTAATATATTATATGACGGCAATATATCGAAGTTTTTGTTAATCAGACTTGCTCGAAGTAATCCGTATTGTGATTTCGAAAGATCTAAATCAGCAAAAAGACTTAAAAGCTTCATCCGCCGTAAAATATGTTGCATTGCTAGTTTCATGCAACAATTTTTCCTTTATGATCTTTTTTTCATCTCTATCACAATTCCGCATCATTGCAACAACAAAAGCTTCTTCCAATTCTCCTTCAGACCGCAATCCTTGGACGTATGCGTTATGTATATTCTCGAGTCCATATTCTTGAATTAACTCCATATTCTTCCTTTTTTTCAATTTCTCTGACAGATCTTCATAAGACTTAGATGGACGTCCACGTTCTCCAGATGTTGTAGGTTTGATATCCATTGGTATTTTGTCGAACTGTACCTTAAATTCACCGTCTAACCACGTTGTATTTTTATTAAAGAAACGTTCTTTAGTTCGGTTAGATGTGGTCCAGCGATTGTTAAAAGCTGATATAAGCGATTTTTTAATACTTTTCACAACTAATTCACTTTTTGAAGGCGACAAATGATGGTGTTCTTCTAAGTATTTTTGAATATCTTCTCTTTTTGTCCCATGGTCAATGAAAAATTCGCATAATAGTCGTCGAGGCACAACAAATTCTCTCATTTTGTTGTATAGGTACTTCGCAAATATTGTTTTTTACCGAGGTTGGTGAAGACTCTATGTCGAAGTACAATAAAGTACTGGTAAATGACAATTAAATCAATAACTTTTATACTTCAATTCCGTGAGAAAAATATTATTATCTGCGAGTAGTCACATATTTAACGCGTTCTTATATGATATGATATGATTTCCAATAACAGTATTTCCACCTTACCTAAACTTTAATTTAGGTAGTAATCTATCTTTATATATAAAACACAAAAAATGTTTCTACCTACCCAAGGCAGCTCTACCAGGTAGTAGCAGTTCGGCAATAGCAACAAAGCCGAAAAAATCACATGTATTTTGTTGGTAGAAAATTCACCACATTGTCAAAAATCACGAGAGCTTCTCTCAAAAAACAACCACTTTATGTATGTATGTAGTTCATTCTCTCAAAAAACAACCACTTTATATATGTATATAGTTCAATGCGGTAGTTTGTAAACAAAATTTTGACAACTTGCTGGGATGTAAACAATAGTCACCTGTTCTAGTGATATTACCTGGTAAAGCTGCCTTGTACCTACCTACCTACCTACATATCTACCTGCCTACCTATGTCCGCTATAGACGCTAGTAGACAATATTATTTAACAATAAAATGTCAGAAATAATCTATTTTTCGAAAAATCTCCTGAATCAAATCTTAAAATTTTTTTTTAAATATTTTGCATTTCCCTCCCCATCAAGTATTTTTCATCCTATTTAAAAGGGGGCAGATTCGGGCAAATTTTTTTTTTTTGCCTTGACTTTTATATGAGCTGCTCTATGTGATGGTATCAAAATTACGACATAAGCAGACATCGCTAACTGTCAAAAGTCTATTTAAACTTTCTAATAAGGTTAGGATATTTGATACTGCAAAAACAATCATCTTCCTCTCCAGTCTTTACATAAATATCTACTTAAATGCTTTTTAAATAAGGTACTTAATAACCATTCTAACCATATATCACACTTACATATTTGCATTGAAAATAATGAAAATATGACCATGTAAACTGGTGCAATTCTGTTCTACATAATCGACATTATTTTGAGCGTCAACTTGCAAGTCAAGTTTTATTAAGAAATAATCGGTCAAGTGCAAGTTGAACTTGCGCAATTAGTGTTCCGTACGTTGATTGCTTTTAAAATAAAAAAAATTTGTCACAGAGGTATAAAATGATCACAAAACACACCCCAAATGAGTTTTCAACAAAGTTTGTTTCCAATCTTTACTAAAATCTGATGACCTTGAAATTTTTGTTTTTTTTTTATATACCATATAAATTAATAAAGGTAATGCACTCGTGATAATTTTCGTTCAATCTACACCCCGTGGAGAATATTCCAGAATTTTTTCGAAATTTTTTGATAAGTGCTTTTCGAGATAAGGCCCGGGGCAGCGATTTTTGGCGAATTTTTAAAAATAATATAAAGAAAAGTCCGCGCAAGTATAATATTATATATATATTTTTTACTCGTGTTTTCACAAGCTTTCATTTGACACCACACTCGATGACCTAGTAAAAATTTTTTTTTTTCACTTACGACTTCACCCCCCCAAAACTAACCCCTTAAGTCAAAATTTAATTCTCAAAACTACATGGCTCTGATGAGGCCATCAATTCCTATATTATTACCAAATTTCACCTTTCTATGTCAAATAATTTCGGAGAAAATCGGGTGTGACAGACAGACAGACAGACAGACACCGAAGTGATCTTATAAGTGTTCCGTACGGAACACTAAAAATGAGAAATAATCTATTTTAAATTCTATATAATATGTATTAGACGTTCAGTTAGATATGTGCATTAACAAAATATTCAATATCCAACATTGGCAAAACCTATTTTTGAGACGGTACGCACGATTCTGTCCTAAAGTGGCGTGGGTCTGTTTGCACGATAAATGTCAAACGAAATGCGATAGCAATTTCAAATTGGGTGTACAAATAACATCTATAGTAGGGATGAAGCTAGTGCTTTTTGAAAAAAGTGGATGTCGATAATTTCTTTATGGTTTTAGTAGTAATATGATCATTTTCCTATTGTTTTGTTGAGTGATTAAAAAAAATTTGTGCATCATTATTTGTATTAAAAATTGTATGGCTTTAGAGTGGAGTAAGTTGGAGGTGTTGCTTCGTATATGTCTTTTTTAGTGTTCTTCAAGTCACGAGATTCGAAAATTAAGTTATTTTTTTATTATTTGTAATTTTATTTTACGAGCATTTGTCTAGATTCTAGATTAAGGTAAGGGACGAATTTTATGCAAATTATTTAGAACAAAATACATATATGAGGTTAAAAAAGAGGCGGTTACACGGGATACATATCCTGTTCAAGGTTCTTGGAGTCGGGGAATGTAAAAATTAATTCTAATTTATTTGCTGCCATTTTTTTTAATTCTTCGCCATAAAGTGGATTATATTAAGTTATTTTTAGTGTTCCGTACGGAACACTTATAAGATGACTTCGGTGTCTGTCTGCATGTCTGTCTGTTTGTCTGTCACACCCGATTTTCTCCGAAACTATTTGACATAGAAAGTTGAAATTTCGTAATAATATAGGAATTGATGGCCTCATCAAAGCCATGTAGTTTTGAGAGTTAAATTTTGACTTAAGGGGTTAGTTTTGGGGGGTGAAATCAGAAGTGAAAAAAAAAATTTTTGCTAGGTCATCGAGTGTGGTGTCAAATGAAAGCTTGTGAAAACACGAGTAAAAAATATATATGTAATGTAATACTTGCGCGCACTTTTCTTTGTATTATTTTTAAAAAATCGGGAAAAATCACTGTGCCCCCGCCTTATCTCGAAAAGTACTTATCAAAAAATTTTGAAAAAATTCTGGAATATTCTCCACGGGGTGTAGATTGAACGAAAATTATCATGAGTGCATCACCTTTAATAATTTATCTGGTACATAAAAAAAAACAAAAATTTCAAGGTCATCAGATTTCAGTAAAGATGGGGAACAAACTTTGTTGAGAACTTATTTGGTGTGTGTTTTATGAAGTCACTGATCATTTTATACCTCTGTAATTAATTAGTATTTTTTTATTTTAAAAACAATCAACGTACGGAACACTAATTGCGCAAGTTCAACTTGCACTTGACCGGTTATTTAGCATGAAATTATCAAATTTAGTGCTTATTTTAGAGCTACATGTTCGCAAGAAAAGTACTGGGTAAATTATTTTACCTTTTTTTTTATTGTAGCACTAAACTATTTTTTTATGTGTTCATCATTAATATTAACCCAACTTTTCCGCTTTCTGATCATAACTTTGAATGTGAAATGTGAATTCATTTGGTGCTATAATTTCGAAGAGAAAAGATCTATGGAGATGTCTCATGAACTCGTGACCACAGTTCGACACTATTTGTTCAATTTAACAGCTTACTTAAGGGAAATGTGACATTTCCCTTGAAGTTATTTGCAAAAAAAAACAATTTTACCATAGTCTGGTAAAAGTAGATAGAAAAACGCAAATTTGGAAAATAAACAAACCTTTTTTTTAATTGCAAGATGACAATTGAACAAATGCAACTTATTCTCATTTATGGCATCTAGATGTAACTGTAGGATCTGTCTTTCTAAGTGCTTATATCTTCTTTTTCTTTTCCGATAGCGTTTTTTTGTGAATAATTTATATGAAGATTTAGGTACACGGCGGACCTCTTTTTATGAATTGCCTTTACTAGAAGATATAACAGCAGTTGTTATTAATAATAAAGATAAGACTTCCAAAATCACTTTTTTTTTTATTTTGTAACAAAAACTATTTTATTAATGTTTTTAACATCAACAAATTTTTCTCAAATTATCAAAATATTATTAACATTAAAGAAAATTAAGAATAGGTTTTAAACAATTTCAGGTTTCCAAATTGTTTTAGTAGTAAATAGTATTATATTCAGTACCTTGTTTAATAAGGACAAAATCGTCTAAAATTTATAAAAAAGTGTTAAGTTACCTAACAAAGGCAAACTTTTCTATTCCCCAAATTAAAATTAACGAAGTCTGTTAAAAACACATTAAATCTTTAACTTTATAATAAACTGTCTCTCGAGACACACAGTTTTGCTCTTACTTAATTTAAGTGAGCAATTAAGCAACATAACGGTTTTTATGCTTGAAAGAAAGTAAATGTAGCATGTCTTTTTATATAACTATCTATGCCTTTTTTAAATTTCTTGTTACACATAATTCTCAGTTAAGTTGAATGTTTTTTTTTATTTAATGTTTTGTTTTTAAAATGTTTGTCCTTTATATTTCAGTTATTCATATATATATATATATATATATATATATATATATATATATATATATATATATATATATATATATATATATATGTATATATATATATATGAATATAAATATATATATATATATATATATATATATATATATATATATATATATATATATATATATATGTATATAAATATATATATATATATAAATATATATATATATATATATATATATATATATATATATATATATATATATATATATATGTATATAAATATATATATATATATATATATATATATATATATATATATATATATATATATATATATATATATATATTTGTATTATGCGTTGCCACTAATTTCTTGGTAGCAGTATATGAAAAAACGATTCATCTTTTAAGGCTATCCACGAATCGACCCATTTTCTGGTATCCTAATAAGAATGGAGGCGTTATTCAGACAGGCCGTGCTCAGCTTAATTGCATCAATCGTTATCGGTAACGCAATAGTTTCATTGATTTGGAGCAGCTCATAATAGTCTATATCCAGCCGATCCCGCCAGATACACAGCGTAAGCTTGGAATCATGAATATTCGGCTTTGGCGAGGATGTTGATGGTTCACCCGGCTACACTTATGATTTTTTGCGCTGTGGATTATTGTAGCATATTCATTTTTCATCACCAGTTACGATATGTTCCCATTGTGCTGTTGAAGCAGGCAAAAAATTGCCTTTCAATGACTCTCGGTTACAGTTCGTATGACACTCAATTTCCTCGCGTTTTAAATCATTCCCAGTGCATATAAACGCTTGGAATGGTTGTGCTATCAACTCCTAATGATTCTGCAAGTTCTTTTTCCATTTGGCATGGGTCTTCATCGAGTAATGCCACCAATTCTTCATCTTTAAACTTTTTCGGCTGGCCTGGACGTTCTTTATCGTTCGTGTCGAAATTACCACATTTAAACCAGTTCTTATATATTTTTGTCGGTGGAATTTTGTCACCATAGGCAATCAATGACTTTCAGCAGCGCTTTTCTTCGAATTAAACAAGAACAGTAACGCTTCCCACAAATGGTGTTTTGTTGGCATGTAATTCGATATATTCAATGCTCAAAAAAATATGTTGTTTACACTTCGGTAAAATAACTAATATAATATATGTAACAGAATGCCTCTATGCGATATAGTACAAGTTATGCTATCTTTTAGAAATCAAAATTAATTCACAATCCTTATATATATATATATATATATATATATATATATATATATATATATATATATATATATATATATATATATATATACATACATATATATATATATATATATATATATATATATATATATATATATATATATATATATTGTAACATTCATTTTTTCCTAGATTTTAAGACCATGTAATGTTACTGATTTTTCCATTTCAAATTGTACTTATTTTCATTTTTGTATCGAACGGTATATTAATAAGAGATTCCAAGACGTCCGGTATAGTGTGTTGTGCGAATCTCTCGCTACGCCGCGATTGGTGAAATGTTTGATCCGCAGTTTTGATTGGAGCGTCGTGATATTACCGGCAAACGTCGCACGATTATTTAAGGCTCCGCAGAGCTTGAATCGAGGTCGTTTCCATCTAGCCGCCGACCAAGGTTGTTTTCCATCTAGCCGCAACCAGGCAGTACCATCAAGCCGCTGCCGGCTGTTTTCCATCTAGCCGCAGCCAGGCAGTACCGTCTAGCCGAGAGGCTATTTTCCACCTAGCCGAAGTAGGCTAATTTTCATCAGAGTCGCTAAGTAAAAGCACCAGTGTCTTAAATAAAAGCCGTAGTGAGCTTTCTAAGTGTTTGTTAAGAAAAAGTGTGAAATCGGGCGTAGTCGATCACAGCAGGAATAAAACAGTAAGTCAACAAAACTCCCTTCAATAGACTTATCCCAGAGTAGTGCCTTAACTGCAATGTAAAACAGACTAAAAAGTGAAGTGTAAAGCACGATTTCTCGTCTTCGGGGGTTATAATAGTCTAAAATTTTAATGTAACAACTACTAGTTAGGCTAGAATTTGTTAGGTAAAACTGTAAAGGTTAGAACTTTTCATTTTAAAACATGAATAAATTTTCTTTTTGTTGATTAAAGCTAGTGTCTCACTGAATACTTATTTTTCTTTTCAGGATAAGTTGTACTAGACTAATTCTTTTTAGTAATATCCATAAAACACTTCAGTTTTTTCTCATTTTTTTAGCTGAAGTTAAATCCTTTCTATTTTAAAATGAGTGGTGCCCAAAAAACTTGTACAACTGAGGTTTTTTAAAAAAATAGAAAATAATTCCAAAAAGACGTAAGACAAATATCTCTTACCCATATCTCTCTACCAAAGAAAACTGAGCTAGTGTTTCTTTAATTTCTTTAGTTCCTTTAAAATCAGGTTTCACTCAATTCATTATCAGAAATTAAAGCGGGGCTGCAAGAAAATTGTGCTCAAGCTTGGGGCGTCCAATATTCAAACGGTACAAAATGACGCAGTGTACGTGGGGCGCAATTAAACACTTTTTCATAGGCTACAAAATGACACCACAACGTGCGGGCAAGTTCCAATGTTACAAAATTGCGCTCAAGCGTGGGACAAACAACTTCTCACAGGGTACAAAAAGAGATGCCTCAAACTGAGGACAGTTTCACATCTTACAAAATGGCGCCCAACGTGGGGCGTTTGGAATTTTATTTTTTAAAAAAGGGTTCAGTGTACTAGCTTTCGAACAAAATAAAAGCTCTAACTTTGCAGATATTTTTATTTCATAATACTTATTAAACGAAACTACACTATAGCAGTAAGACAAAAGCAGGAAATTTGTAGAATTTTTTTATTTCAATTTATCTGATATAGATATTTGAATTTTGTTGTTGACTCTAAGATAAGAGATTCCTACTTTTTTCTTAAAAGCTACCTTTATAGTTCAGATGTGCTGGTTTACTTTAATTTTTACAGTGTTAAATTTATTTTGCGGTGAACCGAGAACAAAAAACAGTACGTTTTTTTTACCGATGTTTTGCATGAATATTAAAAATACTTTGCTGATAGACGAAACGGTATTTGGAGATTTTTTTGTTGAAAATTCTTAAGATATTTTAGTAAAGGAATTTTAATACAAGGCGATATTTAGAATTTTTTTTTTGAAATTGTCGAAGATTTTTTTAATGTTTAGTAAAGAAGTTTACATATTTTAAGAGCCTTTACATATTTTGATTTTTTATTTTGACTATTGGGAGCACAGGAGAAATATTTTTACGATTTTTTAAACAATTCTTTTAAATTTTATTCATTTATCATGGAAGCCTTCAATTTTAAAGTCAATCACCTACTGGAATATGAGTTAGACTATGAACTGAAAATCCGTCGTACTTTCTCAGAACGTCCGGTCGCGGATAAAAGAAAGATTCTAACGAGGATCTTAAGTAAAGAAATATTCCAATAGATCAGATTGGACTAAATAGTTACAAAAAGTTTCAGATTTTTTTAAGTCTAATAAAAATTCTCCTTCTCAAATTAAAACTCCTGCTTCTCCAAATGATCACATGTCTCCTTTATTCGTGCATAAATATTTAGCTAATAGACCGCATATAAAGATAGATCTATTAGGTGCCCATTTCTCGGCTTTATTTGACTCTGGTGCAAATGCCTCCGTTTTAGGTCAGAATGGTATAAAATTTTTTAAGTCGTTTAAGTATAAAAATATGCCATGTCGAAAATAGAAGTGTTACCACTGCAGATGGCAGCCGTCTAAAAGTTTTAGGTACGGTTGAGTTGCCGCTAGTCTGCAATGGTCATTGTTTAGTAATCTCTGCTCTAGTAGTACCTTCTCTATCACATACTTTGGTTTTAGGATGTGATTTTGCACAAAAA
Source organism: Pachyrhynchus sulphureomaculatus (assembly GCA_019049505.1). Lineage (NCBI taxonomy): Eukaryota > Metazoa > Arthropoda > Insecta > Coleoptera > Curculionidae > Pachyrhynchus > Pachyrhynchus sulphureomaculatus. The sequence goes on along the minus strand of CM032449.1, from coordinate 116,236,515 downwards.
TTCGGAATTTTAGTAAATTTTAAAAATAATTCGTGGTATCCACAGTCCCTAGAAGTCAATTCTCAAACAAGTTTTAAAGATAGTTATTCAGAAAGTTCCTTAGAAAACCTTTTCTCGCGTCTATGTACCCTAGATGATCTCTCGCGGACGGAACGCTTAAAAGCCGAAAAAATAATAAGCTCTTTCAATGAAATAAGTAGCAAAGATAGGTTAGGCCGAACGAATAAAATCAAGATGTCTATAGATACGGCTGATGCCAGTCCTGTAAAGACAAGGCCCTTCGCCATGTCTCCTTATATGTCAAAAGTATTAAATAAAGAGTTAGACGAAATGTTGAAACTCGGAGTGATTGAAGAATCAAACAGTCCCTGGTGTTCTCCAATCTTATTGGTGAAAAAAGGCCGATGGACAGTATCGTCTATGCTTTGACGGAAGAAAGCTCAACGAGGTCAGCAAATTTGATAACTATCCCTTACCAAACATCGATAGAATTTTGACATCACTCAGGAATGCTAAGTATGTATCCTCGATAGACCTTAGAAAGGCATTCTGGCAAATTCCTTTGGACAAATCCTCTAAGGAAAAGACCGCTTTTGCAGTAGTAGGCCGAGGTCTATTTCAGTTCGTCACTATGCCGTTCGGTCTAAAGAACGCTGCTCAAACTCAGCAACGGTTAGTAGATGCTATATTTGGTCCGAAATATGAGCCACATATTTTTACCTATCTCGATGATATTTTAGTAACATCGGAAGACTTCGAATCGCATATTCGCTTACTTAAAGAAGTAAAAGATAAATTGAAAGAGGCCGGACTGACGATAAATTTGAGCAAATGTGATTTTTTCAAAACTTCTCTAAAGTTTTTAGGCTATATTGTAGGCTCAAATTCCTTGCGTACCGATCCGGATAAAGTAGCAAGCATGGTTAACTATGCGAGACCTACTAATACTACGGAAGTTAAGCGCTTCGTAGGAATGTGTTCATGGTACAGACGTTTCATTGAGAATTTTTCTACCCTGTTGTCGCCTATTAATGACCTTTTGAAAGGAGAAAAAAAAGGACAATCGATAGATTGGACAAAGGCAGCCGAAGAATCTTTTATAGAGATTAAAGAGCTATTGGTTTCAGCTCCCATTTTATCCCAACCAGATTCTTCACAACAGTTTTATATTTCTAGTGATGCTTCTAATACCGGTTTAGGGGGCGTCCTAACACAGAAAATCAATGGTGAGGAAAGAGTGATAGCGTATGCCAGTAGAACTTTGTCAAAGGCTGAACGTAACTACTCGGTTGTTGAAAAAGAATGTTTAGCAGTACTCTTTAACGTCGAAAAATTTCGACCTTACATCGAAGGTGTTCCTTTCACGGTCATAACAGATCATTATAGTTTATTGTGGCTTAATTCTATTAAAAACCCTAGTGGCAAACTAGCGCGTTGGGTGATTAGGCTGAGACAACATGCGTTTAAAATGCGTTTTGATATCTTAAAGTTTGTGAGGACTTGTGAAATATGTGGAGCGCAGAAATCTCCAAATGCACTACCTATGGGACTGATGGGAAAAGAGAAAAAACGGTTAATTACCCTTTTCAAGTCATAGCAGCTGATCTAGTAGGCCCATTTCCACGTTCAAAAAAGGGAAATAAATGGCTTCTCGTGGTTTCTTGCTGGTCAGCAAAGTATACCGTGTTATTTCTTTTGAAAAGCTCTAAAGCCGAATGCTTTTTGAAAATTTTAGAAAACGATATTTTTCTAATCCACGGAGTTTCATCGCTTTCGATATGCGATAACGGTACTAAGTTTACTTCTGTGTGTTTTAAGAGCTTAAGTGGGACATATAGTTTTAACATCCGTTTTAATCCCGTGTACACCGCAAGACACGAAGTAACCGGGTTTACACCGTCTTTCTTAGTTTACGGCAGACATATACCTCTATCTGGATCGTATTATAAAAATTTAGATTTGGATGTCAATGTTGACAGCGAAATAATTCCGGGTAACAGGGGTGCGTACGCCGAAAATTTGAAGGGTTTAAAAGATATTTTCACCGACGTGCGTAGTAGGATACATAAGGCTTATGAACGGAACAGTAAGTCTTACAACCTTAGAAAAAGGGATTTTTCCTTTAATATAGGTGATCACGTTTGGCGAAAAAATAAAATTCTTTCCAGTGCAGCAGATAAATTCACATCTAAGTTAGTACCTAAGTATGTGCATTGCGTGATAAGAGAAAAGATTTCAGACTTAGTTTATGGTTTAGTTAATTTAGATGGGACTAAAATAGGACGATGGCATATTAAAGACTTAAAACCATTCAACGGACCTAACCCTAGTGAAAGTTTGTCAGAAGAAGAATAATTTATATTTACGTTATCTTAATTGCTCTACTTTACTTTTTTTGATGTTGCTCTGTAGAGGTGACGACCTCGTTTTTTTTGACTGTTATAAAAGTTGAACTGAGGATAGCTTACTTTTATAGTTAATGCTAAGGTTTTGGGTATTGGCCATATCCCAAACTTAGGTTGATTGTGGTTGATGTTTAGCATCGACTCAGCTGTTGCGAGCTTGCGAAAGAGTCACACTCAGGATATATCATAAGACTGGTATGTCGGTGGTCGCGGGATTTGATTTGCTTATGACCCCAAATAATATCCAGTTCTTGACACTTGGAAGCGAAATTTTGATTAGAGGCAATCCAAGGTGATCTTGAGTTAGGACAAGCGCAAGATGTAGCTCGTGTAGTGTGATCTAGAGTCAAAATTTTTTATGAGCAATTTCAAAGTTTTGTTACCCGAGTGGGTGTATTTTTATTACCTTAATGGTATATTTTGGGTGCAATTAAGAGTAAATTGATTTTGGTTTATCCAGTAAGTCTAAGACTTGGATTATTTTGATTTAGATCTTCTTCTGAATTGACAAACTGAGGGTATTTTCGATTTTTTTTCAGAGCCGTTTAAACGTTACCTTTGAGTCACTAATTTTTTTAAAAAAATTTTTTTTTGCATGGACTCATAGGCGTATGTTGAGTTTTCTCGGTCTACTATCAGATTGATAGAAAATTGAAGTTCTGCAGGAGAACTAAAGGCTGATCATTTCCAAGAGATGAGAGCAGAGTAAGACAGTAGTTTCACAAAGAAATGATCAAAATCTGATACCGAGATGAGAACCTTGTCAAGAGAGGCTAAGCGCAGTGAAGGAAGATTCCTAACCGAATTTTTAGATTTCCAAGAGGTAATCTAGAAGTTTGGGCTGACAGAAAACGGTTATGCCTGATACCTGTAGCAGTTTCTTCTAGAGGCTATTGTCTAGGAAGACGATTAACACCATGATCGAATATTTTAGCTGTCGACGATGTTTTCTTCTTGTTTCTGATTAAGCTGGAAAAGCTCTTGTCGTCTTCAAAAGTTTTGTTGCGTCGCCACCAAAAATTTGAGAAATTTTTGCTTCATGTAGCTTTTTAAGCTCATTTTCGTTTTTTTTAAATTTCGTTAGAAGCTTGGTTAAGTCAACCTTGTAAACCTTTTAGGTTGTATCCCATGAGTTATCTGTTTTACAGGCTGTGATGCACCGGGTGCTAACAGATGCCGTTACGACGTTTGGCAGGGAGTTAGTCTTCCTGAGGAACAGACTGATTGGAAGGGTAGTCTATGGGGGGTGAACGTTTGACCTTTGGGACCTTTAGGGGTTTTGTTACCCAATGGTTATTTCTATTTGAACCAAAGGAGAGCCTAGCTACTGTAGTCGACCTCAGCTCCAATTAGCCTATTAGTGGTGACAGGCTGTTGGAAGTAGTGTGTTTCGGAACACCCTATTGATTAAAATTTTTTTTTTGACTTATGGTGGTGTGGTAGACACCGTTTCAGTTTAGTGGATGCTATAATCTACTCCCTTTTGTTGGTGGACACCAGGGTCACCAATTCTGTATTTAATTGTCTCCACCATTCAGTATATCGTGGTGAGGTGTTTGTCTCCTGTTATGTGGGATGGATTGAATGTTTTTCGTTGTTGTTCTAGGGCGAGACCAGTACACGAGGGTTCTTCATGCAAACTTGAAGAGGCGCAATGCTGGTTAAGTTTTATATCTCAGAGTAGCCACCCTGAAGAATGATGGAGGGCGTTTTTTTTCTGGCTCATGTTTCTAGGCAGATTTGTCACTTTGGCGCGATGTGCCGAAGATTTGATTAGCTTTTGCTAAGAGCTTTCACCAAGCTCAGTATGTAGTTGTCATAACCAAAGGTTTTGGGATTTGAACTCCTGTATATATGTCTGTATATATTTCTGTATATATTTCTGTATATATTTCAGTGTATGTTGGTTGCCTGAGGGCATGTGCTCAAAATGAGAGATTTTGAGTCGTTTTGCTTATGGACTCCCATATATAGGATTATGACTTTAGGGAGGTCCTATTTCGAGACTTGTTGTCTCATATAGTTATGTTGGGAATGTTTCCTTGAATGTTAGTTGCGCGTGGACTAATCATTCTGTTCTTAGTGAACATTGCTTTTTGAAGCAGGATCATTCAGTTTAGTGAATTTTAGCTTTTATAGCTATTCACTGTGTTTAGAGTGAATTTTAGCTTTTATAGCTATTCACTGCGCTTATAGTGATATTGTTAGCTTTTATAGCTGCTCACTATGTTAATGGCGAGATTGTTCTTTTGGAACGCAGACTTTGTGTAGTCGAGGACTATTTACAGAGTGTTTTCTTGGCGAGGAGCCGAGGTTTTTTCTGGCGATATACCAGAGTGTTTTCTTGGCGAGGAGCCGAGGCTTTTTTTCTGGCGATATACCAGGGTGTTTTCTTGGCGAGGAGCCGAGTTTTTTTTCTGGCGATATACCAGAGTGTTTTGTTGGCGATGAGCTGACGTGTTTTCTGGCGATCAACCAGAGCGTTTTCCCTAGCGATTTTAGCATGTCTAGATGTCTTAGGACGTCGACATTGCGCGATAGAGTGCGATTATTTTCTGAGTGCGACTAGTAGTGATACTAGATTTGGAATGTTCTCTTAGCGATGAGCTAGAGCATTGATAGCGATTTTTTCCAAGCGTTTGTCTGGATATTTATCCAGATATTTTTTTTTTTTGGCTTTGTGCTAA
>CM032449.1:116221423-116226423 GCA_019049505.1 Pachyrhynchus sulphureomaculatus | reverse complement strand
GATCTCTTTGGTGTGATCCCATTTATCATTAAATGACGTACCCAAATAGTGAATTAAGATCACTCTTTCGATTGATTGAGAATTCACTATTAAAGGTTCAGGAGGGATTATGTTCTTGCTTATAACTATATATTTGGTTTCCTTGATGTTTAGTTCTAAACCATACTGCTGACTAACTCAGACCGTAACGTTTGTCATAAGCTCATATAGATTCTGAAAGCTATCCGCGAATATGACGTATCATCCGTATGTTATTTAACTTTCTCCATTAACTGAGATACCTGCATTCACTTCTTATATCATGTCATGCCAGCTACATATTATGTTACATATTATCACTTTTATAATATATTAATCGCTTTTTCTGACAATCATATACATTTTTTTTGGCGCATCTTCTTGATTTGTAATCATAATAATTAATTACATGTCCAGCATAAAATAAATTGTTAAAAACAAATGGTTGCGAAACTACGGAGATGCGCTATTGTATTAAACTACAATAGACTTTTTTTTTGAATTGATGCACTTTGCTAAAACAAAAGGCTTTCTGGACAAAAGCTTTTCCGAGCTTTGTAATTATTTTGCGGAATTTGATGGTGCAATAGTCTATATCAGTAGCTTTAAGTTATTAATTAATGTAAAATGCGCTAAGTTTCTATAAAAATATAAGTTTCTATAAAAATATAAGTTTCTTAAAATATTCTGCACCTTTCTGATTACAATCATATAGGTAGGCTCATTAGTATCTTAAGAGACTAATTTATACAGTTGTATTAGCGGAAATCCCTTTTGCTACTATAACGTTTTTGTAATGGATTGGATCTACAGATGGTACTCTCTCAGCCTGCTGTTCTTACGTTCTTGTTCTCACTTAGTCACGAACCTTAACGAGGGCTTTCTTTTGTTATTTGATAAGTGTCTTCGTGGCATTGCAGTAGAATATGTTCATTTTGCCATCTATCGTTCTAGCTCGACTTTATCTTACTCGAGAATTACAAAGATTTTAGCTCCTTACCTCGTTAGAATTTCCAGTTCAAATGGCCGTCGATCAACAACATGACGCCTTGCAGTTTTTTATTGAGGTCTGCTTTTAATCCTTATCAAGACTGACTTCTAACATAGAAAATCACTCTCCACCTCGTTAGTCTCGTCCGGTACAAACGGCCTTTAAAATACACATGCCCTTTACAGGATTTTTAGTTATAAATATACTGACATACCAGAATAGACTATTTTTTTCAGTTATATATATATATATATATATATATATATATATATATATATATATATATATATATACCAGTATATATATATATATATATATATATATATATATATATATATATATATATATATATACGAGGGTTGTGTAAAAAATAAGGTTCCCACATTTTTTTTAGGTGTATGGCATTTTTTATTTGAACTGAAAAATACATCATTGGAAAGCTTAATTTCTTAGCTATTTTTTCAACATAATCTCCAAATTTTTCCACGCATTTTTGTTGACGACTAATCCACTTTTGGAATCCCGCTTCAAAGAAGTCCGCCGCCAGTCCGTGGAGGAATTTGGTGACCGCTTCCTGCACTTCTTCATCAGTCTCGAAACGTGTTGCTTTAATTTTGGAAACAAGTGGAAGTCACTTTGTGCAAGATCAGGGCTGTAGGGAGCATGTTCAACGAGATCCCAGCCAAAATTGTCGATTAAATCCTTGGTTTGGCGAGAGACGTGCGGGCGCGCGTTGTCGTGGTGCAGTCTAACTCCTTTTGTCAATCTTCCTCTCCGGCGATTTTGGATGGCTCTTCTGAATTTTTTCAAGGTCTCACAATAATTTCCTGAATTTATTGTGATCCCTCGAGGCATAAACTCAACAAGCAGGACACCCTTACGGTCCCAAAAGACCGTAACCATCACTTTCCCTGCGGACAGCGTCTGCTTGAACTTCTTCGGTTTAGGCGATCCGGTATGGCGCCATTGTCGCGATTGTTGTTTTGTTTCCGGGGTGACGTAATGACGCCACGTTTCATCCCCGGTAACAATGGAGTCTAAGAAATCTTCGGTATTCTCGGCGCATTCTCGAAGAAACTCCTGGGCACACTTGACGCGATCGGCTTTGTGGGTTTCTGAAAGCATGTGCGGGACCCACCGCGCACACACCTTGTGATAACGTAACTTTTCAGTCAAAATCGTGTGGATTGTTTGTTCACAAACCTCAGGAACCCGGGCAGCCAGTTCCTGAATCGTTACCCTCCTATCCTCGAGCAGAATTCGCTCAATCATCGACACAACTTCGTCGGAGATCGATGGCCTTCCGCTTCTTTGCTCATCGTGGATGTCTGTGCATCCTTCGGAGAACTCCCTACACCATTTGCGGACGTGTTGAACGCTGATACAAGCTTTCCCACAAACTTCACACAACTGCCTATGAATATCAACCAGTGGTAACTTTTTAGCGTGCAAACATCGGATTACCGCACGAACATCGCTCCTGGCGGTGACGGCGATCGGGGGTTCCATCGCGGATGACTGTCAGGCCGGCACTGAACGTCGCAGCGAGTTCTACCAAGGCGGGATCTAGAGTGGGGGAATCAGCGCACACGGCGGTGTTGCCGGATTTCGCCTAGCATCTCGCGCGGCGAGTTTACAGCGTTGGGAACCTTATTTCTTACACAACCCCTGTATATATATATATATATATATATATATATAGTAAAATTTATTCTTGATAAAAAGTCCTACATCACGTGGAAATCCATATTCAAGCATCAAAAGTTTAAAATATTTGATGGTATACAGGGAAAATAGAAAATAATGATTTATAATAAAGAGTAAAGTGTGTTTAGATTTAAATACAGAGCAAAATATTAATTGAAAATGTTAATAGGAACTAAAAAATTATGCTCACGTTTAGATTTGTGCTGTTTAAAAATTCAAAAAATCTCCAGTAAATACATCATTTTTTGGAAATGCCTAACAACTGTCAATAAACTTAGTTTTTACTATCATTTTCAATTAATATTTTGTTCTGAATTTAAATTTAAGCAGACTTTGCTCTTCATTGTAAATTATTATTTTTTATTTTCCCCGTATACCATTAAATATTTTAAACTTTTAATGCTTGATTATGGATTTCCATGTAATGCAGAACTTTATATATATATATATATATATATATATATATATATATATATATATATATATATATATAGCAGACCTCAAAAAAAAAACTGCAAGGCGTCATGTTGTTGATCGACGGCCATTTGAACTGGAAACTCTAACGAGGTAAATAGCGCAGGGAGCTAAAATCTTTGTAATTCTCGAGTAAGATAAAGTCGAGCTAGAACGATAGAGGGCAAAATGAACATATTCTACTACAATGCCACGAAGACACTTATCAAATAACAAAAGAAAGCCATCGTTAAGGTTCGTGACTAAGTGAGAACAAAAACGTAAGAACAGCAAGCTGAGAGAGTACCATCTGTAGATCCAATCCATTACAAAAACGTTATAGTAACAAAAAAGATTTCCGCTAATACAACTGTATAAATTAGTCCCTTAAGATACTAATGAGCCTACATATATGATTGTAATCAGAAAGGTGTAGAATATTTTAAGAAACTTATATTTTTATAGAAACTAGTGCAAGCTCCTCACAGTATTAAATACATTTTAAATTAATTAATAACTTAAAGCTAGTGATATAGATTATTACACCATTAAATTCCGCAAAATAATTACAAAGCTCGGAAAAGCTTTTGTCCAGAAAGCCTTTTGTTTTAGCAAAGTGCATCAATTCAAAAAAAAAAGTCTATTGTAGTTTAATACAATAGTGCAGAACAATATCCAGGCGCATCTCCATAGTTTCGCAACCATTTGTTTTTAACAATTTTATGCTGGACATGTAATTAATTATTATGATTACAAATCAAGAAGAATATATTATAAAAGTGATAATATGTACCATAATATGTAGCTGGCATGACATGATATAAGAAGTGAATGCAGGTATCTCAGTTAATGGAGGAAGTTAAATAACATACGGATGATACGTCATATTCGCGGATAACTTTCAGAATCTACATGAGCTCATGACAAACGTTACGGTCTGAGTTAGTCAGCAGTATGGTTTAGAACTAAACATCAAGGAAACCAAATATATAGTTATCAGCAAGAACATAATCCCTCCTGAACCTTTAATAGTGTATTCTCAATCAATCGAAAGAGTGACCTTAATTCCCTATTTGGGTACGTCATTTAATGATAAATGGGATCACACCAAAGAGATCAAATGTAGAATCGAGAGAGCCAGAGCAACGTTTATTAAAATGTCGAACCTGTTCAGAAGTCGCCGTCTAAATATTAATACAAGCATCATGTTGAGGTGTTATGTGTTTTATTGCATAGAGCGGAAACATGGACGATGACTGAAGCGTCAATGGAAAAAATGGAAGCTTTCGAGATGTGGTTGTACAGACGCATGTTAAAAATATCTTGGGTTGACCATAAGACAAATGCTGAGGTTAAAGTTGAATAAAACCACCGAAATCCTTAATATAATAACAATCAGTTATAGTTTAAAGGCTCGGATAGCTCCTAATATAATTGAAGAGAGAGCAATGAAAGATCTAAGTAGCTCTAAGGAACTGTATTTTTATTCGAACTTTCTAGCTATCGTCCATGTATATGGACTTCTTCAGGAAATTTGAAATGTGCAAACATTCTGGAGTAAAAAGATGTAATTTGGGGAATTAAACGTACTTACAGAATATTTACAGCATTGCTCTTCCCGGAGAAAATTTATTGTACATTTCTCGTTTCCAAGACAAGAAGTAAGACATGACCACAAAACAGATTAAAAAAGTGAAAAACTCTTACAAAACTTAATAAGCCTCAATTTGAGGTGTCACACATTGAAATAATTAAATAAACTAATATAATACACTATAATTGAACTGGAAAGACACCACAAAGAAAGCCAGAAAAACGTGGTACAGGAAGA
>CM032449.1:116092353-116221323 GCA_019049505.1 Pachyrhynchus sulphureomaculatus | reverse complement strand
CCCTAAATCAGACATTTAAATTCTAAAACCTGACTACCCCCGAAAGCGAAGAATCGTGATTTTCACTTCACTTTTTGTCAGTTCAAATTGCTATTAAGGCACTACTTCGGGAATAGGTCTATTGATGAATGTTCTGGTAACTTACGGTTTTTATTTGGGCTTCTAGGCCTTCGATGGAACACAAAAACCGATTTCACACTTTGTAGGAAACACTTAGAGCCCACTACGGCTTTACGTTAGAAAAAAAACTTGTGCTTTACTTAGCTCTCATAATTGTTGCTATGAGCCTCTACTGCGGCTCGGTCGAAGTAAGCCTCGCTGCGGCTCGATGGAAAATTAGCCTACTTGGCGGCTTGGTCGAAACAACCTACTTGGCGGCTCGGTGGAAATTAGCCCCTTCCTTCCTGTCCGCCGGACTCTTAAATAAACCGTGGGCACTCTCTCGGCAATATGGCTACGCCGGAACCATAACTGCGGATACAAATATTTAACCAATCCCGGCGTATCGAGAGATTCGGTCGCAAACCCGCACAGCACACTAATATACCGAACGGCTTGGAATTTCTGATTAATATACCGCTCGATACAAAAATGAAAAGAAGTACAATTTAAAGTGAAAAATCAGTAACATTCCATGGTCTTAAAATCTAGGAAAAAATGAATGTTACAATATATATATATATATATATATATATATATATATATATATATATATATATATATATATATATATATATATATATATATATATATATATATATATATATATATATATATATATATATATATATATATATATATATATATATATATATATATATATATATATATATATATATATATATATATATATATATATATATATATATATATATATATATATATATATATATATATATATATATATATATATATATATATATATATATATATATATATATATATATATATATATATATATATATATATATATATATATATATATATATATATATATATATATAATCTAATATATATATATATATATATATATATATATATATATATATATATATATATATACATATAATTTATTAAAATTCCGGGTTTCAATCCGTTCGTCCAACAATGAATTTGTACGACATTTCGTCAAAATTTTCATTTGGCATTTTCAAGTGCTCCCGCTGCTACTGCTGCTGCTACTTGATACTGTGATCTTGCTGCTGCTGCCGCCGCTCGAAGCTAACTGTGCATACTGGAGTTAGCTTCGAACGGCAGCAGCAGCAAGATCACAGTGTCGAGTAGCAGCAGCAGCTGGAGCAATTAAAAATGCTAAATGAGACATTGTTAGATGAACGGAATTTTAATTTATTACAATCCACCATCCGTGAAAACCTCTATTGAAATATATATATATATATATATATATATATATATATATATATATATATATATATATATATATATATATGTATATATATATGTATATATATATATATATATATATATATATATATATATATATATATATATATATATATATATATATATATATATACTGTATATATATATATATATATATATATGTATATATATGTATATATATATATATATATATATACTATATATATATATATATATATATATATATATATATATATATATATATATATAATATATAAATCATCGGCTAGGCTTTTTCAGATTGGCTCGGTATTTATAGAGGCCGGCCTATAAGGGAAAGTTCTATGGTAAGAGGGTAAGCCTTTTCTTAAAAAGCCTTTCCCTTGATCTGTAATTTTTGCTTTTGGAAAAATTTTATAATATAAGAGAGTTCTGTTTTTCCAAATCTTGTCCCCTTTGGTTATTAATATTTAAAGCTGGTAAAGTAATAATAGAAAAAAAACCTTATCGCCAACGCTTTCCTAAATGGATTTTTTTGGTCGTGTGATTTTCTTTTGGGAAGCCCTCTCCTAGATCATGGTTTCTAAATTTCACTACAATATAAGGTTTTTTGTGATAGACCAGTACTGTGGAATTCTCGTGAATCAGGAACTCTATTTATTGATCAGAAGTCTCCCTCGTTCAACATTCAGTCATTGATTTTTGAAGATGATATTGTTTTATTTTAAAATGGTTCTTTATTCTGGAGATCTCCTCCCCCGACCTCAACAATTTTTCAAGATGATAAAGTGTCCGTATAAAAAAAAACAGGTCAAGTGCAAGTTGGACTTGCGCAGTTAGTACTGCGATTACCTTTAAAATAAAACATTTTGCTACGGAGATAATGTGTTTGGGTGGGTAGACAGCGATTTTTGGAGTTTTTTTTTAAGTAATATAAAGAGAAGTTTGCGCGAGTATTACATCACGTATATTTTTGAACTCACAACTTCACAAGATTTCATTTAACACCTCACTCGACGGTCTTGCAAAAAAAAAAATTACTTTAGATTTCACCCCCAAAACTAACCCTTTAAGTTAAAATTTAAGTTTCAAAACTACTCAACTCTGATTGGGCTGTCAATTTCTATATTTGTGCCGAATTTCAACTTACTTTGTCAAATAGTTTCGGTGAAAATCGGGTGTGACAGACAGACAGACGGACAGACAGACACCGAAATGACCTCATAAGTGTTCCGTACGGAACACTAAAAATGATTCTTTTAAGGAAGTTGCCATGCTTTTCAAATTCCGCTATAAGATTAAGTGTTTTAAGAGGCGCCCGTAATATTAGATTCTTCCGGGTTTGGATTTCCTCTCCACAGCTCTAAAACACACGAAACGAAACATCATATGGACGGCGTAATGCATTAATAGTATAAGAACACTTTTTCCCAAGATTTAATAATTGGTAAAGTTTATTACGTTCCAATACTTCTTAACTTAAATTTTGTTTAGTTGTAAGGATAATTAATGTAAGTTTAGACGAATTTAGTATTTTAGGACAAAAATATTATAATTACAAAAAAAATTTCTGGAGAAAGATTATACCCAGCCAAATTTAATTTTAAAATAAAATTTACAGTTAAGTATTTTAAGTAATATCTCAAACTATATATATATATATATATATATATATATATATATATATATATATATATATATATATATATATATATATATATATATATATATATATATATATATATATATATATATATATACATACATACAGTGAAATTTCCCTTCGCGGACACCCTTCTTACACGGACACCTCCCTTGAACGGACAGTTTCTCATGGTCCCGACCGACTCTCGTATAATTAGCATTGTGTTAACTCACTCTAGGACGGACATTTTCTTGAACGGATGCGGACACAAAAAAATGTTCTCCTAACCGGATAAAAAACAATAAAAAATAAACACCTTGTCTCATTTTTCGGTGGCGATTATCGCTGTTGCATTTCCAAATCGCGCCGCGCGCCAATGTCGCTGCCTGCCTTCACTGAGGGACTTCCCCGAGTAAACCGAGGATTTACCGATCTCAACTTTTCCGTACACGCGAGGACTTAATATTAGTCTGACGCCTACGCGAAAAAGAGACACAGTGGGCGACACATTCATTACAGAAATGGCTTGAAATAGAAAAATTCTCACGCTTAAACAAAAAATTGAGATTGTTGGAGTTCATAATAAGGAAAAGTTAAGTGTAAGTGACTTATCCAAGCGTTTTAATATCAGAAAAATACAAGCTGCTGATATAATTAAACATAAAGAAATCCTTGTAAACAAGTGGATGTCGAACAGCCATTTGAATGAAAAAAGAAGCTTTTTGACTGGTGGTGGTACCAAAATTGACAAGTTGTGTTATAACTGGTTTATAGCAGCTCGCCATAAGAGGATTCCATTGACAGATATGCACATGAATATTTTTTTTTACCAACCACTTGACCAGGGAACAATAAAAAATTTTAAATTTATTGCCGAAGTATAATACTAAAACACCTGATAGTAAACATTGAAATTGCTGGTACAGCTTTTGAGTTAATTAAGAAAATTACGCCACTGGATGCAGTTTACTTTGCAAAAACCGCTTGAGAACAAATAACCAAGGAAACAGTTACAAATTGCTCCCGTAAAGCGGGATTTAAGCATGAAAATATGCAAAGTGAAGACCAGTTAACTGAGGCTGTTACATCCAGAAGACGCCTTACCACTTAACGTACTTGCAGATATTCCCAAAAATAAGAATTTGTTGGAGTTGACTGATAATAAAAACCTTAATGATTTTTTGATCGTAGATGAAAATTTGTATGTTGAAAATCCAGAATCAGAACAAGAAATTGAAAATCCAGTTGAAATACAAGGACTTTCCGAAGATTCTGATGTCGATGAGGTTCCTAACAGATGCTATCCCAAATTATGGTGAAGCTTTTACCCTAATCAAGCCGCTTAAAAGTTTTGCCGAAGATCACGGAGATGCAGAGTCTTTAGAGCTTCTTTCCAAATTAGAAATATGATTTCTGGATACCATTTTAAAGAAAAAGAGGAGGCAAACAACAATATATGAATTTTTGCGTAATTAAAGTGACCTTTCATTTCATATGTATAACTCTATCCTATTATATTTTACCTAAAGGTAACAAATCTTTGTTTTTTTCCTTAAGTTTTAAGTTTTTTTGTTTATTTTAAAAATATGTGCATACATAAGTATACGTTTGAAATGTCCCAAATTCTTTAATTACGTTTTTCATTAAAAAACGATTTTTGTTTGTATTTCTTTTAAGCGGACACCCCTCTTGAATTGACACTTTAGACCGGTCCCGTTGGTGTCCGCCCAATGGAGATTTCTTTGTATATACATATATATATAATATATATATATATATATATATATATATATATATATATATATATATATATATATATATATATATATATATGTATGAAATTAATTGGGGAACTCGGCAAAGAGCACAACAGATTTTGACACAATGTTCATTTAGCCAATATTTTGGTCCTAGGTTGGGAGTTTCATCAGGGCACAAACTGAAAAAGAGAACAAAGCACCAAATGAGGAAATATGGGCATAAGGAAAGAGTATTAGTTATTTTTCTTTTAATAAATTGTTGTAGAAAAATATATAATAATAGAAATGAAAACCACTCACATGAGGAGTGCGACATTAATTTAACAAAAATGGCCGTAAATAACCAATGACATAAAGGCGACTAACAATTAAGTAAATTAATCACTATACACTAACATATTAATTTGAAAAGATGGCATTTACAACAAGAATGCCATTAAAAAACCTTGGATGCTGAAAATAATTCAAATTACTTTATTATAATTAACCACTTGTGACCTGCAAATGTATGACATATTTGACACAACGTTGACAGAAAACAGCCATCTGACAGAAGTAAGGAATCATTCAAACCTGTAGGGAAAAAGAGCAATAAAACAACCATATATATATATATATATATATATATATATATATATATATATATATATATATATATATATATATATATATATATACATATATATATATATATATATGTATATATATATATATATATATATATATATATATATATATATATATATATATATATATATATATATATATATATATTATATATATAATATATATTATATATATATATATATATATATATATATTTATATATATATATATATATATATATATATATATATATATATATATATATATAACACATGGGCTGAAAAGTCCCGGGCCTAACACATAGATGGCGCTAGTTTTATTGCAGTCACCTTTTTTTCAGTTAATACTAACCTTCAAAAGACAGCTGTTAAAATTTCATGATATTCTATTCATTAGTTTATGAGTTATTGTGCTAAGAGTGACGCTACTTTTGTTATTTTCAAAACAATGGATCAAAAACAATTTCGTGTTTTAATTTTACACTGCTTCTTGATGGGAAAAAATACCGTTCAAGCGAAGCAATGGCTTGAAAAGTGTTATGGGGACTCCGCTCCATCAGAAACAATAAAACATTGGTTTGCTGACTTCAAACGTGGTCGTAGAGACACCGATGATGCACAACGCAGTGGACGTCCAAATGAGGCGGTAACACCAGAAAACATAAAAAAAATCCATAAAATCGTTTTGAATGATCGAAAAGTGAAGTTGCGTGAGTTAGCTGACATCGTAAAGATATCAAAAGAACGTGTTGGCTTTATATTGCATGAGCATTTGACTATGAGAAAGCTCTGTTCAAAGTGGGTGCCGCGTTTGCTCACTGTTGATCAAAAACAAGAACGTGTTGATGATTCTGAGCAGTGTTTGGCCATGTTTAAACGTAACAAACCGGAATTTTTGCGTCGATATGTGACAATGGATGAAACATGGATCCATCACTTCACTCCGGAATCAAAACGATCGTCATCTGAGTGGACAGCAACTGGTGAACCTCGTCCAAAGCGCCCGAAAGCACAACAATCGGCTGGAAAGGTTATGGCCTCGGTATTTTGGGATGTGCGTGGTGTAATATTCATCGACTATCTTGAGAAAGGAAATACCATCAACAGTGAATATTATATAGCGTTATTGGAGCGTTTGAAGGCCGAAATTGCAAAGAAACGACCGCATATGGCAAAGAAATAAAATTTTGTTTCATCAAGACAACGCACCGTGTCACAAGTCAATCAAAACAATGGCAAAACTACATGAATTGAACTTCGAATTGCTCCCACATCCACCGTATTCGCCAGATTTGGCTCCCAGCGACTACTGGCTGTTCGCAGACCTGAAAAAAATGCTCGCCGGTAAGAAATTTCGCACGAATGAAGAGGTTATCGCTGAAACTGAGGCCTATTTTGAGGCAAAAGATAAATCGTTCTACAAAAGTGGTATTGAAATGTTAGAGCGGCGCTGGAATGATTGCGTTGCTCTTGATGGAGATTACGTTGATGAATAAAGCTAATTTTGAACCAAAAAAACCGTGTTTTCTTTGTTAGGCCCGGGACTTTTCAGCCCATGTGTTATATATATATATATATATATATATATATATATATATATATATATATATATATATATATATATATATATATATATATATATATATATATATATATATATATATATATATATATATATATATATATATTGTAACTTTTTAATTTTTGTTGCCCCAAGCTTGGGCGTAATTTTGTATCATTGGAACTTGCCCGCACGTTGTGGTGTCATTTTGTAACATGTTAAACTGTCCTCAGTTTGAGGCATCTTTTTTTTGTACCCTGTGAGAAGTTGTTTGTCCCACGCTTGAGCGCAATTTTCTTGTAGCCCCGCTTTAATTTCTGATAATGAATTGAGTGAAACCTGATTTTAAAGGAACTAAAGAAATTAAAGAAACACTAGCTCAGTTTTCCTTGGTAGAGAGATATGGGTAAGAGATAATTGTCTTACGTCTTTTTGGAATTATTTTCTATTTTTAAAAAGCTTTAGCTGTACAAATTTTGGGCACCATCCATTTTAAAATAGAAAGGATCTAACTTCAGCTAAAAAAATGGAAAAATACTGAAAGAATGTATTGTTGGTAAATAAAAAAATCAGTTTGGTACAGCCGTTCTTGTCCTGAAAAGTAGGGTAGGTATTCAGTGAGACACTAGCTTTAATCAACAAAAAAAAGAGAATTTATTCATGTTTTTTAAAATAAAAAGTTCCAACCTTTGCAGTTCTACAAAAAAAATTCTAGCCTAACTAGTAGTTATTACATTTAAATCCTGTACTATGATAACCCCCGAAGACGAAAAATAGTGCTTTACACTTCACTTTTTAGTCTGTTTTAAATTGCTGTTAAGGCACTATTCTGGAATAAGTCTATTGAAGGAAGTTTTGGTAACTTACTGTTCTTATTCCTGCTTTGATGGCATTCGACCGATTTCACACTTTTCTAGCTAACACTTTGAAAGCCCACTACGGCTTTTAGTTAAGAAACTGGTACTTTTACTTAGCTCGCATGATGGTTGTTCTGAGCTTTTTTTTTGTAGCTCAGTCGAAGGAAGCCTACTTGGCGGCTCTGATGAAAATTAGCCTGTCGGCTAGATGGTACTAAGCCTACTCGGCGACTAGATGGAAAATAGCCCGGCTGCGGCTAGATGGAAAACAGCCCCTCTACAGTCGGTCTTCAGGCCTTTAAATAAACCATCCAAACTCTGCCGGTAATATGGCGACGCCGGAACTAAAACAGCGGATACACACTTTTCACCAATCGCGGCGTGGCGGTAGGTTCGGTCAGGAACCCGCACAACACACTATACCGAACGTCTTGGAATCTCTGTTTAAATATACCGTTCGATACAAAAATGAAAATAAATACAATCTGAAGTGAAAAATCAGTAACATTACATGGTCTTAAAATCTAGGAAAAAATGAATGTTACATTTACCCCCTTCCAAAAAGAAATAGACTACACTAGTCTATTAAACTTAGGCTACTTATGAAAAGGTACAAAGTGGTACACTATCACTTAATACTAAGGTCAGAACTTAAAACAAAATTACAAACTTCGGACCTTACTACTAGACTTAATTCAATTAAGCACTAATATTAAGTACAATGAAACCAAATGAAAATCTTCGCATGATCACAAGAATCTTATAACTAGACTTAACTTAATTAGACACTAAGGTTAAGTACATCAAAAAGCAAATAAAAATCCTTGCATGAACATAAGAAATACCTGTTCAAAGTAACAATCGCGGTCTTCTTATATAAAAGAATCAGCTCTGTTATTGTTACCAAAACAAAAAAAAAAATATAACTTTGTCTAGACTCTTGTCTAAATTAAAAAAGTGAACTGAAATAAAATATGAACACCCCCCTTAAATCTTTTAAGGATTGTCTGAAAATTTTCTATTTCAGCAAAAGAAATTTATAAAAATTCTTAAATAAAGAAAAAAATAAAAAAATGATTCTAGTGCAAACACTTACACTAAAAAGAAAAAGTCTTGTCAGACCATTTAGCACAAGGCCAAAAAAAAATATCTGGATAAATATCCAGGCAAACGCTCGGGAAAAATCGCTATCAATGCTCTAGCTCATCGCTAAGAGAACATTCCAAATCTAGTATCACTACTAGTCGCATCAGAAAATAATCGCACTCTATCGCGCAATGTCGACGTCCTGAGACATCCAGACATGCAAAAATCGCCAGAAAACACGTCAGCTCATCGCCAACAAAACACTCTGGTATATCGCCAGATAAAACCTCGGCTCCTCGCCAAGAAAACACTCTGTAAATAGTCCTCGACTATACAAAGTCTGCGTTCTAAAAGAACAATCTCGCCTTTAACATAGTGAGCAGCTATAAAAGCTAACTATATCACTATAGGCACAGTGAATAGCTATAAAAGCTAAAATTCACCAAACTGAATGATCCTGCTTCAAAAAGCAATGTTCACTAAGAACAGAATGATTAGTCCGCGCGCAACTAACATTCAAGGAAACATTCCCAAAATAACTATATGAGACAGCAAGTCTCGAAATAGGACCTCCCTAAAGTCATAATCCTAAATATAGGAGTCCATAAGCAAAACGACTCAAAATCTCGCATTTTGAGCGCATGCCCTCAGGCAAACCAACATACACTGAAATATATACAGAAATATGTACAGAAATATATACAGAAATACATACAGGAGTTCAAATCCCAAACTCTTGGTTATGATTACTCCATACTGAGCTTGGTGAAAGCTCTTAGCAAAAGCTAATCAAATCTTCGGCACATCGCACCAAAGTGACAAATCTGCCTAGAAACATGAGCCGGAAAAAACGCCCTCCGTCATTCTTCAGGGTGGCTACACAGAGATATAAAACTTAACCAGCATTGCGCTTCTCCAAGTTGCATGAAGAACCCTCGTGTACTGGTCTCGCCCTAGAACAACAACGAAAAACATTCAATCCATCCCACATAACAGGAGACAAACACCTCACCACGATATACTGAATGGTGGAGACAATAAAATACAGAATTGGTGACCCTGGTGTCCACCAACAAAAGGGAGTAGATTATAGCATCCACTAAACTGAAACGGTGTCTACCACACCACCATAAGTCAAAAAAAAAAAATTTAATCAATAGGGTGTTCCGAAACACACTACTGCCAACAGCCTGTCACCACTAATAGGCTAATTGGAGCTGAGGTCGACTACAGTAGCTAGGCTCTCCTTTGGTTCAAATAGAAATAACCATTGGGTAACAAAACCCCTGAAGGTCCCAAAGGTCAAACGTTCACCTCCCATAGACTACCCTTCCAATCAGTCTGTTCCTCAGGAAGACTAACTCCCTGCCAAACGTCGTAACGGCATCTGTTAGCACCCGGTGCATCACAGCCTGTAAAAACAGATAACTCATGGGATACAACCTAAAAGGTTTACAAGGTTGACTTAACCAAGCTTCTAACGAAATTTTAAAAAAACGAAAGTGAGCTCAAAAAGCTACATGAAGCAAAAATTTCTCAAATTTTCGGTGGCAACGCAACAAAACTTTTGAAGACGACAAGAGCTTTTCCAGCTTAATCAGAAACAAGAAGAAAACATCGTTGACAGCTAAAATATTCGATCATGGTGTTAATCGTCTCCCTAGACAATAGCCTCTAGAAGAAACTGCTACAGGTATCAGGCATAACCGTTTTCTGTCAGCCCAAACTTCTAGATTACCTCTTGGAAATCTAAAAATTCGGTTAGGAATCTTCCTTCACTGCGCCTAGCCTCTCTTGACAAGGTTCTCATCTCGGTATCAGATTTTGATCATTTCTTTGTGAAACGACTGTCTTACTCTGCTCTCATCTCCTGTAAATGATCAGCCTTTAGTTCTCCTGCAGAACTTCAATTTTCTATCAATCTGATAGTAGACCGAAAAAAAACTCAACATACGCCTATGAGTCCATGCAAAAAAAATTTTTAAAAAAAATTAGTGACTCAAAGGTAACGTTTAAACGGCTCTGAAAAAAAAATAGAAAATACCCTCAGTTTGTCAATTCAGAAGAAGATCTAAATCAAAATAATCCAAGTCTTAGACTTACTGGATAAACCAAAATCAATTTACTCTTAATTGCACCCAACATATACCACTAAGGTAATAGAAATACACCCACTCGGGTAACAAACTTTGAAACTGCTCATAAAAATTTTGACTCTACATCACACTACACGAGCTACATCTTGCGCTTGTCCTAACTCAAGATCACCTTGGATTGCCTCTAATCAAAATTTCGCTTCCAAGTGTCAAGAACTGGATATTATTTGGGGTCATAAGCAAATCAAATCCCGCGACCACCGACATACCAGTCTTATGATATATCCTGAGTGTGACTCTTTCGCAAGCTCGCAACAGCTGAGTCGATGCTAAACATCAACTACCATCAACCTAAGTTTGGATATGATCAGTACCCAAAACCTTAGCATTAAACAATAAAAGTAAGTTATTCTCTGCTCAACTTTTATAACAGTCAAAAAAACGAGGTCGTCACCTCTACAGAGCAACATCAAAAAAAAATAAAGTAAAGCAATTAAGATAATGTAAATATAAATTATTCTTCTTCTGACAAACTTTCACTAGGGTTAGGTTCATTGAATGGTTTTAAGTCTTTAATATGCCATCGTCCTATTTTAGTCCCATCTAAATTAACTAAACCATAAACTAAATCTGAAATCTTTTCTCTAATCACGCAATGCACATACTTAGGTACCAACTTAGATGTGAATTTATCTGCTGCACTGGAAAGAATTTTATTTTTTCGCCAAACGTGATCACCTATATTAAAGGCAAAATCCCTTTTCCTAAGATTGTAAGACTTACTGTTCCGTTCATAAGCCTTATGTATCCTACTACGCACGTCGGTGAAAAATATCTTTTAAACCCTTTAAATTTTCGGCGTACGCACCCCCTGTTACCCGGAATTATTTCGCTGTCAACATTGACATCCAAATCTAAGTTTTTATAATATGATCCAGATAGAGGTATATGTCGGCCGTAAACTAAGAAAGACGGTGTGAACCCTGTTACTTCGTGTCTTGCGGTATTTATCGCTTGTTGGATTTTGGAAATATTGCTATCCCAAGTGTCATGTGAATCCACGTAACTTCTTAAAGCGGTCCCGACAGTTCGGTTATTACGTTCCACAAAATTACATTGGGGAGAGTACACGGGATTAAAACGGATGTTAAAACCATAAGTTTCACTTAAGCTCTTAAAACTTTTAGAGGTAAACTGAGTACCGTTATCGCATATTAAGAGCGATGGAACACCGTGGATTAGAAAGACATTATTTTCCAAAATTCTCTCTATATATCCAGCTTTAGAGCTTTTCAAAGGAAATAGCATGGTATACTTTGTAAACCAGCAAGAAACCACGAGAAGCCATTTATTTCCCTTTTTTGAACGTGGGAATGGGCCTACTAGATCACCTGCTATGACTTGAAAAGGGTAATTAACCGTTTTCTCTTTTTCCCATCAGTCCCATAGGTAGTGCATTTGGAGATTTCTGCGCTCCACATACTTCACAAGTCCTCACAAACTTTACGATGTCAAAACGCATTTTTGGCCAATAATACTGTTCCTGAACCCTGTGAAGAGTTTTATAAAAGCCAAAATGACCAGAAGTAGGAGGAGTGTGACACATGTCTATAACTTCCTCTCTCTGTGGTTTAGGAACTAGTATTTTCCACTCGGGTACATTAACTTTTAAAGGCAACTGGTTTGGGATAAATTTGTACACGAAATCATTTTCCACCTTCCACTGCGGAAAATTTTGAGGGAATTCTTTAATTTGCTGCCTTAAATTATCGTACCATGGATCTATACGATCTATGTCTATTGTATCGATTCTTACGCCAATCTGTGCATTAAGACTGTTTTTGGTCCGCTGTATGATCTGGGATTCTTGACAAAGCGTCAGGAATAACATTGTGGACTCCTTTTCTATGAATTAAATTAAATGTATGTTGTCTCAGCCTAATCGCCCAACGCGCTAGTTTGCCACTAGGGTTTTTAATAGAATTAAGCCACAATAAGCTATAATGATCTGTTATGACCGTGAAAGGAACACCTTCTATGTAGGGTCGAAACTTTTCGATGTTAAAGAGTACTGCTAAACATTCTTTTTCAACAACCGAATAGTTACGTTCAGCCTTTGACAAAGTTCTACTGGCATACGCTATCACTCTTTCCTCACCATTGATTTTCTGTGTTAGGACGCCCCCTAAACCGGTATTAGAAGCATCACTAGAAATATAAAACTGTTGGGAAAAATCTGGTTGGGATAAAATGGGAGCTGAAACCAATAGCTCTTTAATCTTTATAAAAGATTCTTCGGCTGCCTTTGTCCAATCTATCGATTGTCCTTTTTTTCGTCCTTTCAAAAGATCATTAATTGGCGACAACAAGGTAGAAAAATTCTCGATAAAACGTCTGTACCATGAACACATTCCTACAAAGCGCTTAACTTCCGTAGTATTAGTAGGTCTCGCATAATTAACCATGCTTGCTACTTTATCCGGATCGGTACGCAAGGAATTTGAGCCTACAATATAGCCTAAAAACTTTAGAGAAGTTTTGAAAAAATCACATTTGCTCAAATTTATCGTCAGTCCGGCCTCTTTCAATTTATCTTTTACTTCCTTAAGTAAGCGAATATGCGATTCGAAGTCTTCCGATGTTACTAAAATATCATCGAGATAGGTAAAAATATGTGGCTCATATTTCGGACCAAATATAGCGTCCACTAAACGTTGCTGAGTTTGAGCAGCGTTCTTTAGACCAAACGGCATAGTGACGAACTGAAATAGACCTCGGCCTACTACTGCAAAAGCGGTCTTTTCCTTAGAGGATTTGTCCAAAGGAATTTGCCAGAAAGCCTTTCTAAGGTCTATCGAAGATACATACTTAGCATTCCTGAGTGATGTCAAAATTCTGTCGATGTTCGGTAATGGATAGTTATCAAATTTGCTGACCTCGTTGAGCTTTCTACCGTCAAAGCATAGACGATATCACTCCGAGTTTCAACATTTCGTCTAACTCCTTACAAAATTCTGTCGATGTTCGGTAATGGATAGTTATCAAATTTGCTGACCTCGTTGAGCTTTCTTCCGTCAAAGCATAGACGATTTCACTCCGAGTTTCAACATTTCGTCTAACTCCTTATTCAATACTTTTGACATGTTCGGAGACATGGCGATGGGCCTTGTCTTTACAGGATTGGCATCAGCCGTATCTATAGACATGGTGATTTTATTCGTTCGGCCTAACCTATCTTTACTACTTATTTCATTGAAAGAGCTTATTACGTTTTCTGCGTTTAAGCGTTCCGTCCGCGAGAGATCATCTAGGGTACATAGACGCGAGAAAAGGTTTTCTAAAGAACTTTCTGAATAACAATCTTTAAAACTTGTATGAGAATTGACTTCTAGGGACTGTGGATACCACGAATTATTCTTAAAATTTACTAGAATTCCGAATTTTTGTGCAAAATCACATCCTAAAACCAAAGTATGTGATAGAGAAGGTACTACTAGAGCAGAGATTACTAAACAATGACCATTGCAGACTAGCGGCAACTCAACCGTACCTAAAACTTTTAGACGGCTGCCATCTGCAGTGGTAACACTTTTATTTTTGACATGGCATATTTTTATACTTAAACGACTTAAAATTTTAATACCATTCTGACATATAACGGAGGCATTTGCACCAGAGTCAAATAAAGCCGAGAAATGGGCACCTAATAGATTTATCTCGATATGCGGTCTGTTATCTGAATATTTTTGCACGAATAAAGGAGACATGTGACCATTTGGAGAAGCAGGAGTTTTAACTTGAGAAGGAGAACTTTTATTAGACTTAAAAAAAATCAGAAACTTTTTGTAACCATTTAGTCCAATCTGATCTATTGGAATATTTCTTTACTTAAGATCCTCGTTAGAATCTTTTCTTTTATCCGCGACCGGACGTTCTGAGAAAGTACGACGGATTTTCAGTTCATAGTCTAACTCATATTCCAGTAGGTGATTGACTTTAAAATTGAAGGCTTCCATGATAAATGAATACAATTTAAAAGAATTGTTTAAAAAGTCGTGAAAATATTTCTCCTGTGCTCCCAATGGTCAAAATAAATAAAATCATATAAAGGCAACTAAAATGTGTAAACTTCTTTACCAAACATTTAAAAAATCTTCAACAATTTCAAAAAAAAATTTCTAAGTATCGCCTTGTATTAAAATTCTTTTATTAAATATGTTAAGAATTTCCTATAAAAAATCTCTAAATACCGTTTCGTATCAGCAAAGTATTTTTAATATTCATGCAAAATATAGGTGAGAAAAAAACGTACATTTTTTTCTTCGGTTAATCGCAAAATAAACAGTGCAAAATTTAAGTCGACCAACACATCTGCTAATCTGAACTATAAAGCTAGCTTTTAAGAAAAAAGTAGGAATCGCTTATCTTAGTGTCAACAACAAAATTCAAATATCTATACCACCATCAGATAAATTGAAATAAAAAATTCTACAAATTTCCTGCTTTTGTCTTACTGCTATAGTGTAGTTTCGTTTAATAAATATTATGAAATAAAAATATCTGCAAAGTTAGAGCTTTTACTTTGTTCTAAAGCTAGTACACTGAACCCTTTTTAAAAAATAAAATTCCAAAAGCCCCACGTTGGGCGCCATTTTGTAACCTCTTAAACTGTCCTCAGTTTGAGGCATCTTTTTTTTGTACCCTGTGAGAAGTTGTTTGTCCCACGCTTGAGCGCAATTTTCTTGTAGCCCCGCTTTAATTTCTGATAATGAATTGAGTGAAACCTGATTTTAAAGGAACTAAAGAAATTAAAGAAACACTAGCTCAGTTTTCCTTGGTAGAGAGATATGGGTAAGAGATAATTGTCTTACGTCTTTTTGGAATTATTTTCTATTTTTAAAAAGCTTTAGCTGTACAAATTTTGGGCACCATCCATTTTAAAATAGAAAGGATCTAACTTCAGCTAAAAAAATGGAAAAATACTGAAAGAATGTATTGTTGGTAAATAAAAAAATCAGTTTGGTACAGCCGTTCTTGTCCTGAAAAGTAGGGTAGGTATTCAGTGAGACACTAGCTTTAATCAACAAAAAAAAGAGAATTTATTCATGTTTTTTAAAATAAAAAGTTCCAACCTTTGCAGTTCTACAAAAAAAATTCTAGCCTAACTAGTAGTTATTACATTTAAATCCTGTACTATGATAACCCCCGAAGACGAAAAATAGTGCTTTACACTTCACTTTTTAGTCTGTTTTAAATTGCTGTTAAGGCACTATTCTGGAATAAGTCTATTGAAGGAAGTTTTGGTAACTTACTGTTCTTATTCCTGCTTTGATGGCATTCGACCGATTTCACACTTTTCTAGCTAACACTTTGAAAGCCCACTACGGCTTTTAGTTAGGAAACTGGTACTTTTACTTAGCTCGCATGATGGTTGTTCTGAGCTTTTTTTTTGTAGCTCAGTCGAAGGAAGCCTACTTGGCGGCTCTGATGAAAATTAGCCTGTCGGCTAGATGGTACTAAGCCTACTCGGCGACTAGATGGAAAATAGCCCGGCTGCGGCTAGATGGAAAACAGCCCCTCTACAGTCGGTCTTCAGGCCTTTAAATAAACCATCCAAACTCTGCCGGTAATATGGCGACGCCGGAACTAAAACAGCGGATACACACTTTTCACCAATCGCGGCGTGGCGGTAGGTTCGGTCAGGAACCCGCACAACACACTATACCGAACGTCTTGGAATCTCTGTTTAATATACCGTTCGATACAAAAATAAAAATAAATACAATCTGAAGTGAAAAATCAGTAACATTACATGGTCTTAAAATCTAGGAAAAAATGAATGTTACAATATATATATATATATATATATATATATATATATATATATATATATATATATATATATATATATATATACATATATATATATATTATATATATATATATATATATATATATATATATATATATATATATATATATATATATATATATATATATATATATATATATATATATATATATATATATATATATATACATACATCATCAAATTGAAATATTGGTAATACGGACAAATACAAATTGAACACGCTTAAATACGGTATGAAAATTCGGATGGTGTGATGAACTATAATTTTGAGTAGAGAAAAAGAGAATTGGGGAAGGACCATAGGGTGGATAAAAATTGCAAAGGTTGAAATATAACGAACATTTTGAGGGCAGAAAAAGGGCCAAGAGTAATAGTGGAAATGATTTAAGATCGGACCTAAGCAGGAGACTGGGGAAACTGTGAAAGATGGGGTAAATAGTGTGAAAAGATCTTGAAAAATATAGGCACTGAGACAAGTCAACCAGTAATCAGTAAAGTGACGAGAGGGGACCATTGATTAATGAGAGATAAAAAAGCGATTGACAGCCCAGAAGTATCATGTGGTGACAAATCACATGAAAGGAGAAAACTATATATGTTGCTCAAACCATCAAGGTCCGTTCTTTTATTAATGTTGTTGGGATTTTCGTTGATGTAACACATTTCAAGAAATTCTCTTTTAGATAGGGTTTTTGAGAGGTGGAAAATTTTAGGTTCATTGAAGTTAAAAGAATGATCATTATCAACAGAGTGGCTTGTCAATGCACACCTTTGTGGATATCATTTAGTATCACTTTTGTGTAGTGCAATACGACGATTAAGAAATTGCGAGGTCTGTCCGAGATAGATTGAGGGACAATTACGACAGGGGATTGAATACACTACATCTGACAATGAGAGAACGGGTAAGGAAGATTTCAACTTACTGAAAATACGTCTGTTTTTGAAGAAATAATACTTAGCAATTTTGACATTAGGAATAACACGCAAAATATAAACTAATTTACTAGTGAGTCCAGGAATGAAGGGCAAAGAAAGTAACGAGAAATTTATTTCGGTATGAATAATGATTGTGCATTGGCAAGCCACTCTGTTGATAATGGTCATTGTATTTCAACGAACCTAAAATTCTCCACTTCTCAAAAACCCTATCTAAAAGAGAATTTCTTGAAATGTGTTACATCAACGAAAATCTCAACGACATTAATAAAAGAACGGACAAACATTCAAAGTTGAGTGTTCAGTCATTTTTTAGTGTTCCGTACGGAACACTTATAAGATCACTTCGGTGTCTGTCCGTCTGTCCGCCTGTCTCTCTGTCCGTCTGTCTGTCTGTCCGTCTGTCTGTCACACCCGATTTTCTCCGAAACTATTTCACATAGAAAGTTGAAATTTAGTACTAATATAGGAATTGTTGGCCTCATCACAGCCGTGTAGTTTTGAAGGTTAAATTTTGACATAAGGGGTTAGTTTTGGGGGGTGAAATAGGAAGTGAAAAAATTTTTTTTTTACTAGGTTATCGAGTGGGGTGTCAAATTAAAGCTTGTAAAAACACGAGTAAAAAATTTATATATAATGTAATACTTGCGCACACTTTTCTTTGTATTATCGCGAAAAATCGCTGTCCACCCTCCTTATCTCGATAAGTGCTGATCAAAAAATTTTGAAAAAATTCTGGAATGTTCTCTATGGGGTGTAGATTGAACGAAAATTATCACGAGTGCATTACGTTTAATAATTTATCTGGTATATAAAAAAAACGAAAATTTCAAGGTCGTCAGTTTTCAGTATAGATTGGAAACAAACTTTATTGAAAACTCATTTGGGATGTTTTTTGTGAAGTCACTGATCATTTTATACCTCCGTAACAATTTTTTTTTTATTTTAAAAGCAATCAACGTACGGAACACAAATTCCGCAAGTTCAACTTGTACTTGACCGGTTATATTTCCTTAAAAATATGTTTTATATGCATTTTTATATTATATTAATGCAAGTTAATTTTATTTCATTAATTTTTACTTTTTTTGCGAAAAAGTATTCGTGAAAAGAATTACCGTCCGATCTTTTTGCATTTTTTACGTTTCCTAATCCCCATTCCTCTCGGTCTGTCTGTCTGTGGGTCGATCTAACGGTCTGTCTCTCTACTTATCTGTCAGGCTGTCGAACTGTCTGTTGATACGGTAAATCTCGAACTAAAATGAATCGATTACAAATTTGGAATATACTCGTACTTGATACATGAAGTAGGAATTAAAATATTAGTTTAAGTAGTAAAATATTAAAGGTACGGAGGCCGACGCTAAAGTGGTTTTGCTTCGTATATATCGTACTATACATCGTTTTAATTATATATATATATATATATATATATATATATATATATATATATATATATATATATATATATATATATATATATATATATATATATATATATATATATATATATATATATATATATATATATATATATATATATATATATATATATATATATATATATATATATATATATATATATATATATATATATATATATATATATATATATATATATATTATATATATAATATATATATATATATATATATATATATATATATATATATATATATATATATATATATATATATATATATATATATATATATATATATATATATATATATATATATATATATATATATATATATATATATATATATATATATATATATATATATATATATATATATATATATATATATATATATATATATATATATATATATATATATATATATATATATATATATATATATATATATATATATATATATATATATATATATATATATATATATATATATATATATATATATATATATATATATATATATATATATATATATATATATATATATATATATATATATATATATATATATATATATATATATATATATATATATATATATATATATATATATATATATATATATATATATATATATATATATATATATATATATATATATATATATATATATATATATATATATATATATATATATATATATATATATATATATATATATATATATATATATATATATATATATATATATATATATATATATATATATATATATATATATATATATATATATATATATATATATATATATATATATATATATATATATATATATATATATATATATATATATATATATATATATATATATATATATATATATATATATATATATATATATATATATATATATATATATATATATATATATATATATATATATATATATATATATATATATATGTATATAATATATAATATATATATGTATATATATATAAATATATTTCAAATAAAGTGGTCCATCATTTGGGTTTTAATAATTTCAAGAATAATCTAAGGATAATAATTTTTAAGAATAACTAAATTAAATAAATTAGTAGTTAAAAGACATTACAAAAATATAAAAAAAAAGAATTATTCTTTTTACTTTTTGTAACTAGTAGATAAATATATATTTGTGGAACATTTCAAACAATTTGAAACAAAAAAGGCATTTCAGCGATAGTTTATTTGAATAATTATCTTCCATTGCGCAGAATAGCCATGCTCCTTAATTAAAGTAAACACTTTCCCATATGAATAAACGTCTCTAAGGTAATTTCACAAACCTAACAAATGAAACTTTTATGAGAAATAAGAATCATAAATTCTGGCTATTCTGAGCGCTCCTCTTTATTTACATTTTAACGTATAAAGTGTAGAAGCAGAGTATTTAATTTTGTCGTAAGGAATACTGTTAATAATAATTATTACCATCAACAGTTTCATTTATTTTAAAATTTCTATCGATATTTAAGATTTAAGTATTATAAACAGGTTTTCTTACGTACACCAGCACATATCTTGTAATTCTCTTTGAAAAAAGCTTCGCCAACAGTATCAAGTAACGGTCAATATTCAAACACGGAAGAATCAACTCAAATGCATTATTGGTTCGACTGGCTGAGAAATTTGTATGCTGGGCGTGATTGTTACTAAAAGTGATTTTTCGTTAAAAATTATGGAAAGTGTGTTAAATTCTTGTATTGATACAACTGGATGGATAGTGACGATTATTTTCTATTCTGATTTAGTTATTTATAAGAAATATCAATTGTTGACCTGAGACAAAAATAATGAGATGCAGGTCTATTTGTGTACGCATATGACGTTGTCCAAATTGCGTTCCCAAAAGGCGGCTAAAGACAACCCGCCATGCTATGGCTATATAGAAACGAGGAAACTTTTAACTGAAAATGATAGACAATTATTGTGCATTTATTTTAAGTATATTTATTCTCAATTTCGTTTGTTCTTAGTATAGTTTCGAAGACATTTATTATTAGCCAGGATTCACAATGTTTTAGCTTTTTTAAGAATTAAATAATAATTAAGAGACATAATATTATACCTATACAACACACAAAAAAATCTACATGCCTGCTTATGGCATGAGAAAATCATATTCAATTTCAAACTATCCGTCTACTGTCTACGCTGTTGTTCGTAAGCATTATACAGCTTTGTTAATGACTTGTTTTGAATCGAGTATAAAAATAGTTTTTTGATAAACTGTATCATTTACTGACGGTGAGTATTTTAAAATGACTTATAATTACCAGGTGTACAAGTATGAAATGTGGCTTCAGACGACAGATGGTGCACCAATGCAGTTTGTGCTATAAAGATTTGACACTGCGCCATTTTATTTTGTCATCAACAAGTGTCAGACGCGCATGAGTGTTAAATTGCAAAAGTGTGTGCATAGTGTTGTGTTGTTGTGTTCAATATGTCGAAATTTATACCGAACAAAGAGCATTCGCGGACAGCAAAAATTTTTTGTTTTCATTTGAAGAAAACTGCTGTTGAATCATACCGATTACTTCGAGAAGCTTATGGTGAACATGCTCCATAGCAAGATACGTGTGAACGATGGTTTTGGCGTTTCAAAAGTGGTGACTTCGATGTTGCAGGCAAGGAACGTGGAAAACCGCCAAAAAAATACGAAGATGTGGAATTGCAAGCATTGTTGGACGAAGATGATTCGCAAACACAAAAACAACTCGGCGAGCAATTGAACGTTAGTCAACAAGCTGTTTTCAATCGGCTACGAGAAACGGGAAAGATTCAGAAGCCGGTAGATGGGTACCACATGAGTTGAACGACAGGCAAATGGAAAAGCGCAAAAACACTTGTGACATTTTGCTCGCTCGGTACAAAAGGAAGTCGTTTTTGCATCGTATAGTTACAGGGAATGAAAAGTGGACTTATTTTGAGAATCCCAAGCGCAAAAAATCATGGGTAGACCCAGGGGCACCATCCACATCGACCGCAAGACCGAATCGCTTTGGCAGAAAGACGATGCTCTGTGTTTGGTGGGATCAGAGGGGCGTGGCCTATCATGAGCTGTTAAAACCTGGGGAAACGGTTAATACTAAACGTTACCAACAACAATTGACCGATTTGAACCGTTCACTGCTTGAAAAAAGGCCAGCATACCGAAAGAGGCAACACAAAGTCATTTTTCTTCATGACAATGCTCACATACGGCAAAACCAGTTCGCGATACGTTGGAAGCACTCAGCTGGGAAGTTCTACCCCATGCGGCTTACTCAGCATACTTGGCTTCTTCCGATTACCACTTGTTTGCATCGATGGGTCACGCACTGGCTGAGCAGTACTTTGGTTCGTACGAAGATGTGAAAAATGGCTCGATGAATGGTTCGCAGCAAAAGGGGAAGATTTTTACTGGCGTGGTATTCACAAATTGCCCGAAAGATGGGAAAAATGTATAGCAAGCGATGGAGCATACTTTGAATAAAGCACTTTTTATCATTCTTCCGAATTTAACATGTTTTTGTAGAAAAAAAAATCCGCATTTCATACTTGTACACCTGGTATAATGTCAGAAGACAGACGTTGCAAATATAACGTAATTGCTCAAAAAATTATTTAATTACCCATTTTCTTTCGTTTTTATTAATTGGTGCTGAGATTCAAATTCAGCTTCATCAAACGCAGGTCTTAGAACCTAAGTATTTATATAGACATAAAACCATTTCTGAAGCCTAATTTTCAACTAGAGATTACTGACAAATACTGGTGAAGGCAATACATCAACAAAAAATAAACAATAAAATTCATTATAGTCGAAAATGTAAGATTTTACTTCGGTTTAATTCCATCAGCAATTATTTTTGAATAGGCCGGTTTCAGAAAATACTATAATAATTAAATCCTTTTGAAGCGTAGAGACCTTTTCCCGGGTTAATCCTAATAGAGTGGATTTTCTTAGAAATAGCTATAAGCTTATAATCATATCAGTATCATGTATTTAACGATTTATCCGAGTGAACAACCACTAATGAAAAAATACTTTATTGTACAACTTTTTATAGTACACTAGCGGGGAAAATTTGAATATATTTGTCATTATTAATAGTAAAACTAAAATAAAAATTTTTTAAAAGCTAACCCGTATCAAAGGCTTTAAGCTAGTGTTTCTAGCTAACCTTCATTTGTTATAGTGAAAAGTAAAAATAAGAAAACAGATTTTAACATTATTTAAAGAGAAAATCTTAAGTCAGTTTACATCCAATAATATAAATTCTCCTTAAAACAAATTTTGGGAATTCAATTTGCAAACTGCATTTCCGTGATAATTAATTGCTGTTGATTTATTGTCATGTGAAATGATAAGACTACTTAATAATTGTGTCTATAGATATTATTCAATC
This sequence comes from Pachyrhynchus sulphureomaculatus, assembly GCA_019049505.1. Lineage (NCBI taxonomy): Eukaryota > Metazoa > Arthropoda > Insecta > Coleoptera > Curculionidae > Pachyrhynchus > Pachyrhynchus sulphureomaculatus. The sequence continues at coordinate 116,197,660 of CM032449.1, read as the reverse complement.
CCATTACAGCGGACCAAAAAAACATTAAAATTTGATATCATTTACAAGCATTTATATGTTTTCAAGTAAAAACTTAATTACAATAGTGCTGCTAATGTGAACAGGTTTATAAAAACCTGTCAATGATCAGTGACTTCACAAAACACACCCCAAATGAGTTTTCAACAAAGTTTGTTTCCAATTTTTACTGAAAATTGATGACCTTGAAATTTTTGTTTTTTTATATACCAGATAAATTATTAAAGGTAATTTTTGTTCAATCTACACCCCTTGGAGAATATTCCAGAATTTTTTCAAAAGTTTTTGGTAAGTACTTTTCGAGATAAGGCGGGTGGACAGCGATTTTTCGCGATTTTTTAAAAATAATACAAAGAAAAGTGCGCGCAAGTATTACATTATGTATAAATTTTTTACTCATGTTTTTACAAGCTTTCATTTGACCCCACACTCGATTACCTAGTAAAATTTTTTTTTCCGCTTCCGATTTCACCCCCCAAAACTAACCCCTTAAGTCTAAATTTAACTTTCAAAATTACATGGCTCTGATGAGGTCATCAATTATTATATTATTACCAAATTTCAACTTTCTATGACAAATAGTTTCGGGGAAAATCGGGTGTGACAGACAGACGGACAGACAGACAGACAGACGGGCAGACAGACACCGAAGTCATCTTATAAGTGTCCCGTATGGAACACTAAAAATGAATAAATTTAAAAAAAATAAGGGATAATGTATCATCCTTTGGAGTATCTTACATATACTCCTGGACAAAATTAACGCAACGATCTGAAAAATAATTTATCAGTTTTAAAGTTTATCTAGTATTTGAATAGTAGGCAATGCATATTTTGTTTCGTTGTTCATGACAGAAATCAAAACAATTCGTTTAGATTTACAGTTTTAAAGAATTTTTTAGAAGATCAACAATTTTCTGTAATAAGGCGATAGATTTTCTTTAAAAGTAAGCTTATAAATTGTTCCCTTTTTCAAGGTAATACGTTTTTGTAGTAGACTGTTTTATTTTTGACCCCGAAGAATTAGAAAAATGAATCGAACAAGGAATTTAACTGAACATGAGGTAGTGCGAGCCCCAGTTTTATTGGACGAGGGATATTATCAGAGTTATGTTGCCAATTTGTTAGGCAAACATCGTTCCACAATAAGTCGTATGGTAAGACGCTTGAATGAAGTAGGAACTTATTCTAGAAGGCTAGGGCAAGGGCGAAAACGATGCACTAGCGACCTAGATGAACGTTTTATAAGACAATATGCTTTAAGAAACAGGACTGTCACTAGTTCTATAATAAGAAACGAACTCGATGCTGTTCGCAATTTCACAATTTCTTCTAAAACAGTTAGAAGACGGTTAAATGAAGCTGGATTAAACAGTAGGAGACCAGCCACTGCACCTTTGCTTACTAGAGAGAACAGAGTTGCCAGGTTACATTTTGCTCGAAATCACGAAAACTGGTCTGTGGATGATTGGAAACAAGTTTTCTTCACAGATGAAACTAGGGTTAGTCTAAAACATCCAGATGGTCGTGAGCGAGTATGGCGAAGACCAGGAGAGAGGTTTGTTCCTTGCAATATCTCTGCAAGGATTCCATTCGGCGGTGGCTCTGTTATGTACTGGGGTGGCATCTGCTTTGATGCTCGCACAGAGTTACATCCATGAATGCTGACTACTATCTTGAGAATATTGTACTTCACCACCTTCTTTGCTTTTTTTGGCGATTTTCTTGGGCAAGATCGCATTTTCAATGGCACCAGACGTTTTAAAACTGCAAAGCAACGTCTATATATAGCGTCCCAAAAAGTTTTATACAAATGGAGAAAAAGTTTATCTTACATATTACAAAAAAATTTATTCTTGATAAAAAGTTCTGCATCACATGGAAATCCATAATAAAGAATCAAAAGTTCAAAATATTTGATGGTATACAGGGAAAATAAAAAATAATGATTTAAAATGAAGAGTAATGTGTATTTAAATTTAAATACAAGCAAAATATTAATTGAAAATGTTAATAGAAACAAAAAATTATGCTCAAGTTTAGATTTGTGGCTTTTCCAGTTAAAAATTCAAAAAAACTCCAGTAAACACATGAGTAATTGCCGGACTATTTATTGAATAAAGGAAAACGAAGTTAATTCAAAATTAGTGCACTGATTTTGATTGTATCATATTTTTGTCAAAAATTTGATAACCTTCTTATCTACTCTGCAACAATTACATCCATAATAAATTTGTGCTAATATCATTTTATTTTGATAATTATAAATCATTATTTTTTATTTTCCTTGTATACCATCAAATATTTTAAACTTTTGATGCTTGATTATGGATTTTCATGTGAGGTAAAACTTTTTATCAAAAATAATTTTTTTTGTAATATGTAAGATATACTTTTTCTCCATTTCTATAACCTTCTTGGGACACACTGTATCTGTATGCTATTTTACCCCTTATGTATATCTTAATTTTGAGAATGGATTGAGTGGATATTAATACTGAGAGATCAAAAATTAATTTTTGTACCTCTTTTGAAAATAGTCTCTATAGTTGCTTAAAGCTATGGTCGTACCGTTTTTTTTTTGGGCACCATTCATTTTAGAATAAAAGGAATCTAATTTCAGCTCAAAAAATGAAAAAATACTGGAGAGTTATTTAGTTGTTAAAATAAAATTGAATATATTACTACCTGTGCGTTACTACCTTGAAGATATTACACTCCTAAAATTACATTAACTAAAATTACATAAAAACCCCTTAGGGGATGAAGTCTATGAGAGTCTACACATTTAAACTAGAGTTCTATGAATTACTTATCCTAAGTGTAAAAAAAAAACAAAAGGCTTTTAACACATTTGTCGACAGGAAGTGAGATATTTAAACTGGTGTACTGCTGCTTGGCCGCTCCTGGTGAGATTCTCATCAAAAATAATGTCTCAGCCACTGCTCTCCTATTCTTTTTTGGATAGCTTATCACTTTTTGACCCGAAATGTCTGAGGATGAGCAGGATATTTTAGGAACGGGAGAAGGCCTTAAACTTGAGAGCTAGAAACGACACCCACTTGGTGATAAAAAACCGTTACTCACTACTGCATCACGGAGAAAAATAAAAAGCCACTACGGCGTGCTGGAGGAAAAAGCCACTACGGCTTGGCCACGGCAAAAGCCCTTAAAAATTCCATATGGCCGTTTATATATATTTTGCCCCTTCTTCAAAGTGAAGTCTCTAAAATGGTTCACTTCCGAGACGCAAAATCAATGCAAACTAAATAAGTTAGGTCAGCAACACGTAATACACGGTTGAGTTACACTGTTCAAAAATTTAAATCACTGTTTTAAGTTACACTGCTCAAAAATTGAAATCACTGCCTAATCAAATATAAAAATGTAATAAAAAATAAATTATAGAAAGAAAAACAATGTTGACATGATCTTAAAATCTAAGAAAAAATGAATGTTACAATATATATATATATATATATATATATATATATATATATATATATATATATATATATATACATATATATATATATATATATATATATATATATATATATATATATATATATATATATATATATATATATATATATATATATATATATATATATATATATATATATATATATATATATATATATACATACATACATACATACTTACATACATACATCCAAACTCTAGAACTCTCCAGAAAATATATTTAAGTGCAGAGATGCCTATGTTCTCAACTTTTTGATAGGATATTAGGAGAAACTTCTCTAACTCTGAATATTTTAATTAAACCCAAGCAAAAAAGCACAATCACAGTAAATACTTTCTGTTATAAATTCAATAGACAAGTACTTGTATATTTTATTCTAAATTTAGTTGTCACTTTAATGAAACACACATTATCACATGATTTTCAACATGCGAGCAGTATTTCCGCTAATGCATGTTGAGTCGTCAAATTTTTTGCCAGTTTTTTTGTATTTCTTTTGTCTTGTTATTTTTCTTTTATTTGAAAAGTTTTTAAAAAACGTGTTGAACGATTTTGCTCCCTTAGCGGTCACCGGACGTTATCTAAAACACACAAATGGATATGTATTTAATATACGTGTACATAAAAACAAGTAAAGAGCAAAAAATCTTGTAATACGTATTATTCTAAAAATTATAAACTATCCGTTAGATTTCCTGAAGAACACTGATCTCGTAAAGACCATAATAAAAACAGAATATAAGGATTTATACGCAGTTAACTAATTTCGATTACCAGTTTTGTTATTCTAGAAACAAACATTTCTACTCATAGTAAAGCTACTTATGATACTGTTTATAAATAAGTACTTTGCTGAAGCAGTGTACCGTACTTTAGCAACAACTTTCGTAAATATTTTTAAATAGAATCCAAAGTAATGTTGATAAAAATCCAGTTTAAACCACTTTACCAATTTGACCCCTCATTTTACATCGAGCTAAATCGAATCAGACATAAAGTTAGGTGCTTTCGTCAACTAGGAGACGAAATATCGGATATCCTAATGCTTTGTCCCATATTATATACAGTAAAAACAATATAAACTAACTTGCACTCACCAACTAAAACTAACATAAAATAACATCAGCGTAGAATTGATGTTGATATTTTGAGCAAAGTTTATTTCATCTTAATATTTGTTACCATTATCACATTCTGTAGCATCTCCAGCTAATTCAAATCTAGAGAAAAAGTTAGCGCCGCTATTTGCCATACATCTTCACATTTAGTTGTTTAAACCAGTAACATTTAAACTACATTGACTCTAGTAGAAGTGCAAACCAATAATTGCTGTTCCCTTATTGTTCCAGTTTATTTTTGAATATTTACTTGACTACGTTCACTCCATCCGGCTTATTTGTAACGTTTACTGAATTTTATTACATTTATCCTTAATATCTTTGCTTCAATTACTATTTATTACATTAACGACATTTTATTGCATTCACTATATTTCATTATGTTTACTACGCTACTGCTTGATTTTACATCTACTACATTTGACTACGTCTATCATCCACTATTAACTTTATCCTATCTATAACCATATTAAGCTGCAGAGTGTTGTACGTAATTTTTGTTTTCAGAGTAAAAGTTTGGTACAGTGATCTCAGGAAGTTTCACATAATTTAGCGACAACCAGCTATTGCTGAGCAAGATTGTGTAGTCCTGTTAATTTTTTTCAAGTTGAAATCTATCCCACGTCGAGGGGTTGGTAAAGTAGTGTTGATATTTCGTGATATCAAACTCTGTAACTGGGTTTACATAAGTGGGTAATTATATTCATTTACGGAGGTTCTGAAGATAATAGAAATAGTATAGAATGAAATAGTGTTCTATTTAAATCCAATATTTTAATCTAATAAAAGTATAGTATTTTCGAGGTTATTAACAGTTTTCTGAACAGTTTGAACTACTAAAAAAGCTACTGTAAAAAATGAGCCTTGCTGACAAATCTCTGTTACTTCTTTCAATTAAAATACTTTGGATATATCACATAGTTACAATAATAACGAATATTTTTTAATATTTTCTCTAGTTCTAAATGAGGGTTAGTTTTTTAAATAATTCTTTTGAAAACTGTTAATAAGTGCTATTTGGTGAAGCAATTTATTTTAGTGTGATAGTTTAACCTAATAAAAAAAAAATTATAAAATTAAAAATAAAATCTCGGTCGAATGCAAGATAAAGGAATACACTCCTCAGAATCTCAATCAATTTAATTAACAAACATCGCATTAGGGTCTAAACGTACATTCAGTTTTCAGATTCAATATCGAATATACTGATGAATCGCGAAAAATTTAACACTGTATATAAAAACCTTTACAACCATATTTCCTGTGGAAATATTTTTTTTTGGCAATTTTTGACGATTTTATGCTGTTCTTACAATTTGTATATATGTATATATGTATGTATATATGTATATACGTTCAGTATTAGGCTGGATGTAACTTGAAGTATTTGTTAGGCGATAAATGTTGGACGTTATATTCGGTTTCCTAGGCAACTGAAAATTCAATCAGGGTCTAACATTATATTTGGTAAATCATTACTCGATAAAATCGGGAATTCGTTTCATTTCTGGTGTTATTTTCCGTGAACATAATATAAGTATTAGACATTAGAACTATAATTCTTGTTAACGTTGGAAACATTTTTTGGCTTGCTGTTTTCTGCAGATTTTACGACATATATTTTTGTTAGCAAGTGACTCTATTTATCAAAATGTTTCATTCCTTTTCCCCATAGTGTTGCACTAAAAATATCTATAGACCTACATATGTGGCAATGAGAGATAAATTACAAATTTATTTTTTAGTTGTAAGCTATTGTTTAAAGATGTTGCAGATTTCACTTGCAAAGATTACAAATATGGTCAGCTAATAACTATATTAAATAACATATTTCTTCAATTAGTGATATACTTTTTTATTATTAATTATAATGCCCATAAGAATTATAACAATCAATTTAGCTATTATTATCCACTTATCCTGAACTGTCTCTACCGGTAAAAATGAATGGACCAGTTTCTTATTAGGAGAAAATTAGATTAAATTAGATAAACAACATTTAAAACAATTTAAGTTATTTAAATCCCTACATAAAGAGATTTAAGAATGCCTTATATCTAAAATAATTTTAAATACTTTTAAAATGCCAAATGGGATTTTGTGTTCTTAATATTTTATAGATCTGGGAAAACGGAGAAACCATATGTCGAATGAATATACAATAATTACTCGAATCCAGTTCACTTCCTTTTTGTAAAATCCAGTTAGTTACACATTATCGCCAATCTTCTTGATCTGTTTTTAACCACCAATCCGGAGATTTACGGTTAGCGTAAATCCGCTGTTAGGTTCTTCTGACCATAAACTACTTTCGACATCGAGTATCCTACCAATCAGTGACAGAGAGGCGCTTAAACCGCGTAAGATTTGGCACTACAAATCTGCTAAATGTGAAGATCTCATGGAATATTTTTGAACTTTTCCTTGGTTAGACGTTTGTTTTCGATTCGACGACCCATCTGACTGCGCCAGGGAGGTTTCCGATGTTATCTTGGCCGGTATGGAGGCTTACATCCATTTTTCGAAAAAATGCCGTTCTAACGGCAAGCCTTGGTTTGACCGAAAATGCAAAGAAGCTGTTGCTTCTAAACACCATAAATCGTAACACCTTTGTTCGTGCCAGGATCAGATGCAAAGAAATTATCCATGAAACCAAGGAGGCACACAATCAACGAATTAGAAACAAACTTCTCACTTGTCTCAACAATTCCAGGTCCTTTTGGTCAGTCGCTAAGGCAGTTAGTCAAAATTTCACCAAATCCACCATACCACCACTCACACCGCCAGATAATTCTATTGCAACGACACCTGTTGAAAAGCGAACTTGTTGGCTGAACTCTTTGCTTCACATTCTATTGTCGATTTGCAAGGAAAAACACCACCTACTATTCCCATCCAGCAGTCAAGGATGCCCGATATTGTCTTCAGACAGCGTATTATAAAACGTATTTTAATGAAGCTAGACACCAAAAAAGCCTCTGGCGCTGACGGAATACCTGCTATAGTTCCCAAAAACTGTGCGAGGGAACTAACACCGGTTTTCTGTAGACTTTTCAACCTATCCTACAGAAAGGGAATATTTCCTTCCTGCTGGAAATGTGCCACAATTCAGCCGATAGCTAAAAAAGGCAAGAAGACCTTGCCAAATAACTACCGACCAGTTGCACTGCTTTCAATAATATCGAAAGTCATGGAAAAAGCTATCAATCAGCATCTTCTAAAATATCTTGAAGGATTCAACATTATTAGCGATCATCAATATGGCTTTCGTAAACATAGATCAACAGGAGATCTTTTGACTTATGTAACACATGTTTGGAACAATGCAATTGAACACTTTGGAGAATCTCGAGCGGTTGCTACTAACATATCCAAGGCATTCGACCATGTTTGGCACGATGGACTGTTGGCTAAGCTACGCTCTTATGGTATGTCTGAAAATTTCTGTTTGTGGCTTTCATGTTTCCTCAGGGAGCGTTCTTTACAAGTGGCAGTCGACGGATTTCTTTCTAACACCTTCACTATCAACGCCGGCGTACCTCAAGGCTCCATACTGTCTCCTACTCTCTTTCTCATTTACATTAACGATCTGCTGGAAAGGACCGAGGATCCAATCTACAGCTTAGCAGATGACAGTACGCTTATCTCTTCATTCATTTTGAACGCTCGGTCATCGGCTACCCAGACGAATATCCGCAGACAGCGGGAAGTCATTCAACTTAACAAAGACCTGGAAGAAATTCTATCTTGGGGTGACAGTAACCAAGTGGAATTTAACGCTACAGAAACCCAGGCGGCAGTTCTTTCTAAAAAAGTTAACGTTTCTGAACCCGACATAGTTATGTCGGGACACTCCATTCCTCTAACATCGTCACTCAATTTGTTGGACGTTAATTTGGGAGCAAATATGTCCTGACATGAACATGTTGCAGGCATAGCAAGGAGAGCTTCTCAAAAGTTGGGAATATTATTCCGAACCAGAAAGCTTTACACTCCACAACAACTGTTAATTCTTCACAAAGCTCAAATTCGACCAACTATGGAATAGTGCCCATGGTTGGGGCTCCGCTCCCAACGGAGACCCGAAACTGACCGGCGGCCTTGATTCGCTGGAACATCGAAGAACGGTTGGCTACTTGATCCTATTCTACAAGTATTTTCAAGGAAAGTGTTCGAAGGATGTGGCCCGCTTAATTTCTTCCAGAGCGGTGCATGTTAGAAGTACTCGTCGCGTTAATACTTCACATCCGTATGAGGTTCAGCTTGTTACTCCTCGTACAACGCTTTTCAAGCAGTCTTTTATATGGAGAACATCATTCCTTTGGAATAATTTGCCCAGGACTGTGCTTCCCAACGAGTACAATTTACAGCGATTCAAGAACAACGTGAATCGCTTTCTCCGCACACGTGTCGCTCCTGTAACGCTTTAGGGACTTCCCTGCAGCACGTGTGCTAGACGCATAAAAACAAATAAATTATCATTGTGAGGTTTTCAAAAAATGACACACGATTGCTAGGGTCGTGGAACGAGCGAGTAGAATAGGAAATGTGACAGATATGTCTACCATTCAATTAACCAATCACTCGGTCTGTTATGCTATTGTAGGAAATGCTAATATCTGTAGTGATACGTATAAGTTGGGGCCAAGGCTGAACATTATTTAATATTAAACCCTTGTTTCACTATGGGCACCGTTAAAATCATTGTCTCTGCACATTTGATTCAAGCAAATATAGTATATTCATTACTTACTACTACTACGTCATTTTTATTTGGTTTCGTGAAGAAAATGTATTAGAAAATGTCAGAGGAATAAAGAAGGTCCCTGCGCCTTTTGTATAAAACTAGAAAATCATAAGTAGAATTTTATTTGACCAATAAAAATTCGTATTAAATATTTAAATAACAGTCTGTTTTGCTATTTTAATATTATTGTTTCTGAAAACAAGTTTATACACGTATATACTGGTTCAATAGAAAAATTCTGGTAAATAATTTCAAACATAAATATAATTACATATGTCATATTTTATCTGAGTTTTAATACTGTTGCTAATGCCATTTTTTGTGTACGCTGGGAATTAGATACAGAAATAATAAAGGATATATTTTGTAAAATATATTTTTAGGGATATACATAAAAGATAAAATAAATATGACATTCTAAATAATTAAACATGGTCAATAAAATGTGTAATATATATTTCATAGTTACCTTAAGATTTTAATATATTTACACAAGTTTTATCAACTGTAAAATTTTAAAGTATATACTTTTTATTTAAAAAGGAATTATTAGTACTTATAATCGTATAATTATAATACAAATACTAGAAATCATTATAGAGAAAATGCACATATTTAACACGGGTAATGCTTTCTTTAAAATTGAAACAAAATTAAGAACTAAATGCGATAATTGCAGTTATACTTGTCTAAAAATTAGGGGGTACGCCATTTCTTATAATTATTATCTTGTTTTTTTTTGGTGAACCATTTGGAATAATGTTTATTTGTTTTTTTTTTTAATTTTGTGGTAGGGACAAGAGAAAATCTAAATATTCACCGAAATATACAACTTTTACTAAATATTACTTTATGTCGAAACTTCTAATAAAACTAAAAGTCCTAAATCCAAATATCAATTTTTCCCTTACTAACAAAGTTTTGCTAGTGTACCTAAAATTTCCCCCCTAATGGACATATCAGAAGACTGCTACAAGTGTTGGGTGTAACCAATTGCTGTCAGGATAGGAATTAACCCCTCACTGCGCTTGGCCTCCCTGTCAAGAACCCTTTGCGGAGCTAATAACTAGTCCAACACCCCAAATTTGAAAAAATGCTTAAAATTCAGGAACAATCGGCACAGACTATCACCCAGGTACACTGTTAGGTTCTGTAGGTTATCTTAGTCAAATGCCTATGATCTAAAATTGCTAGCTCTAACTCAGGTCTAAGGTTCGGTCTTTTGTTTGCCTTGTTAACTTGATCTATATTTTTACATAAACCGGAAGGCGAAAGTTTTATTTCTAATAAAAAGGGCCTTGCAGGCATGGTGTGTGGCCGGAGATAAAAAACTTGGAAAAAAATTAAAACGAATTTATTTTAAATGCAAGGAAATTAAATATAGAACAAAACAAAGTATCTATTTTAAATGAAAGAAGATTCGATATAGACAGAGTATTTATTTTAAATCAAAGAAAATTCACTATAGTACAAAACAAAGTATCCCTAACAAAATAAAAATGGAGCTCAAACTCCCTTCTTGCAATAACATGACTTATGCTGAATATTATCAACTAATACTCGTATTTACTTCTTACAGAAGAAAAATTAAATTCCTAAATCTCGTCTTACAAAGAGTATCTTGAATTTATTTTAAATGAAAGGAAATTAAATATAGATCAAAACAAAGTATCTATTTTAAATGAAGGAAGATTCAATATAGACAGAGTATTTATTTTAAATCAAAGAAAATTCACTATAGTACAAAACAAGGTATCACTAACAAAATAAAAATGGAGCTCAAACTCCCTTCTTGCAATAACATGACATACGCTGAATATTATCAACTAAAATTTACTTCTTATAGAAGAAAAATTAAATTCCTAAATCTCGTCTTACAAAGAGAATCTTGAACGTACAAGGATAACATAAATTGAAATGAGTAATATGTATTCTAAAATAATTAAATGATTATGGGACGGTTGAATTGCTGAATTTTTGAATTATGGGATTGAATTGGTGGTGACACAGCCACAACTTTTCCAACGATACTGAACCTTATAATTCTAAATCTTAAAGCTATAGTGTTAACAAAAGTATTGTTCTTAAAACTAAATATAAAGGTAATAGATCTAAGCTCAAAAAGGGAATTAAAATTAAATCTGCAAAGACTCCGAACCACAGGTAATCTGACAATAAATTTTTCCCTTGTGGTTCGTAGCTTTACGAATACTGAAACGATAAATTTTACACTATAACTTGTCTAAAATTATTCCCGTCTGTCCCTAAGTGAATGATACAGGTGGATGCAGCCATCAAAGAAGTTGGCTGGGACAAGGCTATGTCTTGCTCAATAGACGGTGCAAGGAATGATGGCTGTAACCTGACTCCAGCACGTGGTGGGTTTCTCTATAGAGGCCGGGATGCTCAGTTGCCACGTGGATTGCACGAAACCAAAGTTTTCTGGTAGAAGGTCCAGAATTTCTCTCAGACTAAAAGGTAACCAGAAGGAAAATCCAAAATAGACAAAACGTCAAACAAAACAAAAGATAAAAATCCTATTTTAGGATATTATATTCCAGTCTGTGTGTGAAAATTCTCGAAGAGAATCTGATTGACACAGCCACACAAAAAAATTAAATTCCATTAGATGATTGTTCACCTAGAGTATTTAGAATGCTCTCCTGCAACTTCGGAAAGAAAACATATCTTCTCTAAATGGCTGGTTCGCGGTACTATATCCAAATTTACCAGTGATACCGTAACCGGAACTTCAATTTTCCATCAATCGGCACTTGGCCCTTTTTTACAAAACAAACTTTATTGAAAATACTGAACACTTCACCGAAAGTCTAGTAGCATAAAGAGAAACAACTAACATCGTTTTCCTTCAAATAAAGGGTCTTCCATTTGGGACTTGACAACTTTGAAATTTCACTGTGAACGCACCCTTAAGCCAATCACCGAACTGTCAACGTCAAAACATTCAGTAAAGTCAACATTTTCATCATGGTGAAGTACACGAACTAACAACGTTTGCAAATAATTAAAATTTACTACCAAAATTTGGAGTCGGTGACTGCAACTTTAAGAGCGTTAACGCCAATTTTTGGTCCTAATTCTCGTCCCAGTAGACAAGCAATTCATAGTCTAGTGAAAAAATTTGAGTTAACATATTCGCTGCTGGATGTTCCCGTGTCAGTGAGACAACGGGTTGGTCGAAGTGGCCAGAATATTGCTGCCGTTCAAGCGTCCATCTCAAACGAACCAAAACAGTCGATTTCACGGCGTTCTCAAGAATTGGGCATCGCTCAGACCACACTATGGCGAATTTTGCGAAAAGATCTTGGCCTGCACCCTTATAAGTTAAAGTTAACTCAAGAACTAAAGCCACTCGATCATATGAAGCGACGTACGTTCTCGAATTGGGCTCTAGAAATGTTGAAAGAAGAAGACCAATTTCATCGCAAAATCATCTTTAGTGATGAAGCGCATTTTTGGATAAACGGCTTCGTCAACAAACAGAATATGCGTTATTGGTCAGGTGAAAACCCTCATGTGCTTGAAGAAACATCACTTCATCCACAAAAAATTACTGTTTGGTGCGGTTTTCATGCCGGTGGTATCATTAGGCCGTTCTTTTTTCGTTGATGAAAATAACCGTCACGTTACAGTCAATGGAGATCGCTACAGAGGCATGTTGCAACGTTATTTCTTTGATCAATTGCATGGGCTAGACATTAATGATATGTGGTTTCAACAAGACGGCGCCACAAGCCACACAGCGGGTGTAACAATCAACTTACTGCAATCTAAATTCGGTGAACGTGTTATATCGAGAAATGGTCCCGTCGAATGGCCGCCTAGATCGTGTGATTTAATACCTCTAGACTTCTTTTTATGGGGGTACGTTAAATCATTGGTCTATGCTAACAAGCCTGCGTCGTTAGAGGAGCTCAGAGCCAATATTGAAAGAGAGATAGCGGCCGTTTCCGTCGAAATGTGTGGCCGAGTCATCGAAAATTGGGCTCAACCAATCGACCGCTGCAAACGTGCCCGTGGTGGACATATGAATGAAGTCGAATTCCATACATAAATGTTTTGATTGTACTTCAAGCCGATAGTAAAATTTTCGAAATGTCTCAAATGGGTTGCGTTTTATTTCAAAAAAAAGTTGTCAAGTCCTTAATGGAAGACCCGATACAATTGCCCCAATACAGAAGTTTATTTCTATTCTTATAACCAAAAAGTTTCGAACGCTAGCCTGCGTCAAAAATTACAAGGTGAGAAAAATATCTCAAGGGTTGTATCTTATTCATCTCATGTCTCAAGATCAAAAGAGACCAGACGAATCTATTGCCATCGGTCCTTTAAAATCAAATCAGTTTAACAACGTAGGTACGGAGATCCTTAGACAACCAGTCATGTTTTAAGACATGTAGGCATCCGACTTTTCCTTCAGATGTCAGATTACCATTATTTATTAAAATAGGATATATCTGTTAATTTTATATATGAATTTCAAGTTTTCCTAATCATTCTCACTGGAAAAAAACACAAAGAACATCATACGATAGTTCCTTACCTATTAATGGTAATAATTATAAGATTTTTAGTAAAAAAAGGTTATATTATGTATAAATGTAAAGAACAATGAAAAATGAATTAATTTCCATTTAAAAAATCTTTAAAAACGAAACCAATCAGGTTTTTCCATTTTTAATTTTAATGTGAAATAATTTAACATATAATTTAATTTATGCCAATTTATCTCTATCAAAGATAATAAAAATTAAAATAGAGCGGTTTTCTCAAAGGTCAATTTGGACTATAACACTTGGTACACAGTTAGTAGTGGTAGATAATATCTGGATAGTTTTATCGTTTCTTAGTTAGAACTGTGCCCTCTTACGTTTTTTCTCGCCTGAGTGACTCGGTCATGAGTTCTTTCCAATGTCTGACAGCTATACTGTAGTTTGATAATTATCCTGTAGATCTTCATTTTGTTTCATAGCGATAGCTTGCTGGAACAGTTCAGCAGTGGGTAAAGCCTGAAGAGTAACTCTCTGTAGTTGGCTAATGCAGCTGTAGCCTGGTCCTTCCATACTAGTTTTTTGATATAGAGTGGGCCTATATATTTGACTTTACTGTAACTGGAGGTAATAACATTGGCATTTTTTCTGTATTAACTTCGTTCTACTATCGATTAAACCAAATCGAAAACTTATTTAGAAAGCCGTTAATTGTTGTATTATGTCTCCTTGAGAGTGTACTAATAGTATTATTATCACAGTGTAATGGCAAACTGGTGTGTTCTACATTTGGAATGCCCGCATTGGAGATATTAAACAACAGTGGAGAAAATAGATAGCAGATTGTTGTTTCCTCCGAGGTTTCGCCATCTACTTTCACTATAAATTTTCTATCCTAAATGAAAGACTGGATTCGTTTGGTTATATGTGGGAGAAAGCCGAATCTGTTAAATTTTAGCACCAGGCCGAATAACTCAGATACATCTAACTTTACTGCCTCCAGATATTTCTTTCTATGGCAGGAGCTCAGTGGCTATTTAAGCCTCGGCGTGTGGTATATATATATATATATATATATATATATATATATATATATATATATATATATATATATATATATATATATATACGTTTTTGGCCAACGGATATCTTATTTATTATATATAGTTATGGTAACAAAATATAAAATTAAAAAAATATTATAATACAGTAGTTAATGTCATTAACTGCGTAAGAGTATATTAAAAAAAAACTTCTATTTCTTCTTCATTTAAAGAGAATTTTACTTTGCGCTCTTCAATTGTTTCAAAATTTCTAATTTTTCGTTTACTACTTTCTCGAGAATAAATTTATTTTATTTTAAATTAAATTTAGTATAATAATTGTGTTCCATTTGATGCAGACCCCTTTGTAGATATATTAAGAATTCAACTTTAAACATAAAGTTTTATAACTTCCACCAGTCGAGAGTATACAATTTGTCCAAGTAATGAAACAAGAAGTTTTAAACTAGACCATTAAAACTATTTTCATATGTGCTTTATAATTTTATTTTTTGTTTGCAGTGTTTACTAATAACACCATAAAACACAAAAGTTTTACAAAAAACAAGTTTATAGTTTTAAAAATATTTCACATGTCAAGAATTAGGTCATTGGAATATAAGTTATTGCAACGACACCTGTTGAGAAAGCGAACTTGTTGGCTGAGCTCTTTGCTTCACATTTCAAGGAAAAACACCACCTACTATTCCTATATTGCTGTCGAGGATGCCCGATGTTGTCTTCAAAGAGCGTATCATAAAGCGTATATTAATAAAGCTGGACACCACAAAGGCTTCTGGCGCTGACAGAATACCTGCCATAGTTCTCAAAAACTGTGCGAGGGACTAACACCAGTTTTCTGTAGACTTTTCAACCTATCCTACAGAAACGGAATATTTCCTTCCTGCTGGAAATGTGCCACAGTTCAGCCGATACTTAAAAAAGGCAAAAAAACCTTGCCAAATAACTACCGACCAGCCACACTGCTTTCAATAATACCGAAAGTCATGGAAAAGGTTATCAATCAGCATCTTCTAAAATACCTTGAAGGATACAATCTTATTAGCGATCACCAATATGGCTTTCATAAACATAGATCAACAGGAGATCTTCTGACTTATATAACACATGTTTGGAACAACGCAATTGAACACTTTGGAGAATCTCGAGCAGTTACTCTTGACATATTCAAGACATTCGACCGTGTTTGGCACGATGGGCTGTTGGCTAAGCTACGCTCTTATGGTATGTCTGAAAAGTTCTGTTTGTGGCTCTCAGAGAGCGTTCTTTATGAGTGGCGGTCGACGGGTTTCTTTCTAACACCTTCACTATCAAAGCCGGTGTCCCCCAAGGCTCCATACTGTCTCCTACTCTCTTTCTCATTTACAGCTTTGCAGATGACAGTACGCTTATTTCTTCATTCACTTACTGAATCCGACATAGTCATGTCGGGGTACTTCATTCCCCTAACATCGCCACTCAATTTGTTGGGCGTTAATTTGGGAGCAAATATGTCCTGGCATAAACATGTTTGCAGGCATAGCAAGGAGAGCTTCTCAAAAGTTGGGAATATTATTCCGAACCAGAAAGCTTTACACTCCACAACAACTGTTAATTCTTTACAAAGCTCTTGATTCGCTGGAACATCGAAGAACGGTTGGCGGTTTGAGTCTGTTCTACAAGTATTTTCATGGAAAGTGTTCGAAGGATGTAGCCCGCTTAATTCCTCCCAGAGCGATGCATGTTAGGAATACACGTTGCGCTAATACTTCACATCCGTATGAGGTTCAGCTTGTTCCTCCGCGTACAATGCCTTTCAAGCAGTCTTTTATATGGAGGACATCATCCCTTTGGAATAATTTGCCCAGGACTGTGTTTCCCACCGAGTACAATTTACAGCGATTCAAGAACAACGTGAATCACTTTTTCCGCACATATGCCGCTCCTGGAGCGCTTTATGGACTTCCCTGTAGCATGTGTAGTAGACCCATAAAAAAAAATAACAAAATGATGATGATTATGACGAACAAACGCCACTTCTTTTTCTAGTGAAACTGTAGTCAATATAAAAGTATCGGGATGTTCTGATCTAACCATCTGATTACAAGAGTTTCCATAAGAATTTGGCCTATTTATTTTTATTATTAATATTTAAAGTAAATTTGAAAATTATGTGTAGGTATACAGAGTTTTCTGCTGAATTCTCTGCTTTTATTCATGCACTAAACTTTAACCTACTAAAAACTTTTCTAGATTGATATAATAAGATTATTATAATATTATTATTTCTATTCATAAAAGTGTATTTATTTAGAGTTAGAACACTTACAATTTAGCAGTAAAATTTTAGAAATAACCAAACGTAAATCTTAACAGCTTACCTTCTACCTTCTACAATATTTAAATTGTTCTAATTTTATAAATAAATTTTAAAATTATACACCATGGATTGGATGGGAAGAATGCTTAATTATTAGTTGGAATCATTAATTTGTGGCGACTAGTAGGTATGTTCCCGTCATATTTGTTTTTTTTTAATCTACTTTTAGTTATATAAGTAGACGTGTTGTTAGTGTATAAAGCACGAGCTCAGTAATACCCCTAAGGCTTTTGTAGAACTTTTATCTACTTATAAAAATATAGCATTTTCTACATAAAATTTATTACTAGGTAAGAATATGAAGAAACATTGAATAAACCAAAGCTTCCGTACACTTTCTAAAAACTTTAAATTTTTACCTATGCTGGTTATCGTTCCAAATAACGATTTTATAAAAAATCAGTAAGAAGTTTCTTTACAAAAACATGGTTTTAAAATAAGCACTAAATTTAACTTATAATAAAGAATCAATTAATACAATTCACTTTATTGTGAAACTTAAAAATAAATCTCCTCTTCCTTTACCCATCATCTTACGTAAGGATTTGGTGATATCATGGTATTTGTGCCACTATTATAGCTCATGTTTCTCTGTCTTGGGCTTGATGTGATGCTTCCGAAGAAAAATAATAGACGCAATTAAAAATAATTTATTTTACATTTCTCAGTCCTAAAAACCTTGGTCATACAACACAATATATACTAACCAATCTCTCTAGCTTCCTCCCTAATCCCTTCAGCCTCATATATATCTTACCACGCATATGCTTAAAATTAATCCATTATGTTAACTAAAAATCCGGACTAATGCGCGTAATACTATTGAAACAGCGCAATATTTAACAACCTACACGTCGTTCACTATCTTATCGTGGTATATTTATAATAATGAAAAAATAACATATTCTTTTATTTTACGACTCTAAGAATCCTGAAAAGGAAATCTCTAATATTAACATCCTCTTTCATTCCTTTGATCTCTTACAAGTTAAACTATAAATAATTAGGCATAAAATTTGTTTATTGTATGAACAAAAATAAGGAAATATGACCATATTATGATTAAAACAACAAAAAATAGGTGGACACTAGCCTTTTCCACGTCCTTTCCCTGAAGCGACATTGCTCAAAAATTATAGACTTTATTCCTTTTATATGTAAATTTAAATTGATAGGCTAACAGACTGATATACCGCGGAAATGGTGACTATGTTTTTCGTGATTATATAAATATATATATATATAATATATATATATATATATATATATATATATATATATATATATATATATATATATATATATATACTAGCCGTGTCCGCGGCTCCGCTCTCGTGGACGGATTATATATTAGTATTACACAGGGGAACAGCTGTTTTGGTGTCGAGGTTTTTTGAGCTGATTCTATATCAATTTGATGTCCTGAATTCAAATAACGTATTCATTTGTACCTAGGAGCTCAAATTTTTAAGATATACAATAGAGAAATATAAGTTACATTATTGTAACTCAAATCCGTAAGTGTAGTAAACAAAAGTAGATACGAAATTTTTATTTTAGTTATACAAAATACAATATTATGTCGTACTTACAAACAAAAAAAAAACATTGAAGAAATGAAATAGTCACTCAACACTTGGAAAGCTTCTTTTCCGCGACATTCTTGAATGTTTTTTTAAACAGTCCCTTTTTAAACTCCAGCAGTAATCTGCCATCATGTGCATGTCCCATCTTCCTTGGTAGCGGTCCTCCATAACTTTAATATCTTGGTGAAATCTTTCACCTTGTTCCTCACTCATGTCTCCTAAATTTTCTGGAAAACGGTCTAAGTGGCTGTGTAAATAGTGTATTTTAATACTCATATTGCACCCTAAGGATTTGAAACTATTAAGCATCTTGTTAACCATTTCAACATAGTTTTCAGCTTTATGTTTGCCTAGAAAATTTTCTACAACTGCAACAAATGATGTCCAAGCTTCTCGTTCAACTTGATTCATTGAATTTATGAAGACAGGATCCTTAATTAATTGTCTTATTTGTGGGCCGTCAAATATCCCTGCTTTGAGTTTTTCTGTGCTCAACTGATGCATTTTTACCCCTATATATGCAAAACAAGACCCATTCTTATCAAGAGCCTTTACAAATTGCTTCATTAAGCCCAACTTTATATGTAACGGAGGAAGTATGATTTTTTCTCTTTCAACCAAAGCGTCGTTAATGACATTCTTTTCCCCAACGTCCATGTTTTCTCTCTGAGGCCAATCTTTTCTAACCCAGTGGTGTGTTTTGTCCCTACTATCCCAGAGGCACAAGAAACACGGATATTTCGTATAACCACTTTGCTGCCCAAGAAGAAAGTTTACCATTTTTAAGTCTACACAAATCATCCATTGATGTTCGTAATACTTTATCTTCTGCAAGACCAAAGCTATGGTATTATATTCTTCTTTCAGTTTCGTTGAGTGAGCTAGTGGTATTGAACCATATTTATTCCTATTATGTAGAAGGACACATTTTAAACTTCGCTTTGAACTGTCAATAAATAGGCGCCAATCATCTGGAATATATTCAGAAAGTCCCATTTCTTTCATGACTCCCCTAATTTCGTGACAAAATACAAGATTATCTTCTTGAGAAAAGAATGGTAGCAGATCTTTTTCTCTTGTACGGTAAAAGGTAATTTTGATTCCTTGTTCCAGTAAATTTTTGTCGTTCAACCTAGAAGCCAGTACTTCAGAAGCTTTTTCGATAAATTGAGATCCCTGGTGAGATCATTTAATTCATTTTGATTGAAGGGTTGAGGAACTGATGACGTCCCCTCATAGTCACTGTTAGTTTCATTAGCATCAGAACTTTTATTAGCATCAGAAGAGCGATCAGAGGGAAATGTTGAAATCGGTATTTCATCTGAGTGCGGGATAGGGCGTATTGCCGAGTCTAAATTAGGATAAGTCCACTTACTGCGGTTATTTCGATTGATTCCATTAGTATTTACTAAACAGAAATAACAATCATTGAAGTGGTTTTTTGGTTCTCTCCAAACCATTGGTACGCCGAATTTTAGACATTTTCTTTTCCCGGTAGTCCACTGCCGTAAATGCTCTGTACAAGTTTTACATACGAGATGCGGGGCCCACGTTTTGTCCTAATCACCAAGCTTAACTCCAAAGTATCCAAGATACGCTCGCTTTACAAAGTCAGTAATAGTTTGTCTGTTTTGTTGAAACATGTATGCTCCGCATATATAGCAAAACACATCAGGTTGATTTACACAACTTCTTCTTGAACTGGAACCTGAACTCATTTTAATTCTGTTCAATAACACAAAAACACTCTTTTCTTAACATAAAATAACACGCCGAATTCGATCTACTCTCATTAGTAAGAACGCACAAACTGACGAGACTTACCCGAGTTAGGTGATTAAAAGGGTCAGTTCAGGTACCTGATAGGCAATGGTTCCACTATTTATAGATTTACCTGGAATTTACTCAATTACAGACTGACAATGAAACCATTGTACCTACATTAATGAATATATAATAATTTTAGAACTCTCATAAATGAATATACTGAATAAAAACCACATTGGTAGATAAGTTGATGTATCTAAAAAAGTAGAGCTGATAGAGAAAAACGGATTGCATGTATAGATTTAGCGTCCCAAATATAGTTAAAATCAGCTCTAAAATCCCAGGCACCAAAACAAAAATATTTTTTTGTTGCCCTGTGTTATCGTCACTGCTTATTCCTTATGTTACCTAACGTAACATAGAACATATGTATTTTATAAAAACAAAAACACGTAAATCGGATAAATGGTTCTTGAATGCTAAGCACACTAACGGACAGACAGACAGTCAGAGAGACGTATTTTATATATATTGTATTCTTTGTACACGGTATTGTTCCATATTTAACGGTTTAGGCAGCGTATTGCAAGAGAGTGCGCTAGCGGCAAACTTTTTTTCGACTTGATTCACTATTATCGTCACTGCTTATTTCTTATATTACCTAACGTAATAAACCATATCCTATAACCTGGCCAGAGAACATATGTATAAATCTAAAAAAAACACACTACATAAGTGATTCTCGAGTGATAAGCGCACAAGTAGACAGACAGAGAGACGTTGCATTTTATATATATATATTATAGATTAGAGATTATTATTATTATATAAACTGGAAAGATAACATATGTATAAATAAAAAAATAAAACACGTAAATCGGATAAGTGGTTTTCGAGTGATAAGCGCACTAACGAACAGACAGACAGAGAGACGTTGCATTTTATGTATATTATATTTTTTGCTACATGATATTGTTCCATATTTAATGGTTTAGGCAGTGGATTGCAAGAGAACGCGCTAGCGGCAAACTTTTTTCCAACTTGATTCACTACTTATTCCTTATGTTACCTAACGTAATAAAATATAGCATATAACCTGGCCAGAGAACATATGTATGTTAAAAAACACGTAAATCGGATAACTGGTTCTCGAGTGATAAGCGCACTAACGGACAGACAGGCAGACAGACGTTGCATTATATATATATATATATATATATATATATATATATATATATATATATATATATATATATATATATATATATTTATATATAATCTTAATTTCTTCTGGTGGTCGTGAATATTTTGTTGAAGCACCTTGAAAATGTATGTTGATTTGCTGATAATAAATATTTGAATATTCATACAAGTAATTTTCCAAGTATAGCCACTAGTACGTTTCTTAAAAAAATCAAGCTCATCTGAAATTGATGGAATTTCCACTGTAGACTTTATAATGCAACCCAAGCCTTCTCATATTTACATTAACATGCGATTTTGTCACGAAAACTGACTCACGAATAGTTTAAATATATAGCATTGTCAACACTTATACAGTTTAAAAGATTACCTATATGGATGGCTTTAGTTAACACAAGATTAAGTAAATAACATTATATTTATACGTGACAGCTGACAATTTTTAAAATTTTTACTTTGATAAATTATATATACACATATATAATCGGCTGTTAAAATAAATGAATATACGTGAAAATACCGGTACGTATCCAAAGCAGATTATACTACATAATACCAAGCGACCATTCATATTTTAGCAGGTTGCACGGAAGCGTACTGAGGTAACTTTTGGCATAAGATAAGGTTGTATTTGCATTGTTGATTTGGCGGGAAGCGATTTTATGAAAAACATAATTTATATCTGTACTGTTTTTACTAAGTAATTTTCTATCAGCGTTTCGAATTATTATTAGTTATCAACACAGATTTGGAAAAAGTAAAATTACAGCTGGTGAATTCTTCGAGTTGTTGTATAAGTAGTTAAATAATAGCAAAAAGTAAGTTATAGTTTTTTTGGACCTAAATAGAATTTTCGATTTGATCGACCATTAATCGCCAATCTACCGCTATGATCTAAAACGAAAAGGTTGGTTGGTTGGTTACAGTTACACCCAAAGAATAATTATCAAGTTGGTGAGATTTTATATCTCAAATGGAAATCATTTAATTATATTTCAGCTAGTTCAACATTAATTGCCATTATGATATAATTGAAAATCATCCTAACAGATATAACTCGTATTTGAAATAGACAAATCAGTTATTAAAGTAGGGGATTTACAATTTTTTCTATATTAAAATAATAAACTTTGAATTGTTGTGGCTGTTACTTGATGGAAATTTATAACGAATGTAATGAAAGACTTGTTTTTGTCAAATTTCCAGTTTATTTAGTTTTACTGAAACTGCATGACGCGTTTTGCTATACTATAGCTTCGTCTGATACAAAATGATATTTGAATTTTAGTGTTGTTACAATTTATATAAATACCCTAAGGTAGATAGGTAATAAAATTAATACTATATGCTAATGAATATTGCTGAGAAATCTATTCTGAATGTTAATCGTATAAATTGAGTAAAGGTGAGTTACCATGGGCCAGACAGGTATCTTTTTGTTCGTTTATGATTATGTCTGAATTTTTAATTCTATTTATTTCTAAATTTTCTAATAGGTTTAATTTTACGCCTTTGTTTTGTATTGTAGAATTTTAAATTTATCGTCAAAAAGATGATTTGATTCTGTTAAATGATTACTGTACGCTGAGTCGTTTTTGTTTTTTAAATAGCTTCTTTTATGTTCCGAAATCCGAGTTTCGAATGAGTGACCTGTCTAACCTATGTAACCTTTATGACAAGAACCACAATTCAACTGATACACTCGAGATTTCTTTGATCTATTTTGTTTTCCCTTTGCGTTTTTAATGAATTTTCCTAACGAGTTGTTTGTTCTAAAAACTATGTTGATATTATATTTGTTTAAGTGGTTTTTAATTTTCTATGACGTGTTACCAAAATAAATTAAAACATTATATTTTTTCCCTGTGCTTTCTTCCTTGGGGTATACTAACACTAACAAACACAAATTTTCTATTTTTCACAAACCCTCACATACAGATACTACAATAAACATAAAATCAGCTCACCCCCTACAACACAAATTGGCAGCTTACCACAGTATGTTGCATAGACTTGTAAGTGTCCCCTTATCTGTAGATGATTTTAATAAAGAATTAAATCTAATAAAACAAATTGCTGTTAACAACGGATATTCTCCTGACACCTTAGACTCAATTCTAAACAAAAAATTAAAAAATTAAGCTATTTCTTTAGTATACCCCAAGGAAAAAAACACAAGGAAAAAATATATTTTAACCTATTTTGGTAACACGTCAGAGAAAATTAAAAACCACTTAAACAAATATAATATTAACATAGCTTTTAGACCAAACAACTCATTAGGAAAATTCATTAAAAACGCAAAGGGAAAACAAAATAGATCAAAAAAATCTGGAGTGTATCAGTTGAATTGTGGTTCTTGTCATAAAAGTTACATAGGTCAGACAGGTCGCTCATTCGAAACTCGGATTTCAGAACATAAAAGAAGCTATTTAAAAAACAAAAACGACTCAGCGTACAGTAATCATTTAACAGAATCAAATCATCTTTTTGGCAATAAATTTAAAATTCTACAATACAAAACAAAGGCGTAAAATTAAACCTATTAGAAAATTTAGAAATAAATAGAATTAAAAATTCAAACATAATCTTAAACGAACAAAAAGATACCTGTCTGGCCCATGGTAACTCACATTTACTCAATTTATACAATTAAAATTCACAATGGATTTCTCAGCAATATTCATTAGCATATAGTATTAATTTTATTACCTATCTACCTTAGGGTATTTGTATAAATTGTAACAACACTAATATTCAAATATCATTTTGTATCAGACGAAGCTATAGTATAGCGAAACGCGTCATACAGTTTCAGTGAAACTAAATAAACTTTACATTTAAAATAATAACTCTTTAAGGAACATAAACTGGCCACTTAAATTGAATTTTACGTTCGTTGCTAATGGAAGATGTTTGCACTTTTTCACGTTTCAGGAACATAGTTTCTCATTTTCGTCGATTTGTCAGTCTGTTGGCACATTAACTTTCTAACGGAATGAAATATCGATTTCAGGGTTCAATTAATGAAATTTATTTGATTAGGATAGATAAAAGTGAACATTCTTTTGCTCAAGTAACATAGATAAAATTTTATTAAGCTTTTGGAAGTCTATAGTCAAATGTATTGTGTAAGAAACTGTCATCTGTATTTTTCTATTTTACGCATAAAGAATGTTGTTAATTTTAATATCATAGTATCTTACTACCATGTTCAGTTTATAGCTTGCTTAAAGTATAGCTTAATATTTATGATATTACTTCTGGCATGAGTAGAAAAAGTATTTAGGACACAAAAAAATTATTTGAAATATAGCTGTCGTGAGCATTTTAAAACATACAATCTACTCCCCTATTTCCAATGTGTTTATTCGAAGTTTTGGTGTATGTTAAGAGTAAAAGTTATTTGAATAGCCTTGTGTCCACAGAGCACGTACATAATTATAATACTAAATATAACTGAATTTTAGTAGTCCCTAAACATAACTTTATTTCAGAAAATTCCCTATAGCATGTCCATTAAACTGGTTAACGAGGTGCCGACAGAAGTTAAATTCATAAATTTTTATTTATCATTTGTCGAATATATTGATTAAATATATTTTGCACAATATTCAAAAATTTTCATAAATAGAAAATTTTACACTGTTAATATTCAGGGTATGTTGCTGTTTCGTATGGAACACTTATAAGATTACTTTGGTGTCTGTCCGTCTGTCACACCCGATTTTCTCCGAAACTATTTGACATAGAAAGTTGAATTTAGACTAATATAGGGCTTGACGGCCTCATCAGAATCATGTTGTTTTGAAAGTTAAATTTTGACCTAAGGAGTTGGTTTTGGGGGGCGAAATCCGAAGTGAAAAAAAAATTACCAGATCATCGAGTGGAGTGTCAAATGAAAGCTTATAAAAACACGACTTCAACAATATATATAATGTAATAATTGCCCATACTTTTCTCTGTATTATTATTAAAAAATTGTCCCTCCCCCTTATCCTGAACAGTACCAATCATACAATTTTAAAAAAATTCTGGAATATTCTTCACAGGATGTGGATTGAACGAAAATTATCACCTTAATTAATAATTTATCTGGTACATAAAAAAACAAACATTTTTAGGTTTTCAGTGAAGATAGGAAAAAAAGCTTTGTTGAAAACTCATTTAGGGTGTGTTTTGTGAGGTTTATACCTCCGTAAGAAAATTCTATATTTTAAAAGCAATCAACGTACAGAACACTAATTGCGCAAGTCCGACTTGCTCTTGGCCGGTTTTTGAAATTTAATTTTAGATTTAATATTAATTTAAGCTTTCATTACAACAGTATTTACTACTTAGTATATATCACCACTATACCAAACACTAGCACTCGGCGCACGTTTCGCTAATCATATTAGTCTCATCAGGAGCAATTGATTGAGTCAGTCAATCATCGACATGTATATTTCGCTTCCTATCAGAGTTCATTAGTTAGTCCAGAAAAGAAGAGATAAATTGCAAACACACAGTAACAGCAGGAGAGATTGAAGAACCATACACACAAAAGTGCCAGTAACCGAAAAACCTAGGCGCTTCGCTAATCATCTTAGCTTCATCAAGAGCGATAATTGATTCAGTCAATCATTTACATGCATATTTCGCTTCGTATCAGAGTTCATTAGTTAGCCCAGAAAAAAGAAATAAATTGCAAACACACAGTAACATGTTATTTTGGCTGGTATGGAGGCTTACATCCCTTTTTCGAAGATGGATGGATGGATGGATATTTTGGGGTCAGGGCGCATCGACACCTTTTTCGAAGAAATGCCCTTCCAACGGCAAGCCTTGGTTTGACCGAAAATGCAAAGAACCTCTTGCTTCTAAACATCTTACCTACCGACAATGGCGTGAAAATCCTAACACCACAAGTCGTAACACCTTTGTTCGTGCCAGGAACAGATGCAAAGAAATTATCAACGAAACCAAGGAGGCACACAATCAACGAATTAGAAACAAGCTTCTCGCTTGTCCCAATAATTTCAGATAATTTTGGTCAGTCGCTAAGGCAGTTAGTCAAAATTTCACCAAATCCACCATACCACCACTTACACGGCCAGATAATTCTGTTGCAACGACACCTGTTGAGAAAACGAACTTGTTGGCTGAACTCTTTGCTTCACACTCTACTGTCGATTTCCAAGGAAAAACACCACCTACTATTCCCATATTGCAGTCAAGGATGTCCGATATTGTCTTCAGACAGCGTATCATAAAACGTATTTTGATGAAGCTAGACACCAAAAAGGCTTCCGGCGCTGACGGAATACCTGCCATAGTTCTCAAAAACTATGCGAGGGAACTAACACCAGTTTTCTGTAGACTTTTCAACCTATCCTACAGAAAGGGAATATTTCCTTCCTGTTGGAAATGTGCCACGGTTCAGCCGATTCCTAAAAAAGGCAAAAAGACCTTGCCAAATAACTACCGACCAATCGCACTGCTTTCAATAATAACGAAAGTCATGGAAATGGCTATCAATCAGCATCTTCTAAAATATCTTGAAGGATTTAACATTTTTAGCGATCACCAATATGGCTTTCGTAAAAACAGATCAACAGAAGATCTTCTGACTTATGTAACACATGTTTGGAACAACGCAACTGAATACTTTGGAGAATCTCCAGCGGTTGCTCTTGTCATATCCAAGGCATTCGACCGTGTTTGGCACGATGGCCTGTTGGCTAAGCTACGTTCTTATGGTTTGTCTGAAAAGTTCTGTTTGTGGCTCTCATGTTTCCTCAGAGAGCGTTCTTTACGAGTGGCAGTCGACGGATTTCTTTCTAACACCTTCACTATCAACGCCGGTATACCCCAAGGCTCCATATAGTCTCCTACTCTCTTTCTCATTTATATTAACGATCTGCTGGAAAAGACCGAGAATCCAATCTACAGCTTTGCAGATGACAGTACACTTATCTCTTCATTATCTTTGAACGCTCGGACATCGGCTACTCAGACGAATATCCGCAGACAGCAGGAAGTCATTCAACTTAACAAAGACCTGAAAGGAATTCTATCTTGGGGTGACAGTAACCAAGTGGAATTTAACGCTACAAAAACCCAGGCGGCAGTTTTTTCTAAAAAAGTTATCGTTGTTGAATCCGACATAGTTATATCGAGCAAATATGTCCTGGCATGAACATGTTGCAGGGATAGCAAGGAGAGCTTCTCAAAAGTTGGGAATATTATTTTGAACCAGAAATCTTTACACTCCACAACAACTGTTAATTCTTTACAAAGCTCAAATTCGACCAACTATGGAATACTGCTCCCATATTTGGGGCTCCGCTTCCAAACATACACTGCATTTGTTGGATTCTATTCAGAGAAGAGCTGTTCGTCTGATTGGAGACCCGAAATTGACCGGCGGCCTTGATTCGTTAGAACATCGAAGAACGGTTGGCGACTTGAACCTATTTTACAAGTATTTTCATGGAAAGTGTTCGAAGGATGTAGCCCGCTTAATTCCTCCCAGAGCGACACATGTTAGAAGTACACGTTGCGCTAATACTTCACATTTGTATGAGGTTCAGCTTGTTACTCCTCGTACAACGCCTTCAAGCAGTCTTTTATATGGAAAACATCATCTCTTTGGAATAATTTGCCCAGGACTGTGTTTCCCACCGAGTACAATTTAGAGCGATTCAAGAACAGCGTGAATCGCTTTCTCCGCACACTGTAGACCCATAAAAAAAACAACAGGAGAGATTTAAGAACTATACACACAAAAGTGCCAGTAACCGAAAAACTTAGGCGACGCGCCGTCCGCATTTCTAAAACAAGATATAGTTCCTTCGTTACCATAAGCGAATAGGATACTAACACCATTATTAAAAAGCGAAGATGAGAGGTGAACTACTAAGGAGATCTCTATACTGGAGGTCAGCAGTGTGCCGCTAATATTGAATTTTACATTTTTTAGAGTTACCGCTAAACATCCAACAGTAGTATCACTATTCTTTATTGTCAGTTACTCCTATTTATTTAATAAGAATGTAAGTACCCTATTCGCTCATAATACCAGAGGTACTAAATCTTATTTTATCTATGCGTTTTCATCTCAAATTAAAACTTTTGGTGGTTCCTTGCATTTTTAAATGTATGCTTCTTAAATCTCATCTGCCATTAAGGCGTGTTTGCGATTTGCTTATTCACTTAAGCTAGCTCACGAGCTCTGATATGGAGCGAGACATGCATGTTCCAGTGTTGTATTTCATAGATGGAACCACCGGGTAATCTATAGCTTTGGTAGCCCGTACTCTTGATGCGAGAGCAAAGAGCATTATTTTCGTCAACTTCAGCCGATATACAGCTTTTCTTTATATTTTTCACTAACGATAAATATTTACTTTATTTAGAGTAGTAGCTTACACTGCCCCTGGTGAGATTGGAATTGTGATCCTATCAAAAATCGCCAAAATGCGAAGATGGGATACAAAGAACTAAAGAGATCTCTATATCGGAGTCAGCAGTGTTCCAGCTTATATTGATCTTTATATTTTTTAGAGTTATAGCTACATATCCAATAGTGGTGTTAGTACTATATATCTAGAGTTACTGCCATCCTCGGGAAGGCAATGGCAAATCGTCCTTAGTATCGTACCTAGTAAAACCCTCTCACGTTGGTGGTTCGGAACAGGCATTAGGTAGTCTTTGATAGTAGAGTAGGTAGTATGTGCTCGGATCTCATAAAATAAAATCTATGTCGGTTATTAGCTAATAATATTCAAATGCTGTTGTACTATGTTGGGAATTTGAAATCTTTGCACAATGACACTACTCAGTATATATCACCACTTCACCAAACAATTGACTGATTGACTCGGCCAATCGCGTGTCGAGTGCAAAAATAAAGTGTTTGGTGTAATGGTGATATATGTATACTGAGTAGTAAATTAAAAAAAGCCTAGTATGCATATGACATACCCTGAATATTAACAGTGTAAATTTTTCTATTTGAGGAAATTAATATATTCGACAAATGATTCTGAAATAAATAAAAATTCATGAATTTAACATCTGTCGACAGCTTGTTAAACAGTTTAATTTTCTCTAACAAACGTACGTTTAGGGACTACTATAGAGTGTTATGCATGCAAATATTGGAACTGGTGCCTCCTTGTAGCAAGACCGATTGCAGAAAATTTACCTTAATAACAAAGGAAAAAATCGAGAAATGGTGACATGAATATTTTTTCACACTGTCACTGGTGATCCATACAACGCCACAATATTCTCCTTTACTTTATACTTCAAAAGGATTCGTTTTCGGCGTCGGTTAACTTTGTTAGAAGTTTTTCAGTGGCTCTCTCTCTGCTTGGCAGTGCCTAAGTGACAACGCTCTCTACCAAACCATCATATTCATGTTTAGTTTGTTTATTTAAAGCGAACGTTTACAAATTTTTGCAATATGTCGTGTGTAAAGGGAGGTAACTATTCAGTGTTATTGCAGGTTCTTTTTAGAGATATCCACAGACTAATATAGTGGTGTTAATTTAGAAATTTGTACAAAGTGTAGAATGTAGCAACAAGTGTGATACTTTCTGCTATATTCTATATTCTCTGTGTCTTTCGGTACAGTTGGTTTAGTTATAAGTATGTCACGCTAGGATATTTTATGTGGAGATCTACTGCACATTTAGGGTACGTAAAAATAATAAATAAATATGTTTTTAAATCTACTTGTTTTTTCACTTTAGCACTGAAAAAATATCACATTTATTACAATAAAATCGTTTACAATTTGGGTATCAATATTGGAAAAGTTAAGAGAAAAACCTATTTGCAATTCTGTTTTTATTTTGCCCAAACCCAAACAGCTGTGAACACAAAGTCAAAATGAGCTCTCCGGAGGCAATGATCCAGTTGTTCTGGCAAATTACCAAGGAATTATTTCTTTTCAAATAATATATAAAAAATTATGGTATGGTTAAATATTATTTTTACTAGGTGTGCGGTGTATTATCATTTTCATTTTGTAGTCATTTGTACCTAAAATTTGAGAATCTCTCATTGTTAAAGAAACTCGTATGTTTGGCAATACAGCTTTCAGGTGCGGTTTGGATTGGCGGAAAGATCCAGTTTTGCATTAGAAAAAAAAATTTTGAATGTGCTTCTACATGACTCCACCCGTTTCAATATATGCAGTAAATTACATGCCCTGTATATATATATATATATATATATATATATATATATATACCATATAGACACCAATATAAATGAAGAAATAAAGCAACTCCACAGAGGAGTTCAATTATATTGATTATAGATATACTCAATATAATTGAACACTTTGGCGAATTTCTAGCGATTTCATTTGATATGTAGTATATAAAGCATTCTAGAGTGTTTGGTTGGATGGTTGGCTCAGCTACGCTCGTATGATATGTCTGAAAAGTTTTGTTTATGGCTCTCGTATTTCCTCAAAGAGCGTTCTTTACGAGTGGTCTTAGTCGGATTTCGTTCTAATACTTTCACTATCACCGCAGGTGTGCCCCAAGACCACATACTGTCTTCGACTACCTTTCTCATTTACATTAACAATCGGATGCAAAGCACCAAAAATCCAATATACAGCTTTGCAGATGATGATATGCTTATTTCGTCATTCACTTTAAACGCTCAAACATGATATATTCATGCAAATATCAGCAGAAGTTGTTCAACTTGACAAAGACCTGTAGAATTTAACGCTCCAAAAACCCAAGCGGCATTTTTTCTAAAAATGTTAACGTTGCTGAATCTAACAGAGTTAAGTCGGAATACTATTTTCCTCTATCATCGTTACTCAATTTGCTGGGCGTTATGTCTTAACATGAACATGTTGCATGCACAGCAAAGAGAGCTTCTCAAAAGTTAGGAATATTTATTGGATTCTATTCAGAAAAGAGCTGTTCGCCTAATTGAAGACTCAGAACTTACCAGAAACTTTGATTCCTTGGAGCATCGAAGAACGGTTGCCGACTTGAGTTAATTCTAAAAGTATTTTCATGGAAAGTGTTCTATGGATGTAGCCCACTCAATTCCCCCCAGAACGGTGCATGCTAGAAATACATGTCGCGCTGGTATTTCACATCTGAATGAGGTTCAGCTTGTCACCCCTAGTAAAATCCTTTTCCAGCCGTCTTTTAAATAGTGTACGTAATCCCATTGGAATGATTTGCCCAGGACTGTCTTTCCCACTGAATTCAGTTTACACACAACACGAATTGCTTTTTCCACACACTCAGTGCTCTTTTAGTGCTTTAGGGATTTGCTTGTAGCGTGTGTATAGCACACGTCCATAAAAAATATATAAAATAAAACATACGTAATATTAAACAATCTTAAAATTACCTGTGAAAAGGCTCTACTAATACAAATACAAGCTGATTGAATGACTAGTAGTAGTAGAAAAGTGAAAAAAAAAAAACACTAGGTAAACGATTTGTTTTTAAAACTGTGCATCCAGGAAGAAGATTTCACATCTGGCTGCAGAAAGTTGTAAAACTTATTAGCGTTATTTCTGAAAGAACGTAGCAATTGTTGAGTTTTATGTTCTGGGACATTAAATTTTGACAATGTCGTGTTTATCAATCATAAATATTACTCCCCCACTCTGTTTCTGAAAAATAGACTAGGAACTACCGGTTAAAATAATTTTATAAACTAAAGTAGCCGTATACCAATCCGACTTAAACCAATCCGATATTAATCTATTATTTCCGAATGTAAATAAAAAGAATTGAAAAATCTAACATAAATTTAAAAACCCAAGTGAACGTGCAGCAGCACTATGTTTTTTTTCTTCTCCTTTCGACTCATAGCTGGGCACTATTGCCTGTTTTCTTTGTTCCCTGCTCTATAGAACGTCGCTTCATCTCTTTCTTGGACGTCCCATTGATCTTCTTCCATTCGGTGACTTGTCTCTCGCTATCCGTACTATCCTATTGTTTGCATTCTTCTTATGTGCTGATCCCATTCCACTTTTTTTCCTCTTATCCACTGGTTGATATTTTCTATATTATATGTGCGTCTTATGTCTTCACTCCTTTATCTCTATCCCTCAGTATCTTGTTTGTTCATCTCCGAAGTATTCTGTTTGTTTTCAGTTGATTCCGGCATCCTCTGTGTTATACTTGTATCAGCCTTTTTTTTTATTGTGTTTTATAGCGTTGGTGTATACCAATTAGCCAGCTTTTTCACTTTATTTTTCATACACACAAATCTACACATACATACATGGGACAAATCAAAAACACTTCGCCGACACACGGAATCGAACCGCTGACCTCTTGATCAACAGCAGGCACCTTAACCCACTGAGTGAATTGGTCCGGCCTCACGGGCCTTGTTTCAGATGTGTAAATCATTACTGGTTGTATATTCTTGTTTTTGTCTTAACGGAGATGAATTTGTTTCTGAATATGGTATCATTGAGGCGTCTCGCTATTCTATTAGTCTTGTTGACTTGATGTCTTATTTCTTCCTCGATTTTTTCGATACTAGATATTTTGATGCCCATGTAATCGATATCCATCACCTGTTCTATTGGTTTATCTTCCACCGCCAGTTTGCACCTGATCGACCCTTTTACTTTTA
Source organism: Pachyrhynchus sulphureomaculatus (assembly GCA_019049505.1). Taxonomy (NCBI): domain Eukaryota; kingdom Metazoa; phylum Arthropoda; class Insecta; order Coleoptera; family Curculionidae; genus Pachyrhynchus; species Pachyrhynchus sulphureomaculatus. The sequence goes on along the minus strand of CM032449.1, from coordinate 116,164,175 downwards.
CTATTTTCTGGGTTTTTTCAGTTGAGATTGACATATTATATTGTTTTACTGTTATGTAGAATTAGTATAGCAGCCTCTTCAGATCGTTCTCGGTCTCAGTCATTATTATCGCTTCATCTGCATAACATATAATTTTAAGTTCTCTGTTACCCATACTGTATCCCTTCTTTCTTTTGACATTCTTTATAATTCCATCCATGGCAATATTAAATAGAAGATGACTTAAAGAGTCTCCCTGCCTGATTCCAGATTCATAGTTGATTGGTTCTATCATTCCTTCTGCTAATCTTGCGACTACTTTATTGTCTTTACATATATTCTCAATAGTTTTAATTAAGTCTAATGAGATGTTTCTATTATATAATAGATGAATAACGTCTTCCATTTGCACATTGTCGAAACTTTTTTCTAAGTCGATCAGGCACAATATGTTAGAATGTTGTATTCTATAGATTTTTCTTTTACCTGTCTCACAATGAATACACTTCTGAATCCTTGCTGTTCTTCCAGTTGTATTTTCGCATTTATTTCTGTCGTAATAATCTTTGTTGTTCATTTCAGTGTACAGTTTAGTAGATTTTTGCATCTGTAGTTATTTGGATCTTCTTTTTTTCTCATCTTGTGCATTAGTATAACTGTCTCTGTTCTGCATTCATCTGGGATTCTATTAGATCTTATAATCCTCTGTATAAGTGTCTGAAGTTACTTAACCAGAGAGTGTCCCCCATATTTTAGTAGTTCATTAGCTATTCGCTCTTCGCCGGGAGATTTACGGTTTTTTAATTTTTCCAGTGCTTCTATTACGTCTTCTTCCGTTATATATGTTTTCTCGTTTATCGTTATATCTGGTGTTTGTGGCAGTGTGATACTCTATTCCCATTTATATAATTGTGTAAGATATGTTACCCACGTTTCTATCTGCACTTGTGTATACTCTATTAGTTCTTTCATCTCAGTTCTCTGCTCTCTTATGAATCTACAAATTTGTTTTTGTTGACCATAGAAGTCTGATTCTAATTTTTTTGTGTATCTCTCCCAGTATTCCGTTTTTATTCTTCTTGCTAATTCGTGAGTCTCTGTTCGTGTTCTTTTATATCTTTGGTAGGCTTCATCTGTCCTGACTGACCTGTACTTTAGATAGCTTTCCTTCTTTTCACGGCACGTCTCTGATTTCTGCACTAAACCGTGTTTTCTGTCCTCCATTTTTTATTTTTATCGACAGCCCTACTTCCTCATATGCATCATCTAATATATTTATTTTTACTTTTAACTAACCGTCATTTATGTTATCATTGTCATTTATTTGATTTTTTCTTTCAGTCTTCTCTGGTACAGGTCTCTCGTTGATTCTTCCTGTAGATTTTCTACTCTATCTTTGTTTCTAGTTCCTTATTTTGATGTCACTTTGTGTTTTTTATGTTCCACCTTAATTCACTTATAACTAAATTATGATCACTTCCTACGTTTTGTGATGTCAAGCTTCTTACGTCTAATATATGGCGTGGTTATATTTCTCTATTTGGTAGCACATAATCTATTATTGATGTGTTACATCTAGTATTCTCGAATGTATATTTATATTGTTCCTTATGGTCAAAGTTTATTTCCAACTCTTGCATTATAGTCAACCATTATTATTATTGTTTCGTTAATTGGTATCTCATCTATCATTTTCTGGAGTTCTTCATAGAATTGTTCCCTGTCATTTCCTGGTTTACAATTTTCAGGTGCATAAATTCCCACTGCAATAGTCTTTTCGTTGTTTATTCTTAATTTAACCATTACTATTCTCTAATATATTTTTTCAAGTTGTTTTAATGTGTTATATTTCAAATAATTTGATAATAATTAAACTATGTCATATTAAACTAATTTATGCATTATACATCAAATCGAGGAAGTTTTAATTGCTTATTTAATTTAATAAAATCTTTATAATCACATTTATGGGAATTAAAAATAAAACTCCAATAAATATTTTTATGCAATTAAACAAATTTCTTATTTGTAATATGTTATTATTATTAATAATCGGATATTTTTAAATATTTTTGACTGCATGTATTTATAATCGGCACACTTGAACTACACTGGTGAGCAAAAAAATTTTTCGACTTATTTTTCCTCATTTAACACCGAATCTTGAATTGAATTTTCAAACAGTAATATTATTTTTGGGTGTCATTAGAATGCTGATTTCTTACTCTTTCCAATAATACCAAAAGCATTTAATTTTCCAAATACTTTTACTGATTAAAACGGTTTTTGCTAGCCCAGCAACGTACTCGTTGTCCGCTATTCATCCCTATAAAAACGCATATAACTGCATTTTCCTATCATTTCTTTATCGGAACTTGAACCGTCAACATCCCTGCTATACCTCCTCACTAATTACGTCATCGAGATATCACCCCGGAAAAACTAGCACAGGTCATGGCCCTATTGCAAGAAGGGAATAGCCAACGTGTAGTCGCTGCGCAACTGCACCTGAGCCAGTTAACTGTCTCTAGAGTCTACAGATGATACAAAGAGACTGATGCCTTTACACGGAGACCAGAATAAAGAAGAAGAAGGTGTACTTCGAAACGAGACCACCGCTTCATTGTTAACACAACTCCAAGAAATCGTCATTTGACCAGGGTTGAGGTCCAGCAGGAACCCCGATAAGTTTGTGGTCGGGCTGTCAGTCATTCGACAGAAGAAGATTTAAAGAAGCTGACCTAACTCCGAAGAGACCAGCTAACGAACTCAAATTGGCAGCGACAAGCTCTACTCAGATTTGCCCGAGAACATGTCGACTAGACCTTAGAAAAATTGCGCTCGGTTTTATTCTCAGACGAGTCCCGAATATGTCTACATGGCCATGATGGAAGAAGACGAGTCGATAGGAGGCCTGGAGAGCGACCGATTTGATTTTCGTGACTGATACACTCATAGCGGTAAATTAACTGCTCATCGGTACATCGAAGAGATTCTGCAGGAATAGGTCGTTTCTTACGCTAGGTTCGTTGACGATAGCTTCGTGCTAATGCACGATAATGTGAGGCCACATGCTGCTGCATCGGTGCGACAATACCTGACGGAAGTGGGAGTATGGGAGTAGCCACATTAGACTGGCTTGCGCATAGACTCTGACCTCAATTCAATCGAACACAAGTGGAAAGAACTCAAAAGAAGGGCTCGAGCCAAAAATCCAGCCCCTGCATCGCTGAGGGACGTAAAGGTTGCGATGGTGGAAGAGTGGGAAAGAATCCCACAGAGAGTGATAAAAAAGCTCACCCGCTCCATGAAAAACCGGCTGGAGGCATTAATGAAAGCTGGAGAGGTAATGGAAAATATTAATTTTGGTTACTAACAATAAATTTAATTGTTAAACTTAAAATTTGTTTAGTTTTTCCTTTTCCTTTCCCTTACCTATATATTTTCAATCCTTGTTTCCCCTTTTAATCATTTTAATCAGTAAAAATTTGAGATATGCTATGGAATTTGGCATCATTGGAAAGAGAATAGAATGGGCTTCTAAATGATACTAAAATCCCTAAACATATATGAACACTAAATTCTAGGATCTGTGTTAAATGAAGCCAAATAATTTGAGTCGATTTTTTTGCTCACCACTGTAGAATAAACTCGACAAAGACTATAAAAACTAAACTTTTTTTTTTAAATTTAATTTTTAATATATATGTTATTCAAAATTAAAAGTTTTACTATCTTTGCTCTCTAACAGTAAAGTATTCAATGTTTGAAAACTTTCAAGGTTTAATTACTAAAAGTTTTAGGCTAGATCATTAAAATTCTTTTCGTATGCAATGTGCAACCATTTTAGGTCTCTATAAAGCCCCACAATGTTTACTAACAACAGGGTAATTGGCTCATAGGTAAACAGTTTGTCATAGAACATGGTTATATAAAGCGGCTTAGGTATGTACATCTCCCTAATGCCTTGTTCTGTTAGCGACCTAATAGCCTAAAATTTATTCACGAGTAAACTTTAAGGTAAAGGGTACAATATCTTAAATGTGTGTGTGTCCTTATTAGGGACGACATTGAGGTCTCGTGTACTCCACAGTAATCTAGGATTTAGTAGTTTAAAGGTTCGTATAAAATTGCAGAGACAATATCTGGTTATACTTTTTTAGAGGCAGTTTTAGTTATACTCTACCTACTATTACTATTTAATTCTTTTTATAAACTTTCAAATTCAAATTGTTTATTCAGTTAGGAATCCATACTTGTCTTTATCATATATAAAATAGAATTTCAAATAAAATTACGAAATTTACAAACTTTCGTACACATTTGCAAGAGAAACAGCAATATGGATAATATTACAATTGTGTTTGTATTGGTCGAAGTAATAATTTCTAGGAATATTGTGGAGTTAGAGTTTAATTACTGATTTATTGCCAGATCAGTATAGCAGAATTTAATTAATTTATTACTATAAGATTATTAAGAAGAACTACGTACGTTTTAATGCAAATTATGTCCTATATATCAAAGTAATAGTAAACTTTTAGGTAAAGAGTACAGTATCATAAATGTATGTGTGCCCTTATTATTGACGACATTGAGATTTCGTGTACTCCTCAATAATCTAAGATTTGGTAGATTAAAATATTGTATAAAATTTCAACAGTTTTAGGAAAATTTAAAAAATTATAAAAAAGAGAAAATATTTGTAGGCGTCTTGGTTATACTTACCTAGAGAGAGTTTTGCTTATACTCTATCTACAATCAACATTTAATTTTTATTTATAAACTTTTATATTCAAATTCAATTTGTTTATTCAGTTAAGAGTCCGCACTTAATTTCATCAGATTAAAGAATTTCAAATAAAATTACAAAATTTGCAAACTTTCTAACACAAATGCAACAGAAGCAGCAATAAGACAATATTATATTTTATTTCTGTTGGTAGAAATAATAATTTATAATAATAGTTAGAATTTAACTACTGATTTATTACTGTATCAATAGACCAGAATTTAAATAATTTATGCGACAGAACTATGTATGTTTTAATTGCAAATTATGTCCTATATATCAAAATAATAGTAATTTTCATGTAGTTTAGGACTCTTTTTTTAAATAAATTTTCATGTTTGCTTCAAAAACAACATACATATATTAGATAGTTTCCTGTATAGTGGATGTGTTTTATTTGTGAAAGCTGTACCAATTTTTCTGATTCCCTCAGGAAAAAATTTGTTTCGAACTGTGCATAATAATTATTTACAGCACAGATAAGCTCTTCTTTCGGCGAACATTTTTTACCTTAAGCGAATTTTTGAGGTTCTTCTTCTTCTTCAGCCTTCATTAATCGATTGCAGGATATAGGCCTCCCTAGTTTCTTTCCATCTTTGACGGTTCTGTGCCTGTCTCATCCACACAAACCCGACCGTTCATTTGATGTCATCAGTCTAACGTTTGGAAGGGCATCCTTTCGATCGCTTACCAATGTATGGTCTCCATTTCCAGATTGGGGCCATTTGTCATCTGTATTTTCTAGCAACATGGCCAGCATAGCCCCATTTGACTTCAGCCACCGTCTTTGGTACATCTCTTACCTTAGTGATTGACCTAATATAAGTGTTGCTTTTACGATCTTTCAAGGATATATCCAGCATTTGTCGTTCCATAACACGTTATGTTGTTTTCAGTTGATTCATAGAGTGCTTGGTAAGTGTCCATGTTTGGGCCCCATAAGTTAGGACTGGCAAGATGCACTACTCAAGGAGCCGAGTCTGCAGGTATATAAGAATATTTTTGTTTTTCAGCGTTTTACTCGTTTTACCAAATACAATCCAAGTCAATCTTTTTCTTCTATAAGTCTAGGTTAAACAGTGGAAGTTACATTGTCGTATATGTACTTAATTATGTGGGTATACTTATAATCGATTTTAACATGATTTTGTTCATTTCGCATAGGCCAATGTTTTACAGTGTCAAATGCTTTGTAGAAATCTACAAAAGCTAGGCAGATATTTAAATAATATTCTACCAATTTTTCCAGCAACACTCTCATGGTAGGTGTTCGCATATCCCATAATCTTTCCTGGACCCGAACTACTCAAGAGGTTGGTAGCTATCCAGTTTGAGACTTAGTCTATTTGTTAAGATCTTTGTAAACAATTTATAGATTTGCGAAAGTAGACTGAGCGGTCGGTAATTTTCTTAATTAGCTTTATCTCCTTTTTTGTGTAGCGAGTTAATGATTGTACTGTTCCAGTTATTTGAGATTTTACCTTCAATTAAACACAAGATCGCAGAGTTGCTTAACCACCTCTGGATCCTCCTCCTTCAACATTTCCACCAAAATTGTTCCCTCTCCAGGCGATTTATTATTTTCAAATATTTTCAGTGCATGATATACTTCCTCTTTGGTAATTTCAGGCAGGTTTTCTGAGCCAACATTAGTAACTTTTTGGGTTTTCGGTATTTGCTGGGGTTCCTTTTTATATGTATCATACAATTTACAATAGAACTTCTACAGTAGCAACAATTTCATCCCTGCCCCATATCTTTTGTCCCAACTCATCTTTCAAGTATACGATCTGTTATATCCCGGTTAGTTTGAAACTTTTTAGTCCTTTATTGTTGTCAATTAATTTTTCAACTTGGATTTCGTAAAATTTTTCCATGTCATTTCTCATCATTCGTCTGGTTTATTTTGTTATTTCTTTAGTTTCTTGATATGTTCCTTCCCTAAATATTTTCCTTCTCTGTTCTATTTTATTCTTGGTTTCTTTACTCTGTCTGTGTGCTTTTTTGTGTTTTTGTTTTGCTATGTTTAAAGACGTTTTTTTCAATGTTGTTAAAATATCGTTCATGTTATTCAAATTGTTTTCCTTCTCGCTCAATCTTTGAATTGCCAAGATTTCTATTTTAGTAGGTTGGTATTTACTTTTTATTCTTCCATGTTTGAAATTTTCTTTTCAATTTTGTATTAATCTTTATTTTGGTTTTTAAATATCTATGGTCACTATTGTAGTTAGACGAATTCAGTGCTGTTACATCTCCAACAATGGATTTATTATTTAGCAAAAGAAAGAGTTCATGGCATTTAACTTACGGTACGTCAAAAATTCAAGCATCATAGTAACTCTTTGATTTCTGTCATCGTAACTATGGGACCTACATATTCTTCATTTTTCCCCTGTTTTGAGTTGAAATCACCGACAACCAATGTGTATGTAGTGGTATGTTGGGACAAACTGTCACTCACACTATCATAAAACCGTTTCATTTCATCATCTTGGCATTTTGTTGTCGGAGCGTAGCACTGAACAATTTTAAGTCGATGTTTTGGGGAGATTTCCGAAATGATTCAAACGACCCTACCGGATTCACTGTCGAATCTAATAATGCTTGGTACCAGTCGTTTATGAATTACAAAGCCACTCCTCGTTGACTTTCGTTATCTGCTACCTTGTAATAAAACTTATGCTCGGATTGCAGCATCATGTACTTTTCTTCTCTTCGTCGGACTTCAGACAGCCCCACAATGTCCCAATCTATCTTGTTAAGCTCTAGTTCGAATCATAAAGCTAAGTGTCATCCACTAGTGACCTTACATTCATCGTTCCAATTGCCAGGGTCAATTCGTTTTGGCAGCCTGATCCATCCCGGCGATTTTTAGCATCTCTGGTCCGGTCCCTCTTCCTGACGCTGCCTTAGCTAGAGGATTTTACACGACCGGGGACTCGGGGATATGTACTCATCATGAGAGGTAATTGGATTTTTAAAACACCACGCTGTCCAAAAGTGGGTTGGCGATTGTTAGTTCAGCCGCTCGTAACATGGAGGCAGATGCCGTTTGCAGTCACTCAATCTGAGTCAAACGCTATTGTGCTAATTTTGGTCCACCTCGGGTATTTTATTTCCCCGGCACCACCCATATCTGGGAGGCATTCCCCTATCCTCTACCTGAGTTAGCGCTCGAGGGAGGACTAGCAACCTCACACGGGATTTTTTAGTTTAGACAACAAAAAAAGTAACTTGGGGTCAAGTTTAGGGAATATAGTAAGTGGAAAACTATTTCGAATCCCAGCTCGTACTCTTTTGCTATTGTAGCTGCCGATGTGTGAGCGGGCGCACTATTCCAATGAAGGATCACATTTTTGTTTGCTGGTCTTGGTCGCACTTGCTTAAACCCACTATACAAACGGTCAAATAAAATTATGCCAGCCACTATTTTACTCTTTGTCAAATAGTCAGTCATGATGATACCCTGTGAGTCTCAAAGACAGTGGCCATCCCTTTTTCCGCCGATAAACCTGTTTTCGCGCACCTTCACCTTCGCTAACCTACTGTTTTGACTGCCGTTTTATTTCAAGGGTGTAATGGTGGATACATGTTTAATCTACAGTCACAAAACGATGTCAGAAAATCTTCGCACTACGCTGCAACTTCACAAAACACATTTTGAAATGTTCTTCCTAGTGCGTTTTCGGTCTAGGGTCAACAAACTTGGCACCCATAGCACCCTCAGCATTTTTATTTTTAAAATTCCATGCGGGATATTAAGTATCTGTTTATATGAGATACATACCATCTCAGCAATCTCCCGAAGTTAAATACGACGATCTGCCAGCATGATACCATGAATGTTATCGACCATTTCTTCAACAGAAACTTGAATTGGGCGTCCTAAATGTGCGGTATCTGTAGAGCTCATACAGCCAGGTTTAAATTTATTTATCCAATAACAAATGGTCTTGAGCGCTGGTGCAGAGTTCCCATGAAAATCCTTCAGTTCAATTTCTATTTGGGCCGCAGTTCACTTATTAAAAATAAAAATATTTTATCAGTGCATGATACTCCGCTTTATCCTTTTCTACGAAACGTGTAATACGGTTACTTACGACAGCTGCGAAGAAATAACTACGCGTTGCATCTGTGTCGAACTTTGAATTGGACCATTATAAGAATCAAGGTTACCAACAGTCATGCCGCTTAACAAAATTTCTTGCCAATTCGTAGAAAAGTTTATCAATCCACCCTCGTAAACATTACACAATTAAGTGTTCAAGGTAAGTAACAAAACCGAGCTTGTTTATTGAACATGCTTTTATTGCCCTTGTAATATTATTCACTGACGCTTTTTATAATAATACACCACACACAGAATTTTCCATTGTCTCGAATTTATTCATGTCTTGAATTAAATCGGCTAGCAAGAACTGTCAAATGATTCAAAATAGTTTTCAACAACCTAGATTCTTATATTCCTAAATAAAGAGACCTGCTATTTCTTATGTTTCTCTTAGTTCAAGAGTGTCATCACGACGTAATTCACCCTGACAGATATAGTCGTATGTGAAACAGACGAAGCAGTTGTTGAAGTAATAAGCTTTCAATTTCCTTCATATTGAAATAATTATTATGCAATGAACATCGTTTTTTTTTATGAGTCTAGCACACTTGCTACAGGGAAGGCCCTAAAGCGCTCCAGGAGCGGCATGTGTGCGGAAAAAGCGATTCACGTTGTTCTTGAATCTCTGTAAATTATACTCGGTGGGAAACACAGCCCTGGGCAAATTATTCCAAAGGGATGATGTTCTCCATATAAAAGACTACTTGAAAAACGTTGTACTCGGAGTAACAAGCTGAACCTCATACGGATGTGAAGTATTAGCGCGACGTGTATTTTTAACATGCACCGCTCTGGGAGAAATTAAGCCGGCTACATCCTTCGAACACTTTCCATGAAAATACTTATAGAATAGACTCAAGTCGCCAACCGTTCCTTGATGTTGAAGACAGTATGGAGCCTTGGGGCACACCGGCGTTGATAGTGAAAGTGTTAGAAAAAAATCCATCGACCGCCACTCGTAAAGAACGCTCTCTGAGGAAACATAAGAGCCACAAACAGAACTTTTCAGACATACCATAAGAGCGTAGCTTAGCCAACAGTCCATCGTGCCAAACACGGTCGAATGCCTTGGATATGTCAACAGCAACCGCTCGAGATTCTCCAAAGTGTTCAATTGCGTTGTTCCAAACATGTGTTACAAAAGTCAAAAGATCTCCTGTTGATCTATGTTTACGGAAGCCATATTGGTGATCGCTAATAATGTTGAAGCCTTCAAGATATTTTAGAAGATGCTGATTGATAACCTTTTCTATGACTTTCGATATTATTGAAAGCAGTGCGACTGGTCGGTAGTTATTTGGCAAGGTCTTCATGCCTTTTTTAGGTATCGGCGGAACTGTGGCACATTTCCAGCTGGAAGGAAATATTCCCTTTCTGTAGGATAGGTTGAAAAGTGTACAGAAAACTGGTGTTAGTTTCCTCTGGGAATAGTAGGTGGTGTTTTTGTCTAACTTGTTATTACTATATCTTATTTAAAATTTTTCTAAAGGGAGTTGTTTGGATTTCTTCATGTTTCAGGATCATAAATCACGAAAAACAGTTTCCCATTTCGGGCGATCAGTCAGTGTATTCGCATAATAAGTCTCGAACGACATGAAATACCGATTTCAAATTTGGTACATAATTAATACTTGAAGAACAAATTAAATTTGTGGATGGAACTAACTCGCTTCGAAGGCATGGGGTGAAAGAAGTTCTGAGCTGATATTGTATAAATTAAATAGTACATGAGAATTATTCTTGATTCTTGAACAAAATAATAGACATATCTTAAGCATCATTATTTATAATTAAACAGAGAAAGTGTTAAAATGATGGGGATGGGGGCTAAACAGTTTGCTTCATATAAATTGTATTATACGACCTTTCTAGCGATTCTGGAATTGGCAAATCTGAATATTGTAATATTTTTTCATTAATTTTCTCTGTGAAACTAGTTTTTGGTAATATCATGTTGTTATACTTGGATAAGGTTTTTTTTATTATGATATTTTAGAATTCAGTATTTATTTTAGAACTTCGTGTTTATGTAAAAAGTACTTGGTATATCACTTTATCGATGTTCTGTTTGAGGTCTTGAAATATACTCTTTAACATTAAAACAATTAAAACAAGGTTATTCAAAAAATAATCGTTATTCAAGATTGTTAGTTTTTACCTAACTTGCTTAAACTAAAGGACACGCTGCCCAGACTAGAGTGCAATTCATCATTGTTGTTACTAATTTAATTTTATAGCTAGCTATTGAATAAGTTGGTGAATGTAATCGACGCTTATTTTGACTATTTGAAAGGCAAGATCCCAAAATATCGTCTTGGTTATTCAATTCCAAAGGTATTTTTCTTATTTGTTTATCTCCAAAAGTATCATCTACAATTTTTGATACTTTAAAAAAGAATCCTATGGCTGATTTTTAACCTGTGTACGCGTGAATCACATAAAAGTATTTTCGTCAATTTATATATATATATATATATATATATATATATATATATATATATATATATATATATATATATATATATATATATATATATATATATATATATATATATATATATATATATATATATATATATGTATATATATATATATATATATATATATATATATATATATATATATATATATAGAGAGAGAGAGAGAGAGAGAGAGAGGAGAGAGAGAAGGGTAGTCCTGACCGACTAGTTAAACAGCAGTTTATGTTCTTGGGGTATGCGGTCTTTGGAAAAGAACTAAAAAGGTTTTGACACCTTTTTAGCTACGCCAAGCTTTCGAAAATATTTCATTTTCTTCATCAGGGCTACAATTGTAGTAGATTATCAGTATTTTTGAGATTAAAAGTAAAGAACAACACTATTTTATATGTAACATTACAGTACTTACTGCTAAGTGGTGTGTTCAAAAGTTATTCCTTGGGGGGGGGGGGGGTGCTTTATTTACACTTATTCATCAGAAAAAATATGAGAAAAACTCGTCATAATCCTATCTGGGAAATATAATATGCTTTTACTTCGTTTTGTTAGTATGGTACGAAGAATTGTGTGATTGTAAAGTGATTTTAATTTATAAAGGATTTTTTTGTTATGTTTTCTTGTTATTTTGCTAAGAACAGTGTGTTTCTATCTCTTAGTTAGGTTGTGGTTAATTTATATTTGAAAGTAGAATGACGTTGACATTTTGTTTGCTTGTTTTAAAATTGGAAAGCTAGTAAAAATCAGTAGGATTATTATTAAAGAGATATGTCAGATATATTTTAAGAATTTTCGTTTTGACTGCCTATTTCTAGTAGATTGGAGAAAATTAAACTCAGATGTTCAATGTCAGTTTTTTTATTGATTGAGTTAGGTTCAAGGTGGATTTCCACCTTCGACAAAATTAAATTCATGTGAAAATTGGCTACTATGCAGGGCATGCGCATAAGAGTTTTTCTTTAATCTGCAATAACTTTTATGGGAAGTGATTCTGTCTTTTAGGACCCTAGATGTTTGTCCTATATAGATTTTTTCACATTGAGAGCAAGGGATGCTGTAAACTACTTCTGAAACTTTTTTGATTTCATCTTTGTCTTTTAGACAAGTAAAAATATTTTTGATAGTTTTTTAAAAGCAATTTTTAAATTAGGTAATTTGTTGAAAAGTTTGGTGGTTTTGGTGGAAATTTCTTTTATGTGAGGAAATGAAAAATAATATTTGATTCGGTTTTCAGAGAGGAAAGTTTGTTGTTTTGTTGTACGGGGGGTGTGCTTGAGTTAAAGAATAATTTATTTATTAATTGGATTGGACAGGAGTTGGTGCATAGAGTGTCTCGTAGTTTATTTAAATTTTTTAGTCGGAGGGATGGATAATAAATTCTCTCTATTCTTGACTTTAAGCCCAATATCATGTTTATTTTGATTTTAGTGGTATGAGAGGAATAAAAGTTAATGTATCTTCCTGAGTAGGTTAATGTGGTATACCAATCTACTATGACGGAGTTATCTTCTTTTCTGACTAGAAGAGTGTCTAAAAAGGGGACTGTTGTTTGTTTCCTCTTCAATGGTGAACTGTAGTTTGGGATGAAAGTCATTAAAGATTTTGAGAATCTCATCCATTTTATTGTAAGGTATCGAGGAAATGATATAATCAGCAAATATTTTTATGAATGGTAATTTGAAGGAGATTTTAGAGATGGATTCCTTTAGGAGGTCCTCCATTACATATTGTGATATAATAGGACAGAAAGTAGCCCCCATTGGAGTACCCATTATTTGTTTATAGAAAAGTTGATTGAATTTACAATATGTAGACTGAAAATAAAGTTTAAAATTTTCAGATAGTTGACGAGCGTTAATTCCGTGTATTTGCGAATAGCAGTCCAGTGCTATCTGATGCTTTTGATGACTAATTGTAAAGGGATATTACTGTATAAGGAGACAGCATCCAAGCTTATCAGTACGAAGCCAGAAGGGAGCTTCATGCCTGTTATAAAATTAGTGAAATGAAATGAAACCATTACATATTAGTCATTTTCTTTTACATAAGCATTGGCTAAAATTTCAGACAGGAACGTTGATAACTTGTTGTTAGGGGCATTGAGAGAGGAGATAATAGGTCTCATTGCCAACTGTGGTTTGTGGATTTTAGGAACCCCATAGAATTTGTGTGATGTGTGATTATAAACCAAAAGAGACTTCGCCATCTCCTCTGTTAATCACTCTTGATTCTTAAATTTAGTTATTAACTGATTAGCTTTTTGTTGAGAGGTAGAAGTAGGATCTCTGGTAAGCTGAGTGTAGTAGTTCTGATCTTGTAAGATGGTGTTGCAGTTTTCGAGATATGTGTCTTTTTTTAATATAGCTGTAATGTTGCCTTTATCAGCCCTACTGACAAACAGCTCTCCATTATCCTTAAGAATTTTTTTAGTTTTTTTTTTTATATTAAATCTAAATAACTTTGATTTATAGGTTTGTGATGGTAATTAGTTAAAATATTAGTAAACTTAGCTCTTATTATGTTTTTATTGTTGTTATTCATTGTAAAATATTTTCGAAATCCGCTAGAAGTTCCTTAATTGAAATGTCTTTCTTGTTGGGATTAAAACTGAATTTGGGGCCCAATGCTAGAAATTTTAAGATATCTTCAGGAATGTCAACCCCCGAGATGTTTTCGATCCAGTTGTGTTCAATATGTATGTTAAAATTGTTTTGTTGAACTTTGAGTTCACTGAATTTTCTAATATTGTTGTTTTTGATTAAATTGAAATGTCTATTGGCACTTGTGTTTTAACGTGTTTTAAATTCATCAAAAACATCCCTGGGTATTACATTGTTTAACTGTTTTTCAATATTGTGATCAAAAAACAACAATAATAGAAAATTCAATGAACTCAAAGCTCAACAAAACAATTTTAACATACATATTGAAGACAACTGGATCGAAAACATCTCGGGAGTTGACATTCCTGAAGATATCTTAAAATTTTTAACATTAGGCCCCAAATTCAGTCTTAATCCCAACAAGAAAGACATTTCAATTAAGGAACTTCTAGCCGATTTCGAAAATATTTTAAAGTCTATCACAATGAATAACAACAATAAAAACATAATATAAGCTAAGTTTACTAATATTTTAACTAATTACCATCACAAACCTATAAATCAAAGTTATTTAGATTTAATATACAAAAAAACTTAAAAATTTCTTAAGGATAATGGAGAGCTGATTGTCAGTAGGGCTGATAAAGGCAACATCACACATATCTCGAAAAATGCAACACCATCTTACAAGATCAGAACTACTACACTCAGCTTACCAGAGATCCTACTTCAACCCTTTAACAAAAAGCTAATCAGTTAATAACTAAATTTAAGAAACAAGGGAGATTAACAGAGGAGATGACGAAGTCTCTTATGGTTTATAATCACACATCATTCAAATTCTATGAGCTTCCTAAAATCCACAAACCACAGTTGGCAATGAGACCTATTATCTCTTCTCTCAATGCCCCTAACAACAAGTTATCTACGTTCCGGTCTGAAATTTTAGCCAATGCTTATGTAAAAGAAAATGACAACTATGTAATGGATTCATTTCATTTCACTAATTTTATAACGGGTATGAAGCTCCCTCCTGGCTTCGTACTGGTAAGCTTGGGTGCCCTCTCCTTATACAGTAATATCCCTTTACAATTAGTCATCAAAAGCATCAGAGAGCACTGGACTGATATTCGCAAATACACGAAATTAACACTCGTCAACTTTCTTGAAATTTTAAACTTTATTTTTCAGTCTACATATTGTAAATTCAATCAACTTTTCTATAAACAAATAACGGGTATTCCAATGGGGACTACTCTCTCTCCTATTATATCACAATATGTAATGGACGACCTCCTAAAGGAATCCATCCGTAAACTCTCCTTCAACTTACCATTCATAAAAAAAATTTGCTGATGATATCATTACCTCGATACCTTACAATAAAATGGATGAGATTCTCAGAATCTTTAATGACTTTCATCCCAAACTACAATTCACCATTGAAGAGGAAATAAACAACAGCGTCCCCTTTTTAGACACTTTTCTAGTCAGAAAAGAAGATAACTCCGTCATAGTAGATGAGTATACCAAACCCACCTACTCAGGAAGATACATTAACTTCCATTCCTCTCATACCACTAAAATCAAAACAAATATGATATTAGACTTGAAGTCAAGAATAGAGAGAATTTCTCATCCATCCCTCAGACTAAAAAATTTAATTAAACTACGAGACACTCTATGCACCAACTCCTATCCAATCCAATTAATAAATAAATTATTATTTAACTCAATCACACCCCCCCGTACAACAAAACAACAATCTTACACCGGATATTAGTGCTTTCCTCTTTGAAAACCGAATCAAATGTTATTTTTTATTTCCTTATATAAAAGAAATTTCACCAAATCCACCAAACTTTTCAACAAATTACCTAATTTAAAAATTGCTTTTAAACACAAAAGAACTATCAACAATATTTTCACTTGTCTAAAAGATAAAGATGAAATCACAAAACTTTCAGAAGTAGTTTACAGCATCCCTTGCTCTCAATGTAAAAAAATCTATATAGGACAAACATCTATGGTCCTAAAAGACAGAATCACTTCCCATAAAAGTGATTGCAGATTAAAGAAAGACCCTTGTGCGCTTGCCCAGCATAGTAGTCAATTTTCACAGGAACTTAATTTTGCCGAAACCAAAATCCTATGTAAAGAGAGAAATCTCGGCAGGAGAATCTTTAAGGAAATGGTGGAAATCCACCTTGAACCTAACTCGATCAATTAAAAAACTGACATTGAAGATCTGAGTTTAGTTTTCTCCAATCTACAAGAAATAGGAAGTCAAAATGAAAATTCTTACAACATATCTGACATATATCTTTAATAATAATCCCACTGATTTTTACTAGCTTTCCAATTTTAAAACAATCAAACGAAATGTCAACGTCATTCTACTTTCAAATATAAATTAACCACAACCTAACTAAGAGATAGAAACACACTGCCCTTAGCAAAATGACAAAAATACATAACAAAAAAACATAACAAAAAAATCCTTTATAAATTAAAATCACTTTACAACCACACAATTCTTCTTACCAT
This sequence comes from Pachyrhynchus sulphureomaculatus, assembly GCA_019049505.1. NCBI lineage: Eukaryota > Metazoa > Arthropoda > Insecta > Coleoptera > Curculionidae > Pachyrhynchus > Pachyrhynchus sulphureomaculatus. Next base: position 116,147,669 of record CM032449.1, on the reverse strand, counting down.
ACTAACAAAATGACGTAAAAGGATATTATATTTCCCAGAGAGGATTATGTCTAGTGTTTCTCATATTTTTTCTGATGAATAAGTGTATAAAGTGCCCGCACAAAGAGTAATTTTTGAACAGACCACTTAGCAGTAAGTACTTTATTGTTACATATATAATTGGGTTGTTCTTTACTTTTAATCTCAAAAATACTGATAATCTACTATAATTGTAGCCTTGATGAAGAAAATGAAATATTTTCGAAAGCTTGGCGTAGCTAAAAAGGGGTCAAAAACTTTTTAGTTATTTTCCAAAGACCGCTTACTCCAAGAACATAATACTGCTATATATATATATATATATATATATATATATATATATATATATATATATATATGTATATATATATATATATATATATATATATATATATATATATATATATATATATATATATATATATATATATATATATATATATATATATATATATATATATATATATATATATATATATATATATATATATATATATATTTATATATATATATATATATATATATATATATATATATATATATATATATATATATATATGTATATAATTATTGGAAGGATATAAGCGAACATGTCATAATATCAACGTTGTGCAAATACCGAAACATAGAAATATACTGCTACCACGAACGTTATTTCTGCAATAACTACTACCTATGTAAATGATCAAGCCAAATATATTTAAATAAATTACAAAATAAGGTCACTGACCTTAGCAAATTTAGCGTTTTAACCGCAAGTCATAATTATCAAATCCAAAACGGAAAGATTTTGATAATTCTGAGACACAGAACTATTATTTTCGAAAACTGATTGGACTATAATGCCATAATATTGTATAAGTTACCGGTAGGAATCAAAAACTTGAGCGTGAACCAATTTAAGGCTAAAATAAAATAATATCTTTTGGTAGGCAATGCATACTATTCCATTAAAGACCTAACAAGATAGCTGAAAATACTGACACGAATTTATCAGGAATAGGCTAAAATGCAGAATTCTGAAGCAAATGTGGTCCTTGCTCTTAACTTTGTGCTTTACAGTTTTTAAGAATAGTTTTTGATTTTGTCCTTTCGATTTATTTACAACGGCTTGTTTTTGTTTGTCCTTTTATGCCATTATTATGTTGTTAAATTAAGTTCTAGGAATTGACAAGAGGTACAAAGAACTCTTTATATAAACTTTTAATTTTATTATGTTTTGTTATGTAGTTTTATTTATTCTTTAAATACATGCATAATTTTATCTATATTGTTATAACAAGTGAAAAAAAAAATTTGTAGTTTTGAAGTTTTCGCAAGTATCTCGAATCTAACAAGAGTTAGTCCAAATACGGAAGACTAATGTCAATAATTCAAATCTAAATTTGTGCAATTAATATAACTTGTGAAAATTTAAATCGTTAAATAAAAACTTTTAAAACTGCAAATTAGTAACATTTTCGCCTTTGCACGGAAGAGGATATGTAACAGAAAATTGTACATTTATCCTATTCCTACTCCTATCTTCTTTTGTCTATTTTAGTCTCCCTGTTCCGTGTCATATGTACTTACATTTCACTGATTTATTTCTGTTTCGAAGCCCGAGAAATACCATACTTTCCTCGACAAGCACTAGTGTATGGCGGCAATTCGAAAATGCTTTTTATAGGACTGCTCATAAAAGTGATATATAGTAAATAATATTTATACCTTATAACACATGTCTAACATTAACGAACTTTTGTAAAAAAAATTCGTCGTATTTCAATAGTAATTTTAACTACTCTGTAAGCGAATGGCTTGTCGTAATGGTTTTGTAGTGCTTGGATTGATAAGCCAAATGATAGTTGTATATTAAAATTTCATAAAAATCTCCATAATGCGTCAAAAGTAAATGATCATTTTTTTTTCAACCATTGAATATATGAGTGTTATTAAGTTCGAAAGAATTGGTTAGGGAGTAGGAAAGCAGGTAAAAAATTGACTCTACTTACTTCATATATTCATTTTGTAACGTTTTGCATATGGAACGAGTTCTAAAAGTTGTACGTTGGACAACTGATTTAAATGTATAGAATATGCGATTTACAGAAATCTCTTAATCACCCTAGAAACAGCGCATCTAATATAGCATAAATCGAGCGGATTACAAAATTACTTTTTTCGTTGGTTTAAACTATTAAGTTATTTAGAAAATTTGATGTTCCTAATCTAGAGAATAGCTCTTTTCTTGATAGAATCTAGAAGTTGTCCTAAACATAAAAACAATATTCTGATGGTGGTCGAACCTAAGATTTGAATGCTTGAATTTTAATCTTTTTAGATAGCAAATTGAATGTTGTTAATTAAATTTTAATGTTCAAAAAGAGGGCTCTTTTACACATAAATTTAATACTAAATCTGTATTTTTCATTTAAATTTATGAAAACATAACTTAGTAATAATTTAATTTTAATTAATCATTGCCATATTCTAAAGGATTGTTATAATTTACACAAATAATGCTTGTCATAAACAAGTATACGATGCATTCCCGGTAAGACAGAATTGCGTGTCAGCTTTAAATATCAAGGGCATTAAATAATAAAAATACTTTGCGAATTTCTTATACAACAGCTTCAAGAATAATTTTTTTTTTTAAATACATCCAATAAATCCAAATTATTATTTTTCGGTAAAAAAGACAACATTATGATATATATATATATATATATATATATATATATATATATATATATATATATATATATATATATATATATATATATATATATATATATATATATATATATATATATATATATATATATATATATATTATATATATATATATGTATACCCAACATGGAAACCCAAATATAGTTATACGAGGATCCCCAATAAGAATAATAACATCAGAAGTTAAACAAGTATGTAAAACGCTAAAAAATGGTAGAGCTCCAGAACCAGGAAACATCCCAGGAGAGATAGTAAAATACGGAACTGAAAAGCTCTTTAACGCATTGAGGAACTTATTCCAAAGATGCATTAACACATCAGAAGTACCTGAGGAATGGAAAATATCATACATATCAACAATTCATAAGAAAGGAGACAAAAATAATTGCGATAACTATAGGGGAATAACGGTTACAGGATCTATTAGCAGAATATACGGAAAAATACTTAAAAATAGAATAGAAACGGAATACGCGGACGTAGAAGCTGAAGAACAGGCAGGCTTTAGAGCAGGAAGATCCACAATAGACCATCTCTTCTCACTGACACAAATCCTAGAAAAGAAAACTGCATTTGATCAGGAAGTCCATGTCTTGTTTGTTGATTTAAAAAAGGCCTACGATAACGTGCCCCTAATGAGATTGTGGGAAACACTACAACAGAGTAATGTAAGCACGGAAATAATTAAAGCCGTAAAATCCTTATACCAAGACGCAAGAAGTAGTGTGAAAACCAAATATGGTATAACAACAGGGTTCCAGATCACAAAGGGTCTCAAACAGGGCTGCTGTATATCCCCAACGCTATTTAAAATCTATTTGGAGAGTGCACTGAAGAACTGGAAAAGGAAATGCAGCAATATGGGATTACCACTGGATGACGATATTACATTGTACACGCTGTCATTCGCAGACGACCAGGTAGTAGTCGCTCAGGACATGCATGATATGGAATACATGAAACGAAAACTTATGGAGGAATATGAAAAATGGGGCCTAGAAGTCAATATTAAAAAGACCGAGTACATGTGCGTCGGAGGACAACAACAGGACTTGAAACTGGCCACAGGACACACCATCAAACACTGTACCAGTTATAAGTATTTGGGAACGAGAATATCTAGGGACGGAACACTGAAGAAGCAATATTCGAGAGGAATATCCAAGGAAGAAAAGCGATTTCAATGCTTAATAGTATACCATGGGACAAAAATATAACAATTGAAAATAAGAAGAGAATTTACAACTCAATAGTGAAAAGTATAATAACTTACAGCTCCCAGGTGTGGCCATTGAAGGAAAGAACAGAAAAAATACTAAAAGCTACAGAAATCGATTTCTGGAGACGAGCAGCCGGAAAATCCAGAAAAGACCGCATACCAAATGACACGATAAGACGAGCTTTAGAAATAAAGCACGATATAGTCGACGAAATCAGAACCCAACAGTTGGTATGGTACGGAAATGTACAGAGAATGTCACAAGACCGACTACCTAAAAAGATTTTAAATTGGAACCCTTATGAAAAAAGAAAGCGAGGAAGAGCACGCCAAAGCTGGAGAGCAGGAATCAACAAGGAACTACTAGAGAGAGATCTGGAGGAGGAGGGATGGAGAAACCGGGAGGAGTGGAAATTAGGCATCGGAAGACGGAAGACATTTAAAAAACTGATTGATATATATATATATATATATATATATATATATATATATATATATATATATATATATACATATATGTATATATATATATATATATATATATATATATATATATATATATATATATATATATATATATATATATTATAATGTTGTCTTTTTTACCGAAAAATAATAATTTGGATTTATTGGATGTATTTAAAAAAAAAAATTATTCTTGAAGCTGTTGTATAAGAAATTCGCAAAGTATTTTTATTACTTAATGCCCTTGATATTTAAAGCTGACACGCAATACTGTCTTACCGGGAATGCATCGTATACTTGTTTATGACAAGCATTATTTGTGTAAATTATAACAATCCTCTAGAATATGGCAATGATTAATTAAAATTAAATTATTACTAAGTTATGTTTTCATAAATTTAAATGAAAAATAGAGATTTAATATTAAATTTATGTGTAAAAGAGCCCTCTTTTTGAACATTAAAATTTAATTAACAACATTAAATTTGCTATTTAAAAAGATTAAAATTCAAGCATTCAAATCTTAGGTTCGACCACCATCAGAATATTGTTTTTATGTTTAGGACAACTTCTAGATTCTATCAAGAAAAGAGCTATTTTCTAGAATAGGAACATCAAATTTCCTAAATAACTTAATAGTTTAAACCAACGAAAAAAGTAATTTTGTAATTCGCTCGATTTATGCTACATTAGAATACAATCTGTAGCGATTCTACACTAATGCAAATCATAATTTCTACATACGCGCTGTTTCTAGCGTGATTAAGAGATTTCTGTAAATCGCATATTCTATAGATTTAAATCAGTTGTTCAACGTACAATTTTTAGAACTCGTTCCATATGCAAAACGTTACAAAATAAATATATGAAGTAGAGTCAATTTTTTACCTGCTATCCTACTCCCTAACCAATTCTTTGGAACTTAATAACACTCATCATTTACTTTTGACGCATTATGGACATTTTTATGAAATTTTAATATACAACTATCGTTTGGCTTATCAATCCAAGCACTACAAAACCATTACGTTAAGCTATTCGGCTTACAGAGTAGTTCAAATTACTATTAAAATACGACGAATTTTTTTTACAAAAGTTCGTTAATGTTACACATGTGTTATAAGGTATAAATATTAATTACTATATATCACTTTTATGAGCAATCCTATAAAAAGCATTTTCGAATTGCCGCCATACACTAGTGCTTGTCGAGGAAAGTTTGGTATTTCTCGGGCTTCGAAACAGAAATAAATCAGTGGAATGTAAGTACAGATGACACGGAACAGGGAGACTAAAATAGACAAAAGAAGATAGGAGTAGGAATAGGATAAATGTACAATTTTCTGCTACATACCCTCTTCCGTGCAAAGGCGAAAATGTTACTAATTTGCAGTTTTAAAAGTTTTTATTTAACGATTTAAATTTTCACTTATATTAATTGCCCAAATTTAGATTTGAATTCTTGACATTAGTCTTCCATATTTGGACTAACTCTTGTTAGACTCGAGATACGGTTGCGAAAACTTCAAAACTACAAACTTTTTATTTTTCCACTTGTTTCAACAATATAGATAAAATTATGCATGTATATAAAGAATAAATAAAACCACATAATAAAACATAATAAAATTAAAAGTTTATATAAAGAGTTCTTTGCACCTCTTGTCAATTCCTAGAACTTAATTTAACAACATAATAACGGCATAAAAGGGCAAACAAAAACAAGCCGTTGTAAATAAATCGAAAGGACAAAATCAAAAATTATTCTTAAAAACTGTAAAGTACAAAGTTAAGAGCAAGGACCACATTTGCTTCAGAATTCTGCATTTTAGCCTATTCCTGACAAATTCGTGTCAGTATTTTCAGCTGTCTTATTAGGTCATTAACGGAATAGTATGCATTGCCTACCAAAAGATATTATTTTATTTTGGCCTTAAATTGGTTCACGCTCAAGTTTTTGATTCCTATCGGTAACTTATACAATATTATGCATTATAGTCCAATCAGTTTTCGAAAATAATAGTTCTGTGTCTCAGAATCATCAAGATCTTTCTGTTTTGGATTTGATAATTATGACTTGCGGTTTTTTTAAAACGCTAAATTTGCTAATGTTTGATTTAATGTATACTAGATATTTATAAATTGTGGCGGCTTCGGGGTTATCGTATCGGCTTACGGTATCAATGGTCCCTGGTTCTAATCCCGCCAGGTCAGTGTCCTTATTTTTTAATTTATTTAAGTATATTTGGCTTGATCACTTACATAGGTAGTAGTTATTGCAGAAATATAGTAACGCTCGTGATAGCAGTATGTTTCTATGTTTCGGCATTTGGACAACGTTGATATTATGACATCTTCGCTGATATCCTTCCAATAATTATATATGTATATATATATATATATATATATATATATATATATATATATATATATATATATATATATACATATATATATATACATATATATATATATATATATATATATATAGATATATATATATATATATATATATATATATATATATATATATATATATATATATATATATATATATATATATATATATATATATATATATATATATATATATATATATATATATATATATATATATATATATATATATATATATATATATATATATATATATATATATATATATATATATATACGTTAACAGCGAGGCAATGACTCAATCTGTCATAAACAGCCTCAACAGAGTTTTGCAGAGAATCCGGGGTGATCTGTGTTACTTCATATTGAATTCTTTGTTGTAAATCTTCTTCAGTTTCAAGTCGACTTCGGTAAACTTTGGTTTTCAAATGACCCCATAAAAAAATCGAGTGGCGTAAGGTCGAGACTCCTTGCGGGCCATTCTACAGCACCTCTTCTGCCTGTCCATCAATTAGAAAAAATCGCATCCAAATATCTACGAATATTGATTTCCCCCAGGCTGCTCAGGCTGTTTATGACAGATTTAGTCATTGCCTCGCTGTTAACGGTAGGCATTTTGAACCTTGTTACCTTAGAAATAAACCTAGAGTATTTATTAATAGTTTTTTTGTCTTTTTTTTACTTTAAAATATAAATATAAATATATATGTATATATATATATATATATATATATATATATATATATATATATACATATATTATATATATATATATATATATATATATATATATATATATATATATATATAGAGGTTTTCACGGATGTTGGAATGTAATAAATGAAAATTCCGGGTTTCAATCCGTTAGTCGAACAATGAATTTGCACGACGTTTCGCCAAAATCTCATTAAGCATTTTCAAGTGCTCCCGCTGCTGCCGCTCGAAGCCAAGTTAGCTTCGAGCGGCAGCAGCAGCAAGATCTAAGTATCGAGTAGCAGCAGCACCGGGAGCACTTGAAAATGCTAAATGAGATTTTGGCGAAACGTCGTGCAAATTCGTTGTTAGACGAACGGATTGAAAACCGGAATTTTAATTTGTTATGTATATATATATATATATATATATATATATATATATATATATATATATATATATATGATGGGCATAGCGACACACGTACTGCAGGGAAATCCCAGAAATACTACAGGAACAACGCGTGTGCGGAAAAACCGAGTCACGTTGCTCTTATATCGCTACAAATTTTATTCGGGCCACCGAGGGCATAAAGAAGCAAACTAGAGCTACGATCAGATATCTGTTCATTAGAAACTCAACATCTCATTACAAAACCGAATAAATACTCTAAATGGCCCCAGGAAATCGTTACATGTTTTGGTGGCGGCCCGTGGCTCAGTGACATAGTACCTTGGTTACTGTGTAGAAGGTCGAGGGTTCAATCTGGCAGGTCGGTATAATTATTTATTAATTTATTTAAGTATATTTGGCTTGGCTACATACATAGGTAGTAGTTGTTCGCAGAAATGCAATAACGTCCGAGGCAGCACTACCGCGTTGTCTAAAAGGTGCTGTGAAATACAAAAACATATGTTTCGGAACTTGAACAACGATGATGGGTATTACGACATCCTCGCCGATATCCTTAGAATATGAAAAAAGGGTAAAATCCTTACTTAGGCAGGGAGGTAAACGATAAAAAAAAGAAACAACGCATACTTTGTCAAGATTTCTGTCTATACCCCTACAAGATACAGCTACCGGTCAGAATTAAAGCCAACTGGTATTGCTGAGAGGCTTGACTTGATGATTAGTCCAATTAACTCATTTACAAAGGAAGTGACACCACCTTTGCCTTTATTTAGCCCTGATTTGATATCAATAGATTTTTAGTGTTGCGTACAAAACACTTACCTATGTCTTTCTGTCTGTCACGCACACGATTTTCGCCGTAACTGTTTGAAGTAATGTTGAAATTTAGCACAAATATAGAAATTGTTAGCCCAGTCAGAGCCGTGTCGTTTTGAAAGTTAAATTTTGTTATAAGGTGTTAGTAATCGGTAAAAAAAATTTTGTTTAGCTGACCATCGAGTGGAATGTCAAATGAAAGCTTGTGAAAACACAAGTTCAAAAATATATATGATTTAATACCTGGGCACACTTTTCTTTGTATCCCTATCTCGGAAGGTATTGATCAAAAATTTTGGAATAGTCTCCATAAAGCTTACAGTGAGTGTTTAATATTTACCTGGTATAAAAAAAACTATTTGACCTACAAAATGGTGAATGTTTCTTTTATCGAAAGTTGTGAATATAACCGGGATGAATTGCTTTAAGCATTTGGCGACCAACGAATAGGTACCTAGACAAAATTTTATTTTTTATTTGTTTATAATTAAACAAATATTTAGGTAGTAAATATTTGTGTTAATCTATTATACTAGATTTTAGATTGAGCTAGAATCATTTGTTAGCTATTAGGTAGCTAAGATGCTATAACTATTAGATAGTATTGATTACGAAGAAATGTGAAAATACATCTATGTAGGGAATGTGGACTCTTTGACACAATGACACTACTCAGTATATATCACCACTACACCAAACACTTTATTTTTGCACTCGACGCGCGTTTCTCCAACCATGTTAGTTTTATCAGGAGCGATAATTGACTCAGTCACTAACATGGTTAGTGAAACGCGCATTGAGTGCAAAAATAAAGTGTTTGGTTTAGTGGTAATGTATACTGATTAGTGAAAATACATATTGAATCTTAAGATATATACATGTCAGGGTCCTAATTAACTTAGCCTAGGTAAGGATTTTATTTAATTTTAAAAGCAATCACCATACGAAACACTACTCGTGCAAGTCTTGTTTTTTCTTTGGAGGATTTTCAGACCCCAAAGAAAATATCCATCAAAAATGGTAGCGACCGCGGAAACAACGTGCTGAGTTATTAATTTGGCCACTTTCTTAGAAGAGTGCCAGAAATGTAGCCGTTTACATTTAAATGATATTTTGTTTAGGAAATAATTTCCCAAGGATTGCAGTTTGATGTATAATAACGGTTTTTAATGATTAGTTTATTTATTACTGTAAATATTTAAAAATTAACCCTTTTATGTATGTTATATTTAGTTGAAGAAAAAGTCATAACAATAAATAATTGCACTTATGTTTTTTGAAATTTAAAAATTATTTTAATTGTACGTATATATGTGTTTACGTCGAAAACCACGTTCCAAACATCTAAATTGATTTAAATTCACTATGGAGAGATTAAATTTAATTTATAAAATGGAAACTGCGGTCCAACAAAAGCATTATATGTATTACAAAGCCATTATACGCGCATTGAAAACTAGGGCTTTGAGTTGTAGCTGTCGGGCGAACAGGTTGTTCTGGTGTTCGGGTTCAGAGGCAGACCTTCACCCTCTTTGCTCACTGATGGCCCAGATTTCTATTTTTAACCGACTTCGATCGACTGCGTCAATGACGGCCAGGCTGTTAGAGGTCGCATTCGTATTCTCCGATGTGCTAAATTATTTAGTTGTCACATTAAATTAGTTTTATTAAAATAAACTGTATAAATAATATAAAGCATGATGATTAACACAGGGCAACAAAAAAATATTTTTGTTTTGGTGCCTGGGATTTTAGAGCTGATTTTAACTATATTTGGGACGCTAAATCTATACATGCAATCCGTTTTTCTCTATCAGCTCTACTTTTTTAGATACATCAACTTATCTACCAATATGGTTTTTATTCAGTATATTCATTTATGAGAGTTCTAAAATTATTATATATTCATTAATGTAGGTACAATGGTTTTATTGTCAGTCTGTAATTGAGTAAATTCCAGGTAAATCTATAAATAGTGGAACCATTGCCTATCAGGTACCTGAACTGACCCTTTTAATCACCTAACTCGGGTAAGTCTCGTCAGTTTGTGCGTTCTTACTAATGAGAGTAGATCGAATTCGGAGTGTTATTTTATGTTAAGAAAAGAGTGTTTTTGTATTATTGAATAGAATTAAAATGAGTTCAGGTTCCAGTTCAAGAAGAAGTTGTGTAAATCAACCTGATGTGTTTTGCTATATATGCGGAGAATACATGTTTCAACAAAACAGACAAACTATTACTGACTTTGTAAAGCGAGCGTATCTTGGATACTTTGGAGTTAAGCTTGGTGATCAGGACAAAACGTCCTGCATCGCGTATGTAAAACTTGTACAGAGCATTTACGGCAGTGGACTACCGGGAAAAGAAAATGTCCAAAATTCGGCGTACCAATGGTTTGGAGAGAACCAAAAAACCACTTCAATGATTGTTATTTCTGTTTAGTAAATACTAATGGAATCAATCGAAATAACCGCAATAAGTGGACTTATCCCAATTTAGACTCGGCAATACGCCCTATCCCCCACTCAGATGAAATACCGATTCCAACATTTCATCAGCTACCACATATCTCTGATGACGAATATTTTCCCTCTGATCGCTTTTCTGATGCTAATAAAAGTTCTGATGCTAATGAAACTAACAGTGACTATGAGGGGACGTCATCAGTTCCTCAACGCTTCAATCAAAATGAATTAAATGATCTCACCAGGGATCTCAATTTATCGAAAAAAGCTTCTGAAGTACTGGCTTCTAGGTTGAACGACAAAAATTTACTGGAACAAGGAACCAAAATTACATTTTAGCTTACAAGAGAAAAAGATCAGCTACCATTCTTTTCTCAAGAAGGTAATCTTGTATTTTGTCACGAAATTAGGGGACTCATGAAAGAAATGGGACTTTCTGAATATATTCCAGATGATTGGCGCCTATTTATTGATAGTTCAAAGCAAAGTTTAAAATGTGTCCTTCTACATAATGGGAATAAATATGGTTCAATACCACTAGCTCACTCAACGAAACTGAAAGAAGAATATAATACCATAGCTTTGGTCTTGCAGAAGATAAAGTATTACGAACATCAATGGATGATTTGTGTAGACTTAAAAATGGTAAACTTTCTTCTTGGGCAGCAAAGTGGTTACACGAAATATCCGTGTTTCTTGTGCCTCTGGGATAGTAGGGACAAAACACACCACTGGGTTAGAAAAGATTGGCCTCAGAGAGAAAACATGGACGTTGGGGAAAAGAATGTCATTAACGACGCTTTGGTTGAAAGAGAAAAAATCATACTTCCTCCGTTACATATAAAGTTGGGTTTAGTGAAGCAATTTGTAAAGGCTCTTGATAAGAATGGGTCTTGTTTTGCATATATAGGGGTAAAAAATGCATCAGTTGAGCACAGAAAAAAACTCAAAGCAGGGATATTTGACGGCCCACAAATAAGACAATTAATTAAGGATCCTGCCTTCATAAATTCAATGAATCAAGTTGAACGAGAAGCTTGGACATCATTTGTTGCAGTTGTAGAAAATTTTCTAGGCAAACATAAAGCTCAAAACTATGTTGAAATGGTTAACAAGATGCTTAATAGTTTCAAATCCTTAGGGTGCAATATGAGTATTAAAATACACTATTTACACAGCCACTTAGACCGTTTTCCAGAAAATTTAGGAGACATGAGTGAGGAACAAGGTGAAAGATTTCACCAAGATATTAAAGTTATGGAGGACCACTACCAAGGAAGATGGGACATGCACATGATGGCAGATTACTGCTGGAGCTTAAAAAGGGACTGTTTAAAAAAACATTCAAGAATGTCGCGGAAAAGAAGCTTTCCAAGTGTTGAGTGACTATTTCATTTCTTCAATGTTTTTTTTTGTTTGTAAGTACGACATAATATTGTATTTTGTATAACTAAAATAAAAATTTCGTATCTACTTTTGTTTACTACACTTACGGATTTGAGTTACAATAATGTAACTTATATTTCTCTAAAATTGTATATCTTAAAAATTTGAGCTCCTAGGTACGAATGAATACGTTATTACAAATTGATATAGAATCAGCTCAAAAAACCTCGACACCAAAACAGCTGTTCCCCTGTGTAATCAATGAATAATATAATAAAAGTACTTCAGAATCAATAACAGTTAAAGGTCGAAAGCTTTTATGACTTTTGTCAGATGGGAAATTATGACTGTTGAGATTGGTTTTAAATTGGAGTGACTTAAACAGGCCCATTTTATTTTGGGTATATATATCTGAAATATGTAATTCAATATTAAGTCAAATATAGTGTTACATAAAACACAGAGACCAAAAATACATTTAATTACTAGTTTTTCAGTTGCAAACGTTATAGATACAATTAAACTTTTTTGTTATTATTTTTTCACATAACAAAGGAATAAAATTTTCTGGAACTTTTTCTTATGAATGCCGTGTACAAGGTGTTGTCTTGCTTAGCTTTAGAATAGTTATTAAGAATTCGATCAGAGTAGGAATTAAACGCTTATTTTTGCATCTTTACGGATAAAAATTTAAAGAAAAATGTTTCTAAAGATATCTGATGACAATACTGTTATGATTTCAGTACACTAAGAGCTAGTTTTCATAAATAAAAAAATGATTATTTCAATCATGTTATCATTATAATAAAATTCCTTTGTAAAAGTCACTCCATGTAAAATAACGGCAGCCAAAATCACATAATATATTTTTGACAGGATGAATGAAATTACGGTAATTTTCGGATTACCAATGATCGATGCTAATTAACAGGTAAGATTGGATAAGTTTACTCTAATGATTTTAACATGAGTTTGAGTACACCACAAGGTACCGTGACTTGTCTTTTAATATTTTTACCACTTATTAGTAACATTCTTAAGTACTTAAGATTTTTAAGATTTATTGGTAAACTGATAACTCATTCATAATTAATAACGATAGTAATCTATCAGATTTCAAAAAAAATATTGAAAGTCATTTTGGAACAATAGTCCCCTAAAAATATGCTTATCATTAATTACAAGTAACCTGTAATCACTGAGTGTTTAGTAAATACAAAAACAACACCGATTCGTCAATAAAGGTCAAAATAATATAAAAATTTTATCATTAAATTCTAAATAGCGCAATGTCTCAAAAACTGTGAAATGCTTAGCGATTAATTTAGATTGTCATAAGAATTAGAGATACTTGTACAAAAATAAACAAAGCTGTTAATGTTCTAAGTTGTCTGCAGAGTTACATAAACACAAAAGTAGATAAAAAATAGATGTATATGGGTTTTTACTCCATCGGCTTTGAGGAAAAAAAGTCCTCATATTTTCGATTTGTCTGAAAATTTTTTGTCTTTTATACATGAAATTAGTCCACACATGTATCGGTTTCTTTTCCAAATTTATATTTTGCAAAATATGGATTTTATAAGTTATCGTAGTCCACTAATCGGTACCCAGCGGCACATTGAAAAAGCAATATCTCCGGTTCTATTTGTCCTATAAACTTCGTTCTCTTCTGCCATTTTGTTGCTCTTTATGTTGGCTTTCGCTAGGTATAACCGTGGAATTTTCTTAATTGTTTATTTATAAAAAATAATAACAATGAAATTGTTTAAATAATTTTTTTTATGCTTGCCCTCACAACTTATAAAATCAAAAAAAAAATACCATAATATTCGCTATGTTTTATCTAAAAATATATTTTACAAATTCCAATGATATGTTAGGAAGAGACTCAGTTGCTCATTCAAATAATTCTTTTGGCGTTTGCATTGGATTGGTTACTCTTTGAAGACTGGTTCTAGCAGCCAACCTTTTCAAAGTCCCACCCAAGCCATCGCACGCTCCCTTGTCATGGGACGTTGGAAAAAAGTACGACTCCTGCCTTGCCTACTGTTGTCCGAGAGCTCAGCGGTTCGATTCCGTGTGGCGGCTGGGTGTTTGTGATTTATCTATGTATATATGTGTGTTAATTTGTGTGTTTAGGTTTAAGTTAGATTTAAGTATATTGGACTGGACTACCTTATAAATTAAGATTAAAAACTCATGGCTAAATGAGACTTTTCTCAAAGCCACACAAAACAAACAAAAAAAAAAATCTTTCAGATCATGAATGACATTGATAATTTTTTTTTTGTTTTTTTATTGCGCACTTACCACATCAGAAAAATGTGTATCTTTTTTAGTTTTGTTGAAGGTTTTTTTGACAAAATCTACTAAATATTTTTGGAACACTTGAACGGCAATCGTAACGTGATGCAAACATTCGGATGTAATTACGAAACATTTCATTAAAGTTTTATAGTTATCATGCCTGTAGTATATCGCAAATGGGTGCACTGTTGCCTATTTATTCTTCCAATGAATGCCTTGCACATAATCCTGAATAACAAAAGCATAGTTCTCAGAAAAATCATAGATTACAATTCTGTCAACTCCTTTTTTTTATTGTTCATATAATCATTTTTTTATAAGGAATGAATGAAGAAGTCATTTTTGTAAACTTGTCTTTAATTTTTGTAAATATTTATCTAGGGATTTAACTAGGGATATCATGACTTGCAAGGTGGATTTATCATCGTTTGTCTATTGTCTGTAAGGATTTCGTCAGTAAAATTTTGCTCAGAAATGTTTTCTAATTCGTCTATAAGATGTAGCACAAACACAGACTGAATATGTGTCATTTGCACGAAAATCTGCCATCTGCCACTACATTTGACTTGAGAGTAGTTTTCCGTGTACAATTCATAAAGTTCAGTAATCTTTTTTACACGTAAACGTGTTTGTCATTTACTTTCACAGAAACATAATGTTTTCTTCTTGGCATCATACGACTATCTCATCAAGTTCATAAAAACTAATTAATTAATCGACTACTTCTTTTTCTAATGCCGGACGGCTCTTCAAGCTAGGACCGGATAAGATTTCTTTTTTTTTCGGCAGTTTCCTTTGATCGTGTGAATCGTAACGGAAGGAAAATGATGTTGAATTTTTCGAAAAGATCTTTAAAAATGGTCAAAATTTTAATTTGTGGTCCACGTTCTTTGGTTGTGTTGAATTCGTCTTTTAAAATTTGCACTATATCATTTTTATCATTTTCCTCAACGCTGTTGTCATTTACATTGGAAGCAGCGTGGAAATTTTTTTCTGGCATTGTTTCAGATATCTTTTTAATTTTTTTAGACGAATAGTGCTTTTCAGAAACTTTCCTCTTTTTGATAGGTAAAGTTCCGATCAAATTCAACCCCTCGTTGATTGCATCAGTTGTTTCAGAAATCACTTCTCTGTCTTCCTCAAACGATACAGGACTTTCCGGAATATGATCTGATGTCCACTTCATTATTTGTCAAGGTGTTAGAGTAAAGGTCATTAACTTTTTCGTGCTAAAAAATATATTTATACCCACATCAATATACCTGTTTAAGACAGTATGAAATAAATTTAGTCTATCTTGTGTAATAATAAAAATAATATCGAATAACAACAACGAATAACTAGCTCTGAAAAATTGAATTTTTTTTTATTTTAACCAAAATTAATGTACAGAAAATTTGATTTATTAAAAATTTTGTTAATGAAACAATTCGATTGCTTTTTCAATCTCATTTTCATTTTCATCATTCAGAGAACAGTATTAAAATGAATAATGATTTTGATTTCGACTTTTTCTTATTTTAAAACATACAATATTGGTTCGTATTTCGATTTCAAATGCAGTGTATCAATTTTTAATCGATTTCGATTCTGATGCCATACACATGGATCAACATAACACATTAACCAATTTGTTTCGTTATGTTGAAAAAATATAATTATATTTTTCGGGAAAACTATCGTCACGACACAGACGTTAGCTCGTAAATTGTTTGAATTCCAGTTTATAAATGTGATTGTGAGGTATAAATAATAGTGAAACATATCGTCTGGTTTGATTGTGACTCATTGTTATTTTCACTGTTGTTACGTAATTTAGACAAATTACGGCGGCCCGTTTGTTCAAGAGACTCTTTTGTTGCAGGCTTAGTTAATGCCAACAAATGTTCCTGAGAGTTTCGCTATTTCGTATTTTTGGATAAGGAGATAAATTAAAATGATTGAAACATCTGTCCGTCCAGATTTTGGACCCTTGTAAAGATTTTCATGAGTTTTGGCATTTTATTCTTCAACCTTCACGCTTTTCACTGAATGCTAATAATAAACACTACACAAAAAAACGTTGCGTGCGTTTACTACGTTTTCAGACAACGAAATGCCTCAACGTGCCGAGTAAGGCTGATTACAAGCTCAGGCACGTTCAGACTTGTCACTTCGAAATTATTTAATATTTTCCGACTTAATAGACACTTAACACTTTCCAAAAATATAGGTTTTTATGTTAAAATATAACGAATGTATTGGTATTATGAGAACAAGCATGAAAAAATGAATTAAACAATTTCATTGTTATCATTTTTCATAAATAAACAATTGGAAAATTCCACGGTTATGCTTTCCAAAAGCTAACATAAAGAGCAATAAAATGGCAGAAGAACAAAGTTTATACGATAAATAGATCGGAAAATATTGCCTTTTTAATGTGCGGCAGATTAGTGAACTACAATAATTTATAACATCCATATGTTGCAAAATATACAATTGGAAAAAAAATTTCCATACACACGTCGACTAATTTCAGGTATAAAAGCTATAAAAAAGTTTTCAGACAAATCAAAAATGCACTGCAAAAATAGGTGTACGGTTTGTTTTTTTTAACCCACTAACATAATCTGTAATAACATCAAATATTATTGTATGGATCCACGCCACTCATAAGATGTGAATCTAGTTCTTGTCACTCAAAAGCTGTAAAGCTTATTTTTGAGCTGCCCACAACCAGTCTTGTAGAACGGTCTTTAAAAGAAAGAGACTTTTAAGGGCACCATCCATATCAATTCTTAAAATCATAACTTAAATATTTTTCAAACTAAATGTTACTTCAGATGGTAACCATCACTGTCATAATATAAGGTAAAAACACTATATATAATAAGCAACTCCTCTAAACCTCTCCCTCACTCCTTTAACACCACAGATAACAATACTTGCTTTTAGCAATTTATAGCGATTCAAGAACAACGTAAATCGCTTTTTCCACACACGTGTCGCTCCTGTAGCGCTTTAGAGACTACTCTGCAGCACGTATGCTAGACCCATAAAAAAAGCAAGAGAATATAAATATTACACCAAATGCACTGCATATTTATATCGGAAAGTAATCTTCTAACATGCTGGTTATACTCTATTTATTTGAAAGTGACAGCACTAAATCATCTAGAATTATGTATATTAGCATTATGCAGTAGTAAAGCTCCCAGAGTTTTACTTTCATTTTACTTGTAATGCAGCAGTTCAACAACTTTATTGAAATATCGGCTGGCATCGGTCTAATATTCGCAATCTCTTATGTTTAAATACAACAGAAAAACGGCCCTTTTTTTGTTGTTTGGAGCTAAATAGTCTAAAATAGTTCTGGCTAGGGGTGGTGCGCCTGGGCGTATACGTATTATTTGCGAATAGTATGAATGAATCAGTTTTATAATATTTAAACATTTATTACAAAAAAATAACATTTTATAATGAAACATTATTAATTAAGAAATATACAAATAAGGAAGTCAAACAACAATGAAAAAAAGTATTACCAATCTTCTATCTTCGACGTGCTCGAAAAACTATCATTGTTCGACTCATTTGAATTTACATATATAATTCAAGATTCACCAATGGCATCCACTGTCATGTCCACAGTGCACTTCTTATCTTCCACCCTCAATACATGCCCGACGCATTTTCGCCAATTTTCTGTTAAAAGATTAGAGCAGCAAACATAGCGTTCTGAAAAAGATTTTATACTTCTGCTAAATTATAGGTGGTATAGTTTCTGGCGAATTCACCTTTAACCTGTTCCCAAATAAGTTCTATCGGATTGAGCTCGCAATGATATGGTGGCAAGCGATAAACAGTAATATTACGTTTTTTGCCATTTCGTCGATGATGCAACTTGGGTACTTGTCTTTATTTCTGAGAACTTGAAGCTTTACAAGTTCTAATAATTCTCTCTTAACGCTGTCTTTTGGAAATGAAATGTTTTCTGGGTCATCCAGAATTGGATGTCGTTTTTCAGCCCACCCAAGTTTGAAACTCATTCTAATTTTTTAGAATGATAGCTTGCGTTATCCTTACAATAACAAAACTGACTGGTATTAAGTCATCATTATCATCATCCTTGAAAATCAATCTTCAAATATATCGGAATTCTATCTTCGTGATAATCTCGTGTTTTCTTGGATACGAATATTAAAAGAGCTCCGCCTACAAAGCCACTTTCGCTTCCAATATGCGTAATAATTAACCTACGTCCCTTACCAGATGGCGGTTTAAGACTAGTAGAGAAACCTTCATTGAATGCTTGGCGCGCATTTTTGATATTCCCATCCTGGCAAAATTTCTTAACTATGTACCCTTCATTTATCCACGGTCCATCTAAGTAATATATCCTTTTTCTTTCGGAGCGAGCTTTTCTAACATTTCTTAATAATAAATAATAATAAAGATTTTCTTTTACACTTTTTCCAATAAAAATTTACCTTTTAAAACACTCCATAGTTTTACTCTACTCCTTTTCGTCGCAAGCTGCAAGATCATATCCAAAGTTGAAATTCTTTTTTCCTAAAAAAGTCACTACGCCTCATTGCTTATTTCGTGTTGTCTATTAGCTGAAGTTCTTTTCTGCCTGGGCTATTTTTTGTCTATATCTCCTCCTTTTATTCTCTTAAGATCCTGTAAACTGTGCCTTTACCAACTTGTTAACACACTAACTGACTTGTCACTAACTAGCTTAACACTTGGGCATGTTCCTCTAAATATGAATTTATAGTCGAGGCAACAGGAAGGTATGTAAATAAAATGGTTTGATCGGCAATAAAACTTCGTTACAAAAGAGCATTGTTACCTGAAAAATATTTAGGAATAGATAGCACGCTTCTGTTATAGGACCGCCGGTCAGTCCACTGGAATTTTGATTACTATCATCTTCAAATAAATAGAGTATAGTAGTGAATCGTTCACATTTAACACTTTAAAAATTTAGGATTTGTTGGTTTACCGGCATTCATAATATTATTATAAATCTAACCTAATGAAATGTATAATTTTAGCAAATAGAGAAAAAGTTATTTACCTTATTACATTATATTTGTAACAAACAGCTAAATATTTTCTCAGTTTGTATTTCAGTACTACTTACTTACTTACTTCCTTTTCTGGGTAGGTCGCAGACATGTTCTACTTCGTTATTTAGCCTCTTGTGATTCGGACGTCCAGCTATCTCTCCATCTCTTTGGCGGTCGTCCTTTTGGTCTTGTTTCATGTAGTTTTTTATTCATTCATATTTTTATCATTCTGGTATCTTCCATCTTTTGTACATATTCACGCCACTCTCTTCTTCTCTTTGTTCCCCATCTGACTATATCCTCTACTTTGCATTGTTCTCTTATGGTGTTGTTACTCACTCGGTCTAATAAACTTTTCCCTGTTATTGCTTTCAGTATTTTCATTTCATTTTTTCTTAGTCGCTGTTTGGTTTTGTTTGTGTCTGCCCGTGTTTCTATGCTATAAGCCAGTATGGGTCTAACGCAAGTTCTATATATTTTTGTTTTTGCTTTTACACTTAAATCTTTGTTTTTCCAAACTACATCTCTGAGGGCCCCTGATATTGCTGCTGCTTTATTTGTTTGTTGTCTCACTTTTTCTGTTGTATCTCCGTAGCTAGTAATTAGTACTCCAAGATATGGGAATTTCATTACTTGCTCTATTAATTTCCCATTTATTTCTAATTTACACCTTACTGGTTCTTTAGCTATTGTGATGCATTTTGTTTTGTTGGTATTGACTTCCATGTTGTATCTTTCTACTACTTGTTTAAATGTATAGAGCAGTCTTTGTAGGCCGTGTTCCGATTGTGATATTAGAACAATATCATCTGCATATCAGATTATCTTTATTTGTTTATCTCCTAGTTCGTATCCATCATTGACTAGTTTTACTTCTTCAATAATTTTGTCTATTATTATGCAGAATAGTAACGGGCTTAAGCTATCTCCCTGTCTTATTCCTACTTTTATATTTATTTCCTTTGCTAATTCGTTATTATTTCTTATTGTAGTTGTATTACCGTGATTGAGTTTTTGGATTATTTGTGGTATTGGGGACGGAATTAGGTCCTTTATTAAATTTAATATATCTTTCTACCTGGCTCCATCGAATGCTTTCCTTAAGTCGATGAAACAAAAAAATGCTAGTTTCTGGTATTCTATAGCTTTTTCTCTTATTTGCCTTATTGCAAAGATAGCGTCTGTGGTTGATCTGTTTTGGCGGAATTCTTGTTGCTCGTCGCTCATGTGTATATTGTTTTCTATTTCACTTTTCAGAATAGTTGTGAACACTTTCATAATACTTGCTAGCAGTGTTATTCCTCTATAGTTACTCGGGTCTTTTTTGCTGCCTTTTTTAAACGTCGGTATCGTGATGCTTTTTGTCCATTTGTCCGGTATTTCTACTTCTTATAATACCTTATTAAAAATGTTATCATTTCCGATATGTAGCTTTCTTCGGCATATTTAATTAGTTCGTTTGCTATCTCATCTTCTCCTGGTGCTTTTCCATTAGTTTCTTAATTGCCATCGATACTTCTTCTCTTCCTATTTTGTTGTTTTCGTCTGTTTGTTGTCTGTTGTTTATGATTTCTGCTATGTTCTCTTCCTCATCGGATTGGTTTTCATATAGTTGTTTAAAGTGTTATTGCCAATCGTTTGTTTCAATATTTGTGATTGTCAAATATTCATTAATATTGGCTTTTCTTCCTAACATTTTCCATACCTTTTTTGTGTATAAATCTCTTTCCATTTCTTTTGTGAAATTTGCCCAATATTCCTGCTTCATTTTCTTAATTTCTGCATTTACTTCATTTCGTATTTCTATGTAGTGCTGTCTGGTTTCTTCGTTTTTTTTGTGATATATATTGCATGTGAGCTCTTTTTTTCTTTTGTGCAAGTTCTTTGACTTTTGGGTGAACCACGGAGTATTATTTTTTTGTCTCTCACGTCTTTCAGTAAGTTATATATAATCATAAGTAGCCAGATATTAAGACTAATACATATATGTGAAAACACCCATATGGTATCCAAGCTGGTTTGTATTAGAAAATAGCTGGTGCTGATTCAGTTTTTTTATCGCGTTACCATAGCTGTAGAAGAAGTAACTTTTTAAATGTTATCAAGACGCCCTGAAAGTCAGCCGGGGTTGCAATTCAGTACAATGTTTTCTACCTGTTTTTTATTTAAAGTAGTGTGCCTTTTCCACAGAACTGCCGGTCACTATAAAAGGAAGAAAAACTAGGTATATCGATCAAATAATGAAGGTTGCAAAATATGATCTGTTGAGACTGACCATTGAAGGCAAAATACAAGGTAGAAGATCAGTTGGAGTACGTCAAGATTCCTGATTAAAGAACATCTGAAGATGGTTTAATTGCTCATCAATAGGGATTTTTAGAGTGGCAGGTTCCAGGACTATGTTAACTACCTGGATCGCTAACCTTCGTCAGGAGACGGCGAATTAATAATAAGAAGTGTGCATTTTATATAGTAATTTATATTAAACCTTAAAAACTGATTCCTTTTTAGATTTATTTATCAAAACTTTATCAAGCTTAT
The DNA here is from genome assembly GCA_019049505.1 of Pachyrhynchus sulphureomaculatus. NCBI lineage: Eukaryota > Metazoa > Arthropoda > Insecta > Coleoptera > Curculionidae > Pachyrhynchus > Pachyrhynchus sulphureomaculatus. The sequence continues at coordinate 116,125,170 of CM032449.1, read as the reverse complement.
ATGCAAGTCAGACCTTCAAAGTTATGAGAGCAAATAAAGGCCTACGAAATATAATTATTTATTTAGCTAGAAAGTAGGTGGCTGCTGCAAATCGATTTTTATAACAGAGAATATGAAACTAGGTAAAGGTAAATTTATTTTACCGCCATTATAGTTCTCCTCCGAGTATTCATGTAGAATAATATTAAATTATGTATAAACAAATTAACCTTAAATACTTCAAAAACAAAATATATAGCATTTTTCATCACTTCTGCTAAATGACCAAGCTATCATAGCATTCATATCAGTAATCTTGAAAATGATATTCTGGAAATGGTTTCTATACAAAAATTTAGGAGCAATTATAGATAGTAACCTTAAATGGGATCGTCATATTCTCAGACTTGTGAGGAACTAGAGGGGTTCATTCATAGGTTTTATATCCTGAGAGAAATACTGAGTAGGACGCTTTTAATCGGTGTAAATGGGGTTCTTATGGAGTATCTGATGACCTATGGTGTGGTTGTGTGGGGTGGTATTTACCAGAATTCCATATGTCCCTTGAAGGTGGTAAAAAATTGTCTTGTGAAGATAATATTTCAAAAGAATTAACGTTTTCCTACCGACCTATTATACTCTGAGGATGTTTTGGATGTGCATACTTTGTACTATCTTACTCGTCTCTATATTTATAAAACTAACAAATTAAAACAATTTGTGAGTCACGCTCATGATACCAGATGCATGATAGGTAGACACATAGAAATGCCTATAAACAGGACATCAAAGAAACTTAGATCTTGTTCTTATTTAGCTCCCAGGATGTATAACCTGCTCCCTCTGGAAATTATTTATTTGTAATTTAGCTAAATTCAATGTTCTGATCTTCCATTGCTTAATAGGATTATTTTGTGAAAACGTAATAATGTCTATGTACATATTGTGGGTACTTTTTAGTTATTGTATTTTTATATAATTCAAATGATTCTTAAGTTCTGTATTTTTTTCTTTTTAAATTATATCTGACACATATGCAGGTGTTCACTAACCTAGGTGCAGTACAAAATTCTGACATTCAGTTACTCTAGTATGTTATAAATTAATTTTGTAAATTATTATGATATTGTAAATTATTATGAATGAATGGATAAACTTATATATTACAGCTGTCTACAAATGATTGTGTAATGAATATTTATCGTTACTAAAGTCTGTGATATTTAGATAGCCTTGGGAGTCATTTTCCTTATTATCGAAGGTCACAATTGCTCGATTGGAAAATGATATGAATTATTAGACATTTACAGAAGTTTCAAAATCTAATCATAATACCTAACCTATTCATTCAAAGAGGAAATGTCGATTGATCCTCACAACCCAAGTTGATTTGGTTAATTAGAAAAAGTATGAGAATTGTGCAGTTTTTGTTTGGCATTGCCATTAAACTTTCGAGAATCCGTTTTCTTATCGGTACTGTCATTATCCAAGCGGCAATGTTATTTTTTCACTAATAACTTCCAAACCATTTTAAATGTTAAAAATTATCAAAAGAAAACGGCAAGGATATATTACTTTTAAATTATGAAAATACTTTGTAGCTAAGTATATTGTGTTGTCTGTGATCCTATAATAATATTTATTTAGTGTATTTGTACAAATTATATAAAGCGATACTTTAATATAACAGCAACCTGGGGGACTGATACTTACCACCAGATATTAGAAAGTATGTAATTTTCCTTTTAAAATTAAAGTCTGGTGGTATGTTTGCCAAAAAACGGTCTCAGTCCATTTGATATTGGATTGTTGTAATTGATGACATGTCGAAAATTCTAACGATTTTTTTTCAGATTATAAATATTGCAGGGATGAAGCCAAGAAAAACTTACATTTTAATGGAATAGGAAAAATTAAAAAAAAATTAAACTAGCTGGAATTGCAGTGAACTAGACAAAAACGAAGAGGGAATCGATATCAGCAGAATTTGAAACATCAAAGAATTACGAAGCCTCTGGATACAAAGAAACCTTCGAACCCATGGGAAATCCAAAAACAAGCCATACTACGGCAAATATAAATACAACTCGTGCACCATTGTGGACACCATAATTGATACCGATGTACATTGTAAGCCGCACACGCAGACTAAACGTCGGGTAGAAAAACCTTTAGACCACTGCTCAAAAGCCTAATAATTATCCGTAACTCATAAGAAATGAATCTAAGACGATTGTTGTTGGTTTACCTCCAAATCAGGTTACTGATTGGGCGAGTGGTAAGAATTTGTTAACCTAGGTTAGAAGAAAGCAGGGTAGAATTAGTGTGTGTAGTGGTTCTCTCTACCGCTTTGTTTATTATGCTTTGGTAACAGACCATTCCTGACTGATTAATGTGTCTTGTCAAATGTTATTTAAACAAAAATATCTTTATGAATCAGTTAACAATTGATATTGGAGTCTGGGAGCCTGCCAAATAATGATCACCAGCATTTGCTTTGCGAGGAAGCTATTTCTTAAGGAGATATGGTGACGGCTAAACTTCAAATGTCTATCTAATTCTAACAGCAACTGTTAGAAAAATTGTTATTTCTAACATGTTTCTTCGTAGGTGCGTAGTAATGAGATATACTTTTATTGTATTGGAGCAAATTCTATTAGGTAAATCTCATTTAGTAGTATTTAAGTTAAGTGTTAACCTTTTCCAACCCAGCTGAAAAACTAAGAGAACATGCCAGTTAATATATATATATATATATATATATATATATATATATATATATATATATATATATATAAAACTGTAAAATATTTGAATAGAAACCATAAATCTTTTTACTGATTTTAGAAAAATTAAATTGTAGCCTCAGAGAAACACAGTTCGAATGTAGCAAATTTTATTATATAGACAAAGATCAAGTGGTCTGTCTGGTTAAAGTCCAATTACAGATTTTTATAAAATATTATTATCTATTAAAGTGGAAAGATTTCAGCCTATTGAAGTGTACTTTGTTACTTCTTTTGCTAAAATGAAGTAGTGTATTCGTAAATAATCACACTTCGAGATTTATACATTTCCTTTTGTTTCAGAATCTCTATATCTTAAAAAAATATAGTCAATCCATCTGTTGGTTTGTCCCTCTGTCTGACTGCTTGTCAGCAAGGTAACTTCTGAGGAAATGGAGATATCGTTTAAAATTTGGCAGGTATATAGCAAAAGGTATTTATAGTCTTTGAGCAATATTATTTCAAAAAAGGAGAATTTAATTTTAATATATTTTCAACATTATGAACATTTTCCATACTTTATGATTATCGTAATGAATTAATCCATTGAGTCATTATTTCTAGTTCCTGATATACGTGGTGAGGAGTGTGGTGACTAGAGGGGTTGTTTCATATATATAACAATATAAGTCCAAAAATAACTCCTACAGCTTGGAAATCTAAAAATTATATTATTTTTTTCAAAATTTTCAACTATTATTATAAAGGGTTAAATGGGTAGGGAAGGAGTTTCTCCATATATATCTTACCATATATCTTTTTCAGAATTCTTAAAGTGGAATCTGAAGACTTCTCATTTTTCTAATTATTTCTATTCAAATATTTGTCAGGTGGAAGGGAAAATTAAAATTACATACATACATACATATGTTGAATTTACGAATATATATATATATATATATATATATATATATATATATATATATATATATATATATATATATATACATAAATTCAGCATATGTCTGTATGTATACAGGATGTCCCAGTATTCCATGTACATAGAGAGTAGAAAAAATATGACCATTTTAACCTTAGTCCAAAAATTCGTAATTTTTGAGATACAAGGTGTCAAAGTTATACTTTTATTTTAGTTTTTCTTAAGTAGCTTTCTTAATAATTGTACTATTTATACGAGATTCGGTGCTAAGGGGTTTTCTGATGTGAGAAATCGAAATTAGCTCAAGTTTTGAGATAAATTGTAGGGGCTGCCACTTGTTGCACTGTATGTACTTTTTAAATTGTCATAACTATTTTATACCACTCTGTACGATATTTTTAATCAAATATTCGTATTTTTCGCTTTCTCCTGTTTAAAAAAGCTTTCTTGGTAAATGTTGCTCCGAGCAACAGTTTCTGAGATAATGGGATGTTTGTTTCCATTTTTTAATTCCATTGTCAAATTCGCAAATGCGTTCCTTCACACTTCATCCAGGTTTAGGACAGGTTCAGCAGAATAGTCTTTGACATTTGGAGTATGCAAAACCAACGGGCCAATACCAGTAAGAATGTAAAAACCTGCTAAGAGCATAAAACATTTCCCACAAACTGATAAATTCGAAAAAAGTTTAATTGCTCAACTGAGAAGGTATACGTTCAATATGGCCGCCACCTTCATTAAACGTACTCTTCTTAAAATGTTTTCATCTCGTAAAGCGTTAGCAGCATTTTGAATCATATTCCACAATTGCTCAGTGTTGTCGATTTGAACTTGATAAACGATTTCAATGGGCCCCAAAGGAAAAAATCGCATGGATTTAAGACCGGGGAACGAGGTGGCGAGTGAATAAGAGCATCTTCGCCTCTTCTGTTCCATTTATCTGGGTAATTTTGGTTCAAAAAAATTCGTACATTACGCGGTTAGTGGTTGGTCCGTGGTCGCTATATAAATGAATGAGCGAGTCTTCCAATCATTCAGGAATAGTTTCACGGATGAAATTCAAGTAAATGTCACCATCAAATCGATTTGGTAATCTAAACGGCCCGATCAAATAGTTCTCGACAAATCCCATCCAGACATTAATACTGAATTCGCGTTGAAACTGTCTTTGTTGCACAGCATGTGGGTTTTCTTCAGCATAAACATGATTATTATGCATATTTGTTATACCACATCGAGTGAAGCGTGCTTCGTCTGTAAACAGGATTTTAGTGTGAAAAGCCGGAACAGTCGCTATGCGTGCCCGAATAATTTGTGAAAAATGCCAACGGGATCCAAGATAGGAAGGTAAGAGTTCCTGGACGGACTATATAGGAAAGGGCTGAATAATTTATTGTCTAATGATCCGGTTAGTTGTACTGTTTGATATTCCCCTTTGACGTTCAATTAAACGAGTTCTGATTTCAGGATTATCGTATACAATTTCAAGGATTTCCTCTTCAACATCGGGTGCTCTAGCTTGTGCAGGCCGCCCAGCATTATTTCTGATCGGCTAAAATTGTCAAATTTCTCGAAGTCGCCTCTCAATATTGGCAATAGTCTGATGGTTAGGAGTCCGACGATGCGGAAATCTTTCGTGATATACGCGAGCACTTTTGCGACCCTTGCCGTTACAAATACCAAACACTAAAATGATATCAGTTTGCTCACCAAAAGTGTACTCCATAATATTCTAGATTTAAAACACAGTTGAGCTTGAGAAGGGATTAATTCTCGTTAATACTCGTAAAACTTGTTTGATATCTGTCTATATACTTTCTGTCAGTATTATTACCAGCCAGTTAAGGCATAGAACATATGATACCTTACATCATTGCCAGAATGATTTTTGAGCGTTCCCAAGTAACTACACAATGTGAAGAAACGTGTGAAGGAATTCATTTGCGAATTTGACAATGGAATTAAAAAATGGAAACAAACATCCCACTATCTTAGAAACTGTTGCTAGGAGTAATGATTAGAGCTTAGAGAGTTTTTTAGACAGAAAAAGGCGGAGAATACGAATATTTAATAAAAATATCATACAGAATGGTATAAAAAAGTTATGACAATTTAAAAGTATACACAGTGCAATAAGTGGCGCCCTCTACAATTTAGTGCAAAACCGTGAGCTGATTTCGATTTCTCATCTCAGAAAATCCCTTATCACTGAATCTTGTACAGATAGTACAATTATTAGGAAAGCTACTTAAGAAAAACTAAAATAAAAGTATAACTTTGACGCCCTGTATCTCAAAAATTAACCAATTTTTGAACTAAGGTAAATAGACAGACATATCAACTTGATAATTACTTTTAGGGTTACAGAATTAATTATATTAGAATAGAAAATATTTTTAATTAGAAGTAATTATTAAGTAATCCATTCATTGGAACAATTCCTGTTTTGGTAACATTTCAATTTACAAAGTATTGGTTTGGTTAGTGCGTAGCGTATGTTTAGTTTATTATTACAATAATTATATATATATATATATATATATATATATATATATATATATATATATATATATATATATATATATATATATATATATATATATATATATATATATATATATATATATATATATATATATACAATCAAGCAAAGAAAATTTTAGTGAATTACATGTGTTAAAATTATTACTTATTAGAGTGAAATATTTGAAATATGGGTTTTTTTTATTAAACGTTTTTCCCGGCAGACTAAATTAAAAAATTACCCTAATTTTATTAACAATAGCCAAAGTACCTTCACAAAAACACAAATAATAAGAGATATTAAAGAATAAACATCAGGAAATGGCTGAAAGATTATCGGGTACATAAGGACTACATAACACCAGTAAGCCGCAATACTTTACACTGGATGAATGTACTAAAAAGCATACTGTATCCACTGAACTCAAAAACTGTAAACCAACCTTGTAGATTTTATTGAGTATTAATAAAACTTTGAATTTAACATTCTGGTTAACGTTTGACGATATTGTGCAATTTTATGGTACACCAGTGGTGCCACGGTGTAAGAAAAATATTTATGACGTCATTTCTTTAGGGTCAATTTTTCCCTTTATTATTGAGATCCGCGATTTAAGGTGAATTTTCGGCAATCGCCTCGCTACAAGAAGGCGCCAGTTCCGATATATGCAGTGAATAATTCCATAATACCCCGTATATATACATATATATATATATATATATATATATATATATATATATATATATATATATATATATATATATATATATAATTATTGTGATAATAAACTAAAAATACGCACGAACTAACCAAACCAAGACTTTGTAAATTGAAATGTTACCAAAATAGGAATTGTTCCAACGAATGGATTACTTAATAATTACTTCTAATTAAAAATATTTTCTATTCTAATATAATTAATTCTGTAACGTTAAAAGTAATTATCAAGCTGATATGTCTGTCTAACTGGTTTATTTCGAGTCCAATTTTGATGATTCGTGAACCTTATTTTATTATGTTACCTACGTAATTTTGTTTCTTTTTCCGTAATAATAACATACGTCTCGTAAATTTTATTTTATTGCAATAAAAAAATTCTGTAAAAAATATATTTTAATTACTCTGCCCAACAGATATAGAGTATTATGCATAATGTTTGGTCCAAGTAATATTTTCGGTAATAAGTATTTAGCATTATAAATAATAATCTAATCCTTACTTGTTTCGTAATATACATAGAGATTAATTGTATTCTTTTACGAGTATATTTAGGTTATGGATCTTGGGGCTCGACTTTAGATAGAAATTAATATATAAAATGTCTTTTTAAAGTTGCTCTTAGAAAATTTTGTGAAATATTCTCCATTTATTTTATATATAGGGTAGGCTGGGTACGGATGAAACAGAGTTAATATCTCACGAACCGTGTTCGGTAAGGTGAGGAATGCAAGGGGCAAACGAAGCGGACAACCAGTCCGAACACGAACTTCAGTGTCGCGTCGCTCACATTTTTGTTCGAAGATTTTTTCAATTATTATGGCTTTTATTAAAGTAAGAATATTTTGTATTTTTTGTGTTTGAAATGAAGCTTGTAGAATATGGCAACGTGATTAGTTTTAATGTGAAATTATTGTCACCGTTACTATAAGCTGTTTTGTAACTAACTGAGGGGTTGGGAACGGTTGAAACATTTTCTGTAGGTACACTATATTTATTTAATTTTCTTGTTTTCTAGATGGCGAGGGTACGTGCAAGAAAGACTTCGAGGAAGCAGGTTGACTTATCCAGGTACAAAGGGGGTAAAAGCAGGAGATTCTTTGCGAAAAGCGACGGACAAGAATGGAGTGAACCGCTGTTCGCTCGTAAGATATATACGAAAGCGAGATGCATTTGGCGACGAAGAAAATCAAGACATGGGATATAAAGCACACAACACAGTTTTTAATGAAGAGCAAGAGCGAGAGCTTTCTAAATATTTGATTCGATGTGCAAATATATATTTCGGCCTATCTAAGAAGAACGTAAGAAAATTGGCATACGAACAAACCGTCAAGTATAACTTATCCTCGACTTGGGATGACAACGAAATGGTTGGTGAAGAATAGTTTTGAACGTTTATGAGAAGAAACCATGAACTGTCTGTACGCGTAGCGCAAGCTACAAGCCTTTCAAGGGCGACTAGCTTTAACAAAAGCAACATATATGCTTTCTACGACAATTTGACCTTTGTCATGGACCGTCATAAGCTTGAGCTACAAGATATATACAATACTTATGAAACAGGCATAACCACAGTTCAAAAGTTAGACAGAGTATTAGTTAGGCGTGGTACTCGTCAAGTGAGTTCAGTACCTTTAGCAGAAAGGGGTACTTTAGTCACAGTAGCCTTTGCGGCTAATGCCATCGGACATGTATTTTCTCCATTCTTCATCTTCCCACGAATGCGTTACCAAGACGATGTTGTCAAGGATAGACCAGTAGGATCTGCTGGAACTGCAAACCCTTCCGGCTGAATGCAGGATGAAACATTTATTCATTTCCTGGAATACTTCAAAAAACATACAACTGTATCTCCTTCACATAAAGTGTTACTTGTGCTCGATAACCACTCCTCACACATTCATATTAACGCACTGGACTTTTGTAAGTTTGTCTTACTATCTTTCCCTCCCCACTGCTCTCACAGACTCCAACTGCTTGATCAATCTGCATTCGGCCCTTTGAAGAAAGCTCTAAATTCGACCTATGATGCATGGATGAGAAGCCACCCAGGAAAGACAATGTCAATTTATGACATTCTAGGGATTGTAGCGTCTGCTATGCCGCTTGCTCTTACACAATCAAAGATTCAACCCGACTTTCGCAAAACTGGAATTTACCCATATAATCGAAATTTGTTTACAAGCTTGATTTTGCTCCTGCAATACAACAGAGGCAGAGGTTGTTCCTATTCGGAATACTAGAACACCCAAAGATGAAGCGCCACCACTATCGCTTTCTGTAATTAACGAACCACCATTGGAGTCGGCGGAGGCCTCTAATGTACATACAGCTCTTGTTACTCAACAACAGGCTATGAATATTCGACAGAGTTCACCAGTCCCAGGAACTGACAAGAAAACATTATTGTAGGTCCAGAAACATTGACTACACTCACAGACGTCACAGCAGTATTACTATTCAGCAAATTTCGCCCAAACTCTCTACAAGTGCTCAACCAATTCCTCCGTTGACAAATCGACCTGAAAATGTAGTGTCTTCTAGTGCTCCACTTATATTTACGCCGGAAGCAATAGGACCATTACCGAAAGCTCCTTCGAGAAAAACAAACAGTGTGCGGAAAACCAGCAAGTCTACAATTTACACTGATACACCAGAGAAAGAAGAGATAAGAAAGGTGCATGAAAACAGATGGAAACGGACCAAAGCTAAGCAAGTTAAGAATAGATTGGATGGAGGAAAAACTAAAAGAAATACCACAAAAAGGAAGAAAACTAATACACAACAGGAATCATCATCAGAAGAGGAGGAGTGGTACTGCCTTGTTTGTATGTCACAGTCTTCAGAGAGTAGACCGGGAGAAAAAAAAATGGATACAATGTACAAATTGTAAACTGTGAGCTCACAAAGAGTGTACAGAAGGTCGTTTTAGCTATGTCCCAAAACTAGAATTTATAACTAAGTATTTTTATTTGATTTATTACTAATCAAAATCAATAGCATTGTTAAAAACAATGTTTTTTTTTAGTTTGTTCCCAAATTATTTTTCTAGTCGAAGTCGAAATTTATTTAATTTTGTTTTTAAAAAAATGATGTGAATTTATATTGTTTTTGATAAGTACGTACATTGTATATAATTGCTAAGTAGTCATATTTTCAGAGACGACTGATTACATACATTTTCAGTTGTACGCCATAAAAAAAAAATAATGTCTTTTAACATTGATGACTGATTTATGTTTTTAAACAGTGCCATAATTATTCTTAAAATTGAAATAAATAGTAAATAAAACATATTATAATATTATATATTGTATTATTTGCATGTGTTTCAACTGACCCCAATCATTGTTTCAACCGCCCCTGGTATGGGGACCTTTGAATCAAATCAGATTTTTTTTTATTTGATCTTATACTAAAAATAAAACACCGGGTATTCAAATGGTACTGCCCATTAGTAGATAGAAACACGCTCGTATATTTAACATATCTGCATCATCGCTCGGTTTATTAATGGCAATGCTATGGACGATATAAGCTAAATTGTTTCAACCGTGCCCAGTCTACCCTACTTTTTTTTGATGAACATGAAGTTGATTTTCGTCACCGGACATTATTTTCATGAAAGCGTACGATTAAATAATTGTAGATTTGTTTAGATAGACGTCGTACTTTCTGTACATAGTGATTAAACTAGTCGAAATTATATATAAAAAAAAATAACCAGCCAAATGCAAGTCGGATTTGCGCAATTAGTGTTCCATACGTTTTAAGGGGTTACATACGCCTGGAATGATCAACAATTTTTTTTTTTTACGGATTTTTTATACTTCTAAGAATTATTAAAAAAAAATTAAGAAAATTTCATTTCTTTAGAAAGTTGTAGCAATAAATTTAACCTGGCCTCGGATTGGGGCCGCTACCTGTCTCAATACACTGTCTGCAATATTTCCCAGTCAATTTTTAATATTTTTAACTTTTTTTTTTAAATCTTAATAATACTTTTTCTACGAAACGTCGAAAGATTTTTTAAATTTTTCTAATACACAATTTTTTATAAATAATAAAATAAAAATTTTTTGGTACTAAAATTTGAAACACCGCAAATTTTTTATTTTTGAAAAAACCTTTTCAACAATTTTTAATTACTATATTATTTTACAAGATTAATTTTTATTTTTGCAGATTGGTTTATTTTTTGTGAAGTTATTCTGCATACAAGGAGGCGCCATAGTTTTCATCAGTGGTCCATTTAACCCGATAAAAAATAATATTAACATTTAAAACAAATTTAATTTTTTTTTTTAAATTAAAGTATAATAAAATATATAATTTTTGTATAATTCACTTAATAACCTTTAAATTTCTTTTTTTTAAATACACATACTCTTTAGTGTGTCCAGGTGTATAAAACCCCTTAAAATAAAAAAATTTTGTTTTGCAGGTATAAAATGATCGTTGACTTTACAAAACACACCCCAAATGAGTTTTCAACAAAGTTTTTTTCCGATCTTTACTGAAAACTGATGACTTTAAAAAGAAAAGTGTACGCCAATATTTCATTGCATATATATATATATATATATATATATATATATATATATATATATATATATATATATATATATATATATATATATATATATTTTTTTTTTTATATTAATTTTTTTTTTTTTTTCACTTTTGATTTTACCCCCAAAACTAACCCCTTAAGTCAAAATTTAACTTTCAAAATTACACGGCTCTGATGAGGCCATCAGTTCCTATATTAATGTCAAATTTCAATTTTCTATTTTAAATAGTTTCGGAGAAAATCGCGTGTGACAGACGGACAGACATATGAATAGACAGATACCGAAGTGATCCGTTCCGTACGGAACACTAACAATAAAATGAAATAATATGTTTTAAATAAATAAAACAAAAATAAAATAAATAATAATACAAGATATAAGATATAGACGAACAATACCAAAACATAAATAAATGATGGAAATAAAATTTAAAATAATCAGAAAAACAGTAAACAATGAAATTTATATCCACTACGAAAAATGGACATAGTACATATTTCAGTAATAGCTACTGTTATTTCATATCGGAACGTGTTTTGCCGGCTCATCATCCGAGCTAGCATCAATAAAAGAGAGAACAAAACTCGAAGTACTAATCTCGGTGCTGGCATAATATTATAGTACAGTATGATAAATTGTATCTCTGGTTTGTGAAAGCCTAAAATTTAAAAACATATCTGCCCTCCAGTGGACGCTCTTTTATGCCATAGATCGACACAGGAATTGCCTCGTTGCTTAAAAAGTACTATAAAATACAAAAGTATCTTTCAGCCCTTGGTCACCGTTGAGAAATATTATGACATCCTCACCAATATCTTCGTGACAAAAAAAGGGTTATGGGAGAAAAGTGAATAAAAAGAAATATTGCATTTATTATGTTATGGTTAGTATCAATTAGCATAATACACGTAAAGGATTAAAAGGTAACATTACCTTACCTAAAAATCGATATCCCTGAACACGATCACTGATTTACATCCGTCGTCAAGCAAACGATGCTCAGTGGGACGAGTTGACTGATGTATTTATACACACAGATTTTATAAGCAGACTGCAAGAGTATGAAAAGCGGTCAAAAAAACCAATAACATGGTTACTGTTATTTCTACCACATAGTAATCAAAATTTAGTTCAGGTTTATATAACTTTCACTAAAAATTGTGCGAAACATTGTACTTTCCAAAAACAAGCTTTTAGAACAACGTATCAACATAAATATACAAAATTCGAGAAATATATTGCTCTGCCTTCTATATTTTTGTTTTGTTAGAATTTATTTTACATTTTCGTCCATATTATTTTAAGTTTCGGGCGTATTTGAACATGCTCCGAATTATATTAAAAATAAATAAATAAATGAAAAGAAAACACGATGTTCAAAGACACCAAGCCAACTTTCCGAACAAAATAAAATTTTACAATATAGATTCTTACTACGTAGCGTGTTTCAGGAAATAATATAAAACGGGGTTTCTTCAGAAACTACTGGTCAATTTTCGTACTTGCTGTTACTTTTACTTTATCTTTGTTTTTTATTTTTACTAATATGTTTTAAACATCGTTTGAATTTTATTGTTCGCCACTGTCAACCACAAGTCCTTCGAAAGTTTTTCCTCCTCGTTAATGATCTTGTACATCCTTCGAAAAATAATTTATTTGCCTCGTCATAATAGCCATTAACAGTTTTCGGACCATCTTATTCGATGAAAACTTCTGCCCCCTCAAAAAGGGTTTTAAAATTTCAACAAAGGGTTAGATCCGGAGAGTGTCGTTTTAAAACGAGACCACCGTTGTGAATTTCTGTTACTAAGATGTGAACATAGGCATTTCCCTCGTGAAACAATACAATTTTTGAGAACTGTCCTGGCCTTGTCATTCTGATTTCTTTACATAAATATAGGTATAATTTACACTTGATTTGATAGTCTAACGGAAAACCTTAGAAAATTAACACCATCGCTTTGTTGATAAAACTTGTTGAACCTTCTTGAACTAGAATATCGAGATCTTTTCCATAATCTTGATTGTTTTTGGATTCAATAGTATAGAAGTGAACCCATGCTTTATCCACAACGACAAATTTGCTAATAACTTAAGATAGGTCTTTGTGATCCCATCTCACCACTAGTGTCGTAAACTCTAACTTTCAGTCTATTACTGTTTAGAATTAAACCATCATTATTATTCTCGATATTTCCTCAACCATGCTAAAAGTCTGCCGCTTAATTTTTTTTCCTTTCTTTTATGCAGTGGCTGACTTTTTATTGTAATGTATTCATAGATTTGCACAGCTGCCATTTTCAAGCAAATACTTCCAGAATTTTTAAAAGAAGCTCCTTGATAAACTTTTCCATAACATTCGATAGTTCGGCATGGTTTCCTGTTCAGAAAAACTCGCGCGCACATTTCCAGTCGGAAAGAAAAGCTAAACAGTTGATAAGTTGAAAAGATGTTAGCTCTCTGGCATATTTCTTATGTACAATGACAAATTTCCGTCTGTGCTAGAAGATTTGTTCATGTCTAGCTTCATTAAGTTAAGTTTCACGCCACTTTCTTTGAAAATAAAGACAATTGTGTGTGAGACAAAGACTTCAGCTGACAAATCGTGTAAGAGGTGTAACCAATTCTAAATTTTAACTAAATGCTTTAACTACTGACCAACAAGAGCTTGAACTATTGAGACAAGTGAGAAGTTTGATATTAATTTTTTGATTACACAATATAGGACATAATGGTTTTTACGACACCGTTCATAGACATATTATTTAGGATCATTAGATTCTGTATATTTTTGATCGAACGAAGGCTTTATAACACTAACGGACGACACGAAATTCCCTTCAGTCTATCCATAAACATATGGTAAAAAGGTAAATTCATATCAAGGAGGGGAAGCGACCGATAAAAAGGGCTTCACTGTAGTCAAAATGATGTTACAGATCTCCCTAACATAATAGAAATACTTAGCCAAGAGAAAGTTTGAACGTTCCTGCTGCTTATTTTAAATATGTCTTATCTTGAAAATAAGGTCTAATGTCTACCCTTTTCAAAAATATGTAACTAATACCGTGCATAGCTTCAGAATTTGATGAGATTGACGAGATGGTCAATAATTCAAGGATTTCACATTACCTACACTTTCCAGTAACATTTATAATACAGTTGGTGAATTAACTTCCTTGAAATTTTATATATCGACTATTTTCAACCACTTTAATAATTAGTAAAAAAAAAACATTAAATTTTATTATTTCTACAAAATAGGTAGGGTGCTCAATTCAAAATACTGAAGTTGCCCAATACTTGAATATTAGTCACTTTATTTTAGTTATGATGATGTGGTAATCAAAAACAATATTACAAATAAAACTAGTAGTAGTAGATGAGGCTTATAGCTAGGAAGATTATATTTTTGCTTCAGTATCGAAAAATCTTTGACCCCTTTTTACTCGTATCTGACTATTTTTCAATAGGATGTTCAAAATGTCTCAAAAAAGTTCAATAACAAATGTTTCCTTCTACGAAACTTATATAAACTTTGCAAAATTTATACAGGTTACTTAATATTTTATATTAAATAGTACCTACTTTGTCCACCTCGATGTTTGATCACCATTACGTAATAAACATAAACTTATTATTAAACAGAAAATAAAAAGAAATATGTTGCAAAGTCTTCCCAATTATAAACCAAGGTTATGAAACAGTCACACAGACAACAAAAAAAAATAACAAGCAAAAAATCAGAACAGGAAATGCTAACTTGCTTCTCTTCAGCTTTTGAGTTAATCCACAAAATATGCTGCTGGCAAGCAGTAGAAATTTTGCAATTATTCCAAAGTTTTATTTTTATAATGTCTAAAGTTCCTTCAGAAACAAGCCTGATCTTCTAGAATGCTTGAAGTTTTAAATCAATGTCTTCTAAGACGAGAGGTTGTGCTGGATTGTATAAACCATTTTTTTTTTTAATCTTCACAAATAATGATCATTTTCAATGTTTTCATTTAGCAAAATACTAAGGAAAAACGAATTAGTAATACCTGGAGGAGCTATAAATTGCATTATATGATGATATGTATTGCAGCATTTAACAGTAAATTATCTCTCTCTTGCTGAATAAAGTTAATTTCAGGTATATAGTGGCCTGTAAATGGAGAACAAGAAACGCTTAGAACTTTAAATAAGTTTCATTATGAATTATAAGGCTGTTATAATTTATACCATTAGATAAGTTGAAGAATGGGTAATTTGCCCAACATACATTCTGTTACATGATGCCGAATTTAATTGATAAACTCCTGATTTTCCTCCTTATTTAGTTATTTGCTGTTATTTTTAATACATCTTACTAATGAGTTATTTGTTTCAAAAGCAAAGTTTGCTGTTTTCTGATTTAACAATGTTTTAATATTGTGTGAAATTTGGCTAATTAGGTAACAGTTTAAAAATTATCATGTAATTTGCGGTTACGATTGGAACAGAATAGATTTAGGTTTTTGTTGAAATTATTTTCATTAAAAAATATAAATTAGTGTCGCATCCAAACCATCATTAATTGCTTTTTAATTCGTTTTTTATCAAAATTCTCAATTGACATAAGCATCCTAATTTAGAAGCATTTATTGGAGATTTTATTATCTGCGTACGAGAGTTTCCGAAATATTTACAATTCGTGCATATTACTTCTTTGGGCTAAGCAATTTATTTTAGTTATGATGATGTGGTAATAAAAAACAATATTACAAATAAAACTAGTAGTAGTAGATGGGGCTTATAGCTAGGAAGATTATATTTTTACTTCAATATCGATAAATCTTTGACCCATTTGTACTCGTATCTGGCCATGGCTATAGGATGTTCGAAATGTCTTAAAATTTACTTGGGCTGCCGATGTAACAAAAAGTTCAATAACAAATCTTTCCTTCTACGAAACTTATATACACTTTGCAAAAGCTTTACAGGTTACCTAACATTTTATATTAAATAGTACCTACTTTGTCTACCTTGATGTTTGATCACAATCACGTAATAAACATAAAATTGTTTTTATTAAACAGAAAATAAAAAGAAGTACATTTCAACTCTTCCCAATTATAAACCAAGTTCATGGAACAGTCACACAAACAACAAAAAAAATAACAAATAAAAAATGAAAAGAAGAAATGTTAACTTGCTTCTCTTCAACTTTTGAATTAACCCACAAAGTTTTATTTTTATGTCTAAAGTTCCTTCATAAACAAACCTGATCTTCTAGAATGCTTAAAGTTTTAAATCAATGTCTTATACCGTCTTGAAGCGGGGGCCGTTTTTATAGCCTCACGTTGGAGCGCTATTTTGTATAGCCCCACCTTTCTTTATTTTTAATAAATATTATATTTACTAAATACTCGTAGAAGCCGTTATTTGTCCCTTTATATACCATATATCTTAATTTTTGAGAATGGATCGAGTGGATATTAATACTGATAGAACTAAAAAAAAATAAGATATAAGCTAGCTCGTTTTTAGTGTTCCGTGCGGAACACTTATAAGATGACTTCAGTGTTTGTCCGTCTGTCTGTCACACCAGATTTTCTCCGAAACTATTTGTCATAGAAAGTTGAAATTTGGTAATAATATAGGAATTGATGGCCTCATCAGAGCCATCTAGTTTTAAAAGTTAAACTTTGACTTAAGGGGTTAGTTTTGAGGGGTGAAATCGGAAGTGAAAAAAAAAATTTTTTACTAGGTCATCGAGTGTGGTGTCAAATGAAAGCTTGTGAAAACACGAGTAAAATATATATATATATATATATATATATATATATATATATATATATATATATATATATATATATATGAGTGACCGGATTTCATAGAGGGGGAAAAAAAATGTCGGAATCTTGTTCGTCTGGACCCCACAAAACGATTCCCCTTTCCAGATATTGAGATAGCCGAAATTTGAGCTCGATTAAACGACCTTAACCCGTGCCGCTCGTCGCTCAAAGTGTGAAAAAATCCAAATTTTTGGCCAAAAAGCTGACATATGGAGCCATAACTCCAGAACGGTAAATAATAGAAACACGCTTAATATCTCAAAAGAAAGCTAATATTGTTCTTCAAAATTTATATTCTATACATAATTGTTGTTATTTTAAGTCAAACCGAGTTACAACAGCCTTTAGCCCCAAAAATGTGACCTGGTACCACTAGGAGCATACTGCGTATATTTTGTTATTAAGTGATAAATTTTGCTTTTTTTTAGTATATTTTTGAGTTTAAAGTAGAAATATATAAAAAAAACAAGTAACACTGATAAGTCTAATGACATGAACTTTCTTCTTCTTTAGACATCTTAAATTGACGACGAAAAATGAGCATTTTTAAGCAGTAAATAGCCTTTGCCATCCACCTAGCGTGATGAATGGCTCCTGGAGTTCTAAAACCCACAACATTGCCGTCTAGTGATCCGACAAATACGAGAACCAACTGCAATAGCTCCTTGTAGTCATCACTGGGGTGGCTCTCAGTTAATTTGGTCTCGAATTCAGCAGTAACATTTGCAATTACTTCTGGAGTTAGCTGCTTTTGTATTAGATTGTCACTGATACTTGTGTCGTATTTTCCTTTGTCTATCTTGGGCCACGCAGTGCGGAATCTCTTGAAAATGTCTGGATGAGGTCCAGTGGTTGATCCCATTTTTGTGTCGAATACGCCTCTTAACAGAATTTCCAAGATATGGTGGCGGCAAGCTAGGTATAACAATTCTCTTCCTAACATTTGCTCCAATATGACGCATGCTCCTTTGAGTCTTCCCGTGTTGGATGCTGTAGTGTCGAAGCACATCGCCTTGACGGTGTTGAGAAGACCCCATTCATGTAGGCATTCATATACGGCTACGGCTTGCTCCTCTCCAGAGCTGTTTGCTGTTACAGGAACTCCCAGCAGCTGTTCCTTTTCGCCATATGAAATAGCTATAGCTATTCGCTCACATTATTCATTTTTTAAAACACCTGGTAAAAGTTTACCGTCCCACTGAACAACCACGGGCTCTTTTTCAGGAATGTTTACTTTATCAAAAATTTTTTTATTATATTGTTCTCTGAACATTTGCCTTCTATCATGTAATAAAGTTTTCGAGACTTTGTACTCAAGAGGGTCAAGGTTTAGTGCTTCTAGAGTAGCTATTAAAATTCTCGTGGCATTTCTGTCGGATACCTTACATCGATCTAATAAAATGGACACTTTCATGTTTAAAATCTATTTAACGCCCCTTGCAAATGAAACTTTCATCCTCTTGCTCTCAGATGGTCCTGGATCTTCTGCAGCTTCTTCAGGGATGTCCATTTCTTCCAAGCTCTCAAGTTCCTGGTAGATGCTGTCCTCTTCAGTGTCTTCTTCTCCTTCTTCGAACTTGTCTTCATCATCCGTCTCTAAGAAGCAACAAAAGAAAGAGAAAAAAAAAGACTATAAAAACTAATACATAGGTACTAAATTACCTACTTCTAATTATCAAAAGGTATTATTTAAAAAATATAAACTCAATCATAAAGATGTCAAATCCTGCTCTCATGTACAATTTTCTTTCAATTATAATGAAACTATTTACTTATTTGTTTATCTATTTTTAGAATACTAATAATAAAAAAAAAAACTCACCAATATCAAAAGTTGCTTCTTGGATTTGTCGGTTCATTTTTGCAAGTTCCTTTTGCACCTTGATTTCTTCAGCTCGAGACAACTTGAGATCCACTCCAGTCATGGAACCTGGGCGGCCCTTCTGCCTCTGTTTCACGAGAAACGCCAAGGCATCTTGTTGAACAATATCAAAGAGATCATCCAACTTTTCAACAAACTGTTTAAATTTGTTCTTGGCCGTTTTCGATGTTTTCTTCCGGTCTTTTTGAAGAGTTCTCCACTCGGCGTGAAGTTTTCCCAGCTTAGTAATTGCATCTTGCTCATGTTTAGTCGGGATTCGAGCTTTCTCCCAAAAAATGAACACTTCTCGTATTGTAAGTTTTGCTGATTCTCTTACAGTTAATTTCACAGTACGTAAATTATAAAATAAAGCATTGTGTGCTTGACGATTTGAGGGTAGTTTACAGCCGGTGATCTGGTGAATGGGATAGCCCACAAGAAATATTTTATCCTTGGTCCGGCTTTGTACACCTGATGTGGATGCCATTTCAGAGGCCAATAGGTAAATAACAGTTAACTTTTAAAATGAAACAAAATATATTGCAAACTTTAATTTCAATAAAATGTTTTCAAATGTCTTTTAAAATAATACTATAATAGTTATAAAAAACAATAACACACACACTTGGAAAATTAAAAAAAAACGTTAACGGTTGTACGCTGAAGTAAAATCACCATCCCTAAAATAGAAATTAGATTCACCCTCCTTTTTACCTGTCAAACGGGTCTTTCTTTGGTAAACTAGTCAGGTAATCCCCATATAATAAAAGATTAAATTTGAACAAAAGGCTCTTTATGTTTGAAAATTGAGTTCCAAAATACTTTTTAACAAAAAAATGTTAATTCCGAGACACATTATGTAAAAACCCGTAAAATTCTTAGAATACTCCCAAACTGGCTCCTACTGGTACCAGGTCACGTTTTTGGGGCTAAAGGCTGTTGTAACTCTGTTTTACTTAATATAACAACAATTATATATAGAATATATATTTTGAAGAACAACATTAGCTTTCTTTTGAGATATTAAGCGTGTTTCTATTATTTACCGTTCTGGAGTTATGGCTCCATATGTCAGCTTTTTGGCCAAAAATTTGGATTTTTTCAAACTTTGAGCGACGAGCGGCACGGGTTAACGTCGTTTAATCGAGCTCAAATTTCGGCTATCTCAATATCTGGAAAGGGGAATCGTTTTGTGGGGTCCAGACGAACAAAATTCCGACATCGATTTTTTGCGGTCACCCTAATATATATATATATATATATATATATATATATATATATATGTAATGTAATACTTGCGCGCACTTTTCTTTGTATTATTTTTAAAAAATCGCGAAAAATCGCTACCTACCCGCCTTATCTCGAAAAGTACTCAAAAATTTTGAAAAACTTTTGGAATATCCTCCACGGAGTGTAGATTGACCGAAAATTATCATGAGAGCATTACCTCTAATAATTTATCTGGTATATAAAAAGAAAAACAAACATTTCAAGATCATCAATTTTCAGTAAAGATTGAAAACAAACTTTGTTGAAAACTCATTTGGGGTGTATTTTGTGAAGTCACTGATCATTTTATACCTCGGTAACAAAATTTTTTATTTTAAAAGCAGTCAACGTACGGAATACTAATTGCGCAAGTTCAGCTTGCACTTGACCGGTTATTTTTACTGGTAGAGAATTAGATAAAGATCATTTTTGTACGTCTTTTGAAAATAGTTGTTTAAAACTCGGTTGTAATGTTTATTTTTTTTGGGCACTATTCATTTTAGAATAAAAGGAATCTAATTTCAGCTCAAAAAATGAAAAAATACTGAAGAGTTTTTAGTTGTTAAAATAAGATTAATTTACGTACAACCGTTGCGTACTAAAGGAAAGAGCAGGAGTTTAGTGAGACACTACACATTTAAATAAAGAAGGGTATATTAACAAAATAAAAATTCCTACCTTTATTACCCTCTTAAAATTACATCTACTAAGTAAAAACCTCTTATGTCATGAGAGTATGCACTAATGCATAGAGTCTTTAAGTTAGGATTATTAAGTTTTTAATAAAAGGCTTGATAAAACACGATATTAAAAATTTGTGAAATTAACTCCGCGAATTACACGTGTTGAGTAGCCGTTGGAAACACACTTATAGACAGAAAGTGAGATATTTAGACTGGTGTGCTTATGACTTACGGATTGGTTTCCTCGTGGGTTTTCTATAAGTTACTTGGCCTCTCCTAGTGAGATTCTCATAAAAATATTGTCTTAGCCATTACCATCCTAGTTTCATTTGGGTTGCTAAACACTTTTTGACCCGAAATGCCTGAGGATGAGCAGGATATTTCAAAAAAGGAAAAAGGCCTTAAACTTGACAGCGAGAAACTGTTACTGCACTACTACTTCACTGGCGTGCTGGAGAAGAAAGCCACTACGGCCTACTAGCGAAACAAAGCCGTTACTGCTTCATGGTGGAAAAAGCCACTAAAAATTCCATCTGGCCGCTTAAATATCTTTGTCCCTTCTTATTGGGTCATTGAATGTGTCAAATCTTGACACATTCAATGCGAACTAAATAAGTCAAGTCGGCGACACGCGTTACACACTGCCGGTATTAAATTAAACTGATCAAAAATTTAAAACACTGTTTTAAGCTACACTGCTCAAAAATTGAAATCACTGCAATAAATATAAAAAATGTAATAAAATATAAATTATAGGTAGAAAAACAGTGTCGTAACATGATCTTAAAATCTAGGAAAAAATAAATGTTACAGTCAACACGAGAGGGTGTGCTGGATTGTATAAACTATTTTTTTTTTAATCTTCGCAAATAATGACCATTTTCAATGTATTTTCATTTCGCAAAATACTAAGGAAAATCAAGTTAAGAATAGCTGCAAAAGCTATTCATATATAGCATCTTATTACGATAGGTAGCATAAGGAATGAGCAGTGACGATAATAGTGAATGAAGTCGGAAAAAGTTTTCCGCTAGCGCGTTCCCTTACAATACACAGCCTAAACCATTAAATATTGAACAATATTATGTAGCAGAGAATATCTATAATCTATAATATATATAAAATGCAATGTCTCTCTGTCTGCCCATTAGTGCGGTTATCAGGCGAAAACCACTTATCCGATTTACGTGTCTTTTTTTTAAATCCATACATATGTTCTCTGACCAGGTTATAGATATATATATATATATATATATATATATATATATATATATATATATATATATATATATATTACATCTGTAATATATATAAAATGCAACGTATCTATGTCTGTCTGCCTGTCCGTTAGTGTGCTTATCTCTGGAGAACCACTTATCCGATTTACGTCCTTTTTTTTTAAAACATACATATGTACTCTGGCCAGGTTATAGGCTATATTTTATTACGATAGGTAGCATAAGGAATGAGCAGTGACGATAATAGTGAATGAGATCGAAAAAAAGTTTGCCGCTAGCGCCTTCTCTTGCAATACACAGCTTAAATCATTAAATATGGAACAATATTACGTAGCAGAGAATATCTATAATCTATATTATATATAAAATGCAATGTCGCTCTGTCTGTCTGTCTGTCCAATAGTGCGTTTATCACGCGAGAACCACTTATCCGATTTAGGTGTCTTTTTTTAAATCCATACATATATTCGTTGACCAGGTTATATAATAATAATAATCTATATCTATAATATATATAAAATGGAACGTCTCTTTGTCTGTCTGTCTGTCCGTTAGTGCGCTTATCACTGGAGAACCACTTATCTGATTTACGTGCTTTTTTTTAAACATACATATGTTCTCTGGCCAGGTTATAGGATATATTTTATTGCGTTAGGTAACATAAAGACTAAACAGTGACGATAATAGTGAATCAAGTCGGAAAAACGGTTACCGTTAGCGCGTTCTCTTGCAATACACTGCCTAAACCATTAAATATGAAACAATATCATGTTGCAAAAAATATAATATATAAAATGTAACGTCTCTCTGTCTGTCTGTCTGTCCGTTAGTGCGCTTATCACTTGAGAACCGCTTATCCGATTTACGTATTTTTATAAATTTATACGTATGTTCTATATAATTCGATATAAGCCTAGATAATGGGAGATAAGGTGAGATAATGGGAGATAAATATAAATAATGCGAGATAAGGAGAAATAATGGGAGTTAAGCAGAGATAAGTCGAGATAATGGGAGTTATGGTGAGATAATGGGAGATAAGGAGAAATAATGGGAGATAAGGAGAAATAATAGGAGATGAGCAGAGATAAGCCTAGATAATGGAAATTATGTAGAAATAATGGGAGATAAGAAGAAATAATGGAAGCTAAGGGGAAATAATAGCAGATATTTTATTACGTTAGGTAACATAAGGAATAAGTAGTGACGATAGTAGTGAATCAAGTAAACGCGAGCACGGCTAGTATCATCATATAATTGCATTATATGATGATATGTATTGCAGTATTTAACAGTAAATTTTCTCTCTCCTGCTGAGTAAAGTTAATTTCATGTATCTAGTGGCCTGTAAATGGAGAACAAGAAATGCTTAGACTTATAAATAAGATTCTTTATGAATTATGAGGCTGTTATGATTTATACCATTAGGTAAGTTGAAGAACGGGTAATTTGCCCAATTTTGTTACATGATGCCGAATTTAATTGATAAACTTCTGATTTTTCTCTTTGTTTAGTTATTTGCTGTTATTTTTAATATATCTAGCTAATGAGTTATTTGTTTCAAAAGCAAAGTTTGCTCTTTTTGAATTAAACAATGTTTTAATGTTGTGTGAAATTTGCCTGTATAGGTAACAGTTTAAAAAGTATCATGTAGTTTGTGGTTACGATTGGAACAGATTAGATTTAAATTTTTGTTAAAATTATTTTCATTAAAGAATTTTATTAATTAATGTCGCATCAAAACCATTGTTAATTGCTTTTTAATTCGTTATGTTAAGTTTTTTATTAAAATTCTCAGTTGACATAAGCATAATAATTTAGAAGCATTTATTGGAGATTGTATTATCTGCGTACGAGAGTTTACGAAATATTTACAATTCGTGCATATTACTTCTTTGGGCTAAGCAATTTAAATGTACTAGGGAAACGATTAAAAATGACTCATATTTAGGATCGCTTACGGAAATATTAAGAATATAGTTAACATGGCAAAACGTTATGCTCCTTGAGCTTTCTGGTATACAACTTGACCCATAACCTCACATATATCGTTCCATTAAGTAAGGAATACACTTTAATCCGTAAGATTGGTTAAAACAGATTTATTAGGAAACAAAAGTATTACGAGCTTAATTTTAAACATAAAACGAAAATTTTGAGACCGTGTCGAAGTGGATACATATTATTGTCAACCCCACATTTTGTATCTGTTTGTTCTAGTACAACAGTCTAAAATTTCGTCTGCATGTTTGCGCAATTTTGTGCCTGAATGGTTTTGATAATCCAGAAATATATTGATAATATTGGCAAACTACTGAAATGTGTTTGCCTCTCTTATTAACTGATATTACGTTCCACGCTCAATCACAACGAAGTATGACAAAATTTTATTGGTATTTAAACGAGAAATTAGAGAACATAATTATCCCTGTTTAAAAAGTACAAGTTACTTTGAAAATAAAATTAGCTCCTGGTCAATTGGCTCAGAGCTCGTTACAATGTAGTTTTTGACTGACTAAAGGTTACTATTGGCATAAAAAAATTGCGTTTATGTGCCAATAATAAATTTTGTTTAGAAAATTTCCAACTAAATTATAAGAATTTTACAGTATTATGATTACTGCTTACTCCTATTATTTACTATAAGTGAAGAAATGGAAATTATATCAAATATTCGCAAAATTAAACAAGAATATTCGGCAAAGTGCAAGTCGTTCTAGCGCAATTAGTATTCCGTACGTTGATAACTTTTAAAGTAAAAATTTTTGTTAGGGAGGTATAAAATGATCAGTGATTTCACAAAACACACCCCAAATAAGTTTTCAACAAGGTTTGTTTCCGATCTTTGTTGGAAACTGATGAAGTTGAAATTTTTGTTTTTATTATTTACGAGGATGGATTGAAAAGTTCGCAGCTTAGTCAAGAAAACAAAATAAAATAATTACAAAAATATTTTTATTTTCGACCTAATCTCCACCTAGCTCTATGCACTTCTTCCACCTGCTTTCCAAAGCTTCCACACCTACTTGAGAAAAAGATCATGTCAAAATATTGGTTAACTGCAGATTCGACTTCGTCATTTGGTGAAAATTTCTTAAGTCAAAATTTAATCCTCAAAATGGCTCACTTATATTAGTGCCAAATTTCAACTTTCTAAAATTGTTTAGGAAAAAATCGGGTGTGACAGACGGACAGAGTGCGTTTCATAACGAACACTTTTTTTTATGGGTCTAGCACACGTGCTGCAGGGAAGTCCCTAAAGCGCTACAGGAGCGACATGTGTGAGGAAAAAGCGATTCACGTTGTTCAGGTTAGAATCGGTGTAAATTGTGCTCATTGGGAAACACAGTCTTGGGCAAATTATTCCAAAGGGATGATGTTCTCCATATAAAAGACTGCTTGAAAAGCGTTTTACGAGGAGTAACAAGCTGAACCTCATACGGGTGTAAAATGTTGGCGCAGCATGTATTTCTAACATGCACCGCGAGGAATTAAGCGGGCTAGATCCTTCGAACACCCTTTATGAAAATACTTGTAGAATAGGCTCAAAAGTCGCCCACTGTTCTTCGACGTTCCAGCGAATCAAGGCCGCCGGTCAGTTCCGGGTCTACAATCAGACGAACAACTCTTCTCTGAATAGAATCCAACAAATGCAGTGTATGTTTGGGAGCGGAGCCCCAAACATGGGAGCAATATTCCATAGTTGGTCGAATTTCTGCTTTGTAAAGAATTAACAGTTGGAGTGTAAAGCATTCGGGTTTGAAATAATATTCCCAATTTTTGAGAAACTTTTCTAGCTATGCCTGCATCATGTTCATGCCAGGACATATTTGCTCCCAAATTAACGCCCAACAAATTGATCGACGATGTTAGAGAAATGGAGTGCCCCGACATAATTATGTCTGGTTCAGCAACGTTAACTTTTTTAGAAAAAACTGCCGCCTGGATTTTTGTAGCGTTAAATTCCAGTTGGTTACTGTCACCCCAAGATAAAATTTCTTCCAGGTCTTTGTTAAGTTGAATGACTTCCTGCTGTCTGAATGAAGAGATGAGCGTACTGTCATCTGCAAAGCTGTAGATTGAATTCCTGGTCTTTTCCAGCAAATCGTTAATGTAAATGGGGAAACATGAGAGCCACAAACAGAAGTTTTCAGACATACCAACAGTCCATCGTACCAAACACGGTCGAATGCCTTGAATATGTCAAGAGTAACCGCTCGGGATTCCCCAAAGTGTTCAATTGCGTTGTTCCAAATATGTGTTACATAAGTCAGAAGATCTCTTGTTGATCTGTGTTTATGAAAGCCATATTGGTGGTCGCTAATATTGTTGAATCCTTCAAGATATTTTAGAAGATGCTGATTAATAACCTTTTCCATGACTTTTGATATTATTGAAAGCAGTGCGACTGGTCGGTAGTTATTTGGCAAGGTCTTCTTACCTTTTTTAGGTATCGGCTGAACTGTGGCACATTTCCAGCAGGAAGGAAATATTCCCTTTCTGTAGGATAAGTTGAAAAGTCTACAGAAAACTGTAGCCTTGTGGTTTGTTGAGTTGTTATTTTTAACCACATCAAGATTTGGGGGCCCCAGAGCCTTTTCACGTTGGCAAGAGAGGTCGCTTCTGACAAAAAGACTCCAAAGTTAAGCTTAAATCGGGAATAGTAGTCATACCCAGGATAAAGATAGTTGACTGTGCTGGTCGATGAACTGATCTTGGTTTCACAGAGAACAAGTACATAAGGTTTATGTGACTGCAGATGTTGGTGCACTGAATTTATATTCGAGTTTAAACCTCGTATGTTGCAAAAATCTATTTTAAATTTATGATCTCTGCATGTCGACGCCCCTGAACCAGCCCCCACCCGGAGATCCGAACGGAGGGCTATTTTACCTCCGGAATTTTTTGTATCCAGGTGCCTCATCATGCTATTTGGTCCCACAATCCGGGATATTGGCACAGCCACAAAACGTTAAGAAACTTCACGCAGCCTAAGCCGATGCGATGGTATCACTTCGGGTGATGCTGGTGAGATCTAGGCATCTACCATCTAAGTTGTTCTTTAAGTCGCCTTCTACGCCTAAAAATATTACTATAAACCTTTTACCTTATATTCCCTTACTAGATTTCTTTCTTTTATATCGTAAAGCTGTAGAGACATTTATATATTTAAGGAAGAAAAAATACATTATTGTCAATAGTAATATCAAAGAATTACATACAGCGTTATACATACTAAATATTTATATGAAATGCTGGTGAGCAAAAAAATCGACTCAAACTATTTGGCTTCATCGCAGCATTTAATATTTATATTTTTTTACGGATTTTAGTACCATTCGTAAGCCCATTCTATTCTCATTCTAATGATACCAAATTCCATAGCATAATACGTAGGCTGAAAAGTTTTTGGTCTGGCACATAGATGTCGCCATTTTTAAAAAGTCCATATGATTTTTAGGAAGTACTAACCTTCAAACGATACGTGTCAAAATTCCATGACATGTCGACGATTAATTTACAGCGGTTTTAGTGACGCTACTTTTGATATTTTTAAAACAATGGAAAAATCGAATTCATATATTGATTAAACACTGCTTTTTGATGGGAAAAATACCGATCAAGCAAAGCAATGGCTTGATAAGTAGTACAGGGACTCTGGAAAATCACTAATTATTTAGTGATATGCTGAATTTAAACCCGGCCGTACAGATGCAAGTGAAGCTGAACGCTCTGAACGCCCAAATGAGGTGGTTACACCGGAAAACATAAAAAAAATCCATAAAATTGTTTTGGATCACCGTAAAGTGAAACTGCGTGAGATAGCTGACACCCTAAAGATATCAAAAGAACGTGTTGGTCATATTTTGCATGAACATTTAGGCATGAGAAAGCTCTGTTAGAAATGGGTACTGCGTTTGTTCACAATCAATGGACCAAAAACAATAATACGATATGTGATAATGGATGAAACATAGATCCACCACTACACACCGGAATCAAATCGGCAGTCAGCTGAGTGGACGGCAGACAGTAAAAGCTGCCCGAAGCGACGAAAGACACAACAATCAGCTGGGAAGGTTTTGACCTCTGTATTTTTTAATCTGCATGGAATAATTTTCATCGACTATGCTGAGAAGGGAAAAAAACATCAATAGCGAATATTATATAAAGTTATTGGTGCGTTTGAAGGCAGAAATCACAAAGAAACGGCCCCAAATGAACAAGAAAAAAGTGCTCTTTCATCAAAACAATACTACGTGTCACAAGTCAATGGTTACGATGGCAAAATTGCATGAATTGAAGTTCGAATTGCTCCCTCATCCACCGTATTCTCCAGATTTGGCCCCTAGCGACTATTATCTATTCGCAGACCCTAAAAAAATTCTCGCGGGAAATAAATTTGACCCCAATGAAGAAGTCAAAGACAAATCCTTCTACAAAAAAGGTATAAGGAATAAAGTCGAATTTTGCAAAAAAATTGGTAGCTAGACCAAGAACTTTTCAGCCCAAGTGTTACTTCATACTTTTTACTGATTAAAATGATTGAAAGGGGAAACAAGGGGAACAAAGACTGAAAATGGTGGTAAAAGAAAGGAAAAATTAAACAAATTTTAAGTTTAACAATTAAATTTATTGATAAAAACCAAAATAAATATTGTGTATTACCCTCTCTATCTTTTATTACTGCTTCCAGCTGGTTTTTTAGGGAGTGGGTGAGCTTTTTCACCACTGTCTGTAGGATTCTTCCCCACTCTTCTGCCATCGCAACCTTTAAGTCGGTCAGCGATGCAGGGGCTGGATTTTTAGCTCGAACCCTTCTTTTAAGATCACCCCACATGTGCCCAATTGGATTTGGGTCAGAAATCCGTGCAGGCCAATCTAATGTGGGTATTCCCACTTCCACGAAAACCAAATCGATTTTCGCATCCAGTGAGATGCCTCCCCACGCCATGACAGAACCTCCTCCGTAGGCGACCGTTTCAGTAGTGCAGCACTGCACATAGCGCTCCCTAGGCCTCCTATAGACTCGTCTTCTTCCATCATTGCTATATCGGCACATTCAGGACTTGTCGGAGAATAAAACGGAGCCCTATTGGTCTAATGTCTAGTCGACATGATCTCGGTCAAATCTGAGTGGCGCTTGTCGATAGGCTGCTGTCACTTTGGGTCCGTTAGCTGGTGTCTTCGGAGTTAGGTAAGCTTCTTTAAGTCTTCTTCTGACCGTCCAATGACTGACAGCCCGACCACGAACCTGTCGGAGCTCCTGCTGGACCTCAACACGGGTTAAGTGACGACTTCTTAGAGTTGTGTTGACAATGAAGCTATCATCTCGTTCAAAGGTACACCTTCTTCCTGATCCTGGTCTCCTTGCAAAAGTGTCAGTCTCTTGGTAACAGCTGTAGACTTTGGAGACTGGCTAAGATGCACTGGCGCAACGACTACACGTTGGCCATGCCCTTTTTGCGATAGGGCAATGATTTGTGCCGTTTCTTTCCGAGGTGGTGCCCATTTTCTGATGATGTAATTAGTGAGCAGGTGTAGCAGAGATTTTGACGGTTTAAGTTCCGATAAGGGAATGATGGGAAAATGCAGTTGCATGTGTTTTTATAGGGATGAATGGCGCACAATGAGTACGTTGCTGAGCGAGCAAAAACGGTTTTATTGAGTAAAACCACTTTAATCAGTAAAACTTTTTGAGAATCCAAATGTTTTTGGTATTATTGGAAAGAGTAGAAAATCGGCATTCTAATGGTACTAGATATAATACCTCTGTTTGAAAATTAAATTCAAAGATTGGTGTTAAATGAAGCAAAATTATTTGAGTCGATATTTTTGCTCACCAGTGTAGATCAATCAAAAATTAAGTAGAAAGTACTTTAAATTTCTCTATTTGGTGGTTATGGTTAGACATAAAGCACTTATTTTAAGAAAATTCATAATTATTAGTGTTATGTGAAAATGTTGTCTACAAGTTGCTTACAATTTAAACATTAACTTGTGAGATTAATAACTCTGTTAAATTTCTACCAAATGGCGGTAAATTTTGTCAAGCAACACGGCTGTTGGTATGCGTGACTCTTGTAACGGTTGTGTTCAAACTTTTAAACAGATGCAACGCGCAGTTGTTTGTTGGCAAGTAAGGTGATCGGTATTACTCGTTTCGTAAAAATGGATAAAGCCGAATACAATGATAAAACACTTTTATTTAAAAAGGGGGGAAAGCGGCCCAGATAGAAACTGAACTGAAGGTGCATGGTAACTCAGTACCAGTACTCAAGACCATTTATTACTGGATGAAAAGATTTGCACGTGGCAATACGAGCACTACAGATTCTGCACGTTCAAGATGTCCGATAGAGGTTTCTTCCGAATAAATGATCGATAAAATTCATGATATGGTAATTGAAGACCGTCGCATTCAGCTTCGTAAGATTGCTCAGATAATAGCAATATCATATGAACGGGTATATAACATCCTGCATGAAGTTCTAAAAATGAAAAACCTGAGTGACACGTTTGTCAACTCCAGACCAAAAACACACGAGAAAGGATACTTCAAAATCGTGCTTGGAAAAGTTACAGCATAATCCGAAGGATTTCTGTCATGGTTTTGAGATCGTAGCCGAAATGTGGATCTACCATTATATTCCAGAAATAAAACTGAGTTGAACTAGAAGCGACCAAGATTAACACGCAAAAAAGGGTTCTAATACCAGAACAATGTAATTGCTTATACATCGGTTGTTGCAATGGAAAAAGTGCAAGATCTGGGTTTCGAAATAGTTCTCCATCCACCTTATTTCCCAGATTTGGCCCCAAGTGATTTTTTTTCTTTTGCTCGAATGAAGAGGTGATCTGCGCTTTAAGGGAGTTATATGTACAGTTCGAAACAATTGTTTTTTGAGAGAATAATAAAATTGAAATCTCGCTGGACCAAATGTGTTGAGGTCAATGAAAATTATATTGAGAAATTAATTTTTGTTTTGTCAAAAAAATGGTATTTACTCTTTTTTTTCTCGACTTTTCGAATCACCCTTATATTTTAGACAAAGTATAGGAATGCTTCTTGATTGGTAATATAATAAACCAGATCATCGGCAGATAATTAACTTTCGTAAACTCTTAATGGATTAAATAAAGAACTCAAACAATTGTATGCACTGCAAGGACATATATCTACAGATCCGCAGAATACTCAAAAGTAATACATTTAATGCCTGTTTATGCAGTAGGGGTCATTATAAGTACTTGCTTATATTATCTTTACTTAAAGTACAAACATTGCTTTTCGCAAGGTTTAAGGAGTATGCGGCCTAAAGTAGCCCAATAAAAAAAATTGATTGCTGTCTCCGAGAATGGTGGAATACATCTCCAAAATTTCAAAATTTTTACTTTCAATGTATTTTCTAATGTTTTTCCATGGTGAAAATGAGATCTGTATCTATTTTTTTACGAACATGGCAATATGAAATTTAGGTTTTAGATTTAGTTCCTTTGTTGTCTTGAAAAACTGTGTCAGTTTAGTTTAAGGTAAAAGTGCCACAGTACAGAATATGACATTATTTTTAAATGGTTCGTGATGTTTAAAGTTATAAAGTTACCGGTAACACTTAAATTTTATCGGTAATTTACCGGAAAGGAAACACAAAAAAATGGTATATTACCCTTTCTTTTTAAATCTGTTTTTTGTGGTAAAAAATCGATAGAGAGATGAAACGGTCCTAAGCATAACTAAACATTTTATTTTGTATTTGTTGTAACATTGTTCCTTGGAGGTAGAGGGAGCATAGCTATAACTGATTTATGTAATATGTAATTTGAGGGTGCTTTAGAAAATAAGCACAGTCAATTATAATTAACAGATACTTAAGATTTCTTTTAATTTGTACCTGAAAATTATGGTGAACTATTTTCTCACTACAGTACCTAGTGAATTTGTGTAAATGGTTCAGAATATGTACCCTCACTGCATTTGAATAACAGCAATGGGTGAAAATAATAATATAGTAATCAATATAATTAACCCCAAATATTTGGTTACATCTGATGTGTATAAATTAATTAGTTTTGGTGAAAAACTAATACATAACTACAACCATTTTATTCAAGTTTTGATTTTGCTTTAAATTAAAATATTATTACCTAACTGAGATTTTTCCTACATCGTAATCTCCAATAGTATTATATGTATCTCAATAGCCTTGTTATATTAATCAGTATTGATTTTTCACAAGTTCCTTTCTTAGAAACTCGATAAAAATATGATGCAATAGTTATCAAATTAATTCACAAGTTTGAATATTTTGGTGAATAAAACTAATTGCTATGTTTTATTGAACAAATATCCAAAATTTTTAGAATTTCTTATTAATTATTATTATTAATATGTGCCTAACAGCAATTATATATATATATATATATATATATATATATATATATATATATATATATATATATATATATATATATATACATATATACCT
>CM032449.1:116054853-116084853 GCA_019049505.1 Pachyrhynchus sulphureomaculatus | reverse complement strand
AGAAAAAGTTTTTATCGCATAATCCTTGCCGACGTCGTATTCAACTGATAGTTAAACTTCTCCACAATATAAAGAGAGATTAGGCCGGTCGAGAAGAGGCGGTAAAGCTACTTTTTTGGTACTCGTGGCGTACAGTCGACGCGCTTGGAATGTTTAATGTAACTGCCTGTGAAACGTTGGAAAATTATTGTTTTACCCGGAATAAAGGTGGCAAGGCAAGACGCAAACACAGAAAATGTTAATGGAACTCGGAATTTCGTTAGTTCTTCGAGAGCTGCGTGTTTTGTGAGCGGTCCACTACTGGGGTCGATTTTTTGAGGAATTCTAGTAATCGTCATAGGCCGGTCGACTACTAGACGTCTCGTGTTTTTTTTTCTAATAGTCAAGCATCATAAAATTATGAATTTCCAGGTGTTCCATGGTGATTCCAGATATTTAATCGGCGAGTAACTCTGGGAAAAACCCACTATTAACTAACCCACCACTAATCTCAAGTGCGCGTGTGAGCTGCAGTCACTTTGGACGCTAGATGTACTGAGCGTCTCATTTGCTTTTTTTACCTGAAAAAAAGGGCTTCATAAAAAATAAGCAGAGGTTAGGGAAAACAGTTTCCGCAGATGCTTTTTATTTAACCCTCTGCGACTGACCTGCAGTAATTTTAACAATTCAGTTGATGCGGTAGACTACTGAACACCTTTTTGATGTTGAATATTTTTGGGAATTGTTTACTAAATACCTATTGTGTTTATTTAACATACAGCAATATATGTATAACAGACAACGTATTTAAATATATATATTTGAAATAAAAATGATTTTACAAAATTATACTCTTTATTAAACTTTTTAATTTTGGACATCAAAAATTAAAGTATTTTCTTAAGTATAAAAAAAAACATAAACATAATATAACCTTTAAGAATCTCGATTTTAAATTAAATTAACGCTTATTACTTAACATATGTTTTAAATTTGAGCAATATCATATGATAAGATCAAAAGTTACAATGCCTCAAATTATTACAAAGGAGCTTGGAACGTTCCAAACAAATTGGTTTTGAGCAATCACACCACTTGTTTGTGGTATTAGTTTAGTAGGACAAATATGATACAGTTTTCTTCCCCTTGTTGCCACAGAGCGGGTTTTTCGGACGTGGAGGGGGCAGATCTTTTCCCAAAACTCGTTGTACGTGCGTGTCTGCTTGTGGTCTAACACCAATTCTCTTGCAGTATTTAGCAAAAAGGTACCTCTTCTCATTTTGGAATCACTATTTGCACACGCCTGGTGCAATTGATGCCTATCATGCTGAACGTATTCTAAAAAAAATTGCCATTGGTCATTGACAAGTTTGGCGGCTACACGAATATATTGAGCACTTTCATCGATCGCGTCAACTCCTCCTTTGGTTCATTTTTTTTTTTTAATGGTATGGTAAAAAGTTTATTCGACAACAAAATTCATATTGGGAAAAGTAACATGCCGTTCTAATTCTCTGGAAAAATCGAAAAAATACTCCACTACCTCTTTAAAGCTGTAGATTTCAATTATTCAGCAAGTGGTCGACTACCGGGGCGTAAACATGTCGACTACTAGGATACAGTGGTCTACAACTGATGTTGTTACGTCCGTAAATTATTGGTTGATTTATTCAATAGAAAAACAATTATATAATTTTTCAAAATGTACTAACGTAAAGGAAAGGGTTGAAATTCGATATATTACTACCTAAAGGGTCCAAATACTGTGACGGATATCATTAAAGTTATGATTAACATAACCCCCCACGTTATTCGGTCGACTACCCTATAATAAACACAAATATTTTATTAAAGAATGATACAAATTCAAACCGCCCAAATCTATTGTGTAAAATTTGTAAAAATCTATAAATCATCAGGTACAGAACATCTTACTGAAAAATATTTCATTATTTTATAGATTCTAACAAATCTTTTTCTGATTCCTACTGATGAGGACGCCTTTAACAGATGCTATATTTTACATATGCTACTGTACAGAGCTTAGGTAGTTGTTCTTGTCTTCGTTATAATAACTGATGCATTATATCTGATGATTGAGTGCCTTCTAGATGTTTGCAATATCATTCTCTGACGAACCTGATAAAAGTAGATTTATTCAGTATCAATTATTTAGCAATATCCTGTATTTGTTCATCAAGTACTTTAATCTACTTTTCTCTCCAAAGCAGCATAAAATTTAAAGTCATTCATACGGGGTCTGTCTCAAAAATAATGAAAACAAATTCATAAAGAAAGATTTAGTACAGATAAACATACACACGTACAAAATTTTTCAAAATAGCACCCTTGTGCATCAATATGTCATTCATTGCATTCCTGTCATTCCTGGTACGCCCTCTTGAAGTCGGTAACGGAAATTTTTTTAAGTACTGCGTGGAGGCCTCTCTAGCGTTCCAAAATGGTACCATTTCAAGCTCCTCTTGATTCGTTGAAACAAAGCTAAGTCAGGGCGACTGAGGCAGTGTTGCCACATTACATTTGGTGAGGAACTGCCTTGTGAGAAGCAAGTTGTGGCATGACGAGTTGTCGTGGTGCAGCATCCAGGTGTCAGCGATTTCCTTCGGTACGTCGCACCCTCATCCTCAGCTAGTCGAGGACTTCTACATAATATTGACTCTTTACTCTCTGTCCTTCACTTTTTTTTGTCGTCTGTTTGTGAGATTGGTGGACATCCAGCGCGCTGGCGTTCCCGAAAATTCTTGCGCCACTTGTAAACCATTACTTGTGACATGGCTATCTCCTTGAACACCTTTTAATCATCTTTAAGATCTCACCATCTGATTGTCCAAGTTTTACGCAAAATTTAATTGCTCCACTAAACGCTGCGTCGTTTTTTTATAACGCAACGACCAAACAGACCTTTACTCCGACAGCGATTCTCACTCTGCAATGGCTCGCAGGTGACTGAACTAGGCCGCATTCTTTACTTGAGACCCCCCCACCAATTATCCCGCCGAAAAAACGGCGTCACTGCAGCCCCTTTGGTTGGCTACAAAAAAATCTTTCTCATTACTTTTGAGACAGACCTTGTATAAAGTGTATTGTGTCTGTGATTTCCTAGCGAATCATAGTTGTACCCCAAGTGTGACGTATAGCAACTGAAAAAGGATACAATATTATCCAGAATAAAAATAGGACTAAAGACTAATCTTGAAAAGCTTCTTTTTTGAAGTTCATTCGTGGACAGATTTATCTTCTACTGCACGGAGTCCTCGGCAGTTTTTCGTTGAAAGTTTTGGACTTTTTTCTACAAGTTGCTCTGGAAATATCAGCTGAATCGTATGGAGTAGCCCATAATAGATAATATGAGCGAATAAGGAAAGCATAAGCACGCGATTGGTCTGTAGTTTTTGAAATCGTAAAAGTAACTTTTTTGGACTAAGTGCCATTCTACTCTCAACACACAACAGCTCGTAAATTGGGTTTATCTCAGTTATATTGTCGTTAACATTCTAGATGGATAGTCCGGATGGGATATTCATGGGTGTGGGAGATTTTTTTTTATTAAGAATTGTTAATGATATCTGGTTTTTGGACGGTAGAACTTTTATTATTAGTGTCTTTTATAACGCTTTTTTTAGTGTTACTTAAGTAGCTTTGCTCCGCTATTGTAACTGTGTTAAGTAAGTTGTATATTTAATAGCATTGAATCTTATAAATGTTCTTCCAGGATGTAGTTATTCCTTCTACAAATGTCGGTGTTTTAACTTCGGATGTCATTTCAAGTAAGCGAAAGGATTTTGCGAAGTAAATTTTGTTATGAACTACAGATTTCCTTGCAAATATAATAGATATAGCCAGTAGGATCTCACCACTGTAATATATTAATGTTCGGTCTAATTATTTACTTTCACTAAGATGTGGAATTAAGATTTGAAGTAAGATAGATACATCATGTATTTATAGTATTTGTAAAAAATAGCAAAGCGTGAATTGAAACAACTAAATACATGAAAAACCAATAAAGTAATCTAGATAAAGAATCTGGGCTTTTGATGTTAGACTCTGTTAATCTGGAGTAAATTTTGGACGTTTCGCCAATGATTGCCCAAGACATATGTTGAGGTCCTTATCTTTTTCTTTCTTTCTTCTTCTCGAAACTATCTATTCGTAACTCACTAGTATTTAGCCCGCATTGAGTTCAAAAATAAACTGTTTGGTGTAGTTGAAGAAATGCCCTATACGTATAATGTAAAAATAAAACTTATAATACTTAATATTCACCAAGTTGATGTAATATGCTTTTGCTGAGAGTCATCTAGAGAGTAATTTGCCTAGATCTAATAAAAAACTAAGTATTAGGGGAGTCCTTTTTAAAGTGCTTGAGTCAAGCGATTTAATTTACAATGTGATTAAAACTGTAACAAAACTATGTTAAATGATGGTGGGCACCTGTTTGACAACGTGAATCTAGATCGTGTTCAGCATCGATACGGATCCAATAGGTTACCATAGGGAAAAAAATTTTTGTTTTAATGATAAAACTCGTTTTTCCTTTAAATAATTAACAAAGACAGCATTTAAATTATATATTAGACTTTGGCATAAGGCGGAGAAATTTGGTACACTGTTCCCAAATTTAATATAGGCATAACTATAACAGAATAACCATGAATTAATGGTTATTCTGTTATAGTTATGCCTATGACGGGATTTCTTTCAAAACTTAGCGTAAGGTATCTTCTTGAAGTGTCATATCCGATATAGACGTAGGCGACCTTCTCGCTTTTACCTATAGTTGGTGCCTTTTTAAGGGTTTCCATAGACAAAGGGGACCTACAGTTTAATGCCGATTTAGAACAACCAAAGTGAGAGGACTTTACTAGGCATGATACTACTAGTGATTTGCCATTGCCGTCCCGAGAGAGGGGCCCATCTCACTCTATTTTTTTTTAATTATATTTTTAAATTTATTCTTTTTGTTTTCCTAGCTCGAGACTACGACGTAGAAAGCAGACACCCTAACCACTACGCTATGGCCGTCTATTTCTCAACTTTTATTGCTTTTACCATTATTGTGTCCTTCACTCGACCTGTTTCTGAATGATATAAATTATTATTACGAAATTTTTATTATTTTATATTATTTTTTTACAATGGCAACATTTTCATGCATTTTATATCTAATTCTACTACTTAATAATATAAACTATTTAGTTTCAATGGCTATTTTAAGGTGTTTGTAAAATCTAAATTATCAAATCTGCTACTTGTATAATATGTGTCAGATAAGAATTGCCTACTTTTATTCCTGTAATTACTCTTAAGATTTTAAATATAGGTAGAGTTATTTTGTTAACCAGAATTACCACAATTATAAAACCACATAATCCTTTAAAGGAATGAAATATCTAGGTATTATTTTGTGACACTATAAAAACGTTGTTCTAATTTATCTCTTTTATTTTCGTCACTCGATAAATGTTATTTATATATATATATATATATATATATATATATATTATATATATATATATATATATATATATATATATATATGTATATATATATATATATATATATATATATATATATATATATATATACATATAAAGGGTTTTTTTTGATTTATCGGATTTGCGGTCTGTGACAATTAACACTCGAGTGCTGTTAAACTCTCTATATTTCGTTGTACTTCACAACTTCATCGGGAGAAACTCTAATTTTTAGAAAAAACAGTGTGTCAGGAAATTTATTTGTAAATAAATAGTTATTTTAAAAACTTACCAACTAAGAGATGGTCACAACATTTATAAAAATAAAAGAACATCGACTACATTAGACACATAACAGAAACAAGAAAATACTTAAGCACAGTGACAAATAACAGTTAACAATGAACTAATCTAGGCTATAAATCCGAAATCGGACCAAAAACGAAAAAACTATTATCAAATACAGTGGCTTAGTTATTCATAGGGTGGTTCAGTTATTGACTTGTAAAACTTTAAAATATTACAATATATTACACTTAATTTACTGGTATCTGCCCTATAATTAACACAGTCCTTATGTTTGTTTATGTGACACAGTTCAAGAAAAAGCCGGTCCTTGTAATTATTTACTCTCTCCAAACTTCCACATTGGCAAAATCGAACTGATGTCCCGTTTTTAAAACATGGTCAACTAAGGCACATGACCTCTTATTTATTCGACAATCACTTTTGTGTTGTGTAGTTCTTTGTTTTATCCACTGCGATGTCTGTCCGATATAACATGAAACACAACCCAAACAGGACAACTTGCAAACTACATTGGTGTTATAAAGTAGAGGGGGTCTCTGTTTGAGTTGGGTAAACAAGGTACGGCTACTGAGACTGTTATATTTAACTATTTTAATGTGTGGGAAATCTTTGAAGATGGAAATCATTGAATCTGTCAATCCGCGCACAAACGGTAACTTTTTATATCTGAGAACATTGTGAGTTTCCTCTGTAGGGTCATCAAAATTGTTACAATTGTAAATAAGTTTTTTCAAAATATGTTTTGGATACCCGTTGTTGGAAAAATTTTTATATAACTTGGTCAGATTGGCAGGCAGGTAACTCTCGTGGCTAATATGTGTTATTCTGTTCTTCATTGCTATTACGCTATTATATTTTTGGTTCTTAGGGTGATTTGAAAAATAATTAATAAACCTGTTGGAAGCTGTAGGTTTCTGATACCAATTCAGAATTAACACATTATCCTCAGTCCTAATGACCTGTCTATCCAAAAAAGGGATACTACCATTATTCTCATGCTCGATGGTAAATTGCAAATGACTGTTGAAAGAGTTAAAAGTTTCTAATATTTTTTTAGTACAATTCGCAGGTACCGAACAAATGATATCGTCCACGTATTTATAAATGAATGGGACATCAAACTGAAGTTGTGCCAATACCACATCAAGCAAATGATCTAAAACTATATTGGCCAACACGGGGCTTATGGGAGATCTCATTGGGGTTCCAAATATTTGTTTATAAAATTCATTGTTGAACCCGAAATATGTGTGTTCAAAAAATAAATCTTATGAGTCTCATGAAATTGATCTTGACAACATAGTATGCGCTTCAATCCACAACCACTTGTTTTCCAGGATTTTTAAAACCAAATCAACAGGAATGTTAGTAAATAAGGAGACCACGTCCAACGATATCAACACATGACCTTGTGGTAATCGCAACCCATCTATCATGTTTACAAAAGAGAAAGTATCTTTTATATTATAATCTGTAATGTATGATACAGCATTTCTTAATATATTAGACAGAAATTTTGAAATGTTATAAGTAGTGGCATTAATTGAGCTTACAATTGGTCTTAAGGGTATGTCTGGTTTATGTACTTCTGGAAGATAGTACAATTTGGGGAAATGTAAATTATAAACCGACAGGTGTTTTGCGAACCCCACACTTATTTGGTTGCTTGTTTTAAGTTCCTTTATTAAATTGTTATATGAAGCCTGTATTGTTGTGGTTGGATCTGTACTTAGTTGTGGGTATGTTGATGAATATCTTAATAATAACTCTGTCTTGCCAATATATTCAGTTTTATTCATTACCACGGTACAACTGCCCTTGTCAGCCTGTAAGAGATATATGTCTGGATGATTCTTTAGATTTTTTTTTTGTTTTTCGTAAATACAGCTAAGTTGTGATATTTTATTGTTATGAGAGTTGTGCAGGTAATTTGTAACCAAATTTGT
Organism: Pachyrhynchus sulphureomaculatus; assembly: GCA_019049505.1. Lineage (NCBI taxonomy): Eukaryota > Metazoa > Arthropoda > Insecta > Coleoptera > Curculionidae > Pachyrhynchus > Pachyrhynchus sulphureomaculatus. The sequence goes on along the minus strand of CM032449.1, from coordinate 116,077,121 downwards.
TACTCTAGCTCTCTAATATATTTATTTATAAATAAATTTCCTGACACACTGTTTTTTCTAAAAATTATAGTTTCTCCCCGATGAAGTTATGAAGTACAACGAATTATAGAGAGTTTAACAGCAATCGAGTGTTAATTGTCACACACCGCAAACCCGATAAATAAAAAAAACTCTTTTTGCTATCAAAGTGCGGTCGATAAATCTACATTTGTTTTTATTATTATTATATATATATATATATATATATATATATATATATATATATATATATATATAAATATATATATATATATATGTATATATATATATATATATATATATATATATATATATATATATATATATATATATATATATATAATATGTATGTATATATGTTGTAATGCAAGTTCGCCTCCCCGTGATGCATCTTGAATAGCGCTTGTCGTGAACCAAATGAATTAGCACTTACCGATCAGTCGATATTTAGGATCTCCTGGTCAACACACATCCAGATGGCAACGCAAACCAAAATATAGACCTTTGTAAGAGCTATATGGCTAGAGATATTGAGATATAGAGATATAACGTCAAGGATAGGTCAAATTAATATAGAAGGCATAAGCCGAGTAAAATGCCAGTACTTACAAAGAGCCCTACATCACAACGAAACAGACATAGTCGCAATACGGGAAACTCATACTGATAACAAACATCAACTCCAGGCACGAGGAAAATTCCCGGCTATGAATTAATTGGTTCAACATATCACAGAGCATATGGCATGGCAATATATGCTCGCAACGACAGAAAAAATGTCCATCTGGGTAATGTGTCCCCAAATATTGACATATATAAAATTACCATAAAGATCGGACATATCACAATTACCAATATCTATATACTTCGATCTGTAATTTACTGTCGACCTAAAAGGCTTTAATAGTAACCATGAATACTGGAAGTCTCGTGAAAACGACCAAAATGGCGAAACACTGGTAAACTAGATAATAATATTCATCTCATATTTGACGCGAGGGATCGCAATATTTTCAAGTCAGCTGCGTGGCAACTAGAATCCAATCCTGATTTGTGTTTGTGTCATCAGATAATAGTAGACGCCCACTAACAACTACCCGTATATACAACGGATATTAAGCGTGAACTCACAACTCTCAAGGCTAACTGTCCACGAGAGACAGCGTATTCACAACCTTTCACAGCCGAAGAAATCACCACCGCTACGAAATCGATAAAAGCTGGTATTCACCTAGAATTCATTCGACATTGTGGAAAGTATGCTCGACACTGGTTGGCTCATTTCTTCATAGATGTCTTGAATAAAGGCAGGATTCCTCTAACTCTTAAACAGGCGAAAAATATAGGCATCTTAAGACCCGGAAAATCCAATAATGGACCTGAAAGCTATCGGCCCATCTCGCTGCTGAGTATAGTTTATAAACTAATAGAGAGACAGAATTCTGTATAGTCGCATAGGACTCAGAAAACCAGAATAGAGCAGGGTGGCTTTCGACCAAATAGGAGCTAGTGACCAACGGCCTTTATGGAAGCGGGTTTCCTAAGACAGCTTAAAACTTCAACCATGCTCGTCGATCTTATAGCAGCCTATAATACTGTTTGGAGGTATGGCTTAATCTCTACGCTTATACGCGAGATGTTTTACGTAAAAACTGCACTTATGAATAAAATGGTCAGTAACAGAACCTTCCCAGTACCTCTAGGTAAGTCAAAAAAATTGATGAAACTCAACAACGGCTTACCTTAACGATCGGTTTTAGCCCCACTACTTTTTAGTCTGTACGTAGCAGAGATGCCAAGCATAACATTAAAGAAGTTCGGCTGCGCAGATGATTGGGCAATAGCTATACAACATAAAGTCATTTGAACAACAGAAGTTATCCTGACTGAAGACGTAAATATCCTTTCTTAGTCATGATTCTAAATATTTTTGGAAATTTATTATTTTAAACCGTAGTAAATAAATTAAGTTACCCATTCAACGATGGGATAGTAAATTTTTTGCAAAATGTCTTTATTGTTGAACGACTTAAATCTTAAAAACTCAGTTCCGAAAACCAGATTGGCTCTTTTGGCGGAACGCAGTCTATATATATATATATATATATATATATATATATATATATATATATATATATATATATATATATATATATACGAGGCTGGTTTGAAAAGTCCGTGCAAAGTCCAAGAGATGGCACCACCGGTACCTATCGAGGTCATGTTTAGTTAGTAGTATCTCTTGAATGAACGCACACCAAGTTTCAGCCATATTGGTCTATTTCATTGTGTTCGGTATTCGTGTGAATCAAGGAAGTCGAGTGATTTTCAAGAAATGGACGAAAAAGAATTTCGTGTGGTGATTAAATATTACTTTATGAAAGGCAAAACGCCTCAGGAGACTAAAGAGAAGCTTGATAAACATTATGGTGACTCTGCACCTTCGATTAGAACAGTTTATAAGTGGTTTCAAAATTTTCGGACTGGCCATATGGGCACAAGTGACGCTGAACGTTCTGGACGGCCTGTGGAGGTTACGACTCCAGAAATCATTGATCAAATCCATGATATGGTGATGGATGACAGAAGAGTTAAGGTGCGTGAGATTGCTAGTGCTGTGGGCATCTCGACTGAACGGGTACATAATATTTTGCATAAACATTTGGACATGAGAAAACTATCCGCAAGATGGGTGCCGCGATTGCTCACGCTTGACCAAAAACGGAATCGTGTGAAGTGTTGCAAGGATGGTTTGCAGCTGTTCCAGAAGAATCCGGAGGACTTTAAGCGTCGTTTCGTCACTGTGGATGAAACATGGATACATTACTATACTCCTGAGACCAAACAATAATCTAAACAATGGGTTACCAAAGGAGAATCTGCACCAAAAAAGGCGAAGACCGTTCCTTCGGCCAGAAAGGTTATGGCGACTGTCTTTTGGGATTCGCAAGGGATAATCCCCATCGACTATCTGGAAAAGGGTAAAACTATTACAGGTGAATATTATTCATCGTTATTGGACCGTTTGAAAACCGAGGTGCAAGAAAAACGCCCGCGATTGACCCACAAGAAAGTCCTTTTGCATCACGACAACGCACCAGCACACACTTCAGCAGTTGTGGTCGCAAAATTAATGGAAATAGAAATCCAACTCGTTTCACATCCCCCTATTCTCCAGACTTGGCTCCATCGGACTACTATTTGTTCCCCAATTTGAAGAAATGGCTGGCGGGACAAAGATTTTATTCAAACGAGGAGGTGATTGCAGACACTAATGGATATTTTGCAGACTTGGATAAATCCTATTATTCGGAAGTGATCAACAAACTAGAACATCGTTGGACGAAGTGTATAAGCCTAAAAGGAGACTATGTCGAAAAATAAAAAAGGTTTACCCCAAACACATAAGTAGTTTTTATTTTTGCACGGACTTTTCAAACCAGCCTCGTATATTATAAATAGAATAGGTAACAGTTTAAAATCAAAATCGAAAATATAATTTTTTTTTTCTATGGCATTGGTGGATATCAAATAGCCAGCTTGTCACTTTATTATATACATAAGCAACCAACTTATTAAGGACGAAACACAAATACCCAAGCAGACTGGCGGAATCGAATCGCCGACCACCGGATTCATAGTAGGTATCATTACCTACTCCTCCAATGCTCCCCCCTAAAATATAAATAATATAATATAGGAATTTATTTTTAAGTTTATATTAGTTTTACGGCAGTTACAAAACCAGGAGTCAGTAGTATTCGATAATATAATTCCCGTCTTCTTTTCACGCTTCCCCTCGGTGGGCTAATATCAATAAAAGTTCAATAATCATACACACAAATAAAAAGTTAGTAAACATAACAAAGTCGAGAGGAAGCCCATAGCAACTAGAGTGTAGAACTATACAAAATAACATTCCCCTACATTAACTCAACAACGATTAAAAAGAGAAGTAATGGTTAAAATGAAGGAGTCGACTGGTGTGACACAATTTTTTTTGTTATATTCTTATTTATGTAGTTAATTTTTAAAATATTAGCCGCTCATCAGCATCTCTATTTTAAATGAAGCTTACTAGCTTTAATAAATCAGATTGTTGCTAGTTAACAATGTGTATGCCAAATTTGTGGCATCTAGCCAATGTTTCGTCTCTTTCAGTTTGGACTTCCCCTCATCATAATGCGTAACCATTCACAAATGAAAATTAAAAAAAAAAACATTTGTCAAAAAGATGGATTTTCCGAGTTAATCAATATTACTACAAAATAAATAGTGTGAGACACAACAGTTAACTTAGGAATATAAAAGACGAACACACATTGAATTTTAACGAACCTACTAATACTATACATCAACAAAAACCAACTAATATACCTCCTTGAAGTTAGCTCTGTATTATTAGATTTAGGAACATTTTAATATTACTGTATATGTACTTTATTATTTTGAATACATATATATATATATATATATATATATATATATATATATATATATATATATATATATATATATATATATATATGGTTGGCTCAGGACCATAGTATAGTATATATTTTAATTAACGTCTGTTATTTTAATTTTTTTATTGTATTTTGTAATACAACGTTAAAATATGTAATTCAATAATAATAATTAAAAAATGTTTGAAAGATCTACGGTATCATATTTTATACTACTCTACTCTAAAAGCAAAACCAATGCTGTCCCCATATGTGTCAGAATTATACTTCTATAAATAAATACTCGCCCAATTAACAACATGCAGCAAATATACACATCAAAAGCAGAAAAAAGATATGATTATGGGATTTAAAGACCATGCAATATCTTAAAAAACCTAAAAAGTAACGAACTTTCTTTTATCTTAGGCGATTTTATAGCAAATCTTGATAAAGCTAGCAAATCTGACCTAGTAAGTGCACATGGTTTGGGTGAAAGTAATAATCGTAATGATAAATCATATAAGTTTTGTGTTAAGAACACGACGTGATGGTGGCAAATATATGATACTAATTGCATAAGCGTTAATCTTGCCGACATTATAAAGAACGAGATCGATTATGTCTTGTTCAACAAAACAATCAGAAACTGTATCCATAGAGTTACTACAACCTCTAGTGCAGATGTCCGATCTGAAAATAATCTTCTTGTTGTCGATTTCAGTATCAAGTTAAAAATACCAAAGAAAAGTATATCATTAAAAAAGTTTAATATTGAAGAGATAAATAAAGACCAGGTAGAAATATATCGAGATAAACCATGAAAAAAAATTGACATCAATAATCTTCTTCTTTCCAACCCAAGTCTGTCCTCGCCTGGACGTAGGTCTCTTCTAATCTCTTCCATACTTCTCTGTCTTTTGCCACCTTTAACCACTGCTTGCCCGCTACAACCCTTATATCATCGACCCATCGTTGCGGTGTACGTCCAACGCTTCTTCTCGTTTCTCTGAGTCTCCATTTCGTGATCCTATATACCATTTATCTTCGGATGATCTAACCACAAGACCTATCCATCGTCACTTCGTCTTTGCCGCCTCGAGAGTTATGCCAGTGACTTTGGTTCGTCACGTTATCTGCTCGTTATGAATTCTATCCCTAAAGGGATACCAAGCATGCTTCTCTTCATACCTCTTTGTGAAGTCACGATACTTTAGTGAGACACATAGTTTCTAGTCTATATGAGCTGACTGGTAGAATATAGGAATTGTAGACTTTAGTTTTTAGGTTTATGGGTGTTTTAGTACTTTTCAAGATATGTCCTAGTCTCCCAAAAGCTGCCTAGCCAGCCTTATTCACCTGGTAATTTCCGTATGCTGGTTCTCATCATAAATAATAATGTTAACGAAACATGGACGTCATTTCGTGAATAAATATAGATATTAATGAAGAAACATACCTCTATTAACCCTGAAAACAAAAAATAATAAAAAAATGGATGACGGAAGAAATATTAGAAGATAACATAGAAACAATATAGAAAAATATAGAAAGATACAAAAGCAGTTAAACAGATGATACCTGAGACTAAGAGAATTGGAAGAACTCGAAAATAAACATGGCTCGCATAACATGTATAAGAAGATTAGAGAGGTTACTGGTTTATGTAACAAATGCACACATAGTACATTGGTGAATGACACTGGCTGGAGTATCATTGATAAACAAGAAGTAGATATCTGATCTATTCAATAATACGAGACAATATAAGCCAAAAAATCTATATGCCAAAACATAACACTGACATACTGTGTGTATTGGTCAATCTTTTAATGCGGTATATGCTATGGTAGAAATATCAGAAGAATGGCTAAAATCTGTATTCATAATACTAACAAAAAAAAGAACGCGCAAAAAATGCGTTGACTACAGTTTGATAAACCTTGTGAGCCACAAAAATTTTCCTCATAAATGGAAGAATAAGACATAAATATGAGGCAGACCTATATGACACACACAGTTTTATTTTATAGATGCCCTCGCAATGAAAAAAGCACTGTTTACACTAAATATACCTTTCCAAAAATGTCGTCATTAACGTAAAGACATTTTTGTATACTTCATAGACTACAAAAAAGGCTTTTGATGGAGTGCAACCTAAGAAACTTATAAATATTTTGAGCCACACCTTTATTAGTGACAAAAAGTGTCATTGTCAGATCAAGCGACGGAGTCAGACAAAGAAAAATGTTTTATCCCCGCTACTTTTTTAACATCTCATCATTATCTTCTTTAAATTCTATACACTCAGGGGGATAAGAAATGGAACTGATTATTGGTGTCAATCAAATAAAACTTATGGTGTTTAGACGTGACCTGTATCCCGATGCTACACTGCAAACTAGCCGGCAGAAAGTTGAAAGAGTGGACTCCTTCAAATACTTATCAATACTGAGGAATTTGATCTAGACAAGAAAATTTAATGTAGAGTTGAATCCATGCGTATAACTTTAAAAAAACAAGATCATTTTCTTGTAACGGCAAGATGAATTTAAAGCTTCGTCAGGGAATAATTAAATGCTACATATGATCTATCCTACCACATGACGCTGAGAAAAGTTTTCACGAACAACTGTCTGGAAATATTTGAGATATGGTTACATAGACGAATCCTTCTTGTACTCTGGGCGGAGTTCCAAATTAATAACGCAGTTTTAACTAGAGTAAGCGACGTTTACAAACTGCTGACCACAATTAAATGCAGAAAGTTGGCATATCTTGGACATATTTTTAGAACTGATATAGATAGTATCTTACAACTTATAAAGGACAAAATGGAGGGCCGTAGCATCGTTGGACGAAGGCATGATTTTCGGCTGAGGAACATATACATACTCGAATTAATATATTACATTAGCGGCAATTATTTGGGACTCATACCTGGTAAGCGAATGCAAAGGATTCCTGGAAACCTATGTCGGAATTAGGTCCTTACAGAAATTAAGAATGCTGAAAAGAATCCTCACTATCACCAGATTGAGAACCTCACTTGCATCAGTATTAAAGATTGATCGAATTACGGACGGTACTTGGAAGAGGGAGAAATAGGCCCTCATTTAATTCGCATGCAGTATAATCACGAGTAGTAGATAAACTCACTTGAGACGTCCAACCATATTGTATCCAGACCACCTTAAGGTGAGGAGGTTTGGGAAACTGTCATACTTTAAGCCATATTAGCCTTCCACAATCCTAAAATAAAGTAATATGAGTACACCATAGAACCTGGGTTGCGATTCTGTATGCACATTTTTTTATTCTTCCTTTTCCTTATCTTTTTCTAGACAATGACAAATCTTCTGACAACAGAAGCAACGAAGACAAAATATCCCTATTTGGAGAGTCTCTTTCCTTATTTTTCTTACATAATCTCAGTCCTGAGGCGAGATATATTATATCATAAGCCTGACTATAATTTATGAGATATCTGTGCATTCACGCAAAATTTCTACAACCTCTATTCAGCCTTTTTTGTGGAAGGTCGCAAAAAATATATAGACAGGCAAATAAATGATCCCTGCAATTTACTTTTTCTTAAAAAAATTGTCGTTGTATTGATGCACCTTTTTGCACCACTTTATTATATTGTATTGGCTATATATCAAAATTTAGTTATCTTCCAAATAAAAAGTGCCGCTTTTACACATTGATTATTGATACTTCTTAAATGAGGAAAGTTAGTAAAAAATGTTTGGGTATCCCTTCATAATTTTTAATACTCTGCCGCGATGCCGATTCTTAATTTTCAATGAAGTGGGCAATATTTTTAGTAATCATACTTAGGCAGGTATTTTTTAACTTCATTTTCCTCGGTTTAAGTGGGGAATCACTAAATATAAATTAAATAAACTTTTAGCTAAATTTAACGATCCTCATAAATCTCACAAATAGCCATAAACCACTTTAGAACGACCATTAAAAATAAAATTTACATTGCTTTCTATTTTTGTATGTAATTGTGGTTTAGCAGTTCGATCAATACCCTTTTCACCTAGATTAAGTATTGTTTTCTTTTATCAAACAAACAACACTTATTAAGAAACTGGTATTTTACATTTTCCTCTTACTAAAAATAAAACTTGTTACCTAATTATAATGGTATATTTAATCTATAGTGTCACTCATTCCTAAAAAATTTTTATAGGGGAATATTGGGTTGAGCTTTCATCACGCTAGAGCCAAAACTATTATTTTTGCCGGTATTGTATGTATTTCACTTAATAGATAATTTATGGTGAGATATTAAAAAATTGAAGGAAAAGGACTTTTATTAAAGTTACAAATAATGAAGAAATAATATAATTTTCAGTATCCTTCAAGAACTGTGATAACAGACACTTTGGAGAATCTCGAGCGGTTGCTCTTAACATATCCAAGGCATTCGACCGTGTTTGGCACGATGGGCTGTTGGCTAAGCTACGTTCTTATGGTATGTCGGAAAAGTTCTGTTTGTGGCTCTCATGTTTCCTCAGAGAGCGTTCTTTACGAGTGGCAGTCGACGGACACCTTCACTCAACGGCGGTGTACCCCAAGGCTCCATACTGTCTCCTGCTCTCTTTCTCATTTACATTAACGATCTGCTGGAAAAGACCGAGAATCTAATTTACAGCTTTGCAGATGACAGTACACTTATCTCTACATTCACTTTGAACGCTAGGACATCGGCTACTCAGAAGAATATCCGCCGGCCGCAGGAAGTCATTCAACTTAACAAAGACCTGGAAGAAATTTTATCTTGAGGTGACAGTAACCAAGTGGAGTTTAATGCTACAAAAACCCAAGCAGCAGTTTTTTCTAAAAAAGTTAACGTTGCTGAACCCGACATAGTTATGTTGGGGCACTCCATTCCTCTAATATCGTCACTCAATTTGTTGGGTGTTAATTTGAGAGCAAATATGTCCTGGCATGAACATGTTGCAGGCATAGCAAGGAGAGCTTCTCAAAAGTTGGGAATATTATTTCGAACCAGAAAGCTTTACACTCCACAACAACTGTTAATTCTTTACAAAGCTCAAATTCGACCAACTATGGAATACTGCTACCATGTTTGGACCTCCGCTCCCGAACATACACTGCATTTGTTGGATTCTATTCAGAGAAGAGCTATTCGTCTAATTGGAGACCCGGAACTGACCGTCGGCCTTGATTCGCTGGAACATCGAAGAACGGTTGGCGACTTGAGCCTATTCTACAATACTTTCATGGAAAGTGTTCGAAGGATATGGCCCGCTTAATTCCTCCCAGAGCGGTGCATGTTGGAAGTACACGTCGCGCTAATTCTTCACATCCGTATGAGGTTCAGCTTGTTACTCCTCGTACAACGCTTTTCAGGCGGTCTTTTATATGGAGAACATCATCCCTTTGGAATAATTTGCCCAAGACTGTGTTCCCCACCGAGTACAATCTGCAGCGATTCAAGAACAACGTGAATCGCTTTTCTCCGCACACGTGTCGCACCTGTAGCGCTTTAGGGACTTCCCTGTAGCACGTGTGCTAGACCCATAATAAAAATATATTATTATATATATGCCACTGCTCTTATAATCCTCTTCCCCATCGGCTCGAAAGCTGCTGTGTCAGCTTTCGACGGATTAATAGGTATGCGTACTTAATACAGTTTGTTGTATCCTACCATCATACTCCGTAACTTCTGGGATAAGTACCAGTTGATCCCGTTCTCTTGTTTGTCAATCCTAGCCTGACTGGCGAGCCGTGATATGGCGAAACGCGTCTCGGGATGGATTTGACGAACAAGAGAACAGCTAGTAAACTGCTGAAATATGGACTATATATGCCTGAGGCAGGGTCTCTCCAAAAGCGCTACCTGCTTTCAAGCGTTGACTGTGTTAACCAGTTGGTCGGCTCGAAAGCTGCTGTGTCAGCTTTCGATGAAGTAATAGGTATGCGTACTTAATACAATTAGTTGTATCCTACCATCTCTTCCCCGTTACTTTAATCCTTTGTATTATTTACAGTGATTATGCTAAAAATTAGTCCCCCCATTTTTTTTGTTATTAAATACCGGTAAAAATCCCTTTAATACTATTGAAAATTTACAATATTTAACGATCATTCCTTTCGCCATGAATGAACTTTTAACCCCTCTCTCATCATTTTGTACACCTTATACCTTTTACTATACATAAATATGTTTTAAATTTGTCCATTATCAACCAAAAACCAGGAAAATTTCTCGTAATACTATTAAAACTATAGAATATTTAACAACTCCTCACTTTTCACCATATTTGAAATAATGAAAAAATAACATACTGTTCAGATTACTCGATTTCCAGAACCCGAAGCCATTCTTTTAATCCACCTTCCCCACCCATTGTTATTGGTTTATCTATAAATAATTATGCTTAAGGTTCCAATTATTTCAAGCAAAAAATGAAGACAAAGCTTTATAAGATTGTTGAAAATATACAATATTTGACGATTCCTCACCCGTATTAAATACTTCCCTAGAGCAACTTCGCTCAAAAATTATTTGTTTCTCTCTTCTTGTGTTATAGGTATGTTATGTGTAATTGGAAACATAGTTTGTTTTTTTAGAAATTTATTATAACATAGAAAGAAGACTATCGGAAATGGAAAATTACGTTTTTTCGTGATCTAAGGACGATAAAACTTAAAATAAAAAAAACCCTAGGGTGTGATTTTTAGTGTTCGGAACACTTATAAGATGACTTCGGTGTCTGTCTGTCTGTCCGTCTTCTGTCTGTCTGTCACACCCGATTTTCTCTGAAACTATTTGTCATATAAAGTTGAAATTTGGTAATAATATAAGAATTGATGGCCTTATAGCCGTGTAGTTTTGAAAGTTAAATTTTGACTTAAGGGTTTTGGGGGGCGAAATCGGAAGTGAAAAAAAAATTTTTTTTACTAGGTCATCGAGTGTGGTGTCAAATGAAAACTTGTGAAAACACGAGTAAAATATATATATATATATATATATATATATATATATATATATATATATATATATATATATATATATATATATATATAAATATATATATATATATATATATATATATATATATATATATATATATATATATTGTAGTACTTGGACTCACTTTTCGCTGTCCCCCCACCTTATCTCGAAAAGTACTGATCAAAAATTTTTTAAAAAATTCTGGAATGCTCTCCACGGGGTGTAGATTGAATGAAAATTATGACGAGTGCATTACCTCTAATAATTTATTTGGTATGTAAAAAAAAAAAATTCAAGGTCATTAGTTTTCAGTAAAGATTGGAAACAAACTTTGTTGAAAACTCCTTTGAGGTGTGTTTTGTGAAGTCACTGATCATTTTATACCACCCGTAACAAAAATTTTTATTTTAAAAGCAATCAACGTACGAAACACTAATTGTGCAAGCTCAACTTTCACTTGACCGGTTATTATGAATGGAATGCTTGACATAAGCACGGAAATAAAAAATCAAACATTGACGTGGTTGCTTTCAGTAATCTCTTTGCAATTTTCTAGAACTGGATGAATTTTTTTATTAGGGTTATTTTTTGTGAAAAATTTTTAAACATGTAATAAGATTTTAAGTGTGCACAGTAAGAGAGGCTATTTTTTGTGAAAGATTTTCCCCCGTCCGGTTATCAATTTTTAAATTAGGTGTAAAGTTATAAAAAGTTTTCACTGCAGTTGTTATTTTATGAAAAATCCTCCCTACCTCATCGAATTTTAAATGTGTAAGGGTATAAGTTTCAAAATTCTTCAGAACTTTACTATGTTGAAAAGAGCCTCTAAGCCTTTAGATTTCTAGTATAAGCTAGCACCCCGGTTGTGGTTTGGCGTCCCCCTCTGTAAGCAGGTCTCCTGTTTTGTTTACTTTATTTTTCCCTCCTTCCTCCCCTTAATCCTAGCTACGCCACTGCTAACCTATACATTTACTCTTGAAACAACGCAATAGAACATCAAAAATAGCTCATGTATCTGGCACATTCGATTGGTATGATATTACCCTTTCTAGTGTTCCGTACGGAACACTTATAAGATGACTTCGGTGTCTGTCTGGCTGTCTGTCTGTCTGTCTGTCTGTCTGTCTGTCTATCACACCCGATTTTCTCCGAAACTGTTTGTCATAGAAAGTTGAAATTTGGTAATAATATAGGAATTGATGGCCTCATCGGAGCCGTGTAGTTTTAAAAATTAAATTTTGACTTAAGGGGTTAGTTTTGAGGGGTGAAATCGGGAGTGGAAAAAAATTTTTACTAGGTCATCGAGTGTGGTATCAAATGAAAGCCTGTAAAAACACGAGTAATATATATATATATATATATATATATATATATATATATATATATATATATATATATATATATATGTATATATATATATATATATATATATATATATATATATATATATATATATATATAACTAATGTAATACTTGCGCACACATTTCTTCGTATTCTTTTTAAAAAATCGCGAAAAAAAATCGCTGTCCCCCCCTTATCTCGAAAAGTACTGATCAAAAAATTTTGAAAAAATTCTGGAATATTCTCCACGGGGTATAGTTTGAACGAAATTATCACAAGTTATAATTTAATAATTTATCTGATATATAAAAAAAAACAAAACGTTCAAGGTCATCAGTTTTCAGTAATGATTGGAGACAAACGTTGTTGAAAACTCATTTGGGGTATGTTTTGTAAAGTGACACCTCCGTAACGAAATTTTTTATTTTAAAGCAATCAACGTACGGAACACTAATTGCGCAAGTTCAACTTACACTTGACCGGTTATTTATGATTAAGACTATTCTGGTAGTCCTTTATATAGAACATTTCCAGAAAATTCCGTCTGAACATGTTATTTTCAGTGTCCAAAATGAAGGATTCATTATAGTGAACTTTTTGATCATATTTATTGACATGTTAACTGAAACTGGTAGGATCTGGTTTGTGCTTACAATCGCCTTTATGTAGAGCGAATCTTTTAGATAATTTTTGCGATGTCTGGCCTATGTAAATAGACCCACATTCACATTTAATTCGATAAACTACACCTGACTTTTGCTAAAGATCAGTTTCTTCTTTTTTCTAAGAGTAATAACACCCAAACTTCTTCAAATTTTACTGAGCTATTTTAACGTTTGTCCCTCTGAAAAGTGCGATAATTGATTGGGAAAGACTCTCTATATGCTATAACTTCCCAAATTTTATCTCGGTTGATATTGAATTGTTGAAAATATTTCTTTATCTATTAATCTGCTGGAAGATTTTTTATGATAGATTTTGGATATTTGTTAGCAATTAGAATCTTTTCTAATAATTTGAAATTTTTTTCTTTAAATGTAAGATGACAGATTTTGTCAATTCTGTTCCTTAGTGCTGTTATGATATTTAATTTTTGTTTCAAAGGATGATAGGAGTGATAAAGTATATATCGTCCAGAGCTTGTTTTTTTTTTCTGTACCAGTCTAATTTTATTATGTTATTGTCAGATCGAACTACCCTTGCATCGAGTTGTCAGATTCAGTGTCTACTGTGAATTGTAGTTTTTCATTGAAAGAGTTAAAAACTAATATTTACAGCGTCTTGTATAAAATTGAACCACTATTACATTATACTTCCATAGAACCACAAGACTACATTAGACTCTCTCATCATCACAAAATAAACATATATATATATATATATATATATATATATATATATATATATATATATATATATATATTTATATATACCAGGTGTACAAGTATGAAATGCGCCAGTAAAAATCTTCCCCTTTTGCTGCGAACCATTCATCGAGCCATTTTTTTCACATCTTCGCAAATCGGTCAATTGTTGTTGTAACGTTTAGTATTAACCGTTTCCTCAGGTTTTAACAGCTCATAATAGACCACGCCCCTCTGGTCCCACCAAACACAGAGCATCGTCCTTCTAGGGTCGATGTGGATGGTGCGCCGGGGTCTACCAATGATTTTTTGCGCTTGGGATTCTCAAATAAATCCACTTTTCATCTCCTGTAACTATACGTTGCAAAAACGACTTCCTCTTGTACCGAGCGAGCAAAATGTCACACGTGTTTTTACGCTTTTCCTTTGCCTGTCGTTCAACTCATGTGATACCTATCTACCGGTCTTCTGAATCTTTCCCATCTCTTGTAGCCGATTGAAAAAAAGCTTGTTGGCTAACGCCCAATTGCTCGGCGAGTTGTTTTTGTGTTTGCGAATCATCCTCGTCCAACAATGCTTGCAATTCCACATCTTCGTATTTTTTAGGCGGTTTTTAACGTTCCTTATCTGCAACGTCAAAGTCACCACTTTTGAAAAGCCGAAGCCATCCCATCGTTCATACGTATCTTGCGATGCAGCATGTTCACCATAAGCTTCCCGAAGTAATCGGTATGATTCAACATCAGTTTTTCTTCAAATGAAAACAAAAAATTAATGCTGTCCGCGAATGCCTTATGTTCGGTATAAATTTCGACATATTAAACACAACACAACACTATGCACACACTTTTCCAATTATTACTCATGCGCGTCTGACACTTGTTGATGACACAACAAAATGGCGCAGTGTCAAATCTTTAAAGGAAAAACTGCATTGGTGCACCATCTGTTGTCTGAGATCCGCATTTCATACTTGTACACCTGGTATATATATATATATATATATATATATATATATATATATATATAAATATATATATATATATATATGTATTTGCTGCATGTCAAAACACGTCAGCTAGTCTACGTGGAGAGGCAAATTGCAAATAAAGATCAATATAAACGGGAACATTGCTAACCTGTTTAGTATTTCACTACCTTCTTTGCTCTTTTTGGCTATTTTTTTGGGCAAAATCGCAATTTTCAATGTCACCAGGTGGTAATGTAAATACATATACATGGCCACGACTCTAAACAAAATAATAATTTATTGTCCTTTAAAACTGCAAAGTAACGTCTATTTATATATATATATATATATATATATATATATATATATATATATATATATATATATATATATATATATATTGTATGTATATACATATATATATATATATATATATATATATATATATATATATATATATATATATATATATATATATATATATATATATATATATATATGTATATATGTATGTACATATATACATATATATATATATATATATATATATATATATATATATATGTATGTACATATATACATATATATATATATATATATATATATATATATATATATATATACATATACATGCAAACTGAAATACTCTTCAGAAAATATATTTAAATGCAAAGATGCCCATGTTCTCAACTTTTTGATAGGATATTAGAAGCTTCTGTAACTCTGATTATTTTAGTTAAACCCAGGCAAAAAAGCACAATTATAGTAAATACTTCCTGATACAAATTCAACAGACAAGTACTTGTATATATTATTCTAAATTTAGTTTTCACTTTGAGGAAATACACATTATCAGATGATTCTCAGCACCATGCGAGCAGTATTTCCGCTGAGGCATGTTGAGTCATCAAATTTTATGCGAGTTTTTTTTGTGTTTCTTTTGTCTTGCTTTGCTACTCTCCCGAAGTGGTCACCGAACGTTATCTTGTTTCATATGTGTTGACACAAAAATAACAAACAAATAAATATATATGTAATATACATGTACATAAAAAAAGTAAAGAGCAAAAAATCTTGTAATACGTATTATTCTAAAAATTATAAACTATCCGTTAGATTTCCTGAAGAAAACTGATCTTATAAAGCCCATAATAAAAACAGAATATAAAGATTTATAGGCAATTAACTAATTTCGATTACCCGTTTTTTTTTATTCTAAAAATAA
Organism: Pachyrhynchus sulphureomaculatus; assembly: GCA_019049505.1. Taxonomy (NCBI): domain Eukaryota; kingdom Metazoa; phylum Arthropoda; class Insecta; order Coleoptera; family Curculionidae; genus Pachyrhynchus; species Pachyrhynchus sulphureomaculatus. The sequence goes on along the minus strand of CM032449.1, from coordinate 116,060,753 downwards.
ACAATTCTGCTTATAGTAAAACTACTTATGATACTATATATAAATAAGTACTTTGCTGAAGCAATGTACCGTACGTTACAAACAACTTTTCCGTAAATACTTTTAAATAGAATCCAAAGTAGTGTTAATAAAATCCAGTTTAAACCACTTGACCAATTTGACCCCTCATTTTACGTCGATCTAACTCAAATCAGACGTAAAGGTGCTTGCATCTACTAGAGAGCGAAATATAGGGGATTATCGGATACCGTATTGCTTTATCCCATGATATATATAGTAAAAACAACATAAACTAACCTGCACTCACTAACTAAAACTAACATAAAATAACAACAGCGTAGTAATGATGTTGATATTTTGAGCAAAGTTTATTTTATTTTAATATTTGTTATCATTATCACATTCCGCAACCTCTCCAGTTAACTCAAATCTAGAATGAAACCTAGCGCCGCCTATTTGCCATACATCTTTACATTTAGTTGTTTAAACAAATAACATTTAAAACTACAATAACTCTAGTGTAAGTAACGAATACTTGCTGCCTTTTTGTTCCAGCTTTTCTTTGAATATTTACTTGACTACGTTCACTCCATCTGGCTTATTTGTAACGTTTACGGCATTTTATTATATTTATATTTACTACCTTTTCTTCAATTATTATTTATTACATTAACATTTTATTTCGTTCGCTATATTTTATTATGTTTACTACTTGATTTTGCATCTACTACATTTCACTACGTCTCTCACTGCACTGTTTTTAGCGAAAACCAGTTATTGTTGGGCAAAATTGTATAGTCCTATTACTTCTTTTCAAGTTGAAGCCCATCTCATGTCGACGGGGTTGGTAAGGTAGCATTGATATCTCGTAAAATCAAACTGTGTAACTGGGTTTATATAGGTGGTAATTATATTCATTTACCGAGGTTCTGGCGTTAATAGGAATAGTATAGAATAAAATATTTCTCAGTTTAAAACCAATATTTTGATCTAATAAAAATATAATGTTTTCGAAGTTAATAATGATTTTCTTAACAGTTTGCACTACTTAAAAAAGTAGTTGTAAAAAATACTTAAGTTTTTATAACAAATCAAACATAGCTGCATGATTTTTTAAGGTAGTAGTGTATTAATACGGCTACCACATTAATGGCCAATCACAGCCCAGCATTTGGGCGTGGCTCTACGTCATAGAAATTTGGACCAATGAGAGCGTTGTATGAAGTGCAACATTGTGTGTGTGTTAGGTGTGGCAACACTGTGTGACCGTTGACAGATGTGAAGTTTGCGCGCGCGCGCGCGCATCTGTCAAGGGGCTGTGCGATGTTGCCATGTGTAATGGTTCCAGGGAGGGCTGCAGGAGGGGGTTCCAGGAGGCCGGCCGGGGGGCCCCGCTTACAGTATCCTGCTGTGGGAACTGGTACCCCCCACCGCCCATTTGGGGGCATGGGAGAGGGGCTCAGGAGCCCTATCGGTGTCCTACATGTGGGAATTGGTACCCCATTTGATTGTGTTTGTTGTTACATGTGCAGGTGTATGGGGTTCAGGGGGGCCCACGGAGCCATCAGTCACATGCACCAGCGCATATGACAAGAACAATATGGAGCCCTACCTGTAGGAACTGGGGCCCCATTTGGGTGCATGGGAGAGGGGCTCAGGGAGCCCTATCGGTGTCCTACATGTAGGAATTGGTACCCCAATTGGTTGTGTTTGTTGTTACATGTGCAGGTGTATGGGGCTCAGGGGGCCCACGGAGCCACCAGTCACATGCACCAGCGCATATGACAAGAACAACATCAAAATCGGAGCACTACCTGTAGGAACTGGTACCCCATTTGGGTGCATGGGAGAGGGGCTCAGGGAGCCCTATCGGTGTCCTACATGTAGGAATTGGTACCCCAATTGGTTGTGTTTGTTGTTACATGTGCAGGTGTATGGGGCTCAGGGGGCCCACGGAGCCACCAGTCACATGCACCAGCGTATATGACAAGAACAACATGGAGCCCTACCTGTAGGAACTGGTACCCCCCCCCCATTTGGGTGCATGGGAGAGGGGCTCAGGGAGCCCTATCGGTGTCCTACATGTAGGAATTGGTACCCCCCAATTGGTTGTGTTTCTTGTTACATGCGCAGGTGTATGGGGCTCAGGGGGGCCCACGGAGCCACCAGTCACATGCACCAGCGTATATGACAAGAACAATATGGAGCCCTACCTGTAGGAACTGGAGCCCCATTTTTGTGATTAATTGGTTAAATTGCAGTCATAATGGTGAACGTAAAATAAAAAATTTCAGTATATAGGTTAGATTTGCAGCATGTGTAAACCTAACCTATATACTGAAATATTAATTTTACGTCATGTTCAAATAATCTAAGTGGAGGAAAGTAAAAGATGCATACACAAATTTTCAAAAAAAAAATACATATATTTATTTTAAAAATAAAATAATGTTGTTACAAACTTATCTAAATTTATATTTCAAGTTTCTGCCGCTTCCTTGAAATTCTGAGGTGTCGTCTGACATATTTTCTTTTTATTTAAGTATTCTTCAATAGCAGTTTCATATTCAAGATAACTTAACTTGGATAATTCTTTTAATAAATCCAACACTGATATTAGAAATAAATCGTCTTTAGTTTCTAGATAACTGTCACAATCTTGCACCACTTTTCCAATTTTCTCTGTGAGTTCATGAAGCCATTCTGGGTAATTTTCGACTTTTTCTTTCTTAACACAGACTACATACATATATCCCATTGGGCTGATATTACATCACAAACACAAAGATTACGTAGTTGTATTATTAGAGATTCCATGATGTTGACACACTAAGTAGCAATTTTAGTTTGGTTAATTGGAAGGTCCTTTAGACTTGCCACCGGTTTCTGCTCTGCAACACAGACGGAATTGATTATTGATAGATCCAGCTAAAAATGTGAGTGGGAGCGAGAGAGCACACCGTGCGTCGACGGTGGCGTCCTCTCACCAATCGTCGCTGGCCACTTGCAGAACTACGAAACCGTCAACCTCGCGCTCGCCATATGGCAAGAACAACATCAAAATCGGAGCCCTACCTGTAGGAACTGGGGCCCCCATTTGGGTGCATGGGAGAGGGGCTCAGGGAGCCCTATCGGTGTCTTACATGTAGGAATTGGTACCCCATTTGGTTGTGTTTGTTGTTACATGTGCAGGTGTATGGGGCTCAGGGGGCCCACGGAGCCCCCAGTCACATGCACCAGCGTATATGACAAGAACAATATGGAGCCCTACCTGTAGGAACTGGAGCCCCATTTGGGTGCATGGCAGAGGGGCTCAGGGAGCCCTATCGGTGTCCTACATGTAGGAATTGGTACCCCAATTGGTTGTGTTTGTTGTTACATGCGCAGGTGTATGGGCTCAGGGGGCCCACGGAGCCACCAGTCACATGCACCAGCGTATATGACAAGAACAATATGGAGCCCTACCTGTAGGAACTGGAGCCCCATTTTTGTGATTAGTTGGTTAAATTGCAATCATAATGGTGAACGTAAAATAAAAAATTTCAGTATATAGGTTAGATTTGCAGCATGTGTAAACCTAACCTAAATACTGAAATATTAATTTTACGTCACGTTCAAATAATCTAAGTGAAGGAAAGTAAAAAAAGACGCATACACAAATTTTCAAAAAATACATATATTTATTTTAAAAATAAAATAATGTTTTTACAAACTTATCTAAATTTATATTTCAAGTTTCTGCCGCTTCCTTGAAATTCTGAGGTGTCGTCTGACATATTTTCTTTTTATTTAAGTATTCGTCAATAGCAGTTTCATATTCAAGATAACTTAACTTGGATAATTCTTTAATAAATCCAACACTGATATTAGAAATAAATCGTCTTTAGTTTCTAGATAACTGTCACAATCTTGCACCACTTTTCCAATTTTCTCTGTGAGTTCATGAAGCCATTCTGGGTAATTTTCGACTTTTTCTTTCTTAACACAGACTACATACATATATCCCATTGGGGCTGATATTACATCACAAACACAAAGATTACGTAGTTGTATTATTAGAGATTCCATGATGTTGACACACTAAGTAGCAATTTGGTACTAAAAACGTCAGAATTGTCATATTTTGGGTGTGATAGCTGTCATTTGCGCGCGCGGGGGGAATTGAATGTAGCTCTCCCCCTGGCGCATAAAGTTTAGTACATTGTTTAAAATTATTATAACATTTCTTACATATCCTAATATTAAAGTCCTTAACTAAATATGTCATTACATCGAAATGATCTAACCAATCTGTAGTTGTAAGTACTGCATTTCTGGAAGCCATAGTAAAAGTCTTACTTGAATGCGAAACCCCTGAAGCACCCTGAAAAATGATCATGATCGTGTACGATAACATCCTTTCGATTTAAATCGAAGCTCGCATATGTGGCAATGTGTAGGTGTTATATTTTTTAAGCGCCTATAAATCGAACTAGATAACTGGGTCATTTCATTAACGAACCATTCAACACAATTGGTGCCGCGATAACTTTTGAAATGGGAAAAGGAGTCGTCGTACGTACATTTCAAATAAAAACCATCACTGAAAGCTTCGTGCCGTTGGTACTTCTCAGTATTTCCACCTGATAACTCATTTTAAAGGAATTAACTGACATTCAAAGTCAGCATATATGATAAAAGGGCATTTTTTGTTTATAAATAAAATTTTTAAATTCAATAAATTCATACTTTGGAAACGTATATTTTTTAAGCGCCTATAAATCGAACTAGATAAAACTGGGTCATTTCATTAATGAACCATTCAACACAATTGGTGCCGCGATAACTCTTGAAATGGGAAACGGAGTCGTCCGTACGTACATTTCAAATAAAAACCATCACTGAAAGCTTCGTGTCGTTGGTACTTCTCAGTATTTCCACTTGATAACTCATTTAAAGGAATTAACTGACATTCAAAGTCAGCATATATGATAAAAGGGCATTTTTATTTATAAATAAAATTTTTAAATTCAATAAATTTATACTTTGGAAACGTTACTTTGTATTCATTGAACTTCGTGCTCGGTTAATTTGTTTTCAGAAAAAAAAATAATTTAGGCAACGATCACAAAAAAATAATTTATCTTTATGTTTAGTAAGTTGTGATTTCAATAGTCGCGATAAGTGTTTAATCCAGCAATAATGATATTTGATGTTGATATCTTCGATATCAAAGTCATTTAAATTTTGGAAAGTATTTATCTTGAACCAAAAGCAAATTGACATGTCTAGGTAACTTATTTTTGGTTAACCGAGCCGGAACCACATTGAAAGAGAAGAAGATCCCTTAGTTTTCTATCAGTTCTAAAGCATAAAACATTTACCCGAAAATATTATTATTTTTTTTTTTTTCGAATTTAGGAATTTGGTCTAATGTCATAGGTGATGGTAAATTTTCAATGTTTATAAATAAAACACACATGAATATTCAAAATGTTATATATTTATATTTATTATAGTCATTTAACATCTTTTCCTTATTGTATAAGAAACATTCCAATAAAATATAATTATTTACACTACTATGCGCGTTATATAAAAATTTAATCATGTCCACTAAAGCCATATTACGACTATCATGTTTACTGAAATTTTCTAATACCCTATAATAATATACACCAAAATTAAGGGTACTTAACATGGATATTCTGCAAGCAAGTAAATATATTGAATTGGATGATTTCACATAGATCAATTTCATGCATAAATATTAACACTTCCTTCTTCGTTAGACAAACAGTTTTTTCACTGAGTACTGTGTGTATTGAAACTGAGATATCAGGCCAAATATTTCGAGGTGTGCATTCTTCATTTGAACTGGTGCAGAATTCATTTTCAAGGAGGTCCTCTAAAATGGCTAG
>CM032449.1:116049448-116054753 GCA_019049505.1 Pachyrhynchus sulphureomaculatus | reverse complement strand
ATCCAGGTGCCTCATCAATGCTATTTTGGTCCCACAATCCGGGATATCGGCACAACCACAAAACGTTAAGAAACTTCACGCAGCCTAAGCCGATGCGATGGTATCACTTCGGGTGATGCTGGTGAGATCTAGGCATCTAACCATCTATGTTGTTCTTTTAAGTCGCCTTCTACGCCTAAAAATATTACTATAAACCTTTACCTTATATTCCCTACTAGATTTCTTTCTTTTATATCGTAAAGCTGTAGAGACATTCTATATATTTTAAGGAAGAAAAAATACATTATTGTCCAATAGTAATATCAAAGAATTACATACAGCGTTATACATAACTAAATATTTATATAAAATGCATGGTGAGCAAAAAAATCGACTCAAACTATTTGGCTTCATCGCAGCATTTAAATATTTATATTTTTTTACGGATTTTAGTACCATTCGTAAGCCCATTCTATTCTCATTCTAATGATAACCAAATTTCCATAGCATAATACGTAGGCTGAAAAGTTTTTTGGTCTGGCACATAGATGTCGCCATTTTTAAAAAAGTCCATATGATTTTTAGGAAGTACTAACCTTCAAACGATACGTGATCCAAAATTCCATGACATGTCGACGATTAATTTACAAGCGGTTTTAGTGACGCTACTTTTTGATATTTTTTAAAACAATGGAAAAATCGAATTCATATAATTGATTAAACACTGCTTTTTGATGGGAAAAATACGATCAAGCAAAGCAATGGCTTGATAAGTAGGTACAGGGACTCTGGAAAATCACTAATTATTTGTGGTAAGCTGAATTTAAACCCGGCCGTACAGATGCAAGTGAAGCTGAAGCTGAACGCTCTGAACGCCCAAATGAGGTAGTTACACCGGAAAACATAAAAAAAAAATCCATAAAATTGTTTTGGATCACCGAAAAGTGAAACTGCGTGAGTGATAGCTGACACCCTAAAGATATCAAAAGAACGTGTTGGTCATATTTTGCATGAACGTTTTAGGCATGAGAAAGCTCTGTTAGAAATGGGTACTGCGTTTGTTCACAATCAATGGACCAAAAACAATAATACGATATGTGATAATGGATGAAACATAGATCCACCACTACACACCGGAATCAAATCGGCCAGTCAGCTGAGTGGACACAGACAGTAAAAGCTGCCCGAAGCGACGAAAGACACAACAATCGGCTGAGAAGGTTTTGACCTCTGTATTTTTTAATCCGCATGGAATAATTTTCATCGACTATGCTGAGAAGGGAAAAAACATCAATAGCGAATATTATATAAAGTTATTGGTGCGTTTGAAGGCAGAAATCACAAAGAAATGGCCCCAAATGAACAAGAAAAAAGTGCTCTTTCATCAAAACAATACTACGTGTCACAAGTCAATGGTTACGATGGCAAAAATTGCATGAATTGAAGTTCGAATTGCTCCTCATCCACCGTATTCTCCAGATTTGGCCCCTAGCGACTATTATCTATTCGCAGACCTTAAAAAAATTCTCGCGGGAAATAAATTTTACCCCAATGAAGAAGTCAAAGACAAATCCTTCTACAAAAAAGGTATAAGGAATAAAGTCGAATTTTGCAAAAAAATTGGTAGCTAGACCAAGAACTTTTCAGCCCAAGTGTTTACTTCATACTTTTTACTGATTAAAATGATTGAAAGGGGAAACAAGGGAACAAAGACTGAAAATGGTGGTAAAAGAAAGGAAAAATTAAACAAATTTTAAGTTTAACAATTAAATTTATTGATAAAAACCAAAATAAATATTTTTGTATTACCCTCTCTATCTTTTATTACTGCTTCCAGCTGGTTTTTTTAGGGAGTGGGTGAGCTTTTTTCACCACTGTCTGTAGGATTCTTCCCCACTCTTCTGCCATCGCAACCTTTAAGTCCGTCAGCGATGCAGGGGCTGGATTTTTAGCTCGAACCCTTCTTTTAAGAGTCACCCCACATGTGCCCAATTGGATTTGGGTCAGAAATCCGTGCAGGCCAATCTAATGTGGGTATTCCCACTTCCACGAAAACCAAATCGATTTTCGCATCCAGTGAGATGCCTCCCCACGCCATGACAGAACCTCCTCCGTAGGCGACCGTTTCAGTAGTGCAGCACTGCACATAGCGCTCCCTAGGCCTCCTATAGACTCGTCTTCTTCCATCATTGCTATATCGGCACATTCAGGACTTGTCGGAGAATAAAACGGAGCCCTATTGGTCTAATGTCTAGTCGACATGATCTCGGTCAAATCTGAGCGGCGCTTGTCGATAGGCTGCTGTCACTTTGGGTCCGTTAGCTGGTGTGTCTTCGAGTTAGGTAAGCTTCTTTAAGTCTTCTTCTGACCGTCCAATGACTGACAGCCCGACCACGAACCTGTCGGAGCTCCTGCTGGACCTCAACACGGGTTAAGTGACGACTTCTTAGAGTTGTGTTGACAATGAAGCTATCATCTCGTTCAAAGGTACACCTTCTTCCTGATCCTGGTCTCCTTGCAAAAGTGTCAGTCTCTTGGTAACAGCTGTAGACTTTGGAGACTGGCTAAGATGCACTGGCGCAACGACTACACGTTGGCCATGCCCTTTTTGCGATAGGGCAATGATTTTGTGCCGTTTCTTCCGAGGTGGTGCCCATTTTCTGATGATGTAATTAGCAGCAGAGATTTTGACGGTTTAAGTTCCGATAAGGGAATGATGGGAAAATGCAGTTGCATGTGTTTTTATAGGGATGAATGGCGCACAATGAGTACGTTGCTGAGCGAGCAAAAACGGTTTTATTGAGTAAAACCATTTTAATCAGTAAAACTTTTCGAGAATCCAAATATTTTTGGTATTATGAAAAGAGTAGAAAATCGGCATTCTAATGGTACTAGATATAATACCTCTGTTTGAAAAATTAAATTCAAAGATCGGTGTTAAATGAAGCAAAATCATTTGAGTCGATATTTTTGCTCACCAGTGTAGATCAATCAAAAATTAAGTAGAAAGTACTTTAAATTTCTCTATTTGGTGGTTATGGTTAGACATAAAGCACTTATTTTAAGAAAATTCATAATTATTAGTGTTATGTGAAAATGTTGTCTACAAGTTTGCTTACAATTTAAACATTAACTTGTGAGATTAATAACTCTGTTAAATTTCTACCAAATGCGGTAAATTTTGTCAAGCAACACGGCTGTTGGTATGCGTGACTCTTGTAACGGTTGTGTTCAAACTTTTAAACAGATGCAACGCGCAGTTGTTTGTTGGCAAGTAAGGTGATCGATATTACTCGTTTCGTAAAAATGGATAAAGCCGAATACAATGATAAAACACTTTTATTTAAAAAGGGGAAAGCGGCCCAGATAGAAACTGAACTGAAGGTGCATGGTAACTCAGTACCAGTACTCAAGACCATTTATTACTGGATGAAAAGATTTGCACGTGGCAATACGAGCACTACAGATTCTGCACGTTCAAGATGTCCGATAGAGGTTTCTTTCCGAATAAATGATCGATAAAATTCATGATATGGTAATTGAAGACCATCGCATTCAGCTTCGTAAGATTGCTCAGATAATAGCAATATCATATGAACGGGTATATAACATCCTGCATGAAGTTCTAAAAATGAAAAACCTGAGTGACACGTTTGTCAACTCCAGACCAAAAACACACGAGAAAGGATTACTTCAAAATCGTGCTTGGAAAAGTTACAGCATAATCCGAAGGATTCTGTCATGGTTTTGAGATCGTAGCCGAAATGTGGATCTACCATTATATTCCAGAAATAAAAACTGAGTTTGAACTAGAAGCGACCAAGATTAACACGCAAAAAAGGGTTCTAATACCAGAACAATGTAATTGCTTATACATCGGTTGTTGCAATGGAAAAAGTGCAAGATCTGGGTTTCGAAATAGTTCTCTCCATCCACCTTATTTCCCAGATTTTGGCCCCAAGTGATTTTTTTTTTTTTCTTTTGCTCGAATGAAGAGGTGATCAGCGCTTTAAGGGAGTTATATGTACAGTTCGAAACAATTGTTTTTGAGAGAATAATAAAATTGAAATCTCGCTGGACCAAATGTGTTGAGGTCAATGAAATTATATTGAGAAATTAAATTTTTGTTTTGTCAAAAAAATGGTATTTACTCTTTTTTTTCTCGACTTTTTTCGAATCACCCTTATATTTTAGACAAAGTATAGGAATGCTTCTTGATTGGTAATATAATAAACCAGATCATCGGCAGATAATTAACTTTCGTAAACTCTTAATGGATTAAATAAAGAACTCAAACAATTGTATGCACTGCAAGGACATATATCTACAGATCCACAGAATACTCAAAAGTAATACATTTAATGCCTGTTTATGCAGTAGGGGTCATTATAAGTACTTGCTTATATTATCTTTACTTAAAAGTACAAACATTGCTTTTCGCAAGGTTTAAGGAGTATGCGGCCTAAAGTAGCCCAATAAAAAAAATTGATTGCTGTCTCCGAGAATGGTGGAATACATCTCCAAAATTTCAAAATTTTTACTTTCAATGTATTTTCTAATGTTTTTCCATGGTGAAAATGAGATCTGTATCTATTTTTTACGAACATGGCAATATGAAATTTAGGTTTTAGATTTAGTTCCTTTGTTGTCTTGAAAAATTGTGTCAGTTTAGTTTAAGGTAAAAGTGCCACAGTACAGAATATGACATTATTTTTAAATGGTTCGTGATGTTAAAGTTATAAAGTTACCGGTAACACTTAAATTTTACCGGTAATTTACCGGAAAGGAAACACAAAAAAATGGTATATTACCCTTTCTTTTTAAATCTGTTTTTGTGGTAAAAAAAATTCGATAGAGAGATGAAACGGTCCTAAGCATAACTAAACATTTTATTTGTATTTGTTGTAACATTGTTCCTTGGAGTAGAGGGAGCATAGCTATAACTGATTTATGTAATATGTAATTTGAGGGTGCTTTAGAAAATAAGCACAGTCAATTATAATTAACAGATACTAAAGATTTCTTTTTAATTTGTACCTGAAAATTATGGTGAACTATTTTCTCACTACAGTACCTAGTGAATTTGTGTAAATGGTTCAGAATATGTACCCTCACTGCATTTGAATAACAGCAATGGGTGAAAATAATATAGTAATCAATATAATTAACCTCAAATATTTGGTTACATCTGATGTGTATAAATTAATTAGTTTTGGTGAAAAACTAATACATAACTACAACCATTTTTATTCAAGTTTTGATTTTGCTTTAAATTAAAATATTATTACCTAACTGAGATTTTTCCTACATCGTAATCTCCAATAGT
>CM032449.1:115894448-116044448 GCA_019049505.1 Pachyrhynchus sulphureomaculatus | reverse complement strand
CGCTTTTTTGTCCTAAATATATTAATATTTGTACCTTTCCTATTATTTCACCTTCTATTAATAGTTCGTGGCTGTTACCTTCACCTTCGTTGTTCAAATATTTTGTTTTGAAGTTCATTTTTAGACCTATTTTTCGAGATCTGTTATTTAATTCCATCAGCATTTCCTGTAATTTCTTTTTGTGCTGGCGATCGAAGTGACATCATCTGCGAACCTTAAGCGATTTAATTGTTCACCGTCTGTTAGTATTCATTTATTTTCCGACTTTAACATTTGAACATGTCTTCTCGAGGCAACGTGAACAGCTTTGGGGATATCGAGTCGTCTTGTTTAATTTCTCTTTTAATTTTAATTCTATTTGTTTTTTCTTCAAGCGCTGCTTGTGTAGTGGCATTTTTGTATATGTATTCAAGAAGAGTTGTGTATTTTTCATCCACTCTATTGTTACTTAAGGCGTTAAGGACTGCTCATCGAATCAAATGCTTTTTTCATAGTCATCCATTGCCATTCGCAAGGTGACCTATTACTCATTTGCTTTTCCAGTAGTAATCTAATTGTTTGAAGATGATCTAAAGTGCTGTATCCCCTTTTAAAACCTGCTTGTTCACGTACTTGATAACTGTCTAATTTGTTCGTTAATCTATATGTTATAATTCTAGTGAGTATTTTGTATACTGCCGATAACAAGCTGATGAGTCTGTAATTTAAATTTGTTCCCCTCTTTAAAAATAAGCACAAATATATATATAATTATATATATATAATTATATATATATATATATATATATATATATATATATATATATACATATATATATATATATATATATATATATATATATATATATATATATATATATACATATACATATATATATATATATATATATATATATATATATATATATATATATATATATATATATATATATAAATATTTTTATATATATATATATATTATATATATATATATATATATATATATATATATATATATATATATATATATATATATATATATATATATATATATATTATATATATATATATATATATATATATATATATATATATATATATATATATATATATATATATATGTAACGTATGAAAAAATGTTGCCCCAAGCTTGGGCGTAATTTTGTAGCCTATGAAAAGGTGTTTAATTGCGCCCCACGTACACTGCGTCATTTTGTAAGATGTGAAAAAGTGTTCTCAGTTTGAGGCATCTTTTTTTTTTTTGTACCCTGTGAGAAGTTGTTTGTCCCACGCTTGAGCGCAATTTTGTAACATTGGAACTTACCCGCTTTAATTTCTGCTACTGAATTGAGTGAAACCTGATTTTAAAAGAACTAAAGAAATTAAACACACACTAGCTCAGTTTTCTTTGGTAGAGAGATATGGGTAAGAGATATTTGTCTTACGTCTTTTTGGAATTATTTTCTATTTTTTTTAAAAAGCTCCAGTTGTACAAGTCTTTTGGGCACCACTCATTTTAAAATAGAAAGGATTTAACTTCAGCTAAAAAAATGAGAAAAAACTGAAGTGTTTTATGGATATTACTAAAAAGAATTAGTCTAGTACAACTTATCCTGAAAAGAAAAATAAGTATTCAGTGAGACACTAGCTTTAATCAACAAAAAGAAAATTTATTCATGTTTTAAAATGAAAAGTTCTAACCTTTACAGTTTTACCTAACAAATTCTAGCCTAACTAGTAGTTGTTACATTAAAATTTTAGACTATTATAACCCCCGAAGACGAGAAATCGTGCTTTACACTTCACTTTTTAGTCTGTTTTACATTGCAGTTAAGGCACTACTCTCGAATAAGTCTATTGAAGGGAGTTTTGTTGACTTACTGTTTTTTATTCCTGCTGTGATCGACTACGCCCGATTTCACACTTTTTCTTAACAAACACTTAGAAAGCTCACTACGGCTTTTATTTAAGACACTGGTGCTTTTACTCATCGACTCTGATGAAAATTAGCCTACTTCGGCTAGATGGAAAATAGCCTCTCGGCTAGACGGTACTGCCTGGCTGCGGCTAGATGGAAAACAGCCCGGCAGCGGCTTGATGGTACTGCCTGGTTGCGGCTAGATGGAAAACAACCTCGATTTACGGTCTGCGGAGCCTTAAATAATCGTGCGACTTTTGCCAGTAATATCACGACGCTCCAATCAATACTGCCGATCAAACATTCCACCAATCGCGGCGTAGCGAGAGGTTCGATCAGGAACCCGCACAACTCACTATATACCGAACGTCTGGGAATCCCTGTTTAATATACCGTTCGGAACAAAAATGAAAATAAGTACAATTTGAAATGGAAAAATCAGTAACATTACATGGTCTTAAAATCTAGAAAAAAATGAATGTTACATTTACCCCCTTCCAAAAAGAAATAGACTACACTAGTCTATTAAACTTAGGCTACTTATGAAAAGGTACAAAGTGGTACACTATCACTTAATACTAAGGTCAGAACTTAAAACAAAATTACAAACTTCGGACCTTACTACTAGACTTAATTCAATTAAGCACTAATATTAAGTACAATGGAAACCAAATCTTTGCAAGTACACAAGAATCTTATAACTAGACTTAACTTAATTAAACACTAAGGTTAAGTACATCAAAAAGTAAATAAAAATCCTTGCATGAACATAGGAAATACCTTTCCGAAATAACAATCGCGGTCTTCTTATATAAAAGAACAGCTCTGTTATTGTTACCAAAACAAAAAATATAACTTTGTCTAGACTCTTGTCTAAATAAAAAAGTGAACTGAAATAAAATATGAACACCCCCCTTAAAATATTTTTAAGGATTGTCTGAAAATTTTCTATATCAGCAAAAGAAATTTAGAAAAATTCTTAAATAAAGAAAAAAAATAAAAAATGATTGTAGTGCAAACACTTACACTAAAAAGAAAAAAAAGTCTTGTCAGACCATTTAGCACTAGGCCAAAAAAAAAAAATATCTGGATAAATATCCAGACAAACGCTCGGGAAAAATCGCCATCCATGCTCTAGCTCATCGCTAAGAGAACATTCTAAATCTAGTATCACTACTAGTCGCACTCGGAAAATAATCGCACTCTATCGCGCAATGTCGACGTCCTAAGACATCTAGACATGCTAAAATCGCTAGGGAAAACGCTCTGGTTGATCGCCAGATAATCGCACTCTATAACGCAATGTCGACGTCCTAAGACATCCAGACATGCTAAAGTCGCCAGGGAAAACGCTCTGGTTGATCGCCAGAAAACACCTCGGCTCCTCGCCAAGAAAACACTCTGGTATATCGCCAGAAAAAAGCTCGGCTCCTCGCCAAGAAAACACTCGGTAAATAGTCCTCGACTACACAAAGCCTGCGTTCTAAAAGAACAATCTCGCCATTAACATAGTAAGCAGCTATAAAAGCTAACAATACCACTATAGGCACAGTGAATAGCTATAAAAGCTAAAATTCACTCTAAACACAGTGAATAGCTATAAAAGCTAAAATTCACCAAACTGAATGATCCTGCTTCTAAAAGCAATGTTCACTAAGAACAGAATGATTAGTCCGCGCGCAACTAACATTCAAGGAAACATTCCTAACATAACTATATGAGACAGCAAGTCTCGAAATAGGACCTCCCTAAAGTCATAATCCTAAATATAGGAGTCCATAAGCAAAACGACTCAAAATCTCGCATTTTGAGCACATGCCCTCAGGCAACCAACATACACCGAAATATATACAGAAATATGTACAGAAATATATACAGGAGTTCAAATCCCAAACTCTTGGTTATGATAACTCCATACTGAGCTTGGTGAAA
Source organism: Pachyrhynchus sulphureomaculatus (assembly GCA_019049505.1). Lineage (NCBI taxonomy): Eukaryota > Metazoa > Arthropoda > Insecta > Coleoptera > Curculionidae > Pachyrhynchus > Pachyrhynchus sulphureomaculatus. Next base: position 116,040,619 of record CM032449.1, on the reverse strand, counting down.
GCTCTTAGCAAAAGCTAATCAAATCTTCAGCACTTCGCACCAAAGTGACAAATCTGCCTAGAAACATGAGCCAGAAAAGACGCCCTCCGTCATTCTTCAGGGTGGCTACACAGAGATATAAAACTTAACCAGCATTGCGCCTCTTCAAGTTGCATGAAGAACCCTCGTGTACTGGTCTCGCCCTAGAACAACAACGAAAAGAATTTAATCCATCCCACCTAACAGGAGACAAACACCTCACCACGATATACTGAAAGGTGGAGACAATAAAATACGGAAATGGTGACCCTGGTGTCCACCAACAAAAGGGAGTAGATTATATAGCATCCACTAAACTGAAACGGTGTCTACCACACACCACCATAAGTTCAAAAAAAAAAATTTAATCAATAGGGTGTTCCGAAACACACTACTGCCAACAGCCTGTCACCACTAATAGGCTAATTGGAGCTGAGGTCGACTACAGTAGCCAGGCTCTCCTTTGGCTCAAATAGAAATAGCCATTGGGTAACAAAACCTCTAAAGGTCCCAAAGGTTAAACGTGCGCCCCCCATAGACTACCCTTCCAATCAGTCTGTTCCTCAGGAAGACTAACTCCCTGCCAAACGTCGTAACGGCATCTGTTAGCACCCCCGGTGCATCACAGCCTGTAAAAACAAATAACTCATGGGATACAACCTAAAAGGTTTACAAGGTTGACTTAACCAAGCTTCTAACGAAATTTCCAAAAACGAAAATGAGCTTAAAAAGCTACATGAAGCAAAAATTTCTCTATTTTTCAGTGGCAACGCAACAAAACTTTTGAAGACGACAAGAGCTTTTCCAGCTTAATCAGAAACAAGAAGAAAACATCGTTGACAGCTAAAATATTCGATCATGGTGTTAATCGTCTCCCTAGACAATAGCCTCTAGAAGAAACTGCTACAGGTATCAGGCATAACCGTTTTCTGTCAGCCCAAACTTCTAGATTACCTCTTGGAAATCTAAAAATTCGGTTAGGAATCTTCCTTCACTGCGCTTAGCCTCTCTTGACAAGGTTCTCATCTCGGTATCAGATTTTGATCATTTCTTTGTGAAACGACTGTCTTGCTCTGCTCTCATCCCCTGTAAATGATCAGCCTTTAGTTCTCCTGCAGAACTTCAATTTTCTATCAATCTGATAGTAAACCGAAAAACTCAACAGACGCCTATGAGTCTATGCAAAAAAAAATTTTAAAAAAAATTAGTGACTCAAAGGTAACGTTTAAACGGCTCTGAAAAAAAAATAGAAAATACCCTCAGTTTGTCAATTCAGAAGAAGATCTAAACCAAAATAATCCAAGTCTTAGACTTACTGGATAAACCAAAATCAATTTACTCTTAATTGCACCCAAAATATACCATTAAGGTAATAAAAATACACCCACTCGGGTAACAAACTTTGAAATTTCTCATTAAAAAATTTTTGACTCTACATCACACTACACGAGCTACATCTTGCGCTTGTCCTAACTCAAGATCACCTTGGATTGCCTCTAATCAAAATTTCGCTTCCAAGTGTCAAGAACTGGATATTATTTGGGGTCATAAGCAAATCAAATCCCGCGACCACCGACATACCAGTCTTATGATATATCCTGAGTGTGACTCTTTCGCAAGCTCGCAATAGCTGAGTCGATGCTAAACATCAACTACAATCAACCTAAGTTTGGGATATGGCCAATACCCAAAACCTTAGCTTTAAACAATAAAAGTAAGCTATTCTCTGCTCAACTTTTATAACAGTCAAAAAGACGAGGTCGTCACCTCTACAGAGCAACATCAAAAAAAATAAGGTAAAGCAATTAAGATAATGTAAATATAACCTATTCTTCTTCTGACAAACTTTCATTAGGGTTAGGTTCATTGAATGGTTTTAAGTCTTTAATATGCCATCGTCCTATTTTAGTCCCATCTAAATTAACTAAACCATAAACCAAATCTGAAATCTTTTCTCTAATCACGCAATGCACATACTTAGGTACCAACTTAGATGTGAATTTATCTGCTGCACTGGAAAGAATTTTATTTTTTCGCCAAACGTGATCACCTATATTAAAGGCAAAATCCCTTTTCCTAAGGTTGTAAGACTTACTGTTCCGTTCATAAGCCTTATGTATCCTACTACGCACGTCGGTGAAAATATCTTTTAAACCCTTTAAATTTTCGGCGTACGCACCCCTGTTACCCGGAATTATTTCGCTGTCAACATTGACATCCAAATCTAAGTTTTTATAATACTATCCAGATAGAGGTATCTGTCTGCCGTAAACTAAGAAAGACGGTATAAACCCTGTTACTTCGTGTCTTGCGGTGTACACGGGATTAAAACGGATGTTAAAACTATATGTCCCACTTAAGCTCTTAAAACACACAGAAGTAAACTGAGTACCGTTATCGCATATCGAAAGCGATGAAACTCCGTGAATTAGAAAAATATCGTTTTCTAAAATTTTCAAAAAGCATTCGGCTTTAGAGCTTTTCAAAAGAAATAGCATGGTATACTTTGTAAACCAGCAAGAAACCACGAGAAGCCATTTATTTCCCTTTTTTGAACGTGGGAATGGGCCTACTAGATCAGCTGCTATGACTTGAAAAGGGTAATTAACCGTTTTCTCTTTTCCCATCAGTCCCATAGGTAGTGCATTTGGAGATTTCTGCGCTCCACATACTTCACAAGTCCTCACAAACTTTAAGATATCAAAAAAACGCATTTTTGGCCAATAATACTGTTCCTGAACCCTGTGAAGAGTTTTATAAAAAGCCAAAATGACCAGAAGTAGGAGGAGTGTGACACATGTCTATAATTTCCTCTCTCTGTGGTTTAGGAACTAGTATTTTCCACTCGGGTACATTAACTTTTAAAGGCAACTGGTTTGGGATAAACTTGTACACGAAATCATTTTCCACTTTCCACTGCGGAAAATTTTGAGGAAATTCTTTGATTTGCTGCCGTAAATTGTCGTACCGTGGATCTATACGATCTATGTCTACTGTATCAATTTTTACGCCAATCTCTGCATTAAGACTGTTTTCCTCCGCTGTATGATCTGGGATTCTTGACAAAGCGTCAGGAATAACATTGTGGACTCCTTTTCTATGAATTAAAGTAAATGTGTGTTGTCTCAGCCTAATCGCCCAACGCGCTAGTTTGCCACTAGGGTTTTTAATAGAATTAAGCCACAATAAACTATAATGATCTGTTATGACCGTGAAAGGAACACCTTCGATGTAAGGTCGAAACTTTTCGATGTTAAAGAGTACTGCTAAACATTCTTTTTCAACAACCGAGTAGTTACGTTCAGCCTTTGACAGAGTTCTACTGGCATACGCTATCACTCTTTCCTCACCATTGATTTTCTGTGTTAGGACGCCCCCTAAACCGGTATTAGAAGCATCACTAGAAATATAAAACTGTTGGGAAAAATCAGGTTGGGATAAAATTGGAGCTGAAACCAATAGCTCTTTAATCTTTATAAAAGATTCTTCGGCTGCCTTTGTCCAATCTATCGATTGTCCTTTTTTTCGTCCTTTCAAAAGATCATTAATAGGCGACAACAAGGTAGAAAAATTCTCGATAAAACGTCTGTACCATGAACACATTCCTACGAAGCGCTTAACTTCCGTAGTATTAGTAGGTCTCGCATAAATTAACCATGCTTGCTACTTTATCCGGATCGGTACGCAAGGAATTTGAGCCTACAATATAGCCTAAAAACTTTAGAGAAGTTTTGAAAAAATCACATTTGCTCAAATTTATCGTCAGTCCGGCCTCTTTCAATTTATTTTTTACTTCCTTAAGTAAGCGAATATGCGATTCGAAGTCTTCCGATGTTACTAAAATATCATCGAGATAGGTAAAAAATATGTGGCTCATATTTCGGACCAAATATAACGTCCACTAAACGTTGCTGAGTTTGAGCAGCGTTCTTTAGACCAAACGGCATAGTGACGAACTGAAATAGACCTCGGCCTACTACTGCAAAAGCGGTCTTTTCCTTAGAGGATTTGTCCAAAGGAATTTGTCACAAAGCCTTTCTAAGGTCTATCGAAGGTACATACTTAGCATTCCTGAGTGATGTCAAAATTCTGTCGATATTCGGTAATGGATAGTTATCAAATTTGCTGACCTCGTTGAGCTTTCTACCGTCAAAGCATAGACGATATCACTCCGAGTTTCAAACATTTCGTCTAACTCCTTACAAAATTCTGTCGATGTTCGGTAATGGATAGTTATCAAATTTGCTGACCTCGTTGAGCTTTCTTCCGTCAAAGCATAGACGATTTCACTCCGAGTTTCAACATTTCGTCTAACTCCTTATTCAATACTTTTGACATGTTCGGAGACATGGCGATGGGCCTTGTCTTTACAGGATTGGCATCAGCCGTATCTATAGACATGGTGATTTTATTCGTTCGGCCTAACCTATCTTTACTACTTATTTCTTTGAAAGAGCTTATTACTTTTTCTGCCTTCAAGCGTTCCGTCCGCGAGAGATCATCTAGGGTACATAGACGCGAGAAAAGGTTTTCTAAAGGACTTTCTGAATAACAATCTTTAAAACTTGTTTGAGAATTGACTTCTAGGGACTGTGGATACCACGAATTATTTTTAAAATTTACTAAAATTCCGAATTTTTGTGCAAAATCACATCCTAAAACCAAAGTATGTGATAGAGAAGGTACTACTAGAGCAGAGATTACTAAACAATGACCATTGCAGACTAGCGGCAACTCAACCGTACCTAAAACTTTAGACGGCTGCCATCTGCAGTGGTAACACTTCTATTTTTGACATGGCATATTTTTATACTTAAACGACTTAAAATTTTAATACCATTCTGACCTATAACGGAGGCATTTGCACCAGAGTCAAATAAAGCCGAGAAAATGGGCACCTAATAGATCTATCTTTATATGCGGTCCATTATCTAAATATTTATGCACGAATAAAGGAGACATGTGACCATTTGGAGAAGCAGGAGTTTCTAACTTAAGAAGGAGAATTTTTATTAGACTTAAAAAAAATCAGAAACTTTTTGTAACTATTTAGTCCAATCTGATTTATTGGAGTATCTCTTTACTTAAGATCCTCGTTAGAATCTTTCTTTTATCCGCGACCGGACGTTCTGAGAAAATACGACGGCTTTTCAGTTCATAGTCTAATTCATTTTCCAGTAAGTGATTGACTTTAAAATCGAAGGCTTCCATGATAAATGAATAAAATTTAAAAGAACTGTTTAAAAAAGTCGTGAAAATATTTCTCCTGTGCTTCCAATAGTCAAAATAAAAAATATATAAAGGCACTTAAAATATGTAAACTTCTTTACCAAACCTTAAAAAAAATCTTCGACAATTTCAAAAAAAATTTCTAAGTATCGCCTTGTATTAAAATTCTTTTACCAATTTATCTTAAGAATTTCCTATAAAAAAATCTCCAAATACCGTTCCGTATCGACAAAGTATTTTTAATATTCATGCAAAATATAGGTGAGAAAAAAGAACAGTTTTTTTTCGGTTTACCGTAAAATAAATTAAAGTAAACCAGCACATCTGCTAATCTGAACTATAAAGCTAGCTGTTAAGAAAAAAGTAGGAACCTCTTATCTTAGAGTCAACAACTAAAATTCAAATATCTATATCAGATAAATTGAAATAAAAAATTCTACAAATTTCCTGCTTTTGTCTTAGTGCTATTGTGTAGTTTCTTTTAATAAATATTATGAAATAAAAATATCTGCAAAGTTAGAGCTTTTATTTTGTTCGAAAGCTAGTACACTGAACCCTTTTTTAAAAAAAAAATTCCAAAAGCCCCACGTTGACAGCGCTATTTTGTAACGTATGAAAAAATGTTGCCCCAAGCTTGGGCGTAATTTTGTAGCCTATGAAAAGGTGTTTAATTGCGCCCCACGTACACTGCGTCATTTTGTAAGATGTGAAAAAGTGTTCTCAGTTTGAGGCATCTTTTTTTTTTTTGTACCCTGTGAGAAGTTGTTTGTCCCACGCTTGAGCGCAATTTTGTAACATTGGAACTTACCCGCTTTAATTTCTGCTACTGAATTGAGTGAAACCTGATTTTAAAAGAACTAAAGAAATTAAACACACACTAGCTCAGTTTTCTTTGGTAGAGAGATATGGGTAAGAGATATTTGTCTTACGTCTTTTTGGAATTATTTTCTATTTTTTTAAAAAGCTCCAGTTGTACAAGTCTTTTGGGCACCACTCATTTTAAAATAGAAAGGATTTAACTTCAGCTAAAAAAATGAGAAAAAAACTGAAGTGTTTTATGGATATTACTAAAAAGAATTAGTCTAGTACAACTTATCCTGAAAAGAAAAATAAGTATTCAGTGAGACACTAGCTTTAATCAACAAAAAGAAAATTTATTCATGTTTTAAAATGAAAAGTTCTAACCTTTACAGTTTTACCTAACAAATTCTAGCCTAACTAGTAGTTGTTACATTAAAATTTTAGACTATTATAACCCCCGAAGACGAGAAATCGTGCTTTACACTTCACTTTTTAGTCTGTTTTACATTGCAGTTAAGGCACTACTCTCGAATAAGTCTATTGAAGGGAGTTTTGTTGACTTACTGTTTTTTATTCCTGCTGTGATCGACTACGCCCGATTTCACACTTTTTCTTAACAAACACTTAGAAAGCTCACTACGGCTTTTATTTAAGACACTGGTGCTTTTACTTAGCGACTCTGATGAAAATTAGCCTACTTCGGCTAGATGGAAAATAGCCTCTCGGCTAGACGGTACTGCCTGGCTGCGGCTAGATGGAAAACAGCCCGGCAGCGGCTTGATGGTACTGCCTGGTTGCGGCTAGATGGAAAACAACCTCGATTTACGGTCTGCGGAGCCTTAAATAATCGTGCGACTTTTGCCAGTAATATCACGACGCTCCAATCAAAACTGCCGATCAAACATTCCACCAATCGCGGCGTAGCGAGAGGTTCGATCAGGAACCCGCACAACTCACTATATACCGAACGTCTGGGAATCCCTGTTTAATATACCGTTCGGAACAAAAATGAAAATAAGTACAATTTGAAATGGAAAAAATCAGTAACATTACATGGTCTTAAAATCTAGGAAAAAATGAATGTTACAATATATATATATATATATATATATATATATAAATATTTATATATATATATATATATATATATATATATTTATATATATATATATATATATATATATATATATATATATATATATATATATATATATTTATATATATATATATATATATATATATATATATATATATATATATATATATATGTATATGTATATATATATATATATATATATATATATATATATATATATATATATATATATATATATATATATATACATATATATATATATATATATATATATATATATATATATATATATATATATATATATATATATATATATATATATACATATACATATATATATATATATATATATATATATATATATATATATATATATATATATATATATATATATATATATAAAACATTTATATATATATTTATACATATATATATATATATATATATATATATATATATATATATATATATATATATATATATATATATATATTTATATATATATATATATATATATATATATATATATATATATATATTTATATATATATATATATATATATATATATATATATATATTTCAAATTCGTATTATGTGTAGTAAACTTTTATTTAAGTTTTGAGCATTCTGAGAATAAAAAATAAACACCTTACAAGACTTCTAAAAACTTTCCGTTTAGAGAATAATTGTATTGGCAATTAAATTTTACTTTATAAATTACAGAAATATTTTAGCTCAAAAAAAATTTATAAGTTACTAGATTGTTTGAAAATGTAAATATTATTCTGGTTTTTATACTGGTCTCAATTACTACATAACCGGTCAAGTGCAAGTTAAACTTGCGCAATTAGTGTTCCGTACGTTGATTGCTTTTAAAATAAAAAAAATTTGTTACAGAGGTATAAAATGATCAGTGACTTCACAAAATACACCCCAAATGAGTTTTCAACAAAGTTTGTTTCCAATCTTTACTGAAATCTAATGACCTTGAAATTTTTGTTTTTTTTATATACCATATAAATTATTAAAGGTAATGCACTCGTGATAATTTTCGTTCAATCTACACCCCGTGGAGAATATTCCAGAATTTTTTCCAAATTTTTTGATAAGTACTTTTCGAGATAAGGCCCGGGACAGCGATTTTTCGCGAATTTTTAAAAATAATACAAAGAAAAGTGCGCGCAAGTATAATATTATATATATATTTTTTACTCGTGTTTTCACAAGCTTTCATTTGACACCACACTCGATGACCTAGTAAAAAAAATTTTTTTTTTTATTATACACTTCCGACTTCACCCCCCCCCAACTAACCCCTTAAGTCAAAATTTAATTCTCAAAACTACATGGCTCTGATGAGGCCATCAATTCCTATATTATTACCAAATTTCACCTTTCTATGTCAAATAGTTTCGGAGAAAATCGGGTGTGACAGACAGACAGACAGACAGACAGACACCGAAGTGATCTTATAAGTGTTCCGTACTGAACACTAAAAAGGAAAAATAAAATTAACATTTTTAAAATAATAAATTTAAATTTTATTATAAGTAGGGTATGTGCACTAGTGGTCGACCACCACCGATTGGTCGACCGCTTATGTTTTAATTAAATCTATTAGAAAAAGTTTTTATCGCATAATCCTTGCCGACGTCGTATTCAACTGATAGTTAAACTTCTCCACAATATAAAGAGAGATTAGGCCGGTCGAGAAGAGGCGGTAAAGCTACTTTTTTGGTACTCGTGGCGTACAGTCGACGCGCTTGGAATGTTTAATGTAACTGCCTGTGAAACGTTGGAAAATTATTGTTTTACCCGGAATAAAGGTGGCAAGGCAAGACGCAAACACAGAAAATGTTAATGGAACTCGGAATTTCGTTAGTTCTTCGAGAGCTGCGTGTTTTGTGAGCGGTCCACTACTGGGGTCGATTTTGTGAGGAATTCTAGTAATCGTCATAGGCCGGTCGACTACTAGACGTCTCGTGTTTTTTTTTCTAATAGTCAAGCATCATAAAATTATGAATTTCCAGGTGTTCCATGGTGATTCCAGATATTTGATCGGCGAGTAACTCTGGGAAAAACCCACTATTAACTAACCCACCACTAATCTCAAGTGCGCGTGTGAGCTGCAGTCACTTTGGACGCTAGATGTACTGAGCGTCCCATTTGCTTTTTTTACCTGAAAAAAAGGGCTTCATAAAAAAATAAGCAGAGGTTAGGGAAAACAGTTTCCGCAGATGCTTTTTATTTAACCCTCTGCGACTGACCTGCAGTAATTTTAACAATTCAGTTGATGCGGTAGACTACTGAACACCTTTTTGATGTTGAATATTTTTGGGAATTGTTTACTAAATACCTATTGTGTTTATTTAACATACAGCAATATATGTATAACAGACAACGTATTTAAATATATATATTTGAAATAAAAATGATTTTACAAAATTATACTCTTTATTAAACTTTTTAATTTTGGACATCAAAAATTAAAGTATTTTCTTAAGTATAAAAAAAAACATAAACATAATATAACCTTTAAGAATCTCGATTTTAAATTAAATTAACGCTTATTACTTAACATATGTTTTAAATTTGAGCAATATCATATGATAAGATCAAAAGTTACAATGCCTCAAATTATTACAAAGGAGCTTGGAACGTTCCAAACAAATTGGTTTTGAGCAATCACACCACTTGTTTGTGGTATTAGTTTAGTAGGACAGATATGATACAGTTTTCTTCCCCTTGTTGCCACAGAGCGGGTTTTCGGACGTGGAGGGGGCAGATCTTTTCCCCAAAACTCGTTGTACGTGCGTGTGTCTGCTTGTGGTCTAACACCAATTCTCTTGCAGTATTTAGCAAAAAAGGTACCTCTTCTCATTTTGGAATCACTATTTGCACACGCCTGGTGCAATTGATGCCTATCATGCTGAACGTATTCTAAAAAAAATTGCCATTGGTCATTGACAAGTTTGGCGGCTACACGAATATATTGAGCACTTTCATCGATCGCGTCAACTCCTCCTTTGGTTCATTTTTTTTTTTTAATGGTATGGTAAAAAGTTTATTCGACAACAAAATTCATATTGGGAAAAGTAACATGCCGTTCTAATTCTCTGGAAAAAATCGAAAAAATACTCCACTACCTCTTTAAAGCTGTAGATTTCAATTATTCAGCAAGTGGTCGACTACCGGGGCGTAAACATGTCGACTACTAGGATACAGTGGTCTACAACTGATGTTGTTACGTCCGTAAATTATTGGTTGATTTATTCAATAGAAAAACAATTATATAATTTTTCAAAATGTACTAACGTAAAGGAAAGGGTTGAAATTCGATATATTACTACCTAAAGGGTCCAAATACTGTGACGGATATCATTAAAGCTATGATTAACATAACCCCCCACGTTATTCGGTCGACTACCCTATAATAAACACAAATATTTATTAAAGAATGATACAAATTCAAACCGCCCAAATCTATTGTGTAAAATTTGTAAAAATCTATAAATCATCAGGTACAGAACATCTTACTGAAAAATATTTCATTATTTTATAGATTCTAACAAATCTTTTTCTGATTCCTACTGATGAGGACGCCTTTAACAGATGCTATATTTTACATATGCTACTGTACAGAGCTTAGGTAGTTGTTCTTGTCTTCGTTATAATAACTGATGCATTATATCTGATGATTGAGTGCCTTCTAGATGTTTGCAATATCATTCTCTGACGAACCTGATAAAAGTAGATTTATTCAGTATCAATTATTTAGCAATATCCTGTATTTGTTCATCAAGTACTTTAATCTACTTTTGTCTCCAAAGCAGCATAAAATTTAAAGTCATTCATACGGGGTCTGTCTCAAAAATAATGAAAACAAATTCATAAAGAAAGATTTAGTACAGATAAACATACACACGTATAAAATTTTTCAAAATAGCACCCTTGTGCATCAATATGTCATTCATTGCATTCCTGTCATTCCTGGTACGCCCTCTTGAAGTCGGTAACGGAAATTTTTTTAAGTACTGCGTGGAGGCCTCTCTAGCGTTCCAAAATGGTACCATTTCAAGCTCCTCTTGATTCGTTGAAACAAAGCTAAGTCAGGGCGACTGAGGCAGTGTTGCCACATTACATTTGGTGGGGAACTGCCTTGTGAGAAGCAAGTTGTGGCATGACGAGTTGTCGTGGTGCAGCATCCAGGTGTCAGCGATTTCCTTCGGTACGTCGCACCCTCATCCTCAGCTAGTCGAGGACTTCTACATAATATTGACTCTTTACTCTCTGTCCTTCACTTTTTTTTGTCGTCTGTTTGTGAGATTGGTGGACATCCAGCGCGCTGGCGTTCCCGAAAATTCTTGCGCCACTTGTAAACCATTACTTGTGACATGGCTATCTCCTTGAACACCTTTTAATCATCTTTAAGATCTCACCATCTGATTGTCCAAGTTTTACGCAAAATTTAATTGCTCCACTAAACGCTGCGTCGTTTTTTTATAACGCAACGACCAAACAGACCTTTACTCCGACAGCGATTCTCACTCTGCAATGGCTCGCAAGTGACTGAACTAGGCCGCATTCTTTACTTGAGACCCCCCCACCAATTATCCCGCCGAAAAAACGGCGTCACTGTAGCCCCTTTGGTTGGCTACAAAAAAATCTTTCTCATTACTTTTGAGACAGACCTTGTATAAAGTGTATTGTGTCTGTGATTTCCTAGCGAATCATAGTTGTACCCCAAGTGTGACGTGTAGCAACTGAAAAAGGATACAATATTATCCAGAATAAAAATAGGACTAAAGACTAATCTTGAAAAGCTTCTTTTTTGAAGTTCATTCGTGGACAGATTTATCTTCTACTGCACGGAGTCCTCGGCAGTTTTTCGTTGAAAGTTTTGGACTTTTTTCTACAAGTTGCTCTGGAAATATCAGCTGAATCGTATGGAGTAGCCCATAATAGATAATATGAGCGAATAAGGAAAGCATAAGCACGCGATTGGTCTGTAGTTTTTGAAATCGTAAAAGTAACTTTTTGGACTAAGTGCCATTCTACTCTCAACACACAACAGCTCGTAAATTGGGTTTATCTCAGTTATATTGTCGTTAACATTCTAGATGGATAGTCCGGATGGGATATTCATGGGTGTGGGAGATTTTTTTTTATTAAGAATTGTTAATGATATCTGGTTTTTGGACGGTAGAACTTTTATTATTAGTGTCTTTTATAACGCTTTTCTTTAGTGTTACTTAAGTAGCTTTGCTCCGCTATTGTAACTGTGTTTAGTAAGTTGTATATTTAATAGCATTGAATCTTATAAATGTTCTTCCAGGATGTAGTTATTCCTTCTACAAATGTCGGTGTTTTAACTTCGGATGTCATTTCAAGTAAGCGAAAGGATTTTGTGAAGTAAATTTTGTTATGAACTACAGATTTCCTTGCAAATATAATAGATATAGTTAGTAGGATCTCACCACTGTAATATATTAATGTTCGGTCTAATTATTTACTTCACTAAGATGTGGAATTAAGATTTGAAGTAAGATAGATACATCATGTATTTATAGTATTTGTAAAAAATAGCAAAGCGTGAATTGAAACAACTAAATACATGAAAAACCAATAAAGTAATCTAGATAAAAAATCTGGGCTTTTGATGTTAGACTCTGTTAATCTGGAGTAAATTTTGGACGTTTCGCCAATGATTGCCCAAGACATATGTTGAGGTCCTTATCTTTTTCTTTCTTTCTTCTTCTCGAAAACTATCTATTCGTAACTCACTAGTATTTAGCCCGCATTGAGTTCAAAAATAAACTGTTTGGTGTAGTTGAAGAAATGCCCTATACGTATAATGTAAAAATAAAACTTATAATACTTAATATTCACCAAGTTGATGTAATATGCTTTTGCTGAGAGTCATCTAGAGAGTAATTTGCCTAGATCTAATAAAAAACTAAGTATTAGGGGAGTCCTTTTTAAAGTGCTTGAGTCAAGCGATTTAATTTACAATGTGATTAAAACTGTAACAAAACTATGTTAAATGATGGTGGGCACCTGTTTGACAACGTGAATCTAGATCGTGTTCAGCATCGATACGGATCCAATAGGTTACCATAGGGAAAAAAAATTTTGTTTTAATGATAAAACTCGTTTTTCCTTTAAATAATTAACAAAGACAGCATTTAAATTATATATTAGACTTTGGCATAAGGCGGAGAAATTTGGTACACTGTTCCCAAATTTAATATAGGCATAACTATAACAGAATAACCATGAATTAATGGTTATTCTGTTATAGTTATGCCTATGACGGGATTTCTTTCAAAACTTAGCGTAAGGTATCTTCTTGAAGTGTCATATCCGATATAGACGTAGGCGACCTTCTCGCTTTTACCTATAGTTGGTGCCTTTTTAAGGGTTTCCATAGACAAAGGGGACCTACAGTTTAATGCCGATTTAGAACAACCAAAGTGAGAGGACTTTACTAGGCATGATACTACTAGTGATTTGCCATTGCCGTCCCGAGAGAGGGGCCCATCTCACTCTATTTTTTTTTAATTATATTTTTAAATTTATTCTTTTTGTTTTCCTAGCTCGAGACTACGACGTAGAAAGCAGACACCCTAACCACTACGCTATGGCCGTCTATTTCTCAACTTTTATTGCTTTTACCATTATTGTGTCCTTCACTCGACCTGTTTCTGAATGATATAAATTATTATTACGAAATTTTTATTATTTTATATTATTTTTTTACAATGGCAACATTTTCATGCATTTTATATCTAATTCTACTACTTAATAATATAAACTATTTAGTTTCAATGGCTATTTTAAGGTGTTTGTAAAATCTAAATTATCAAATCTGCTACTTGTATAATATGTGTCAGATAAGAATTGCCTACTTTTATTCCTGTAATTACTCTTAAGATTTTAAATATAGGTAGAGTTATTTTGTTAACCAGAATTACCACAATTATAAAACCACATAATCCTTTAAAGGAATGAAATATCTAGGTATTATTTTGTGACACTATAAAAACGTTGTTCTAATTTATCTCTTTTATTTTCGTCACTCGATAAATGTTATTTATATATATATATATATATATATATATATATATATATATATATATATATATATATATATATATATATATATATATATATATATATATATATATATATATATATATATATATGTATGTATGTATGTATGTATGTATGTATGTATGTATGTATATATATATATATATATATATATATATATATATATATATATATATATATATATATATGTATATATATATATATATATATATATATATATATATATATATATATATATACATATAAAGGGTTTTTTTTGATTTATCGGATTTGCGGTCTGTGACAATTAACACTCGAGTGCTGTTAAACTCTCTATATTTCGTTGTACTTCACAACTTCATCGGGAGAAAAACTCTAATTTTTAGAAAAAACAGTGTGTCAGGAAATTTATTTGTAAATAAATAGTTATTTCAAAAACTTACCAACTAAGAGATGGTCACAACATTTATAAAAATAAAAGAACATCGACTACATTAGACACATAACAGAAACAAGAAAATACTTAAGCACAGTGACAAATAACAGTTAACAATGAACTAATCTAGGCTATAAATCCGAAATCGGACCAAAAACGAAAAAAACTATTATCAAATACAGTGGCTTAGTTATTCATAGGGTGGTTCAGTTATTGACTTGTAAAACTTTAAAATATTACAATATATTACACTTAATTTACTGGTATCTGCCCTATAATTAACACAGTCCTTATGTTTGTTTATGTGACACAGTTCAAGAAAAAGCCGGTCCTTGTAATTATTTACTCTCTCCCAAACTTCCACATTGGCAAAATCGAACTGATGTCCCGTTTTTAAAACATGGTCAACTAAGGCACATGACCTCTTATTTATTCGACAATCACTTTTGTGTTGTGTAGTTCTTTGTTTTATCCACTGCGATGTCTGTCCGATATAACATGAAACACAACCCAAACAGGACAACTTGCAAACTACATTGGTGTTATAAAGTAGAGGGTCTCTGTTTGAGTTGGGTAAACAAGGTACGGCTACTGAGACTGTTATATTTAACTATTTTAATGTGTGGGAAATCTTTGAAGATGGAAATCATTGAATCTGTCAATCCGCGCACAAACGGTAACTTTTTATATCTGAGAACATTGTGAGTTTCCTCTGTAGGGTCATCAAAATTGTTACAATTGTAAATAAGTTTTTTCAAAATATGTTTTGGATACCCGTTGTTGGAAAAATTTTTATATAACTTGGTCAGATTGGCAGGCAGGTAACTCTCGTGGCTAATATGTGTTATTCTGTTCTTCATTGCTATTACGCTATTATATTTTTGGTTCTTAGGGTGATTTGAAAAATAATTAATAAACCTGTTGGAAGCTGTAGGTTTCTGATACCAATTCAGAATTAACACATTATCCTCAGTCCTAATGACCTGTCTATCCAAAAAAGGGATACTACCATTATTCTCATGCTCGATGGTAAATTGCAAATGACTGTTGAAAGAGTTAAAAGTTTCTAATATTTTTTTAGTATAATTCGCAGGTACCGAACAAATGATATCGTCCACGTATTTATAAATGAATGGGACATCAAACTGAAGTTGTGCCAATACCACATCAAGCAAATGATCTAAAACTATATTGGCCAACACGGGGCTTATGGGAGATCTCATTGGGGTTCCAAATATTTGTTTATAAAATTCATTGTTGAACCCGAAATATGTGTGTTCAAAAATAAATCTTATGAGTCTCATGAAATTGATCTTGACAACGTAGTATGCGCTTCAATCCACAACCACTTGTTTTCCAGGATTTTTAAAACCAAATCAACAGGAATGTTGGTAAATAAGGAGACCACGTCCAACGATATCAACACATGACCTTGTGGTAATCGCAACCCATCTATCATGTTTACAAAAGAGAAAGTATCTTTTATATTATAATCTGTAATGTATGATACAGCATTTCTTAATATATTAGACAGAAATTTTGAAATGTTATAAGTAGTGGCATTAATTGAGCTTACAATTGGTCTTAAGGGTATGTCTGGTTTATGTACTTCTGGAAGATAGTACAATTTGGGGAAATGTAAATTATAAACCGACAGGTGTTTTGCGAACCCCACACTTATTTGGTTGCTTGTTTTAAGTTCCTTTATTAAATTGTTATATGAAGCCTGTAAAAATTGTGGTTGGATCTGTACTTAGTTGGGGGTATGTTGATGATTATCTTAATAAAAACTCTGTCTTGCCAATATATTCAGTTTTATTCATTACCACAGTACAACTGCCCTTGTCAGCCTGTAAGAGATATATGTCTGGATGATTCTTTAGATTTTTTTTTGTTTTTCGTAAATACAGCTAAGTTGTGATATTTTATTGTTATGAGAGTTGTGCAGGTAATTTGTAACCAAATTTGTTACTCTAGCTCTCTAATATATTTATTTATAAATAAATTTCCTGACACACTGTTTTTTCTAAAAATTATAGTTTCTCCCGATGAAGTTATGAAGTACAACGAATTATAGAGAGTTTAACAGCAATCGAGTGTTAATTGTCACAGACCGCAAACCGCAAATAAAAAAAAACTCTTTTTGCTATCAAAGTGCGGTCGATAAATCTACATTTGTTTATTATTATTATATATATATATATATATATATATATATTATATATATATATATATATATATATATATAAATATATATATATATGTATATATATATATATAATATATATATATATATATATATATATATATATATATATATATATAAATATGTATGTATATATGTTGTAATGCAAGTTCGCCTCCCCGTGATGCATCTTGAATAGCGCTTGTCGTGAACCAAATGAATTAGCACTTACCGATCAGTCGATATTTAGGATCTCCTGGTCAACACACATCCAGATGGCAACGCAAACCAAAATATAGACCTTTGTAAGAGCTATATGGCTAGAGATATTGAGATATAAAGATATAACGTCAAGGATAGGTCAAATTAATATAGAAGGCATAAGCCGAGTAAAATGCCAGTACTTACAAAGAGCCCTACATCACAACGAAACAGACATAGTCGCAATACGGGAAACTCATACTGATAACAAACATCAACTCCAGCCACGAGGAAAATTCCCGGCTATGAATTAATTGGTTCAACATATCATAGAGCATATGGCATGGCAATATATGCTCGCAACGACAGAAAAAAATGTCCATCTGGGTAATGTGTCCCCAAATATTGACATATATAAAATTACCATAAAGATCGGACATATCACAATTACCAATATCTATATACTTCGATCTGTAATTTACTGTCGACCTAAAAGGCTTTAATAGTAACCATGAATACTGGAAGTCTCGTGAAAACGACCAAAATGGCGAAACACTGGTAAACTAGATAATAATATTCATCTCATATTTGACGCGAGGGATCGCAATATTTTCAAGTCAGCTGCGTGGCAACTAGAATCCAATCCTGATTTGTGTTTGTGTCATCAGATAATAGTAGACGCCCACTAACAACTACCCGTATATACAACGGATATTAAGCGTGAACTCACAACTCTCAAGGCTAACTGTCCACGAGAGACAGCGTATTCACAACCTTTCACAGCCGAAGAAATCACCACCGCTACGAAATCGATAAAAGCTGGTATTCACCTAGAATTCATTCGACATTGTGGAAAGTATGCTCGACACTGGTTGGCTCATTTCTTCATAGATGTCTTGAATAAAGGCAGGATTCCTCTAACTCTTAAACAGGCGAAAAATATAGGCATCTTAAGACCCGGAAAAATCCAATAATGGACCTGAAAGCTATCGGCCCATCTCGCTGCTGAGTATAGTTTATAAACTAATAGAGAGACAGAATTCTGTATAGTCGCATAGGACTCAGAAAACCAGAATAGAGCAGGGTGGCTTTCGACCAAATAGGAGCTAGTGACCAACGGCCTTTATGGAAGCGGGTTTCCTAAGACAGCTTAAAACTTCAACCATGCTCGTCGATCTTATAGCAGCCTATAATACTGTTTGGAGGTATGGCTTAATCTCTACGCTTATACGCGAGATGTTTTACGTAAAAACTGCACTTATGAATAAAATGGACAGTAACAGAACCTTCCCAGTACCTCTAGGTAAGTCAAAAAAATTGATGAAACTCAACAACGGCTTACCTTAACGATCGGTTTTAGCCCCACTACTTTTTTTAGTCTGTACGTAGCAGAGATGCCAAGCATAACATTAAAGAAGTTCGGCTGCGCAGATGATTGGGCAATAGCTATACAACATAAAGTCATTTGAACAACAGAAGTTATCCTGACTGAAGACGTAAATATCCTTTCTTAGTCATGATTCTAAATATTTTTGGAAATTTATTCTTTTAAACCGTAGTAAATAAATTAAGTTACCCATTCAACGATGGGATAGTAAATTTTTTGCAAAATGTCTTTATTGTTGAACGACTTAAATCTTAAAAACTCAGTTCCGAAAACCAGATTGGCTCTTTTGGCGGAACGCAGACTATATATATATATATATATATATATATATATATATATATATATATATATATATATATATATATATATATACGAGGCTGGTTTGAAAAGTCCGTGCAAAGTCCAAGAGATGGCACCACCGGTACCTATCGAGGTCATGTTTAGTTAGTAGTATCTCTTGAATGAACGCACACCAAGTTTCAGGCATATTGGTCTATTTCATTGTGTTCGGTATTCGTGTGAATCAAGGAAGTCGAGTGATTTTCAAGAAATGGACGAAAAAGAATTTCGTGTGGTGATTAAACATTACTTTATGAAAGGCAAAACGCCTCAGGAGACTAAAGAGAAGCTTGATAAACATTATGGTGACTCTGCACCTTCGATTAGAACAGTTTATAAGTGGTTTCAAAATTTTCGGACTGGCCATATGGGCACAAGTGACGCTGAACGTTCTGGACGGCCTGTGGAGGTTACGACTCCAGAAATCATTGATCAAATCCATGATATGGTGACGGATGACAGAAGAGTTAAGGTGCGTGAGATTGCTAGTGCTGTGGACATCTCGACTGAACGGGTACATAATATTTTGCATAAACATTTGGACATGAGAAAACTATCCGCAAGATGGGTGCCGCGATTGCTCACGCTTGACCAAAAACGGAATCGTGTGAAGTGTTGCAAGGATGGTTTGCAGCTGTTCCAGAAGAATCCGGAGGACTTTAAGCGTCGTTTCGTCACTGTGGATGAAACATGGATACATTACTATACTCCTGAGACCAAACAATAATCTAAACAATGGGTTACCAAAGGAGAATCTGCACCAAAAAAGGCGAAGACCGTTCCTTCGGCCAGAAAGGTTATGGCGACTGTCTTTTGGGATTCGCAAGGGATAATCCTCATCGACTATCTGGAAAAGGGTAAAACTATTACAGGTGAATATTATTCATCGTTATTGGACCGTCTGAAAACCGAGGTGCAAGAAAAACGCCCGCGATTGACCCACAAGAAAGTCCTTTTGCATCACGACAACGCACCAGCACACACTTCAGCAGTTGTGGTCGCAAAATTAATGGAAATAGAAATCCAACTCGTTTCACATCCCCCTATTCTCCAGACTTGGCTCCGTCGGACTACTATTTGTTCCCCAATTTGAAGAAATGGCTGGCGGGACAAAGATTTTATTCAAACGAGGAGGTGATTGCAGACACTAATGGATATTTTGCAGACTTGGATAAATCCTATTATTCGGAAGGGGTCAACAAACTAGAACATCGTTGGACGAAGTGTATAAGCCTAAAAGGAGACTATGTCGAAAAATAAAAAAGGTTTACCCCAAACACATAAGTAGTTTTTATTTTTGCACGGATTTTTCAAACCAGCCTCGTATATTATAAATAGAATAGGTAACAGTTTAAAATCAAAATCGAAAATATAATTTTTTTTTTCTATGGCATTGGTGGATATCAAATAGCCAGCTTGTCACTTTATTATATACATAAGCAACCAACTTATTAAGGACGAAACACAAATACCCAAGCAGACTGGCGGAATCGAATCGCCGACCACCGGATTCATAGTAGGTATCATTACCTACTCCTCCAATGCTCCCCCCTAAAATATAAATAATATAATATAGGAATTTATTTTTAAGTTTATATTAGTTTTACGGCAGTTACAAAACCAGGAGTCAGTAGTATTCGATAATATAATTCCCGTCTTCTTTTCACGCTTCCCCTCGGTGGGCTAATATCAATAAAAGTTCATTAATCATACACACAAATAAAAAGTTAGTAAACATAACAAAGTCGAGAGGAAGCCCATAGCAAGTAGAGTGTAGAACTATACAAAATAACATTCCCCTACATTAACTCAACAACGATTAAAAAGAGAAGTAATGGTTAAAATGAAGGAGTCGACTGGTGTGACACAATTTTTTTTGTTATATTCTTATTTATGTAGTTAATTTTTAAAATATTAGCCGCTCATCAGCATCTCTATTTTAAATGAAGCTTACTAGCTTTAATAAATCAGATTGTTGCTAGTTAACAATGTGTATGCCAAATTTGTGGCATCTAGCCAATGTTTCGTCTCTTTCAGTTTGGACTTCCCCTCATCATAATGCGTAACCATTCACAAATGAAAATTAAAAAAAAAACATTTGTCAAAAAGATGGATTTTCCGAGTTAATCAATATTACTACAAAATAAATAGTGTGAGACACAACAGTTAACTTAGGAATATAAAAGACGAACACACATTGAATTTTAACGAACCTACTAATACTATACATCAACAAAAACCAACTAATATACCTCCTTGAAGTTAGCTCTGTATTATTAGATTTAGGAACATTTTAATATTACTGTATATGTACTTTATTATTTTGAATACATATATATATATATATATATATATATATATATATAGAGATATATATATATATATATATTATATATATATATATATATATATATATATATATATATATATATATATATATGGTTGGCTCAGGACCATAGTATAGTATATATTTTAATTAACGTCTGTTATTTTAATTTTTTTATTGTATTTTGTAATACAACGTTAAAATATGTAATTCAATAATAATAATTAAAAAATGTTTGAAAGATCTACGGTATCATATTTTATACTACTCTAAAAGCAAAACCAATGCTGTCCCCATATGTGTCAGAATTATACTTCTATAAATAAATACTCGCCCAATTAACAACATGCAGCAAATATACACATCAAAAGCAGAAAAAAGATATGATTATGGGATTTAAAGACCATGCAATATCTTAAAAAACCTAAAAAGTAACGAACTTTCTTTTATCTTAGGCGATTTTATAGCAAATCTTGATAAAGCTAGCAAATCTGACCTAGTAAGTGCACATGGTTTGGGTGAAAGTAATAATCGTAATGATAAATCATATAAGTTTTGTTAAGAACACGACGTGATGGTGGCAAATATATGATACTAATTGCATAAGCGTTAATCTTGCCGACATTATAAAGAACGAGATCGATTATGTCTTGTTCAACAAAACAATCAGAAACTGTATCCATAGAGTTACTACAACCTCTAGTGCAGATGTCCGATCTGAAAATAATCTTCTTGTTGTCGATTTCAGTATCAAGTTAAAAAATACCAAAGAAAAGTATATCATTAAAAAAGTTTAATATTGAAGAGATAAATAAAGACCAGGTAGAAATATATCGAGATAAACCATGAAAAAAATTGACATCAATAATCTTCTTCTTTCCAACCCAGGTCTGTCCTCGCCTGGACGTAGGTCTCTTCTAATCTCTTCCATACTTCTCTGTCTTTTGCCACCTTTAACCACTGCTTGCCCGCTACAACCCTTATATCATCGACCCATCGTTGCGGTGTACGTCCAACGCTTCTTCTCGTTTCTCTGAGTCTCCATTTCGTGATCCTATATACCATTTATCTTCGGATGATCTAACCACAAGACCTATCCATCGTCACTTCGTCTTTGCCGCCTCGAGAGTTATGCCAGTGACTTTGGTTCGTCACGTTATCTGCTCGTTATGAATTCTATCCCTAAAGGGATACCAAGCATGCTTCTCTTCATACCTCTTTGTGAAGTCACGATACTTTAGTGAGACACATAGTTTCTAGTCTATATGAGCTGACTGGTAGAATATAGGAATTGTAGACTTTAGTTTTTAGGTTTATGGGTGTTTTAGTACTTTTCAAGATATGTCCTAGTCTCCCAAAAGCTGCCTAGCCAGCCTTATTCACCTGGTAATTTCCGTATGCTGGTTCTCATCATAAATAATAATGTTAACGAAACATGGACGTCATTTCGTGAATAAATATAGATATTAATGAAGAAACATACCTCTATTAACCCTGAAAACAAAAAATAATAAAAAAATGGATGACGGAAGAAATATTAGAAGATAACATAGAAACAATATAGAAAAATATAGAAAGATACAAAAGCAGTTAAACAGATGATACCTGAGACTAAGAGAATTGGAAGAACTCGAAAATAAACATGGCTCGCATAACATGTATAAGAAGATTAGAGAGGTTACTGGTTTATGTAACAAATGCACACATAGTACATTGGTGAATGACACTGGCTGGAGTATCATTGATAAACAAGAAGTAGATATCTGATCTATTCAATAATACGAGACAATATAAGCCAAAAAATCTATATGCCAAAACATAACACTGACATACTGTGTGTATTGGTCAATCTTTTAATGCGGTATATGCTATGGTAGAAATATCAGAAGAAAATAGGCTAAAATCTGTATTCATAATACTAACAAAAAAAAAGAACGCGCAAAAAATGCGTTGACTACAGTTTGATAAACCTTGTGAGCCACAAAAATTTTCCTCATAAATGGAAGAATAAGACATAAATATGAGGCAGACCTATATGACACACACAGTTTTATTTTATAGATGCCCTCGCAATGAAAAAAAGCACTGTTTACACTAAATATACCTTTCCAAAAATGTCGTCATTAATGTAAAGACATTTTTGTATACCTCATAGACTAAAAAAGGCTTTTGATAGAGTGCAACCTAAGAAACTTATAAATATTTTGAGCCACACCTTTATTAGTGACAAAAAGTGTCATTGTCAGATCAAGCGACGGAGTCAGACAAAGAAATGTTTTATCCCCGCTACTTTTTTAACATCTCATCATTATCTTCTTTAAATTCTATACACTCAGGGGGATAAGAAATGGAACTGATTATTGGTGTCAATCAAATAAAACTTATGGTGTTTAGACGTGACCTGTATCCCGATGCTACACTGCAAAACTAGCCGGCAGAAAGTTGAAAGAGTGGACTCCTTCAAATACTTATCAATACTGAGGAATTTGACCTAGACAAGAAAATTTAATGTAGAGTTGAATCCATGCGTATAACTTTAAAAAAACAAGATCATTTTCTTGTAACGGCAAGATGAATTTAAAGCTTCGTCAGGGAATAATTAAATGCTACATATGATCTATCCTACCACATGACGCTGAGAAAAGTTTTCACGAACAACTGTCTGGAAATATTTGAGATATGGTTACATAGACGAATCCTTCTTGTACTCTAGGCGGAGTTCCAAATTAATAACGCAGTTTTAACTAGAGTAAGCGACGTTTACAAACTGCTGACCACAATTAAATGCAGAAAGTTGGCATATCTTGGACATATTTTTAGAACTGATATAGATAGTATCTTACAACTTATAAAGGACAAAATGGAGGGCCGTAGCATCGTTGGACGAAGGCATGATTTTCGGCTGAGGAACATATACATACTCGAATTAATATATTACATTAGCGGCAATTATTTGGGACTCATACCTGAACTAACCTGAACTAAAAAGAAAACAGAATAGAAACAATATTATACATGTTTGTTACTTCAAATAATATACAATATGCTCTATGTTGCTAATTAGTTCCAGAAATAGCTCACGAGTAAGATATTTCTTATTACATATCCCATATAAACTACTAATAGGACTACTGTATTATATCTACAAGTAAATGTTGCTTTCTAGATCTTCTAACTTGCTAGGAAAAAATATCGATTTTTTATACTAATACACCATATATTCAGGTTTCAGTAGTAGTAGTTGTACCATCAATATATACTCTTATAGGTAGAAATTATCTAATTAAGAGTTTTTTTCTAATTCTCTCAGTCCAAATATAGACACGTCATTATGTTCATAAGTTATATGAGCAGTATTTTTATTACAGTACTTTTATATGCAAAAGTTTTCTGCTGGTAAAATAATTTTTCTAATACAGAAAAATAACTTTTATTACACATCACGTACGGGCCACTTGCCGAGAGAAGCTTATGAGCCAAAACAATGGAGGACATTTCTCTTCTACAGAATAGAAGGATCTTTTCCTAAGGGTCGTTCCTTAATAATCTGATTACATATACTGTTCCTTATTAATCTGTTCCTCTCTTCTTGTCAACACAAGTTTGTTCACTCCTGGACGTAGATCTTTTCTAATCTCTTCCATGCTTCCCTATCTTTTGCCACCTTTAACCACTGTTTGCCTGCTATTACTCTTATATCATCGACTCATCGTTTCTGTGGACGTCCCATGCCTCTTTCTGTTTCTCCATACTGTGAGCCTATATACCCATCTGTCTCAGGATGATCTAGCCACATGACCCACCTACGGCCATTTCATCCCTGCTGCCTCCAGAGTTATGTCAAGGACTTTGGTTCGTCTTCTTATCTGCTCGTTCTATCTCTAAGGGAGATACCAAACATACTTCTTTCCATAGCTCTCTGTTAA
Organism: Pachyrhynchus sulphureomaculatus; assembly: GCA_019049505.1. Lineage (NCBI taxonomy): Eukaryota > Metazoa > Arthropoda > Insecta > Coleoptera > Curculionidae > Pachyrhynchus > Pachyrhynchus sulphureomaculatus. The sequence continues at coordinate 116,015,582 of CM032449.1, read as the reverse complement.
GTTACAAGCTTTTGAACAAATGGTTTATTGAGGCACATCGTTTCCAGTCCATATGTGCTGACAGGTAGGACATAGGTGTTGTAGAGTTTAGTTTTTAGGTTTATGAGTATTATAGTGTTTTTTAAGATATGTCCTAGTTTCCCAAAAGCTGCCCATGTTCGCATAATTTGCCTGCATGCTGGTTCTCCTTTCCGATCTTAATAGTGAGACCTAAGTAGATACACTCGTCGACACATCTTATGGAGTTATTTTCTATCTATATGTTGGTATCTTCGAGGCTCATTAATTTAGTTTTTTTTTAATTCATTTTACGACCTTCCCTTGCAGAGACATTCGGATAGTTTAACATCTCCTGTAGATCATTGGTATTATTAGCTATCACGACTATGTCGTCTGCAAACCTGAAGTGATACAGTTCCTCTTTAGTTCCTAATTAATCTAAATGTAAAAAAAGAGATTACTAAACATGAAGAAATCAAAACTTATTATGAAAGGCCCTGGGGGATATGAATCTGTCTTCTAGGCTGAAATGTATACCATTCTCAAGTATTGTTAGCGAATGTAAGATAAAACTTAACGTGGAGGACCGTACATATTTGCTCAAATAGCAGAGTTATAAGCTCACAACTGGTAAGCGAATGCAAAGGATTCCTGGAAACCTATGTCGGAATTAGGTCCTTACAGAAATTAAGAATGGTGACAAGAATCCTCACTATCACCAGATTGAGAACCTCACTTGCATCAGTATTAAAGATTGATCGAATTACGGACGGTACTTGGAAGAGGGAGAAATAGGCCCTCATTTAATTCGCATGCAGTATAATCACGAGTAGTAGATAAACTCACTTGAGACGTCCAACCATATTGTATCCAGACCACCTTACGGTGAGGAGGTTTGGGAAACTGCCATACTTTAAAGCCATATTAGCCTTCCACAATCCTAAAATAAAGTAATATGAGTACACCATAGAACCTGGGTTGCGATTCTGTATGCACATTTTTTTATTCTTCCTTTTCCTTATCTTTTTCTAGACAATGACAAATCTTCTGACAACAGAAGCAACGAAGACAAAATATCCCTATTTGGAGAGTCTCTTTCCTTATTTTTCTTACATAATCTCAGTCCTGAGGCGAGATATATTATATCATAAGCCTGACTATAATTTATGAGATATCTGTGCATTCACGCAAAATTTCTACAACCTCTATTCAGCCTTTTTTGTGGAAGGTCGCAAAAAATATATAGACAGGCAAATAAATGATCCCTGCAATTTACTTTTTCTTAAAAAAATTGTCGTTGTATTGATGCACCTTTTTGCACCACTTTATTATATTGTATTGGCTATATATCAAAATTTAGTTATCTTCCAAATAAAAAGTGCCGCTTTTTACACATTGATTATTGATACTTCTTAAATGAGGAAAGTTAGTAAAAAATGTTTGGGTATCCCTTCATAATTTTTAATACTCTGCCGCGATGGCGATTCTTAATTTTTTCAATGAAGTGGGCAATATTTTTAGTAATCATACTTAGGCAGGTATTTTTTTAACTTCATTTTCCTCGGCTTAAGTGGGGAATCACTAAATATAAATTAAATAAACTTTTAGCTAAATTTAACGATCCTCATAAATCTCACAAATAGCCATAAACCACTTTAGAACGACCATTAAAAATAAAATTTACATTGCTTTCTATTTTTGTATGTAATTGTGGTTTAGCAGTTCGATCAATACCCTTTTCACCTAGATTAAGTATTGTTTTCTTTTATCAAACAAACAACACTTATTAAGAAAACTGGTTTATTTTACATTTTCCTCTTACTAAAAATAAAACTTGTTACCTAATTATAATGGTATATTTAATCTATAGTGTCACTCATTCCTAAAAAATTTTTATAGGGGAATATTGGGTTGAGCTTTCATCACGCTAGAGCCAAAACTATTATTTTTGCCGGTATTGTATGTATTTCACTTAATAGATAATTTATGGTGAGATATTAAAAAATTGAAGGAAAAGGACTTTTATTAAAGTTACAAATAATGAAGAAATAATATAATGTTTTCAGTATCCTTCAAGAATTGTGATAACATACACTTTGGAGAATCTCGAGCGGTTGCTCTTAACATATCCAAGGCATTCGACCGTGTTTGGCACGATGGGCTGTTGGCTAAGCTACGTTCTTATGGTATGTCGGAAAAGTTCTGTTTGTGGCTCTCATGTTTCCTCAGAGAGCGTTCTTTACGAGTGGCAGTCGACGGACACCTTCACTCAACGGCGGTGTGTACCCCAAGGCTCCATACTGTCTCCTGCTCTCTTTCTCATTTACATTAACGATCTGCTGGAAAAGACCGAGAATCTAATTTACAGCTTTACAGATGACAGTACACTTATCTCTACATTCACTTTGAACGCTAGGACATCGGCTACTCAGAAGAATAATCCGCCGGCCGCAGGAAGTCATTCAACTTAACAAAGACCTGGAAGAAATTTTATCTTGAGGTGACAGTAACCAAGTGGAGTTTAATGCTACAAAAACCCCAAGCAGCAGTTTTTTTTCTAAAAAAGTTAACGTTGCTGAACCCGACATAGTTATGTTGGGGCACTCCATTCCTCTAATATCGTCACTCAATTTGTTGGGTGTTAATTTGGGAGCAAATATGTCCTGGCATGAACATGTTGCAGGCATTAGCAAGGAGAGCTTCTCAAAAGTTGGGAATATTTATTTCGAACCAGAAAGCTTTACACTCCACAACAACTGTTAATTCTTTACAAAGCTCAAATTCGACCAACTATGGAATACTGCTACCATGTTTGGAGCTCCGCTCCCGAACATACACTGCATTTGTTGGATTCTATTCAGAGAAGAGCTATTCGTCTAATTGGAGACCCGGAACTGACCGTCGGCCTTGATTCGCTGGAACATCGAAGAACGGTTGGCGACTTGAGCCTATTCTACAATACTTTCATGGAAAGTGTTCGAAGGATATGGCCCGCTTAATTCCTCCCAGAGCGGTGCATGTTGGAAGTACACGTCGCGTTAATTCTTCACATCCGTATGAGGTTCACAGCTTGTTACTCCTCGTACAACGCTTTTCAGGCGGTCTTTTATATGGAGAACATCATCCCTTTGGAATAATTTGCCCAAGACTGTGTTCCCCACCGAGTACAATCTGCAGCGATTCAAGAACAACGTGAATCGCTTTCTCCGCACACGTGTCGCTCCTGTAGCGCTTTAGGGGACTTCCCTGTAGCACGTGTGCTAGACCCATAATAAAATATATTATTATATATATGCCACTGCTCTTATAATCCTCTTCCCCATCGGCTCGAAAGCTGCTGTGTCAGCTTTCGACGGATTAATAGGTATGCGTACTTAATACAGTTTGTTGTATCCTACCATCATACTCCGTAACTTCTGGGATAAGTACCAGTTGATCCCGTTCTCTTGTTTGTCAATCCTAGCCTGACTGGCGAGCCGTGATATGGCGAAACGCGTCTCGGGATGGATTTGACGAACAAGAGAACAGCTAGTAAACTGCTGAAATATGGACTATATATGCCTGAGGCAGGGTCTCTCCAAAAGCGCTACCTGCTTTAAGCGTTGACTGTGTTAACCAGTTGGTCGGCTCGAAACTGCTGCTGTGTCAGCTTTCGATGAAGTAATAGGTATGCGTACTTAATACAATTAGTTGTATCCTACCATCTCTTAGTGATTATGCTAAAAATTAGTCCCCCATTTTTTTTGTTATTAAATACCGGTAAAAATCCCTTTAAATACTATTGAAAATTTACAATATTTAACGATCATTCCTTTCGCCATAAATGAACTTTTAACCCCTCTCTCATCATTTTGTACACCTTATATACCTTTTACTATACATAAATATGTTTTAAATTTGTCCATTATCAACCAAAAACCAGGAAAATTTCTCGTAATACTATTAAAACTATAGAATATTTAACAACTCCTCACTTTTCACCATATTTGAAATAATGAAAAAATAACATACTGTTCAGATTACTCGATTTCCAGAACCCGAAGCCATTCTTTTAATCCACCTTCCCCACCCATTGTTATTGGTTTATCTATAAATAATTATGCTTAAGGTTCCAATTATTTCAAGCAAAAAATGAAGACAAAGCTTTATAAGATTGTTGAAAATATACAATATTTGACGATTCCTCACCCGTATTAAATACTTCCCTAGAGCAACTTCGCTCAAAAATTATTTGTTTCTCCTTCTTGTGTTATAGGTATGTTATGTGTAATTGGAAACATAGTTTGTTTTTTAGAAATTTATTATAACATAGAAAGAGGGCGTAGACTATCGGAAATGGAAAATTACGTTTTTTCGTGATCTAAGGACGATAAAACTTAAAATAAAAAAACCCTAGGGTGTGATTTTTAGTGTTCGGAACACTTATAAGATGACTTCGGTGTCTGTCTGTCTGTCCGTCTTCTGTCTGTCTGTCACACCCGATTTTCTCTGAAACTATTTGTCATATAAAGTTGAAATTTGGTAATAATATAAGAATTGATGGCCTTATAGCCGTGTAGTTTTGAAAGTTAAATTTTGACTTAAGGGGTTAGTTTTGGGGGGCGAAATCGGAAGTGAAAAAAAATTTTTTTTACTAGGTCATCGAGTGTGGTGTCAAATGAAAACTTGTGAAAACACGAGTAAAATATATATATATATATATATATATATATATATATATATATATATATATATATATTGTAGTACTTGGACTCACTTTTCGCTGTCCCCCCCACCTTATCTCGAAAAGTACTGATCAAAAATTTTTTAAAAAATTCTGGAATGCTCTCCACGGGGTGTAGATTGAATGAAAATTATGACGAGTGCATTACCTCTAATAATTTATTTGGTATGTAAAAAAAAAAAATTCAAGGTCATTAGTTTTCAGTAAAGATTGGAAACAAACTTTGTTGAAAAAACTCCTTTGAGGTGTGTTTTGTGAAGTCACTGATCATTTTATACCACCCGTAACAAAAATTTTTATTTTAAAAGCAATCAACGTACGAAACACTAATTGTGCAAGCTCAACTTTCACTTGACCGGTTATTTATGAATGGAATGCTTGACATAAGCACGGAAATAAAAAAAATCAAACATTGACGTGGTTGCTTTCAGTAATCTCTTTGCAATTTTCTAGAACTGGATGAATTTTTTTATTAGGGTTATTTTTTTGTGAAAAATTTTTAAACATGTAATAAGATTTTAAGTGTGCACAGTAAGAGAGGCTATTTTTTGTGAAAGATTTTCCCCCGTCCGGTTATCAATTTTTAAATTAGGTGTAAAGTTATAAAAGTTTCACTGCAGTTGTTATTTTATGAAAAATCCTCCCTACCTCATCGAATTTTAAATGTGTAAGGGTATAAGTTTCAAAATTCTTCAGAACTTTACTATGTTGAAAAGAGCCTCTAAGCCTTTAGATTTCTAGTATAAGCTAGCACCCCGGTTGTGGTTTTGGCGTCCCCCTCTGTAAGCAGGTCTCCTGTTTTGTTTACTTTATTTCTTCCCTCCTTCCTCCCCTTAATCCTAGCTACGCCACTGCTAACCTATACATTTACTCTTGAAACAACGCAATAGAACATCAAGAATAGCTCATGTATCTGGCACATTCGATTGGTATGATATTACCCTTTCTAGTGTTCCGTACGGAACACTTATAAGATGACTTCGGTGTCTGTCTGTCTGTCTGTTGTCTGTCTGTCTGTCTGTCTGTCTGTCTGTCTATCACACCGATTTTCTCCGAAACTGTTTGTCATAGAAAGTTGAAATTTGGTAATAATATAGGAATTGATGGCCTCATCGGAGCCGTGTAGTTTTAAAAATTAAATTTTGACTTAAGGGGTTAGTTTTGAGGGGTGAAATCGGGAGTGGAAAAAAATTTTTACTAGGTCATCGTCATCATATTGTATGTATTTCACTTAATAGATAATTTATGGTGAGATATTAAAAAATTGAAGGAAAAGGACTTTTATTAAAGTTACAAATAATGAAGAAATAATATAATTTTCAGTATCCTTCAAGAATTGTGATAACATACACTTTGGAGAATCTCGAGCGGTTGCTCTTAACATATCCAAGGCATTCGACCGTGTTTGGCACGATGGGCTGTTGGCTAAGCTACGTTCTTATGGTATGTCGGAAAAGTTCTGTTTGTGGCTCTCATGTTTCCTCAGAGAGCGTTCTTTACGAGTGGCAGTCGACGGACACCTTCACTCAACGGCGGTGTACCCCAAGGCTCCATACTGTCTCCTGCTCTCTTTCTCATTTACATTAACGATCTGCTGGAAAAGACCGAGAATCTAATTTACAGCTTTGCAGATGACAGTACACTTATCTCTACATTCACTTTGAACGCTAGGACATCGGCTACTCAGAAGAATATCCGCCGGCCGCAGGAAGTCATTCAACTTAACAAAGACCTGGAAGAAATTTTATCTTGAGGTGACAGTAACCAAGTGGAGTTTAATGCTACAAAAACCCCAAGCAGCAGTTTTTTCTAAAAAAAGTTAACGTTGCTGAACCCGACATAGTTATGTTGGGGCACTCCATTCCTCTAATATCGTCACTCAATTTGTTGGGTGTTAATTTGGGAGCAAATATGTCCTGGCATGAACATGTTGCAGGCATAGCAAGGAGAGCTTCTCAAAAGTTGGGAATATTATTTCGAACCAGAAAGCTTTACACTCCACAACAACTGTTAATTCTTTACAAAGCTCAAATTCGACCAACTATGGAATACTGCTACCATGTTTGGAGCTCCGCTCCCGAACATACACTGCATTTGTTGGATTCTATTCAGAGAAGAGCTATTCGTCTAATTGGAGACCCGGAACTGACCGTCGGCCTTGATTCGCTGGAACATCGAAGAACGGTTGGCGACTTGAGCCTATTCTACAATACTTTCATGGAAAGTGTTCGAAGGATATGGCCCGCTTAATTCCTCCCAGAGCGGTGCATGTTGGAAGTACACGTCGCGTTAATTCTTCACATCCGTATGAGGTTCAGCTTGTTACTCCTCGTACAACGCTTTTCAGGCGGTCTTTTATATGGAGAACATCATCCCTTTGGAATAATTTGCCCAAGACTGTGTTCCCCACCGAGTACAATCTGCAGCGATTCAAGAACAACGTGAATCGCTTTCTCCGCACACGTGTCGCTCCTGTAGCGCTTTAGGGACTTCCCTGTAGCACGTGTGCTAGACCCATAATAAAATATATTATTATATATATGCCACTGCTCTTATAATCCTCTTCCCCATCGGCTCGAAAGCTGCTGTGTCAGCTTTCGACGGATTAATAGGTATGCGTACTTATTACAGTTTGTTGTATCCTACCATCATACTCCGTAACTTCTGGGATAAGTACCAGTTGATCCCGTTCTCTTGTTTGTCAATCCTAGCCTGACTGGCGAGCCGTGATATGGCGAAACGCGTCTCGAGATGGATTTGACGAACAAGAGAACAGCTAGTAAACTGCTGAAATATGGACTATATATGCCTGAGGCAGGGTCTCTCCAAAAGCGCTACCTGCTTTAAGCGTTGACTGTGTTAACCAGTTGGTCGGCTCGAAAGCTGCTGTGTCAGCTTTCGATGAAGTAATAGGTATGCGTACTTAATACAATTAGTTGTATCCTACCATCTCTTCCCCGTTACTTTAATCCTTTGTATTATTTACAGTGATTATGCTAAAAATTAGTCCCCCATTTTTTTTGTTATTAAATACCGGTAAAAATCCCTTTAATACTATTGAAAATTTACAATATTTAACGATCATTCCTTTCGCCATAAATGAACTTTTAACCCCTCTCTCATCATTTTGTACACCTTATACCTTTTACTATACATAAATATGTTTTAAATTTGTCCATTATCAACCAAAAAAACCAGGAAAATTTCTCGTAATACTATTAAAACTATAGAATATTTAACAACTCCTCACTTTTCACCATATTTGAAATAATGAAAAAATAACATACTGTTCAGATTACTCGATTTCCAGAACCCGAAGCCATTCTTTTAATCCACCTTCCCCACCCATTGTTATTGGTTTATCTATAAATAATTATGCTTAAGGTTCCAATTATTTCAAGCAAAAAATGAAGACAAAGCTTTATAAGATTGTTGAAAATATACAATATTTGACGATTCCTCACCCGTATTAAATACTTCCCTAGAGCAACTTCGCTCAAAAATTATTTGTTTCTCCTTCTTGTGTTATAGGTATGTTATGTGTAATTGGAAACATAGTTTGTTTTTTAGAAATTTATTATAACATAGAAAGAGGCGTAGACTATCGGAAATGGAAAATTACGTTTTTCGTGATCTAAGGACGATAAAACTTAAAATAAAAAAACCCTAGGGTGTGATTTTTAGTGTTCGGAACACTTATAAGATGACTTCGGTGTCTGTCTGTCTGTCCGTCTTCTGTCTGTCTGTCACACCCGATTTTCTCTGAAACTATTTGTCATATAAAGTTGAAATTTGGTAATAATATAAGAATTGATGGCCTTATAGCCGTGTAGTTTTGAAAGTTAAATTTTGACTTAAGGGGGTTAGTTTTGGGGGGCGAAATCGGAAGTGAAAAAAAATTTTTTTTTACTAGGTCATCGAGTGTGGTGTCAAATGAAAACTTGTGAAAACACGAGTAAAATATATATATATATATATATATATATATATATATATATATATATATATATTTATATATATAAATATATATATATATATATATTATATATATATATATATATATATATATATATATATATATATATATATATATATTGTAGTACTTGGACTCACTTTTCGCTGTCCCCCCACCTTATCTCGAAAAGTACTGATCAAAAATTTTTTAAAAAATTCTGGAATGCTCTCCACGGGGTGTAGATTGAATGAAAATTATGACGAGTGCATTACCTCTAATAATTTATTTGGTATGTAAAAAAAAAAAAATTCAAGGTCATTAGTTTTCAGTAAAGATTGGAAACAAACTTTGTTGAAAACTCCTTTGAGGTGTGTTTTGTGAAGTCACTGATCATTTTATACCACCCGTAACAAAAATTTTTATTTTAAAAGCAATCAACGTACGAAACACTAATTGTGCAAGCTCAACTTTCACTTGACCGGTTATTTATGAATGGAATGCTTGACATAAGCACGGAAATAAAAAATCAAACATTGACGTGGTTGCTTTCAGTAATCTCTTTGCAATTTTCTAGAACTGGATGAATTTTTTATTAGGGTTATTTTTTGTGAAAAATTTTTAAACATGTAATAAGATTTTAAGTGTGCACAGTAAGAGAGGCTATTTTTTGTGAAAGATTTTCCCCCGTCCGGTTATCAATTTTTAAATTAGGTGTAAAGTTATAAAAGTTTCACTGCAGTTGTTATTTTATGAAAAATCCTCCCTACCTCATCGAATTTTAAATGTGTAAAGGGTATAAGTTTCAAAATTCTTCAGAACTTTACTATGTTGAAAAGAGCCTCTAAGCCTTTAGATTTCTAGTATAAGCTAGCACCCCCGGTTGTGGTTTGGCGTCCCCTCTGTAAGCAGGTCTCCTGTTTTGTTTACTTTATTTCTTCCCTCCTTCCTCCCCTTAATCCTAGCTACGCCACTGCTAACCTATACATTTACTCTTGAAACAACGCAATAGAACATCAAGAATAGCTCATGTATCTGGCACATTCGATTGGTATGATATTACCCTTTCTAGTGTTCCGTACGGAACACTTATAAGATGACTTCGGTGTCTGTCTGTCTGTCTGTTTGTCTGTCTGTCTGTCTGTCTGTCTGTCTGTCTATCACACCCGATTTTCTCCGAAACTGTTTGTCATAGAAAGTTGAAATTTGGTAATAATATAGGAATTGATGGCCTCATCGGAGCCGTGTAGTTTTAAAAATTAAATTTTGACTTAAGGGGTTAGTTTTGAGGGGTGAAATCGGGAGTGGAAAAAAATTTTTACTAGGTCATCGAGTGTGGTATCAAATGAAAGCCTGTAAAAACACGAGTAATATATATATATAATATATATATATATATATATATATATATATATATATATATATATATATATATATATATATATATATATGTATATATATATATATATATATATATATATATATACATATATATATATATATATATATATATATATATATATATATATATATATATATAACTAGTGTAATACTTGCGCACACATTTCTTCATATTCTTTTTAAAAAATCGCGAAAAATCGCTCGCTGTCCCCCCCTTATCTCGAAAAGTACTGATCAAAAAATTTTGAAAAAATTCTGGAATATTCTCCACGGGGTATAGTTTGAACGAAATTATCACAAGTTATAATTTAATAATTTATCTGATATATAAAAAAAAACAAAACGTTCAAGGTCATCAGTTTTCAGTAATGATTGGAGACAAACGTTGTTGAAAACTCATTTGGGGTATGTTTTGTGAAGTCACACCTCCGTAGCGAAATTTTTTATTTTAAAGCAATCAACGTACGGAACACTAATTGCGCAAGTTCAACTTACACTTGACCGGTTATTTATGATTAAGACTATTCTGGTAGTCCTTTATATAGAACATTTCCAGAAAATTCCGTCTGAACATGTTATTTTCAGTGTCCAAAATGAAGGATTCATTATAGTGAACTTTTTGATAATATTTATTGACATGTTAACTGAAACTGGTAGGATCTGGTTTGTGCTTACAATCGCCTTTATGTAGAGCGAATCTTTTAGATAATTTTTGCGATGTCTGGCCTATGTAAATAGACCCACATTCACATTTAATTCGATAAACTACACCTGACTTTTGCTAAAGATCAGTTTCTTCTTTTTTCTAAGAGTAATAACACCCAAACTTCTTCAAATTTTACTGAGCTATTTTAACGTTTGTCCCTCTGAAAAGTGCGATAATTGATTGGGAAAGACTCTCTATATGCTATAACTTCCCAAATTTTATCTCGGTTGATATTGAATTGTTGAAAATATTTCTTTATCTATTAATCTGCTGGAAGATTTTTTATGATAGATTTTGGATATTTGTTAGCAATTAGAATCTTTTCTAATAATTTGAAATTTTTTTCTTTAAATGTAAGATGACAGATTTTGTCAATTCTGTTCCTTAGTGCTGTTATGATATTTAATTTTTGTTTCAAAGGATGATAGGAGTGATAAAGTATATATCGTCCAGAGCTTGTTTTTTTTCTGTACCAGTCTAATTTTATTATGTTATTGTCAGATCGAACTACCCTTGCATCGAGTTGTCAGATTCAGTGTCTACTGTGAATTGTAGTTTTTCATTGAAAGAGTTAAAAAACTAATATTTACAGCGTCTTGTATAAAATTGAACCACTATTACATTATACTTCCATAGAACAACAAGACTACATTAGACTCTCTCATCATCACAAAATAAACATATATATATACATATATATATATATATATATATATATATATATATATATATATATATATATATATTTATATATACCAGGTGTACAAGTATGAAATGCGCCAGTAAAAATCTTCCCCTTTTGCTGCGAACCATTCATCGAGCCATTTTTTTTCACATCTTCGCAAATCGGTCAATTGTTGTTGGTAACGTTTAGTATTAACCGTTTCCCCAGGTTTTAACAGCTCATAATATACCACGCCCCTCTGGTCCCACCAAACACAGAGCATCGTCCTTCTAGGGTCGATGTGGATGGTGCGCCGGGGTCTACCAATGATTTTTTGCGTTTGGGATTCTCAAAATAAATCCACTTTTCATCTTCTGTAACTATACGTTGCAAAAACGACTTCCTTTTGTACCGAGCGAGCAAAATGTCACACGTGTTTTTACGCTTTTCCTTTGCCTGTCGTTCAACTCATGTGATACCTATCTACCGGTCTTCTGAATCTTTCCCATCTCTTGTAGCCGATTGAAAAAAAGCTTGTTGGCTAACGCCCAATTACTCGGCAAGTTGTTTTTGTGTTTGCGAATCATCCTCGTCCAACAATGCTTGCAATTCCACATCTTCGTATTTTTTAGGCGGTTTTTAACGTTCCTTATCTGCAACGTCAAAGTCACCACTTTTTGAAAAGCCGAAGCCATCGTTCATACGTATCTTGCGATGCAGCATGTTCACCATAAGCTTCCCGAAGTAATCGGTATGATTCAACATCAGTTTTTCATTCAAATGAAAACAAAAAATTAATGCTGTCCGCGAATGCCTTATGTTCGGTATAAATTTCGACATATTAAAACACAACACAAACACTATGCACACACTTTTCCAATTTATTACTCATGCGCGTCTGACACTTGTTGATGACACAACAAAATGGCGCAGTGTCAAATCTTTAAAGGAAAAAAAAACTGCATTGGTGCACCATCTGTTGTCTGAGATCCGCATTTCATACTTGTACATCTGGTATATATATATATATATATATATATATATATATATATATATATATATATATATATATATATATATATATATGTATTTGCTGCATGTCAAAACACGTCAGCTAGTCTACATGGAGAGGCAAATTGCAAATAATGATCAATATAAACGGGAACATTGCTAACCTGTTTAGTATTTCACTACCTTCTTTGCTCTTTTTGGCTATTTTTTTGGGCAAAATCGCATTTTCAATGTCACCAGGTGGTAATGTAATACTATACATGGCCACGACTCTAAACAAATAATAATAATTTATTGTCCTTTAAAACTGCAAAGTAACGTCTATTTATATATATATATATATATATATATATATATATATATATATATATATATATGTATGTATATACATATATATATATATATATATATATATATATATATATATATATATATATATATATATATATATATGTATATATGTATGTACATATATACATATATATATATATATATATATATATATATTTATATATATATATATATATTTATATATATATATATGTATGTACATATATACATATATATATATATATATATATATATATATATATATATATTATATATATATATGTATATATATATATATATATATATATATATATATATATATATATATATATATATATATATACATATACATGCAAACTGAAATACTCTTCAGAAAATATATTTAAATGCAAAGATGCCCATGTTCTCAACTTTTTGATAGGATATTAGAAGCTTCTGTAACTCTGATTATTTTAGTTAAACCCAGGCAAAAAAGCACAATTATATAGTAAATACTTCCTGATACAAATTCAACAGACAAGTACTTGTATATATTATTCTAAATTTAGTTTTCACTTTGAGGAAATACACATTATCAGATGATTCTCAGCACCATGCGAGCAGTATTTCCGCTGAGGCATGTTGAGTCATCAAATTTTATGCGAGTTTTTTTGTGTTTCTTTTGTCTTGCTTTGCTACTCCCGAAGTGGTCACCGAACGTTATCTTGTTTCATATGTGTTGACACAAAAATAACAAACAAATAAATATATATGTAATATACATGTACATAAAAAAAGTAAAGAGCAAAAAATCTTGTAATACGTATTATTCTAAAAATTATAAACTATCCGTTAGATTTCCTGAAGAAAACTGATCTTATAAAGCCCATAATAAAAACAGAATATAAAGATTTATAGGCAATTAAACTAATTTCGGTTACCCGTTTTATTATTCTAAAAATAAACAATTCTGCTTATAGTAAAACTACTTATGATACTATATATAAATAAGTACTTTGCTGAAGCAATGTACCGTACGTTACAAACAACTTTTCCGTAAATACTTTTAAATAGAATCCAAAGTAGTGTTAATAAAATCCAGTTTAAACCACTTGACCAATTTGACCCCTCATTTTACGTCGATCTAACTCAAATCAGACGTAAAGGTGCTTTCATCTACTAGAGAGCGAAATATAGGGGATTATCGGATACCGTATTGCTTTATCCCATGATATATATATAGTAAAAACAACATAAACTAACCTGCACTCACTAACTAAAACTAACATAAAATAACAACAGCGTAGTAATGATGTTTGATATTTTGAGCAAAGTTTATTTTATTTTAATATTTGTTATCATTATCACATTCCGCAACCTCTCCAGTTAACTCAAATCTAGAATGAAACCTAGCGCTGCCTATTTGCCATACATCTTTACATTTAGTTGTTTAAACAAATAACATTTAAACTACAATAACTCTAGTGTAAGTGCAAACGAATACTTGCTGCCTTTTTGTTCCAGCTTTTCTTTGAATATTTACTTGACTACGTTCACTCCATCTGGCTTATTTGTAACGTTTACGGCATTTTATTATATTTATATTTACTACCTTTTCTTCAATTATTATTTATTACATTAACAACATTTTATTTCGTTCGCTATATTTTATTATGTTTACTACGCTACTACTTGATTTTGCATCTACTACATTTCACTACGTCTCTCACTGCACTGTTTTTAGCGAAAACCAGTTATTGTTGGGCAAAATTGTATAGTCCTATTACTTCTTTTCAAGTTGAAACCCATCTCATGTCGACGGGGTTGGTAAGGTAGCATTGATATCTCGTAAAATCAAACTGTGTAACTGGGTTTATATAGGTGGGTAATTATATTCATTTACCGAGGTTCTGGCGTTAATAGGAATAGTATAGAATAAAATATTTCTCAGTTTAAAAACCAATATTTTGATCTAATAAAAATATAATGTTTTCGAAGTTAATAATGATTTTCTTAACAGTTTGCACTACTTAAAAAAGTAGTTGTAAAAAATACTTAAGTTTAATAACAAATCAAACATAGCTGCATGATTTTTAAGGTTTTTAATATGCCACTTTAATGAGCCATGCTGACAAATCTCTGTTTCTTTGTCGTTTCTTCTTTCAGTTAAAATTCTTTTGGATATATAGCTACAATAATAATAACTACTAAATAAAGATTAGTTTTTTAGAATAGTTTTTTGAAAACTATTAATAAGTGCTATTTGGCGAAGCAATTTATTTTAATGGATAATAAAACCTAATGAAAAAAAAAATACTCATTAAAAATAAAATCTTTTAAACGTATGTATAAAAATTTTAGTTATTTTAGAGATGTAACGAATAATTAATACCGTCGAGACAAGATAAACGAATACACTATTAGAACCTCAATCAATTTAATTAACGAACATTGCGTTAAGGTCTAACCGTACATTCAGTTCTCAGATTCAATATCGAATATTCTGACGAATAGCGAAAAATTTAACACTCTATGTAAAAATCTTTACAACCATAATTCCTTGGGAAATTTATTGACTATATGGTAATTTTTGACGATTTTATACTGTTTCTACTATTTGTGTAAATATGCAGTATTAGGCTGGATATAACTTGAAGTATTTGTTAGTCGATAAATGTTGGACGTTATATTCGGTTTCCTACCGAATCGTTATTCTTTAGGCAACTGAAAATTCGGTCAGGGTCTAACATTAAATTTGCTAAATCATTACTCGATAAACTCGAATGTTCGTTTCATTCCTAGTGTTATTTTCCTTGAACATAATATAAATATTAGAAATTAGAATTACAATCCTTGTTAAGGTTAGAACCAAGGCTTGCTGTTTTCTTCAAAATTTACGACATATATTTTTATTAGCAGGTGACCCTATTTAACCAATAAGTTTCCTTCCTTTTCCCCATAGTGTTGCTCTAAAAACATCTATAGACCTATGTGACAATTTTTTTGTTTAGAGCTGTACCCTTCATTGTTTTAGAGATTTTTTTGTCGCGGATTTCACTTTCAAAGATTACAAATATGGCTTGCTTATAACTATATATTAAAAAAAAAATTCATATTTCGACATAATTTAGTTATGTATAATTTTTTGTTATTAATTATAACGCCTATAAGGATTATAAAAAACAGTAATTACTCGAATCTATTTTTGTAAAATCCAGTACATTATCAGTATCGACTAGGGTTGTGGATCTTGACATCCTTAAAATCATTCTGTCTCTGCATATTAGATTTGAGTAAAAGCTATAATATTGTTCATTACTTTAAAATACTACTACTACGAGTAAATATAGTATGTTCATTACTTACTCTACTACTAAGGACTACGTCATCTTTATTTGGCTTCCTGAAGGAAGTGTAATAAAAAAATGTCATAGGATTAAAGAAGGTTCCTGCGCCTTTTGTATCATAAGCAGTATTTGATTTGACTAATAACTTATAGCACAACGTAAATAAAAATTCGTATCAAATCTTTGGATAACAATTTGCTTTGCTGTTTTTGTTTTATTTTTTTTTCTGAAGTTTGTATATACTTGCTCAATAGAGAAATTTGGGAAATAATTTCAAACTTAAATCTAATTATATATGTTATATTTTGTCTCATTTTTGGAACCATTTTTTAATTATTTAGGTATTTTTCACGAATAAGTTCATAATTTCATTTTTTGTATACGATGGGAATTATATAAGAACAATAGAAATAATAAAGGAAATATATTGTAAAATGTATTTTTAGGAATATACATAATAGGTGTAAAACAGATAAAACATTCTAAATAATTAGTCAATAAACTATATCAGAGTATTAACATAAAACTTATATAATATATTTACACAAGTCTTATAAATTGTAAAATTTTAATGTATATACTTATATACTTAAAAGAAGTTATTATTATATAATTATTTTACAAATACTAGAAACCATTATAGAGGAAAAAGCTCAGCAAATACACATACTTAATACTGGTAATGCTTTCTTTAAAATTGAAACAAAATTAACAACTAAATAATATAAATGCAATTATACTTGGTACGCAGGTAGTAGTGGTAGAAAATATCTAAATGCTATTGCCTGGTTTCTTGGTTAGAACTGCTCCCTCTTACGTTTTTTCTCACTAGGGTGACTCAGACATGTATCCTTCCCCATATCTGATTGCTTTACTATAGCCCTAGTTTGATAATTGTCTTGTAGATTTTCATTTGATACCATAACGATAGCTTGCTAGAACAGTTTAACAGTAGGCAATGCCTGAAGAGTGAATCTCCGGATTTAGCTAATGCACCTGTAACTTGGTCTTTCTATACTAGTTTCTTGACTTAGGATCTGCCCGAATAACTTAACTTCGTTCTGCCATAGATTAAATCAAAACGAACATTGGTTTGAAAGGACGTTAATTATTATATCATGTCTTCTTGACTTGGAATGCCCGCATTGAAGGTATTTAACAACAGTGGAGACAATAGATAGCCGTGTGTGACTCCAACTTCAATTTTTTGTTTCCTCCAATGTTTTGCCATATACTTTTACTATAAATTATCTATCCTAAATGAAATACAGGATTCGTTTAGATGCATGTGGAGGAAAGCCGAATCTGTTAAATTTGAGCACTACCTTCAGATATTTCTTTCGATGGCAGGAGCACACTGCCTATTGAGTAAGCCTCGGCATGTGGTGTACATATACGACTATGGTCAACCCGTATTTTATGTTATGTATAGTTATGGCAACAAAAGTGTTGTCAATTAATATATAATAAAATAAACGAAATATTATAATATAGTAGTTAAGGTCATTAACTCGTTAAGAGTACATTAAAAAAAAACACTTCCATTTTTTCTTCAGTTAGAAAGAATTTCATCTTGCTCTCTTCAATAGTTTCAAAATTTCTAATTTTTTTCTTTTACTAGTTTCGAGACGCTCTCGCAAATAAATTTATTTTAATTTAAGTTTAGTATATTTTTTTTTGCCATATTATGTAGATCTTTTGCTAGATATATTAAGAATTTATATATAATATATAAGAACTTTAAACGTAAAGTTTTGCAAGAAGTAAAACACTACTTAAATTTCCACTAAATTTTTTATTTTTAACACCATGACATATTTCGCTGTACAACAGCTTCTTCAGATGGTTTGTTACAAAATGAGGATAAAATTACTATAATAAATGATTGGTTCACAATTTATGGCAGGTAATAAAATAATTTAATCAAAACAGATTTAGTAATAGTGAAATCTAATTGCTCATTTATTAAGGAATCTGAATCTTTCAATTTGTTTATTTCTAAAGATTCTAGGTAATTAAGTTTCAGGCCCTTTGTGCAAGTATGTAATATTTCAAAGTTTGGGTTGAATTGGTGGTTATTTTCAGTTAAATGATTTGCGTAATTTGAGTTATTTTTTTCTATTGATGTATCATGAAGCATGTTCTTTTATTCTTTTTGAAAAACTTCTTCCTGTTTGACCTATATATGTTTTTGAGCAATTTCCACAATTTAATTTGTATACTCCGGATCTATTGTCCCTATCTGTTTTAGTTTTGTCATTTTTTATAAATTTGCCAAGTATGTTGGATGTTTTAAATGCTGTGTTGATATTTAATTTTCTCAAGAAACTATTTAATTTAGTACTGTATCTACCATAGTACGTTATTGACTTTACGTTTTTATAAGGTTCTTTATTACTCGGAAAAACTGTACTAATGGCTTTGTTTTTTTCTTGAGAATATTATCTATTATGAATAGTGAATAATCATTATTTACTGCTAATTGTTTTATAATCTTAAGTTCTTTTTGAAAATCCTCTTGGTTTAGAAGAATATTTATTAGTTTGTGAATCATATTATGGAAAACTGCAAGTTTGTGACTTGGTGAATGACACGAGGTATTATGAATAATTATTTCAATATGTGACGGTTTATGGTAAATAGAAAAAATGTGTTTGTTATTATGTCTTTTTATTGTTAGGTCAAGGAAGTTTAAGCTCTTGTTAATTTCAACTTCGCTGGTTATATTTTTGTGTATATTATTCAAAAATTTTTTTGAAATGTGGCAAATTGTCTATCACTTCCTGTAAAACAACATAAAATATCTTCAACATATCTATGCCACTATAGAAATTTTTTAAACAGTGGGTGTTTGCTTATTTGGTTTTCTATGTTATTCATAAATATTTCTGCCGAAAGAGGACTAAGTGGATTGCCCAATATGAGACCGTCTAAGCTGCTGTATAGGTCGTTATTAAATTCAAAATAATTTTGTTTTAGGCAAACGTTTAAACAATTTAAGATGTCTTGTTTTATTACTGGGTTGACATTGATTTCAGAAAGAACTTTTTCAATTAGTAATATAGTTTCCCTACTTGGTATGCTTGGAAAAAGATTTTGGACATCAAAATAGATTAATTTTGAATTGTCAGGTAACTTTAAATGGTTGATGTTTCCAACTAGTTGTGCATTTTTTATTGCAAATTTAGCTTTAAATTTATTGTTTTCGATGAGTATTTGAACAAAACGTTTTGATAGTTTATAAGATGGGGCTGACACGAAAGATACTACTGGCCTTATATGGTAACCCGTTTTGTGAAGTTTTATTAATGAATATAGTTTAGGTATTTATGGGTTCATAAGAGTGAGAATTCTAGAATCTTTATCATTAAACAAACTTTTAAAATTAGAGATCGTTGATTTAATAATTTTCTGATAACTTTCAGTTGGGTTACATTTTAAAACTGGGTATTTATCTGGATTTAAAAAATCTAATTTTCTTTGGATATAAACTACTTTCTCAATCGCTACTACTGAATTACCTTTGTGTGCTTTTGTAAATCCTCTGATTTATTTCTAATGTCTTTTGGAGGAAATATTTATGAATAACATAGAAAACCAAATAAGCAAACACCCACTGTTTAAAAATTTTGTATACTGGCATAGATATGTTGATGATATCTTATGTTGTTTTACAGGAAGTAATAGACCATTTACCATATTTCAAAATTTTTTGAATAATATACACAAAAATATAAAATTCACCAGTAAAGTTGAAATCAACAATAGCTTAAACTTCCTTGACCTAACAATAAAAA
Organism: Pachyrhynchus sulphureomaculatus; assembly: GCA_019049505.1. Taxonomy (NCBI): domain Eukaryota; kingdom Metazoa; phylum Arthropoda; class Insecta; order Coleoptera; family Curculionidae; genus Pachyrhynchus; species Pachyrhynchus sulphureomaculatus. Next base: position 115,995,672 of record CM032449.1, on the reverse strand, counting down.
GACATAATAACAAACACATTTTTCCTATTTACCATAGACCGTCACATACTGACATAATTATCCATAATACCTCAAGTCATCCACCAAGTCACAATCTTACTGTTTTCCATAATATGATTCACAGTCTAATAAATATTCCTCTAAACCAAGACGATTTTCAAAAAGAACTTAATATTATAAAACAATTAGCAGTAAATAATGACTAGTCACCATCCATAATAGATAATATTCTAAAGAAAAAACTTTACAAAAATGTCACTAGTACAGTTTTTCCGAGTAATAAAGAACCTTATAAAAACGTAAAGTCAATAACGTACTATGGTAGATACAGCACTAAATTAAATAGTTTCTTGAGAAAATTAAATATCAACACAGCATTTAAAACATCCAACACACTTGGTATATTTATAAAAAAATAACAAAACTAAAACAGATAGGGACAATAGATTCGGAGTATACAAATTGAATTGTGGAAATTGCTCAAAAACATATATAGGTCAAACAGGAAGAAGTTTTTCAAAAAGAATAAAAGAACATGCTTCATCATACATCAATAGAAAAAATAACTCAAATTACGCGAATCATTTAATTGAAAATAACCACCAATTCAACCCAAACTTTGAAAAATTACATACTTGCACAAAGGGACTGAAACTTAATTACCTAAAATCTATAGAAATAAACAAATTGAAAAATTCAGATTCCTTAATAAATGAACAATTAGACTTAAATAATTCACCATTACTAAATCTCTTTTAATTAAATTATTTTATTACCTGCCATAAATTGTGAACCAACCATTTATTATGGTAATTTTATTCCCATTTTGTAACAAACCATCTGAAGAAGCTGTCGTACAGCGAAAAATGTCATGGTGTTAAAAATAAAAAATTTAGTGGAAATTTAAGTAGTATTTTACTTCTTGCAAAACTTCTAGTTATGGATTTCCACCAAGTATCGGCTGAATCAATTCAAGTTTTAAACGTAAAGTTTTATAACTTCCGCCAGTCGAGAGTAAACAATTTGTCAATGTAATAAAACAAGAACTTGTAAACTAAACCATTTAAACTATTTTCGTATGTGCTTTGTAATTTCATTTTTTGTTTGCAATGTTTACTAATGACACCACAATTGGCTCCTTAACTCAAAAGTTTTACCAAAAACGAGTCTATAGTTTTTAAAATATTTCACATATCACCAATTAGGTCATTGGAATACACGGAATCAAACATTTTACCGGTCAAGTATTGCTTATAAAATTCGTTAATTAATGACATATATGATTATGAGGAACCAACCTCATGAAAGTTTTCACTTCTCCTTCTAGTACAACTGTAGTCAATATAAAAGTGTCGGGATGTTCTGATCTAACCATAAGATTATAAGATTTTCCATTAGAATTTAGCCTATAGATTTTGATGATTAACATTTAAAGTAAATTTGAAAATTATGTGGAAAAATACAAAGTTTTCTGGTAACTCCTCATACTCTAAACTTTAACCTACTAAAAACTTTTCTAGGTTGCTATAGCAAGATTATTATAATATTATCATTTCAATTCATAAAAATGTATTTATCTAAAGTTAGAACACTTACAATTTAACTATAAAATATTTTCAACTAACCAAGCACGATGACTAATGGAAAACGTAAATCTTAATAGCTTACCTTCTAATCTAACGTATTTAAATTGTAGTAATTTTATAAATAAATTTTAAAATTATCCACCATGCATTGGATGGGAAGAATGCTTAATTATTAAATGGAATCCCACCCCATTAATTTGTGGCGACTAGCGTGTTACCGTCATATTTGTTTCCTTAAAGCCTTGTATCCACTAGGCAACAATTGGCTCGCAACATGTTGCATATAATGTGCTCATCATGTTAAACAACGACGACGCGGAACTTTTGTTTGCCAACGTTGTCTGTCCACACAATCAGTCGTCAACATGTTGAGCGTCACGTGTTGCGCGCCAATTGTTGCCAAGTGGATACAGGGCTTAAACCTACTTTTAGTTACATAAGTCGAAGTAGTTGTTAGTATAAGCAGCAGGAGCAATCAGTAATACCTCTAAGGCTTTTGTAGAAATATTATCTACTTAGAAAAATATAGCATTTTCTCCATAAAATTTATTACTATATAAGAATATAAAGGAACCTTAAATAACCCAAAGTATTCGTACACTTTTTAAAAATTTTATCTAAGCTGGTTTTTTTTCCAAATAATGCTATAATAAAAAATTAGTATGAAGTATATAAAAAATTTACTAAAATGATTTTACCACTAGTTTCTTTACAAGAATACAGTTCTAAAATTAGCAACAAATTTGAGTTATAATAAAGAACTACTTAATACAATCCACTTTATGGCGAAACTTAATAAACATAAATTAAATCTTCCTCTATCCGTCGTTCTATGTAAGGATGTGGTGATATCGTGGTATTTGTGCCACTATTCTGGCCCATGTTCCTTTGTCTTGGGCTTGATGTGATACTTCCTGTGAAAATAAATAGAAGCAATATGCATTTTTACATTTCTCGAACCTAAGAACCTTGAAAAGGTCATACAACACAATATATACGAAGCAATCCCTCTAACCTCTGTCCAAATCCCTTCAACTTCATATATATCTTACTATGAATAATAAGCTTAAAATTAATCCATTTTATTATTGAAACTGTGCAATATTTAACAACCTAGACGACGTTCACCATCCTATCGTGTTAAATTTAAAATAATAAAAAAAATAACATAACCTTTGATTTTACAAACCCTGAAAAGCAAATCTCTAAAAATAACATCCACCCCCATTCCTTTAATTTCCTACAAATTCTACTGTAAATAATTAAGCATAAAATTTATTTATTATATAAACAAAAAAAAAAGGAAGTATTACCATATTACTATTAAAACCATAAAAAATGTGTGGACGCTAGCCTTTTTCACCCCCTTTCCCTAAAGCGATATCGCTCAAAAAATACAGGTTTTATCCCTTTTACAGGTACTATATGTATACAAAATTTAAAAATTATATCTCATTTTGTTCGAGAGTTACTGCGTCAAATGGTTGACAGACAGACATACCGCGGAAATGGTGACTATGTTTTTCGTGATCTAGGGCATATATATATATATATATATATATATATATATATATATATATATATATATATATATATATATATATATATATATATATATATATATATATATATATATATATATATATATATATATATATATATATATATATATACATACATATATATATATATATATATATATATATATATATATATATATATATATATATATATATATATATATATATATATATATATATATATATATATATATATATATATATATATATATATATATATATATATATATATATATATATATATATATATATATATATATATATATATATATATATATTTAGATAACCTTAATTTCTACTGGTTTCAGTGAACATTTTGTTGACTCACCTTGATAATGTATGTTGATATGACGATAATAAATATTTGAATATTAATATAAATAATTTCCAAGTATTAACACTAATATGTTTCTTGGAAAGCTCATTTGGAATTGATGAAATTTTTAATAACTTATTAAAGTCTACTGTCGACATCATAATACAACTCAAGTATCCTCATATTTACATTAAAATGCGATAATATGTTACTTCTAACCTGTCATAAAAACTGACTAATTGGCTAGTATTCTAACGAACAGTTCAGTTATACTTTTATTTAAAAAAATCATTCTATAAAATTATGTGCAAAAATTATGATCCAATATTTTTGTTCGGTTTAGTTTGAAAAACAATTATTCATTTCCAATAATTACTAGTTGTCAACATAGATTTGGAAAAAGTAAAATTACAGCTGCTGCCATTTTTCAATTTTTCGAGTAGTTATATAAGCAGTTAAATAATAGCAAAAAGTAATTTACAGTTTTTTTGGACCTAAATGGGATTTTCGATATGATCGACCATTAATCGCATACCTATCGCAATGGTCTAAAACGAAAAGTTGTTGCTTGGTTACAGTTATACCCAAAGAATAATAATCAGGTTGTAGAGATTTTATATCTCAAATGGAAATCATTTGATAACATTTCAGCTAGTTAAACATTAATTGCCATTATGACGTAATTGAAAATCATCCTAACAGATATAACTCGTATTTGAAACAGACAAATCAGTTGTTAAAGTAATGGATTGAACGTTTTTTTTATGTCAAAATAATAACTCAGGAACAAGGAACATAATTACGGCCAACTCTTTTACATTTTATTTTACGTTCCTTGTTAAAGAAAGATGTTTGCTTTTGTTCACGTGTCAGGAACATAGTTTCTCATTTTCGTCCATTTGTCAGTCTGTTGGCGCGCTAACTTTCTAACGGAATAAAATATCGATTTCAGAGGTCAATTAATGAAAGTTATTTGATTAAGATAGATATATAGACTTATTGAAGTCTGTACTGATATCTTAAATTGAGGTTGTCATACAAATATATTGTGTAAGAAACTGTCATCTGAGTTTTACGCATAAAGAATGTTGTTAATTTTAATATCATAGTATCTCACTGCCATGTTCAGTATATAACTCGCTTAAAGTATAGCTTAATATTTATGATATTACTTCTGTCATATTTAGAAAAAGTATGGGCAGTACACAAACAACCGATTTGAAATATTGCGGTCGTGAGCATTTTAAAACATATGACCTTCGTCCCCTATTCCCCATGTGTTTATTAGAAGTTTTGGCTTATGTTAAGAGTAAGAGTTGTTTGAATAGCCATGCACATAATCATAGTACTAAATATAACTGAATTTTAGTAGTCCCTAAACCTAACTTTATTTCAAAAAATTCACCATAGCATGGGCATTAAACTGTTTAACGAGGTGCCGACAAATGTTAAATTCATAATTTTTTTTTTTTTATTTCAGAATCATTTGTCGAATATATTGATTATATAAATTGTATAATATTAAAGAATTTTCGCAAATAGAAAATTGTACACTGTTAATATTCAGGGTATGTCATATGTATACTAGGCTTATTAGTCTTCCGTATTTGGCTTTATAAGATTACTTCGGTGTCTGTCCGTCTATCACACCCGATTTTCTCCGAAACTATTTGTCATAAAAAGTTGAAATTTAGCACTAATATAGGACTTGATAAACTCATCAGAGCCGTGTAGTTTTGAAAATTAAATTTTGACATAAAGGGTTAGTTTTGGGGGGTGAAATCGGAAGTGAAAAAATAATTCGTCAGGTCACCTAGTGGAGTGTCAAATGAAAGCTTGTAAAATCACGACTTCAACAATATATATAATGTAATAATTGTGCATACTTTTCTTTGTATTATTTCTAAAAAATTGCGAAAAAATCGCTGTCCCCCCTTATCCCGAACAGTACTGATTAAAAAATTTTGAAAAAATTCTGGAATATTCTTCACAGGATGTAAATTGAACGAAAATTATCCCGAGTGCATTATCTTAATTAATAATTTCTCTGGTATATAAAAAAAAAACAAAAATTTCTAGGTCATCAGTTTTCAGTGAAGATGGAAAAAAAAAACTTTGTTGAAAACTCATTTGGGTGTGTTTTGTAAAGTCATTGGTCACTTTATACCTCCGTAACAAAATTCTGTATTTTAAAAGCAATCAACGTACGGAACACTAATTGCGCAAGTCCGACTTGCTCTTGACCGGTCTTTTCGTATCACAAATGACAACTGATGGATTTCTTGTCGACATATTCACTATAAACCTCAGTCTACTGTGGAGTCCAATACTTTCTTCAACTCTGTATTTTCTTGTCATTAATAATCTGCCGAAAGTGTGTAAAATTCCGATTCAATAGTTTCGCAGATTATAATACGTTTTCCCCGTGATTTACCTTAGATGCTACTAAAACCAGCGCAGCCGTTTCTTTTACTGTCTTTTAGACATTCTATTCTACTAATATCATCATAACTTGGTTGATTTAAATGTATTTTTTGTCATATTCCACAGTAACTATAGCTTCAATAAACTGGACTACGACTTTTAGATAGCCGTTTTGCAGTTCATGCAAACACAATATTACAGAGTCTTAAAAAAATAATGTCCATTTAGAATAGATCCTGAAACTATTTTGCTTTGGCTCTGAGAAACTGTATTCAATTAATCCAAATCATTGGAGAATGAAGTGGATACTGTATAGTTTCTCATTGCCATATGTATCGTACAAGATATGTATCGTTAAGACACTACCGGACATGACCAAATAAGTGAAAAGGGACACCGTCATCCTTGGATCAAATTTATTTTTGTAGTAGGTCTTCTGACTTAAACCTTCTGAACGTTTTTTAGTGGTTGTACTTTGTCCAAACAAATATCAAAACAAGTAGAAACCATGTCTAACGACCTAATATCTGGCAGGTCAAATAATAATCAACGAATGGAATGTTACAAAAATTTTCTTTAACGACGTCGTTTATGTATTAGAGGATCGTTTTAGCAAATATTCTAAATAAATTTTGTCTAATTAGCATACTCAAAAGAAACCTGTTTCTTTTTTATATCAACCGTACATCACATATTATAAGGTCACAATTGTTGTGTTAAAGCTGTAATGAATGTGAGATATTTAGGAAATTAGATTATGTTTTAATATTGCTTTTGAAAATAGGCGATTCTTCTAGAAGTAAATCCACGGGTTAAACTTAAACAAATTAGAGACGAAGGTTTTCTCAACGTCTTATTCACCTTTTTTGTAAATACTTCTTGTCACGTATATGTAAGAATTACTTTTCGAGGCTAAAATAGGATGAAAACTATGTAGAGGAAGGAGAAAAATGTGGCATATACCCTCCGCTCCTATAAATGTATAAATTAACGCCCCTTAGAAATAGAGCATTTTTATTGTCCTTTTTTTTTATGAAAAATATTCATCCTATGTTATCTATTATTAAAATTGCTCGGTTTTTAGACTTTCACTAGAAAACGGAGTTTTTGTATAAGGAATCTCCTTTTTCGCTCATCGATTCCAGTGTAGGAAGATCTTTTTTTCTCATTAATCGGCCTTGCCCCTCGATTGTCGTTTAAAACACCATGTTTGCCGATTGGTGTTTTTTTTCCTTAAAAAAACACTCCCTCCCACCCCTTGACCCTGGCTATGGCACTAGATAAAAATTATATGTAACTTCGATGTACTTTGTACATCCTGAGACGCGTTTCGCCGTATCACGGCTCGTCAGTCAGGCTAGGATTGGATTTGACGAGCAAGAGAACGGCTAGTAAACTGCTGAAATATGGACTTATGTCTATTTTCAGTTACTTTACAATAACTATATGTGCCTGAGGAGGATCCCTCGAAAAGCGCTACCTGCTTTTAAGCGTTGACCGTGTCAACCACTCTGTTGGCTCGAAAGCTATTGTGTCAGCTTTCGATGGAGTAATAGGTATGCGTACTTAATACAATTCGTTATATCCTACCATCGTATTCCGTAACTTCTGGAATAAGTACCAGTAGGTTCCGTTCTCTTGTTTGTCAAGCCTAGCCTGACTGACGAGCCGTGATACGGCGAAACGCGTCTCAAGATGGATTTCACGAACAAGAGAACGGCTAGTAAACTGCTGAAATATGGATTTCTGTCTATTTTCAGTTGCTTTACATTAACTAAATATAATTTTTGTTAGATAATATTCAGAATACGGTTAATTTTTGTGAAGAAAAAATTTTCTACAAAAAGAAAAATACAAAGGATCGTAATAAGTCGGACGACTACTTGTAAATAAAGTTAGCGCACGTCTCGTTTAATACATTACTTCTGAGAAGCTCTTCATATCGGTTAAGATGAGTCATAATGTTTTATAATACTAAATCAAATAGCACCTAAAGCTGGTAAACCTAATTAAATAATGAACTGAAAACTGAATACAAAATAGCACATTTTGTGAAGAGTTCTATATATACACTACTTTAAATGATGTGCCTAAGCGGTTATTAAAAAGAATTATTTTCTTCCTAATTCTAATTATGAAACGATTGTGGTTAGTAATTATTTTGTTACTTACTTGCTATCTAGCTTATTTATTTACCGTTTAGCGAATGGCATTTTTTTTTCTAATTTGTACCATTTGGTTGTTATAACCTGTCAGAATGTTTTATATTAAACCCCTTTTTAGACTAAAAATAGAGTCCTTTAAGAATGGATTATGCATTATAAATTACAAAATTTTATTCTACATGAACCAAAATATTTTTGAAGATACATCTCTTATGACTATATGTCCCATATGAAATGTAAAAACTTAATGTAGCTGTCTAAACTAGAAAGGCCTGAGCTGTGACATATCGGGTTGTATAATCTCACATAACGTTATATAAGTAATTTTAAACAATGTATACTAGTGCGTTTTTAAAACAATTTTTACGCCTGTTGTAGGGAACCGTACGTGTTTGGGTTAAGAATGGCCATTTTGATTTTATAATTTAAAAAGATTTTTAATAAATTTTAGAGTGGTGTATTGATATATATTTTTTAAAACTGATTAAAATGTCGATTTTATTCATTCTTTTAAGATGCAAAGATTATTAAGGGCTACAAATTATATAAATATGTTTTTTAAGATAAGATTTAGAAAGTTACAAAGATTAAGTGAACATTCTCTCTATCAGAATTATTTTAAGACTTATTTTTAAATCAACACAACAAAAATAATTCATTATAGAAAAAGTAAATAATTGACTTGCCACTATGAGAATACCTTATTTTAAAAAAGATATATTAAAACATACCCCAATTGCATAAACATCTCACATTCATTACCGCTTTATTACAATTATATATGCGCTTCTAATATGGTATTTGCAGTTGGCACTAGAAGCAGGTTTTTACGGTTTTTTTGAGAAGAGAGGGAGAGAATATGAAATAACAGACAGAAACATCGTTTATTACAATATATACTGAAACTGTCCTTCTTCGGCACTAGAAGCAGGACACTGTACACATATAAACGACATATATTATATAAATTCTACAGAAGGCCCATTCGTGAATTTTTATTTGATCTAACACAACTTGAGCCACTGGATATAATTTCTGCTTATTTTAATATTCGTTTAAATAAATAATTGCCATAAAACTAAAAAAAATCTTCCCTACAGTTATCATAATTGTCCATAGATAGACTTTAGAATATTTTTCCTTGTTTCCACTACAAAATAAACGCATCTACAAATTTGTAATCTTCTTTATTAAAGCAATAATTATTGTGAGATATTTATGAAATTGAAATAACGGCTACAAAGTTGAGTGAGGATACTAGGAGGATAGACTGGGCCAGTAGCGGCGTTAGAGCAGGGCGCGGTTGGGCGACCGCCCGGGGGCGCCTGACATGAAGGGGGCCTAAATGAAATTAAAACAAAAAAGAAAAGGGTGACCGTATGCGAATTTTAATTACCGGTTTCGACGGCAAAAATAAAAAAACGGTCAAGTGCAAGTTGAACTTGGACAATTAGTGTTCCGTACGTTGATTGCTTTTAAAATAAAAAAATTTGTTACGGAGGTGATCAGTGACTTCACAAAACACACCCCAAATGAGTTAACAACAACGTTTGTTTCCAATCTTTACTGAAAACTGATGACCTTGAAATTTTTGTTTTTTTATATACCAGATAAATTGGAGAAGTGGAGAATATTCCAGAATTTTTTCAAAATTTTTTGATAAGTACTTTCGAGATAAGGGACAGCGATTTTTTTTTAAAAATAATACAAAGAAAAGTGCGCGAAAGTATTACATTATATACATACATTTTACTCGTGTTTTCACAAGCTTTCATTTGACATCACACTCGATGATCTAGTAATAAAAATTTTTTTTCACTTCCGATTTCACTCCCCAAAACTAACCCCTTAAGTCAAAATTTAACCTTTAAAACTACATGGCTCTGATGAGGCCATCAATTCCTATATTATTACCAAATTTCAACTTCCTATGACAAATAGTTTCGGAGAGAATCGGGTTTAACAGACAGACAGACGGACAGACCGAAGGACAGACACCGAAGTCATCTTATAAGTGTTCCGTACGGAACACTAAAAAGACTTGTTTCTAAACAATAGCATAACGGACTTTGTAATTTTTTATTTGACGACCAAATTAATTAATAATTTTAATAACATAAATGATCTATAGCGCTAATAATAATAAAATGGTTGTTTTTTAAATAGTGAAATTACTGTTCATTCGGTTAAAATTTCCTCAGAAATTGGGAGTTCTTTTTTTTCTACCGTTTAACAAATTTTGTAACCTAGGCGCCACCTAGTAACCTACATAGCAATCGTTTGAAAATCCCTCATTCTTGATGCACAATACGCGCGACACGGGGAATCCCCCATCTAGGTTACTAACCTTACTACCAGCGCGTACACCACCGCCGTAGATATATTGTACTGGGAATCTCCGACTATAGACAGAACAGCTTATTATCTATCTCTTTTTAGCGTCGTGTTTAGAAAGAGCCAACATTACCTAATTTGGCTTATTCGATACAGAGTAAGAATTATTCTCTTTGGACTTATTACGAAGTGAAACACAGTTCATTACTTGTTCCACATTTCTAGTTATTTTAAAATCAATAACCGTAATAATCAGACCATCTTTGCAATGCAAATACCTTTTAATTCCGTGGTGACTATCCAGTGACATTTATTAGGTTATCTAAAAATTCGAAACAGTAAAAAGTATTTGTTTTGTTTTACCGTATTATATAAGCAGGTTAGTACAAATTTACTTCAAAATTAACTATAATACTTATTTGCTTTTTAACACCATTCCATTTTCTATCTTTAACTGGGCATTATATGTATATTTACCTAAGTATATGGTACGTGTATGTATTAATAAGGATGAACGTAGGTAGAGATAGGTATAATTTAATATTTCATTTCATTCATCCTGCGTTTCATATATCCCGTTTGACAGTTATTTTCACCTTAACAAAACAAATTAATTAGTTTTGCCAATGTGTATAAATTTTGTTTGCAGATTTAATTCAAATATATATCAATTGATTGAAACTGTGTGAATACGCAAATCCAGTCAAAAAAAAGCCATCTGGGTCACAAAATAGAAAACGAAAGGCCAAAAAAGAAAAGGAATTTCAAAAAACAAAACAGTTAATGAGCATAGATAAATATTACTCAGTATATATCACCACACTACACCAAACACTTTATTTTTGCACTCGACGCGCGTTTTCGCTAACCATGTTAGCGGTGATCAATCATCGCTCCTGATGAAGCTAACATGGTTAGCGAAACGCGCGTCGAGTTAAAGTGTTTGGTGTAGTGGTGATATATACTGAGTAGTATCATTGTGCCAAAGATTCCACATTCCCAACTTAGTAATAGATAAATATATTACAACAAAAAATGAAGACCTGAACGTTGCGTCTACATCTCAAATGCAAACAGGTATATCCGTCGTGGAGTTTCTGACAAGTCAGGTAACCGTTGAAGAGATTGTGGACGAAATTTCCAAAAAAAGTGAGGAGACAGGCTATGTTACAATATCAGTCCTTGTTCAAGATGACGCCACTGGCAATGTACAAATTCAAGTTCTGGATAGCAATGAAAAAAGTTTTGACGTTAATGTTGTTGTCACGAATATATCGGATCCACTCACTTGGCCGTCTATTCGAAATAGCAAAACAATTGATCATATAATAAATACTGGCCCAATGCAAACCGATATTGATAATAATTATTATCCCAAAGATGACAACGGACAACATTTCTCCAATTCTCACTACTCGAAAAAACTGGCAAACAATGAAACCATTCAGCGTCGCTGGTTAATGTACTCCGTTTCTAAAGATGGGGTTTATTGTTTTTGTTGCCGACTTTTTGATAGTGGCTCGATGGCCAATTTAATATCTGAAGGATTAACGACTGGAAACACTTGTCTGAAATGTTGAAAATTCATGAGAACAGCAGCGCTCACAGGAAATTTTACGTCACATGGATTGATGCTGAAATACGATTAAAGACAGGAAAAACAACAGATTGCCAAGAACAACATTTGATTAGAAAAGAAACTACAAGATGCAATAATGTTTTGACTAGATTGATCCAGTTATGCAGGAGCACTTGCGATTAGCTATGAAAGGTAATATTTCATATTATTCAATATTCAAAAAATCTAAATATTATGCTGTTATAGCTGACTGCACCCCGGACATTAGTCACGTAGAATAACTTTCATTGACAATCCGATTTGTTGATTTATCATCAGATGAAAATTAAATAACTGTAAAGGAGCATTTCATAAAATTTTTAACAGTTGATGATTCAACTGGTGCAGGACTGACTGAAGTTATCATTAATGTTTTAAATAAACATGGACTTGAATTGAACAATTTTAGAGGTCAGGGGTATGACAACGGGGCCAACATGAAGGGAACAAATCTTGGGGTTCAAAGAAGAATTCTAGACTTAAACCCCTTGGCTATTTACGTACCGTGTTGCTGTCATAGTTACAATCTCGTACTATGCGATGCTGCTAAGTCATTGGTAAAATCCGTCACTTTGTTTGGGGTACTTCAGAGGTTGTTCACATGGTTTTCAGCTTCTGTTCATCGATGGAAAATTTTAACCGATCACTTACGATTATATTCTTTGAAACACGTTGGGAAGCAAGAATAAGCAGGGTTAAAGCAGTCCGTTATCAAATTAGTGACATTCATGACGCTTTAATTACTTCGGCTATTGAAACTGAGAAAACTGAAGTTCAAATCTCTCACGAGGCCACTACTCTAGTTGAACAGTTAAACAATTTCACCTTCATAGTTTCATTGGTTGTTTGGTATGATGAACTTTTTCAGATTAATGTCGTTAGTAAATCTCTGCAATTAGTAAATATGGATCTCGGTAAATGCACAAAGATGTTGAGAAAATGCTACGCTTTCTTGAAAAAGTATAGGAACACGGGCTTTAAAAGCGCCATTTCAACAGCGAAGGACTTGGCGGAAGAACTTGAAATTGAACCTATATTTAAAGCCACAAATAAGACGTGTTAAACGCCAAGCTGGTGAAGCTTTAGCTGCCTGTAATGAGGCTATAATTGATCCAGAAAAGAAATTTGAAATTGAATTTTTCAACTGTCTTTTGGATACTACCTTAAATTCACTCAATAATAGATTTGAACAGATAAATGAGTACTCAGAAACTTGACCTTCTCAAACTATGTGATGATCTCCAATTAAAATTAACTATAGGGTTGAAATCAGATGTAGATGGTCATATGTTGTGTGATGAAGTCATAAGCCTGAAATCCTTTTTGCATGATCAAGTTGACGTTACTCCTATCTATATTTTAAATTTCATTAAAGATCGCAACATACAAGAATTATATCCAAATGTATGGATAGCATCGAGAATATTAATCACTATACCTGTAACGGTAGCAAGTTGGGCAAGAAGTTTTTTAAGCTTAAGCTGAGAAAAACCCATCTGCGATCGACAATATCTCAATCGAGGTTGACAAACTTGGCAACTGTGTGAAATTACGGAAAACATTGACTTCGATATTTGCCGATAGAAAGGCTAGAAAAGTAAAATTTTATTAGAAAAAGTTTACTACTCAGTATATATCACCACTACACCAAACACTTTATTTTTGCACTCGACGCGCGTTTCGCTAACCATGTTAGCTTCATCAGGAGCGATGATTGACTCAATCATCGCTCCTGATGAAGCTAACATGGTTAGCGAAACGCGCGTCGACTGCAAAAATAAAGTGTTTGGTGTAGTGGTGATATATACTGAGTAGTATCATTGTGCCAAAGATTCCACATTCCCAACTTAGAAAAAGTTTAATTTAAATAAATGGTTGTTTTTTGATTTTTTCCCTTGTTTTTTTTTCCCTATTGTGTTTTGATAAATAAAAGTAAGTATTTTTGTTCGAAGATTTTTGCAATTATTATGGCTTTTATTAAAGCGAGGGTATTGAGTGTTTTTGATGTGTTTGAAATGAAGCCTGTAGAATATGGCAGCGTGATTAGTTTTAATGTGAAATTATTGTCACCGTTACTATAAACTGTTTTGGGGACGGTTGAAACACTTTTTGTGGGTACGGTCGAAACAATATATTTATTTCATTTTCTTGTTTTCTAGATGCCGAGGGTACGTACAAGAAAGATTTCGAGGGGACAGGTTGACTTATCGAGATACAAAGACGCCTATGAGGAGGTTAAAGCAGTAGATTCTTTGCGAAAAGCGGTGGAGAAGAATGGAGTGAACTACTGTTCGCTGCTAAGATATATACAAAAGCGAGATGCATCTGGCGACGAAGAAAATCAAGACATGGGGTATAAAGCACACAACCGAGTTTTTAATGAAGAGCAAGGGCTTTCTAAATAGTTGATTCGATGTACAGATATATATTTCGGCATATCTAAGAAGGACGCAAGAAAATTGGCATACGAACTAACCATCAAGTATATCTAGCACACGTGCTGCAGGGAAGTCTCTCAAGCGCTACAGGAGCGACACGTGTGTGGAAAAAGCTATTCACGTTGTTCTTGAATCGCTGTAAATTGTACTCGGTCCTGGGCAAATTATTCCAAAGGGATGATGTTCTCCATATAAAAGACTGTTGAAAAGCGATGTACGAGGAGTAACAAGCTGAACCTCATACGGCTAGTAAATCTTTTCTACGACAAGTTGACCATTGTCATGAGCCGTCATAAGTTTGAGCCACAAGCTATATATATATATATATATATATATATATATATATATATATATATATATATATATATATATATATATATATATATATATATATATATATATATATATATATATATATATATATATATATATATATATATATATATATATATATATATATATATATATATATATATATATATATATATATATATATATATATATATATATATATATATATATATATACTCGTATATATATACTCGTATATATATATATATATATATATATATATATATATATATATATATATATATATATATATATATATATATATATATATATATATATATATATATATATATATATATATATATATATATATATATATATATACATATATATATATATCGTATATATATACTCGTGTATATATATATATATATATATATATATATATATATATATATATATATATATATATATATATATCTATACATATATATGTGGCAGAACCACAGTCCAAAAGCCAATCAGAGTAGTAGCTAGGCGTGGTGCTCGTCAAATAGGTTCAGTAACTTCAGCAAAAAGGGGTACTTTAGTCACAGTAGTCTTTGCGGCTAATGCCATCGGAAATGTAATTCCTCCATTCTTTGTCTACCCGCGAGTGCGTTACCAAGACCATTTTATCAAGGATGGGCCAGTAGGATCCGTTGGAACCGCAAACCTCTCTGGCTGGATGCAGGACGAAACATTTATTAATTTCCTGGAACACTTCAAAAAAATACAAGTGTTATCTGTGCTCGATAACCACTCCTCACACATTCATATTAACGCACTGAACTATTGCAAGAAAAATGGGATTGTCTTAATATCTTTCCCGCCCCTCTGCTCTCACACACTCTAACCGCTTGATCGATCTGCATACGACCATTTGAAGAAAGCTCTAAATTCGACCTGTGATGCATGGATGCGAAGCCACCCAGGAAAGACAATGTCAATTTATGACATTCCAGGGATTCTAGCGTCTGCTATGCCGCTTGCCCTTACATAATCAAACATTCAAGCTGGCTTTTGCAAAACTGGAATTTACCCATATAATCAGGATTTGTTTACTGAGCTCGATTTTGCCCCTGCATTTGTGACAGATAAGCCAAACCCCGAAAATACAATAGAGGCAGAGGTTGTTCCTATTCGGAATACTAGCACACTCGAAGATGAAGCGCCACCACTATCGCCTTCTATAATTAACGAACCACCATTAGAGTCGGCGGAGCCCTCTACATGCAGCTCTTGTTACTTAACAACAAGCTATGAATATTCGACAGAGTTCACCAGAACCAGGAATTGAACAAGAAAAGATTCTTGTAGGTCCGGAAATTTGACTACGCCAGCCCGACATCACAGCAGTATCACTCTGGACAAGTGCTCAACCTATTCCTGCGTTAACAAATCGACCTGAAAATGTAGCGTCTTCTAGTTCTCCACTTGTATTTACGCCGGAAGCAATGCGACCATTACCGAAAGCTCCTCCGAGGAAAACAAACAGAGGGCGGAAAACCAAGAAATCTATAATTTAAACTGATACACCAGAGAAAGAAGAGATAAGAAAGGAGCATGAAAACAGATTGAAACGGACCAAAGTTAAGCAAGTTAAGAAAAGATTGGATGGAGGAAAGACTAAAAGAAATACCACAAAAAGAAAAAAAACTAATACACAACAGGAATCATCATCAGAAGAGGAGGAGTGCTACTGCCTTGTTTGTATGTTACAGCATTCAAAGAGCAGACCCGGAGAAAAATGGATACAATGCACAAATTGTAAACTGTGAGCTCACAAAGAGTGCACAGAAGGTGGTCTTAGCTATATTTGCCACAATTGTGACTCTGAACGATCTCAAAACTAGAATTTATAAGTAAATATTTTTGTTTGATTTAGTACTAATCAAAATCAATAGCATTATTAATAGAAATATTTTCTTTTAGTTTGTTCTCAAATTATTTTTCTAGTCGAAGTGCTATAAATTTAGTTCGTTTTGTTTCTAAAAAATGATATTCATTTATATTGTTTTTGATAAGTACATACATTGTTTATAATTCTTAAGTAGTCATATTGTCAAAGGCGACTAATTATAGATATTTTAAGTTGTGCGCCGTAGAATCATTGATGGCTGATTAGAAATATTGTTAAGTTGGATATTTAAACATTGATGACTGATTTATGTTATTAAACGGTGCCATAATTACTCTTAAAATTAAAATAAATAATAAATGAAACATATTATAATATTATATTTTGTATTATTTGCATGTATTTCAACTGAACCCAATCACTGTTTCAACCGTCCCTGGTATGGAGACGGTTGAAACAAATCAATTTTTTTTTTATTTGATCTTGTACTAAAAATAAAACACCAGATAGTCAAAAGGTACTGTCCATTAGTAGAAAGAAACAGGCTCTTGTATTTAGCATATCTCCATCACCCCTCAGTTTGTTAATGGCAGTGGACGATATAAGCTAAATTGTTTCAACCGTACTCAGTCTACCCAAGATCAGAGTGTCTAGACAAAACTAAAGTAAACTAAAGCAAGTCTTTGTTAACAAGGGATATGCAAAAATAAATAAATATATAAAATTAATAAGTAAGTAATACTAATTGTTATCCTAGAACAAATAAAGTATGTATAAGTTGAAATTTGGTACTAATGTAGAAATTGACAGCGTCATCAGAGCCGTGTAGTTTTGAAAGTTAAATTTTGACTTAAGGGGTTAGTTTTGGGGGTGAAATCGGAAGTGAAAAAAAATTTACTAGGTCATCGAGTGTGGTGTCAAATGAAAGCTTGTGAAAACACGAATAATATATATATATATATATATATATATATATAATGTAATACTTGCGCACATTTTTCTTTGTATTATTTTTAAAAAATGGCGAAAAATACTGATCAAAAAATTTTGAAAAAATTCGGGAATATTCTCCTCGTGGTGTAGATTGAACGAAAATTATCACGAATGCATTACCTTTAATAATTTATCTGGTATATAAAAAAAAAAAAAAATTTCAACATCATCAGTTTTTAGTAGAGATTGGAAACAAACTTTGTTAAAAACTCATTTGGGGTGTGTTTTGTGAAGTCACTGATCATTTTATACTCCCGTAACAAATTTTTGTATTTTAAAAGCAATCAACGTACGGAACACTAATTGCGCAAGTTCAAATTGCACTTGACCGGTTATTTTTTTTTTATTTCACGAGGTAAAAGATTGAATAAATGTAAATCAAAATAATACAGTTCACTTTTACTTAGAATAGGTCTGATTAAAGGAACTCGGTAGTTCATTTTGCTTCTGATATATATGTACTGTGAATACTACCATTCAACGTTTTTTTTTTATAATACTACAGATGAATTTACATAGTTCGTAAATAAATATGCCGGCTACAGTCAGCCTGCCCCATAATGCCCCTGATCACCTTCTTCTGAATAATATAAACAGAATATTAGGGAGCAAAAAAATGTAAGTACTATTTATAGTACAATATCGACCTCAAAGTTCGAATAGTAAATTAGACTGGTCAACTTAGCGCACAATTGCTGATAGTGCTGAGCCTAACTAAGATCCATTGCCAATCTTAAAAAATTTGCAGATTGAATCTGTAAAATAGATTGATTTTCGGTTTTAACATCTACCTACATCCATATGCTTTCTATTCTGGTGGGTATGACATTTGAAATAGTGAGGTTTAGAACCATTTAGATATAATAAATTATTGTTAAACAATTGTACAAGAGCATTGAGACCAGTATTATACCCTCTGAACAGCTCATTATTGTTTTTACTAGAAAAACCGAAGGTAGAATCATATAGTGCACCCACACACTCCGGTCTAAGCATTAATACCGAATCGTTATTACATACGATAAACAGAATGGGTACGAGGATGAAGTCCTGGGAGACACCCAGATTTACTTCAGCCTACGAAAAGACATAGTCGGAATCAAGACTTACTGCTCTCTGTCGCTCAAAAAACTAGCCATCCATTACAACCGGGTGCACTTCACAATATAAACCTCTAATTTAGAAAGCAGTAAGTCATGGTTAACGTAATCAAATGAGCTACTGAAATCATAAAATATCCCTGCAGGACACTAATCGTGCTCTATGTGATCCCGCATTTAAATGAAAAGTATATTAAATGAGTTAATATCCCTTCAATTTTTAATTTAACATTTTATAAGAAAACCAGAGACATCACCACTGCGAGCAAATTCTTTATTTCGAAGGTTATTTTTTACAACTGAAATAAGTTCTGCACTTATAACACAATAATTTTAAAATCCAAGTTATCAAATGGTATACTACTTACAAGTTTATCTCATGAATCAGAAAAAATAATATCAATCTCATGTCTCAACTCAATTTTTTTATATCTCATAGAAGTAAATTTTAAACTAAATATTTACAACATACCACCTCTACCTTGCAGGATTATTTGACTCACTTATAAGATTTTGAAAATACAATTTCTTAGTATCATTGCCCAAAAAGAATGTTTTTTTTTGTACAATTTTTCTAATTTTAGATATAGTTTTTTTATTAGTATGGGTCTTTACAATAAATATAGATTTTCCTACTTCATTTGCGTTTTGTTAGTTTTTTTCATTCTCGTAAAAATTTTTCAGTGGAAAACTAAATTGGAAGTAAATACTAAAAATACTGTGAAAAGTTTGAAAAGCGAAGATAACATTAGCTGCACAAAATACAGATAACCAGTCTTCTCTACGCAAATCATTGTAGAACAAATTTATAATATTGTTAGAAAATATTCTTTTGAAAGTAGATCATTTATTAATAGTTTTGTTTACTTGGCTTTCTAGGTCATTCAAAATAGATCTATTATCAGACAATGTTCTTATCTAAAGAAACTTGCCGTACAGATTTCGAACTACTTTTAAATGAATAAAGTTTGTACACTAAAACTACGAGCTTTAAAATTCTGTCAACACCAAATACCCACACTCGCTCTTTCATGTTTATTTCTACAGATATTTGTCACATTATAAAAGTGAGGCAAATTCGAAAGTGAAATACTTCCATTGTTACACCAGCTCGTACACAAGGTACTAAAGTTATTGCTTGTTCTAATTTAAAGATTGACCTATTAAAAACAAAATTTTGTACTTATCACTAGTCTCCTTTATTGTTGTTGGATAGTCTCTTGCTAAAATACTTTGAGACAGAAAGCTCCAGAAGGCAATTTTATAGAATTTATTACAGCCTCGTAGTTTCCAAAATTTGTACAAATTCTAATACGTATAGTAACGTAAACTCTTGTAGATACCTAGGCTGTCTTAGTTTTTGTAGCGTCTACTTAGTTTCTGATTATTTTCAGAAGATCATTATTGTCAAGAAGAAAGATAGTTAAGCTCTGTAGTAAACAAAGGCTGATAGTGAATGTGGACAAAAATCCGCCGGTTGTCACTTGTAAAGAATGATCTGTGATAAAATTCCGAAGACAATCAGACATACCATAGGAGTATAGCATAATGTCATAGATGCTCAAATGTATCAGATACATACTAAGGAACTGTTATCCTTTATATTCTGTTTCAAAGATTTATGTATAGGTTAGCAGTGGCGTAACTAGATTCAAGAAACAGTGTACATATGGATACAAGGGATATTCTGTTAAAAAAAAAACACTGGAAGCTGAGCTGCTTATAGATGGAAGACGCTCAACGACAGCTGAGGACTCTTTTGCACTAGAACTCCAATAGCTTATGCCTTTTTTTTTCATTTTTCACGAAAAGAATCCTTCTCCACAATAAACAACTCTTTCTTTCTCAATCCTTTCACTCCAATAGGAGTATCGATGACACTATGGAGTTGCTGCCTCAATAGTCTTTCTCCAGGTATTTCGATCCTGTGCAACCTGACTTGACTTGTGCATAATCATACCAAGAAGAGATTTTACTTAGATGGACTATCTTATTGAAGACCATCCCCTTGATCTTTTTTTTTATGGGTCTAGCACACGTACTGCGCTCTAGGAGCGGCATGTGTGCGGAAAAAGCGATTCACGTTGTTCTTGAATCGCTGTAAATTGTACTCGGTTTGAAACACAGTCGTCGGCAAATTATTCCAAAGGGATGATGTTCCCATATAAAAGACTGCTTGAAAAGCGTTGTACGCAGAGTAATAACCTGTACCTCATACGGATGTGAAGCACCAGCGCGACGTGTATTTCTAACATGCACCGCTTTGGGAAGGAATTAAGCGGGCTACATCCTTCGAACACTTTCCATGAAAATACTTATAGAACAGACTCAAGTCGCCAACCGTGCTTCGATGTTCCAGCGAATCAAGGCCGTCGGTCAGTTCCGGGCCTCCGATCAGACGAACAGCTCTTCTCTGAACCGAATCCAATAGATGCAGGGTATGTTTGGGAGCGAAGCCCCAAATATGGGAGCAGTATTCCATAGTTCGCCGAATTTGAGCTTTGTAAAGAATTAACAGTTGTTGTGGAGTGTAAAGCTTTCTGGTTCGAAATAATACTCCCAACTTTTGAGAAGCTCTCCTTGCTATGCCTGCAACACGTTCATGCCAGAACATATTGCTCCCATACTAACGCCCAACAAATTGGGTGACGATGCTAGGGGAATGGAGTGCCCCGACATAACTTTGTCGGGTTCAGTAACGTTAACTTTTTTAGAAAAAAACTACCGCCTGGGTTTTTGTAGCGTTAAATTCCACTTGGTTACTGTCACCCCAAGATAGAATTTCTTCCAGGTCTTTGTTAAGTTGCACAACCTCCTGCTGTTTGCGGATATTCGCCTAAGCAGCCGATGTCCGAGCGTTCAAAGTGAATGAAGAGACAGGCGTACTATTGTCGGCAAAGCTGTATATTGGATTCCCGGTCTTTTCCAGTAGGTCGTTAATGTAAATGAGCAAAGAGAGTAGGAGACAGTATGGAGCCTTGGGGCACACTGGCGTTGACTGTAAAGGTGTTAGAAAGAAATCCGTCTACCGCCACTGGTAAAGAACGCTCTCTGAGGAAAGATGAGAGCCACAATCAGAACTTTTCAGACATACCACAAGAGCGTAGCTTAGCCAACAGTCCATCGTGCCAATCACGGTCGAATGCCTTGGATATATCAAGAGCAACCGCTCGAGATTCTTCACAGTGTTCAATTGCGTTGTTCCAAACATGTGTTACATAAATCAGAAGATCTCCTGTTGATCTATGTTTACGAAAGACATATTGGTCATCGCTAATAATATTGAATCGTTCAAGATATTTTAGAAGATGCTGGTTGATAACATTTTCCATGACTTTCGATATTATTGAAAGCCGTGCGACTGGTCGATAGTTATTTGGCAAGGTCTTCTTGTCTTTTTTAGGTATCGGCTGAACCGTGGCACATTTCCAGCAGGACGGAAATATTCCCTTTCTGTAGGATAGGTTGAAAAGTCTGGCAGGTATTCCGTCAGCGCCAGAAGCCTTTTTGGTGTCTAGCTTCATTAAAATACGCTTTATGATACGCTGTCTGAAGACAACATCGGGCATCTTTGACTGCAATATGGGAATAGTAGGTGGTGTTTTTCCTTGCAAATCGACAGTAGAATGTGAAGCAAAGAGTTCAGCCAACAAGTTCGCTCTCTCAACAGGTGTGGTTGCAATGGAATTATCTGGCCGTGTGAGTGGTGGTATGGTGGATTTGGTGAACTTCTTTAGCGACTGCCCAAAAGGACCTGGAATTGTTGGGACAAGCGAGAAGTTTGTTTCTAATTCGTTGATTGTGTGCCTCCTTGGTTTCGTCGATAAATCCTTTGCATCTGTTCCGGGCACGAACAAAGGTGTTACGATTTATGCCTTTCCCCATGTGTACTATATACTTTCTGCCTTCCTCGTTACTGCAAGTTTTTCCATGGCTCCACTTTCCTCTTAATGTGACCAAAATATTTCAGGTACTGCCTATTAATTCTATTTTCTATTCTGAGCTCTTCAAGAATAGATATAATAATATGGTGTTCGGTATATGATACTCTGAGGATTCTTCGATATATCCACGCATCGATTGGTCTTTTATCAGCTTGTTGAATGATCCATATTTCCGATGCGTAAGTTGCTATGGGCAATATAAGACTAGATAGCAATCTTAGCTTTGTATTTTTTGTGGCAGCTGGATTTTTCTGATCCTCGAGTTTCTAACCAGTAAATAACACAATCAATTTAAAAAGCCAAATATAAGGATATAATAGTATGGGTGTAAATTTATTACAGTCTGAAACATGGAACCTGGTTAATCACAGGTTCACCGTTATCTGTACGTGCATAAAACTGACATGTCAGCGTCATCCCTCTCGACTGCCCAGTAGATGTATTTCAAAACTGAATATATCTTAACAACTTGGTCAATTGAGGAAAAAAAATTTTTTTAAATTTTTATTGCTCAATGCAAACCATATATTTATTATTCCTCAAGTAGCTTTGTAATTGTAATCATAAGCGTAGTTTTGAAATTATTTTGTTGAAACATTCTACTTGATAAATCTGCTTTTTATATACCAAATAGAACTTTATTATCTATTATGATCTGTTTCAATATTATTTTCATGTTGTAGTTCTCTCCGAATTTGGTGCATGTCTTTAACAGTTGGTGTACCTAGGTCACGAAATGTTATTATTTCCAATTTTATCATAAATATGACATGACACGTTTCTTTTTTTTTATGGGTCTAGTACATGTGCTGCAGGGAAGTCCCTAAAGCGCTCCAGGAGCGACTGTGTGCAGAAAAAGCGATTCACGTTGTTCTTGAATCGCTGTAAATTGTACTCGGTGGGAAACACAGTGCTGAGCAAATTATTCCAAAGGGATGATGTTCTCCATATAAAAGACTGCTTGAAAAGCTTTGTACGCTGAGTAACAAGCTGAACCTCATATGGATGTGAAGCACCCGAGCGACGTGTATTTCTAACATGCACCGCTTTGGGAGGAATTCGAACACTTTCCATGAAAATACTTGTAGAACGGACTTAAGTCGCCAACCTTCGATGTTCCAGCGAATCAAGGCCGTCGGTCAGTTCCGGGTCTCCAATCAGACGAACAGCTCTTCTCTGAACAGAATCCAACAAATGCAGTGTATGTTTGGGAGCGTAGCCCCAAATATGGGTGCAGTATTCCATAGTTGGTCGAATTTGAGCTTTGTAAAGAATTAACAGTTGTAATATCTGCAAAGCCTTTTCTGAGCTCAACTTTCTTTGTGATTAATGTCCACACATAAAATAATTTAAAATATCATTTTATAGTGCCTACTTACACTGAAAATGTTAAATTTGGTGTGTGTTTTAGAAAAACACTTCATCTTGTAGTATATAAAAGTAAATAAAAATGTTATAGATGACTAGTATACCTCAATTTAATTTTAGCATAAAATTGCCTGCAGGTATATTTTCCTGGATTTCTCCCTTATCGATTTATAAAGCGATGATGCTGACTTCTTCAAAGCTTATTCTGACTGACTTATTTGAAATATAGGACGAAACTGAGTTAATTCGGCTTGCGCACACCTGTTTCTATAGTGGACCTGGCTGGCGAGATGACCGGGTTTCATGGATGATTTGTTAAAAATTGGTGAAAGGTAAAGACCTATGACACGACTAAGGTTATGGGGATGTTTAAATATTTCTATGGACTCCCAAATTTTCCTAAGGCAGGAAAAGGAATTTTTTTAATCGTGACACTGATTTTTATCACTCATCAATCTGGGAATAATACGAAAAGGCATGTGCAATCCGAATTAACTCAGTTTTGTGCTAGATTCCGAAGGGACCAGTTCTCAGACCAAACTCTTAAGAAGGTTGCAACATTTTCGGCGACACGGCAGTTTCATTTTATCAAGTGTTGCAGGAAAAATCAGGAAGAATTACACCTATAATCTCAAAAAGTTTTCTATGAAAATTCATAAAAATGGAGTTATTTACTGAGTAAGTAAAACTTTGGCACGAGATGTTCAAAACATACGCGACGTTTTACCGACCCTATAAAAATTGTCAATGTATTGCGAATCAAAATTAAGCACACATTTAGTATAATAAATTATTGAAGAAAAATCCGAGAGAACACTTAACACACACACATAGATATTGTTACAAAATGAACATATTTTGCAAGCACAGTGAAGAAGTGCAAAGGACAAACATTTTAAAATAAGCAGTTGTCCCAGATTGTCATTAATTATTAATTGGAAAATGTCAGTAATGGACGAAATTAATTTCAAAATATTAAACTGATTTGTTCATTATAACAACATTTACGTCTTTAGCAAAGTGACCTAATATTTTATTTTAAGAACAATTAAGTTTTTAATCGCAATTTAAACGATCATTTCCAAAAAGCTATTAAGAAAAAATATTACATATTTCTAGTATACTATTATTTATACGCTATTATAAATGATACAAAAATTAATTTAAACAGGATATGTACTTTTACTAGAGATTTATTATAATGATGAAATAAATTGGAAATTTTAGCTCTTAGCGCAACCATATGATACTCCGTAGGATATTTTACAGTAGTTCTATGTCCTAAATTTGTGCCAGTACATATAAAACATACTTGACATTACCTACGATTTCCCAATTTACCTCTATTCTTGGCAACTAACTTCAGACTTTCTTCTTCGCCTATGACTAGCTACGTATCTATTCTTATTTTATTGGCAGCCTGCCTGAATATTTGAACAGATTACCAGTCAAACCACTGGAGTAGGTTTAATAGCCATGATTTCGGTCTTGTTTCTGAGCTTCCCCTTTCCATTTACTTTTCCTTTAGATATAGTATAAGCAGCTGGAGTCCATATTTGTGTCCCATTAGATACTAAAGTTTTCAAATTTTTACAGTAAAAGTGATCTTTTATTGTTTCCCAGTCAATATTAAGATTTCTTCATTTGTGATGCGGTTCATTCGACATACTCGCAGAATTCAATAATAAACTCACATTTTAAAGCTGAAATATTGTTATTAGCTGTTATGTTATAACTCATGCCTCCTTTCCTTATAATAAACCCGGTAATAAATAGCATCCTGCTACTCAGAGCTTAAAGGGTAGAGAGGGTAGGACAAAATTAGGATATCATAATTATTATATTTTTTTTATAATTTCTATGAATTTTTGGTAAAATATAAGAGTCTTAACCTTTTAGTAATAAGTTCGTTTCAATTATTCATTCAATTTTTATCTGGGTCATTCCTTACCTCTCATTTTGCAGGGAAAGACAAACTTTAGTAATAAGTACAAGTAAGAAAAAACAAATGTGTTTTCCAAGAATCATGTACGATTACGTCATAGTGCTGATTTACGTTAATCTGAGAGAAAAAAGAAAAAGGGTTAAAATGCAGTTGTACAGTCACTTAAGCAAAAAAAGAGGGTCAACCTCGGAATGAGAGATAATAAGCTGTAAACTTGTATAAACCTTTATTTTGGCATTCTAAAAGTTGTCTCAAAAGTCTCATAAAATCTTGTGTTCGCGTCTTAAGATATTCAAGGTCATAGGTCACAAAAATCGGCTTTTCGCAAATATCTCGCTTCCTATGGTTTCAGTGATATTTGCATCTATTATAAAAATTGTAGGGCATAAAATTATCTATAAATTTTGTTCTAAATATTTTTTTATACACTTAACAGTTTTTGAGATAGAACGCGGAGAGCGTGCAGCGCTCAGCCATACATAGCATAATGCAAGGTCAACCGTGAGTCCCGGTAAATAATACGTCGTATAAAGTTAATTAATCACTAAAAAATCCATAATTATGAATAATTTGCATTATTTATTAATTAATATATTATATTTAATAATATTTTTATTTATCAAATATATTCGTTTAATAATACTTACCTACTTCGTGTAATTAAAAAATTGTTAAGTGAAATACTTGGAGTATATTTTAATTATATTCTAATATATCCTAATTATATTTTAAGTAGAAAAAGAATGAAGTACTTTTTATTTAAAATGTGTAAACTCTTAAATACTTATATTACTATTAAGATTATACCTGGGAATACGGACCCCTATAATACGACCTTTTCTCTTTAGAGTCAGTTGGGACAGATGTTCCATTGTATAATTAAGACCGATTTCTTTTTCAAGGGACCACTTTCTACTAACCAAGTTTATTCGTTAGTTTTAAATTGTATCTTGGCAATGACGGACGTACAATTTTGAGAGTTATGAATGATTTGTGTTTTATATGTGATAAGTCACGTTCAGAAGGTGATTCTGTTAATGTAGTGCGCGGCTTACAAACTTTAAAAACTGCAAATAATGAAAGAAATGACGGTCAAATAAACTATTTAAATACCTTAACCTCTGTAATGTGCATGTCGAGTGTCGAAAAGTGTACATAAGTAAAAATTCTATCGCATTCTATCCAAAATCTGAGGACAATATCGAACATCTTCGCTACACGCAACTCGTCAAGTCAACAAAGCTTAATAAACCTGTGCAGTTATCCAATCTTCCACCAACAAGTGCAGCGGCTCATCAACATATCAACCGTGTATACTATCAAATTCAAACTTGGTTAGGGAATGATTAGAACCCCAGGAATGGGGTTGGGTGCTGCAAAATGAACTCCTGGGACCGATAATCACAATATTACCACCAGCTCCAGATGAACTACTGAACACAATATTTTGCAACTGCAAGAATAATTGTGGTTCACGCAGCGGATGCAGGAAATCGAGGTTGCAATGTTTTTTAGCTTGTTGCTAGTGTAATAGGCAAGCTGGCCTCAATGCTTCATCGTATCAAAGCGATCTCAATGAAGAAAGTGCATTTGACCCCGAAGTCCTTGACGATTTAGAGACAAATGCCCTTGACAACGAATATGATAATAATGAATTGGAAATTTTCGAGCGACAGGAAGACGATCATGAAGAAGAAGAAAATTGAGACTCATGTCCTTCTAATTACTAAAGTTTACGTAAATTCTCCCCACATTTGAACTTCAATTGTAGTAAATGTATGATACATAATTGCTTAATAATAATATAATTAAAATGTATTTACTCTATTCCTTTTCTACTTAAAATATAATTTAGATATATTAGAATATAATTAAGATATACATAAAGTATTCTACTTAACAATTTTTTAATTATACGAAGTAGGTAAGTATTATTAAACGAATATATTTGATAAATGAAAAATATTATTAAATATAATGTATTAATTAATAAACAATGCCAAATTATTCATAGTTATGGATTTTTTAGTGGTTAATTAACTTTATATGACGTATTATTTACCGGGATTCACGGCTGACCTTGCTTTATGCTATGTATGGCTGAGCGCTGCGCGCTCTCCGCGCTCTATCTCAAAAACGGTTAAGCGTATAAAAAAATGTTTAAAACAAAATTTGTAAAGAATTTTATGGTCTACAATTTTTATAATAAATACAAATATCATTGAAACTATAGGAAACGAGATATTTGCGAAAAACCGATTTTTGTGACCTTTGACCTTGAATATCTTAAGACGCGGACACGAGATTTTATGAGACTTTTGAGACAACTTTTAGAATGCCAAAATAAAGGTTTATACAAGTTTACAGCTTATTATCTTTCATTCCGAGGTGAAACCCCTAATGTGACTGGATTACAGAGGCACCGTATTGCATGCACTAACAGGATTTATTTAGCTTGACTACCTGAAACTGAAAAATTATATATTTGTCTAAAAGGCATTTACCATGAATGATGTAACGGGTGTTACACCATTCAATTTCTTGGCAGGAATCGAACCGTCGGTTACCAGGCAGCTACTAACTACTATCAGTCTTACGAGCTACGTTGTGTGTTGTTTTAAGATATATATCACGAATTTGAAAGAATTTATTGATTTCTAACTGGCAGACCTTTTGCTGATGCGATTTTATTAGAAACTAGTAAATTTCTGTAAAGCTTATCCTTAGGACATATGCTGTCCACTGTCTGTTCTTATACAGTCAAGTAATCGATTTACCATATATTCTTAATTACAGTGAGCAGGTTTCCTTAAAGAATATCCAAATATTAATAAGAATCTATTGTTTTATTTATTTTATTTATTTATTATCAATAAACGGGAAACCCCTTTATAAAAGTTATAATATCCAATATATAAGTAATAACAACAGTACAGTAATAAGTATTTTAGATAGAGAGAAATAAAAAATTAAAAAATGATATATCATCACAATTGAAAACACTATACAGGAAACATATCAGTGGTCACACACCATTTTAATGACCTTCCCTTTAAAGCCAGGCAGCAAGCCTCCGAATGGATCAATGGAAGAATTATTATTTAGGACGAGCAAGGATCTTGCTAATGGAGAATGAATTCCATACTTAGTACCGTGATGACCGATGACAAATATCTCATTTCTTCTTAAGCAACGTTCTGGAACCTTCAACTAAATCTGCCTTAAGAGGGGTGGTCAATCAATAACACCATTCAGCAATTTAAATATGGTACAAAGATCCGACACCATTTTCCTGTCCTCTAATGTCCGCAGACCAAGCACACTAGCAAGGGCTCCACTGTCACCAACCAACCCCAATCTATAACAGCAATATCTCATAAATTTATTTTGGACAAGTTCGATCCCCGCGCTATGAACATTATAGTATGGTGACCATACCGTTGATGCATATTCAAGGTGAGATCTTACCAGAGAACAGTATAGCTTCTTCATTGATTTAATAGATACATCTCTTCGATTCTAAAAAGAAGTCCCAATATTGGAATGCCTTTCTGGTCATGCAAGAATAGTGTTTCCTAAACGACAACTGAGCATCCATTATGACGCCCAAATCCTTCAAAAAACTGACCGGTGACAAGTCCTCAGCACCAAGCTTGTACCGAAAGGCTTTTTTATTATTTTTCCTACAAAAGCTAATCGTACTACACTTCCTAGGGTTTAAAGACAATTCATTATCATTGCACCAATGCACAAACAGATGTAAGCTCTCCTGCAGCTTCATCCAGTCCGCCTCAGTCACAATTCTACGGTACAATTTTGAGTCATCCGCAAACAACAGAAAGCTACAGTCAGAAACCTGACGAATGTCATTAATAAAGATGTTAAATAGTAGTGGAGCACAGTGCCCACCTTGAGGAACTCCTGAAGTCACCTCGGTAACACCGGATATAAAACCTCCTATCCTCACTCTCTGTGAGCGTCCCACCAACATACTCTGGAGCCACTTTACAGAGCGCTCATGAGACCCCATCGCTCTAAGTTTTGCTAACAGTTTTTGATGGCTAACCCTATCAAATGCCTTGGAGAAGTCAGTGTAGATCGAGTCCACTTGGCGTCTCCTCTCCAAGGCATCCACCAGAGCATTCTCATAGGTAATCAAGTTGGTGACCGTCGACCTATCTCCCATGAAGCCATGCTGTTTCTCTACCACTATACCTTTACAAATCCAGCTGAGTTGATCATAGACCGAACCATCAAGCAACTTAGAATTGCAGACTGCTTTGAAATGCCCCTATAATTCCGCACAGCCTCTCTTCCATCCGACTTGAAGATCGGTGCAATTTCTTTTTTTTTTATGGGTCTAGCACACGTGCTACAGGGAAGTCCCTAAACCGCTACAGGAGTGACACGTGTGCGGAGAAAGCGATTCACGTTGCTCTTGAATCGCTGTAAATTTTACTCGGTAGGAAACACAGTCATGTGCAAATTATTCCAAAGGATTGATGTTCTCCATATAAATGACTGCTTGAAAAGCGTTTTACGAGGAGTAACAAGCTGAACCGGATTTGAAGTATTAATGCGACGAGTACTTCTAACATGCACCGCTTTGGGAGGAATTAAACGGGCCACCTCCTTCGAAGACTTTCCATGAAAATATTTGTAGAATAGGCTCAAGTCGCCAACAGTTCTTCGATGTTCCAGCGAATCTAGGCCTCCTGTCAGTTCCGGGTCTCCAATCCGACGAACAGCTCTTCTCTGAATAGAATCCAACAAATGCAGTATTTGTTTGGGAGCGGAGCCCAAACATGGGAGCAGTATTCCATAGTTGGTCGAATTTGAACTTTGTAAAGGATTAACAATTGTTGTGAAGTGTAAAGCTTTCTGGTTCGAAATAATATTCCCAACTTTTGAGAAGCTCTCCTTGCTATACCTGCAACATGTTCATGCCAGGACATATTTGCTCCCAAATTAAGACCCAACAAATTGAGTGACGATGTTAGAGGAATGGAGTGCCCCAACATAACTATGTCGGGTTGAGCAACGTTAACTTTTTTAAAAAAACTGCCGCCTGGGTTTTTGTAGCGTTAAATTCCACTTGGTTACTGTCAACCCAAGATAGAATTTCTTCCAGGTCTTTGTTAAGTTGAATGACTTCCTGCTGTTTGCGGATATTCGTCTGAGTAGCCGATGTCCGAGCGTTCAAAGTGAATGAAGAGATAAGTGTACCGTAATCTGCAAAGCTATAGATTGGATTCTCGGTCTTTTCCAGCAGATCGTTAATATATAAAATGAGAAAGAGAGTAGGAGACAGTATGGAGCCTTGGGGTACACCGGCGTTGATAGGGAAGGAATCCGTCGACTGCCACTCGTAAAGAACGCTTTTGAGGAAACATGAGAGCCACAAGCAATGAAACTTTCTTTCCATAAATCCGGAAGCTTGCCCTCAGCCAACGACCTATTAAACAAAATAAACAGTGGCCTGGTAATACTACAGATAAGATTGCTTAACAAATATTCAGGTACATTGTCAGGACCATTTTCCATTTTTTTTTGACAGCCTAGTAATCTCATGAAATATCTCAGAAATGGTAAAACGTTTAATTATAATATCGCTTTGTTATCCATTCTATATCTACACAAGATACCTCAGCCGTACAGAAAACAGTACTAAAAAACTACGAAAATAAATCAGCAATGTATTGACCGCTGTCAGCCACTTTATTGTTATAAAACATAGAGCCGGGTAAAACAGATGATTTTCTGTGGTGATTGACAAATTTCCAAAAGTTTCTAGGGTTCTCGGAGATACCTTCCTCAATATAAGTGTCATATTCACGTTTAACTAGTTGTTTGCAAAGGGATCTCAAATTACTAAACTGGAAATAGTCTGCACGCAACCTACTGGAGATATAGTTTTTGTGCGCTATTTTTTTATTTATAATAGTACTGCGGAGTTCCGCACTAAAATAATGTGGAAAGTTTGATGCTTTAAACAGCTTAATAGGTACATAAGATAAGATAGCATGATTAAGTATTTCATAAAATATCCTTGTAGCTTCATGTATATTCATGTTGGCGAGCATCACATCCCACTCCACCGCAAAAAGATAACGATTGAAGTTTGTAAAATCTGTGTTTTTAAAATCAAGAAAATATACTTCTTGCTTAAGCGTTTTAACATCGTCCACCTTGATCTCACAAGAGTAGGCAATATGATGCTCACCATTCGGAAATCACAAGTCACCGGCCCGAAAAACAGACAAGTCAGAACAATGAGTAAACAATAAATCTAGAAATACCTTACGGTTATTAGGTATGGATATAACCCGAGACAAGCCCAGGAAAGTAAAGTTCTCTGCAACAAAGTTTGCATGAGAATGAGGTGTACAGTCGACCCCTAGGCCTGTCTCGTGGCTACTCCACACAGCAGAGGGAAGGTTATAGTCCCCATAAGAGTAGGTTGGCTGAAGAATATTCATGACAGACCATCTCAACAGACTCCCAGTGTTGCTGGTATTGCTCCAAATTGGAGTTTGGCGGAATATAAACCCCACCGATAATAAACCTGGAATTGCCATGTTTAAGAAAGATAAAAAGTTGTTCTGTTTGATCAAACGCGAGAATAATTTTTTTTTTATAAGCATTAGAACACCACCTCTGCGCTTCTTGACACTTGTCTTCTGGGTTCGATCACACCGATACACCCTGAAACCCCTTATTGAAACCTCACCATCCAAAATCCTGTCACTCAGCCAGTTCTCAAGTCTCTGAGCTTAGTACTCAATCCACCAACATTTTGATAGTAAACTCTTATAGGGGTTGAGCCCCGTTTTTTTAAGGCTTAGCAGATTTTTTGACAATACGAGGAAAGTTATTTATTAACTTTATACTCAAATTATCTTCACCACCATTCCTTCTTCTATTTAGTTCTTCATAGATTCTATTTTGTTCGTCTTTTTGAAGCTTTGTCAAGTCTGCACTCATCTTGAATTCAGTCCCTTTCAATTTCTTCTTCTTCCTGAGACATTCGATGGCCTTATCAAGGTTAGAGAATGACACCTTCATTGGTATGGGCCTGACTCCCCTAGGGCCGATTCTAAAAATTCTATCATTGTCGAACTCCACATGCATCCTGTTCAACATAACTTAAAATACGTTCTTATCATGTTCCATTCTATCACTAAGGTTCTCAGCACTACTCTCTTTCGCATTAAATACTATGATATTATTTTTCCTACTTGCCCTATCGCTCATATCAAAAAGCAACTTTTGATGGCTCATGGATGGCCTCTCATGCACATGTGAAGCATCTCCGTTTCTCCATTCAATTCCATTGTAGAGCTCAGGATTTCCAGCTTATTTTCTAGTTGGACAATTTTGTTGTTTTTCTCATTATGAAGATTGGGGATTAACAATTCTTTTATAATACTTTGTTTTAATTTCATTCAAATTCTATTTAAAGAGTCCAATAAGATCTAACATGTTGGACAACATACTGAACTCCATATATTTTATCCAGCATATATGTCGATTTCCAAGGAACAACACCACCTACTATTCCCATAGTGCAGCCAAGGATGCCCGATATTTTCTTCAGACAGCGTATCACAAAACGTATTTTAATGAAGCTAGACACCAAAAAAGCTTCTGGCGCTGACGGAATACCTGCCATAGTTCTCAAAAACTGTGCGAGGGAACTAACACCAGTTTTTTGTAGAGTTTTCAACCTATCCTACAGAAAGAGAATGTTTCCTTCCTGCTGGAAATGTGCCACAGTTCAGCCGATACCTAAAAAAGGCAAGAAGACCTTGCCAAATAACTACCGACCAATCGCACTGCTTTCAATAATATTAAAAGTCATGGAAAAGGCTATCAATCAGCATCTTCTAAAATATCTTGAAGGATTCAACATTATTAGCGATCATCAATATGGCTTTCGTAAAAATAGATCAACAGGAGATCTTCTGACTTATGTAACACACGTTTGGAACAACGCAATTGAACATTTTGGAGAATCTCGAGCGATTGCTCTTGACATATCGAAGGCATTCGACCGTGTTTGGCACGATGGGCTGTTGGCTAAGCTACGCTCTTATGGTATGTCTGAAAAGTTCTGTTTGTGGCTTTCATGTTTCCTCAGAGAGCGTTATTTACGAGTGGCAGTAGACGGATTTCTTTCTAACACCTTCACTATCAACGCCGGTGTATACCTCAGGGCTCCATACTGTCTCCTACTCTTTTTTTCATTTACATTAACGATCTGCTGGAAAAGACCGAGAATCCAATCTACAGCTTTGCAGATGACAGTACGCTTATCTCTTCATTCACTTTGAACGCTCGGACATCGGCTACTCAGACGAATATTCGCAGACAGCAAGAAGTCATTCAACTTAACAAAGATCTGGAAGAAATTTTATCTTGGGGTGACAGTAACCAAGTGGAATTTAACGCTACAAAAAACCCAGGCGGCAGTTTTTTCTAAAAAAGTTAACGTTGCTGAACCCGACATAGTTATGACAGGGCACTCCACATCGTCACACAATTTGTTGGGCGTTAATTTGGGAGCAAATATGTCCTGGCATGAACATGTTGCATTCAAAGCAAGGAGAGCTTCTCAAAAGTTGGGAATATTATTTCGAACCAGAAAGCTTTACACTCCACAACAACTATTAATTCTTTACAAAGCTCAAATTCGACCAACTATGGAATACTGCTTCCATGTTTGGGGCTCCGCTCCCAAACATACACTGCATTTGTTGGATTCTATTCAGAGAAGAGCTGTTCGTCTGATTGGAGACCCGGAACTGACCGGAGGCCTTGATTCGCTGGAACATCGAAGAACGGTTGGCGACTTGAGCCTATTCTACAAGTATTTGCATGGAAAGTGTTCGAAGGATGTGGCCCGCTTAATTCCTCCCAGAGCGGTGCATGTTAGAAGTACACGTCGCATTAATACTTCACATCCGTATGAGGTTCAGCTTGTTACTCCTTGTACAACGCTTTTCAAGCAGTCTCTTATATGGAGAACATCATCCCTTTGGAATAATTTGCCCAGGACTGTGTTTCCCACCGAGTACACTTTACAGCGATTCAAGAACAACGTATCGCTCCTGTAGGGCTTTAGGGACTTCCTTGCGCACGTGTGCTAGACCCATAAAAAAAATATATATATAAGACTAGTATATTTAAACGAAAAATTATTGAAGAAAGGTCGGGTCCAACATTAAATCAAATTTACTTGTTGACAGTCAAACGACACATCTCGGTTACAATTCTTAAGGATTATTTTATTAAACACACTATTTAAAATCGTTTTAAAAATTATATTACACGGCACTGGAAATTAAAAAAGCTCAGTATCAATATAAAAATTGGTTACAAGCATTGATGCAGAGCTACTATATTTTTGCATTCGGGAAGGTGGTATAGTAGTTGAAACTTACACGTATTAATAATTAAACATGTTTATAAAAATTTACATTTAAAAATAAATATTGTTATTTATTTATTTAAAATTAAATTAAATTAAATTAAAGAAAAGTTTTTAGAAAAATGACAGTGAACGATATAAATTTAATTTCCCTGGTGGGTAAAGATTGGCCTCAAATTTTAGCAATCATAATTGGTAAGAAACATATTTTTTAGAAACATAAAGAAAAATTTTTAAATTTTCACCACATATTATTCAATAAAAATACGAGGTTATTTTTTAAATTGTGTATAGGCTAATTTTTTTATTTAACGAAACATATATATATATATATATATATATATATATATATATATATATATATATATATATATATATATATATAATTTTAAACTGGTAACATAGAAAAATTTTGTGCGTAATTTTCTTCAAGGCAGATACTACTTTCTAAAATTGTATTTTGAAAAATAAAACTCTAGCTTTTCAAATTAAAACTTAAATTTTGTTAAGTATTAAAAAAATAACCGCGTATATATGTGTGTATACGTTTATATAAATTAATGAAGGCCTATAGCTATGAAAAATCCAAAATTGAGTTAAAGAAAATTTGTAGGTTCTAATAAAAATTAAGTGTTTTTGTGTTAAATTATTTCAATTACGAAAAGTAAGTTCAAAGCCTATTTGATTTCTCTAGAATCTATTTATTGAAAACATATTGTCACATTGTCTTACTTTTATGAAGCAATATTTATCTTACTCTCATATTGATGTTATTTGTTGTTCTAAAAATAAAGCACTTAAATTTAAAATCCTAGCAACTTTATCCATCAACAGGATTTAAAAAGTACAAGTAAGATTTTTTAGAAATTTTACCGGTAAACAAATAATACCGGAAAATGATAAAAAATTATTGTTAATTTTACCAAGTATTCCAAAATCTTTTCGCGATCTAGACTTTAATTTTATTTTATTCACTTTTGTAAGCATACTTACCTAAAAGAGCTCATATATCAACACCAATTACAATTTGAGAATTGGACGGTCTTTCCTTCGGTGGTATCTAACTGCAAGAGTATGACCGTCAACAGATTTTTGACAAGAATAATATTTACAAGCATCAAAAATACAACTCGGGAAGACGATAATTGATAATACACCAATAAAGTAATTTACGGGTACCGGTAATATTATCGGCAAAATTCCTGTTTTAGTAACCTTTTCTATAAGTTTTGCGAACTCGCCTATCTATTTGTTTTAGAATCTGTACAGATGAAATATATTTAAATTATAGCAGCGCGGAAAAACCTTTTCCAGATCTCTTAACCGATAGTTTTATTGTTGTACTAGGTAGCAACTAAATTCATAGTTTTTAGCACACATTTACTTTGTACAATATGATAAATTAGAACAAAATTTGTCACTAGTTTAATTTTTGCTATTCTTTTGAAAATGTTCGTTCCTAGGTAGTTTTTTTTATTGCTATATTATCTAAAATGTTGCCTTGTTTATTCATTTTTAACATAATTCGAGTATTTTTATTACAGTCTAAAAAAATGACTTATTTTTTGTTTGTTAAAGCGTATTTTTTCAAAAAATTACAGTACTTTTATGTACTTTGTTTTCATGTTTAAGTGTTTATTTCCGAACTAGTATTGAATGCAATTACTTAAGTAAATTTTGGATATAATTTCAGAGATTATCAGGTTACAACCAGAAAATTTCCTATACATTAAATATGAATCATTATTTTTATTAAAATAAAATAAATAATAATAATAAAAGTAAATATAGGAAAAATTACCGTTCTATGTTAAAACTAAGGAATATTAAGGTTGTGTCCTATGTTCCCTCGAATTTTACTATATAATAAAATCATAGCAATGATTATTTAATTTAACAGTTCAATTAGTGCTCCTAACCTAAAAGCCTAAAAGAACACAGAAGAAAAATTTTATTTAATTTAAAAAATTAAATTGAATATATGCTTAAAAAATCAGTGGTCCTTTTTTTCAAATTACTTCGGTTGCTTCCAATCTACCTGTATATCAGAAATATTATTTGAGGAAATTATTACTAAAAATTGAAACAAAACAGTTTTAATTTTTAGTAATAATATAGGTTATTTTTTAAACATCGATCACACTGTATCTAAAGACAAAGATATTCGGGATATGTTTGTATAAACTATTTGCCTGAAAATTCACCAGAAAATAACGTCCCTGATTTATATAAATACTTAATTAATAACTTGTGTTATGTGTGTGTGACCTGAATTGAAACAACTATACATAATTTATTGAACGCTACAACTGACGAATTTAATAATTATTCTTCTGTAGGCAGGTTTGAGATTTTTTTTGTGAAAATTTATATTAGTCTCCTGAAATTCCTCCTTAATTTTTTTATTATTTTCAGTATTGCCAGACGAATTAATTCTGGCTCAAAACTCTCCAATTTCGTTCAATCTAGATGTAAATAAACTAAAAAAAAAATATCGTTTAATAAATAAAAGTAGTAAGGTATAGGTAATATTTCAATATAATTTCCCTTTAACTTGATACGCTTGATCCATGGTTCCTCAAAACTCTTCAGTTTGTCAAAATAATAGTTTTTATCTAACCGAAAAAAAAAATGATTAGGAACAACTTTCACTTTGGTATTTAATATAAGTTTATTTTTATATAAATACTTTTTAATAGAAGGATACCGAAAAAGTTGGACCTAACCAAATTTGGAGAGTACAGTCAATGAGAAATGAATTAGTACTTGAGTGTACGAAACATTTGTGCACCTGCGCGTTAATGCGGTAAAAAATAATTTTCCTTTAGACATTCCTTATCCAAATGTTATTTTAACCAAGAATAATATTCTACTGTGATTGTTGCACTTTTTTCCAAGGAGTTGACGAGAATTTTCGCATGAGACTTTCAAAAATCGTCGCCATAACTTTTACAGCCGATGGAACAGCTGTCAAGTCGGTTTGTATTTCACTGTCAACTGCTGAGACTATTATTTTGTCTCCGAAGTGTAGTGGTGGAACTAATTTTTGTCAACAGTAATGAGACAGAAAAATCATTTCCATTCCTTATAAGTTTTCACGTAAACTGTAGTATACTTGTTCGTATAAAATATCTCTCTTAAGAGTAAAAAATATCATATTTTTAGTATCAGTAATTCAGGTCCCTTAGAAATCTTTGACCACGTCATCAGTTATTCCAATTTCTGGTCGGAATTTAGGATTTAGTGATAAGATAATAGAATGAATAATTTTTTGTTACTAACTGAATTAAGTACTTCTTTAACCGCTCTTATTAGCAACGACTCAAGAAATTTTAAAATTTTTTAGGTATCGAATTTCTATTTAAATTCCTATTTTAAATCATATTTTTATTTACAGCGGGAATGGGGCCAATAACAACAGGTATTCTTTACGCCTGGAGCTCACCATCTTCATTACAAATATTAAAAGAAAACCAAACATACCACATAACGGAAGAAGAAACCTCATATTTCACAATATTGCCACCTATTGGTAAGAAAAAAAATTATAATATATTAATTAAAGGTACACTACGCTGAATGTAGTTAGTGATCGTCGAAAAATGCTCCATTTACCATGGCTCAGAACTCACATTAACTCTAAGTTTCAGGATTGAAACCTCACCGTTAACAAATACTTGATTTTTGTTAATAAACCATACAATGTTACTTTGTTATTTTCATTAAGAGAAATTGTAGGACATCCAACACAACTTTTTAAACTTCAGTATATTGGACAAAAATTGATTGATTGACGCTAGATTTTTCTTTTCACACTAAAGAAAAACTTGATCTAAGCAATACAACTCTATCTTCTAAAAGCTAAATAATTTATAGTGAGATATTAGTCCCCCAAAAAAATGAGCGCATATTAAGAGAACATAATTCAACTCTATGAATGTGGTTAAAAAAAATCGAATATACAGAAACAAATGTATCGATGTGTCAATAAAAGAAACTTTTTTACTATTATTGGTTTAATTATTATATTTAATATTAATTATTATGAATTGAGAAAAATGACCGGCTCACAGACAGACGCATTGATCGCCAACTATGAAAAACTATATTTTTCTGATCTATATACTTTGGCAATAGAGGATATGCAAAAATCCGGAGGTCAGTTTTTTTAATATTATCTAGTTTATTTTATTTTTATTTTTTCAGTTTTTTTTTATAGTTTCAGTTTTTTTTTATAGTTTCAGTTAGCCAGAGAAGTAATAAAGTAAAAACAAAATCCATAAATTTAGTATTTTATAATAAATAATTTCAATAAGAAAAGAAATTTTAAAATTTTTCTAAATTCTAGTTTAAGAAAACATACAAAGCAACCCACTGAAACAAGTTTTAAACATCGAGTATCCGCTAAGCGCCTATTTTTAGTGTTCTGTTCAGTGTCTGTCACACTCGATTTTCTCCAAAACTGTTTGACATAGAAAGCTAAAATTGAGCACTAATATAAGAATAAATGGCCTCATAAGAGCAGTGTAGTTTTGAAATTTGAATTTTGACTCAAGGGGTCAGTTTTGGGGGAGTGAAATCGGAAGTGAAAAAAAAAATTTTACTAGGTCATCGAGTGGGGTGTCAAATGAAAGCTTGTAAAAACACAAGTTCAAAAATATATATAACGTAATACTTGCGCATACTTTTCTTTGCATTATCGCTGAAAAGTTGCAAAAAATCGCTGTCCCACTCTTATCTCAAAAAGTACTGATCAAAAAATTTTGAAAAAGTTCTGTAATATTCTCCACAGAGTGTAGATTGAACGAAAATTATCCCGAGTGCATTACTTTTAATAATTTATCTGATATAAAAAACAACAAAGATTATCACTTTTCAACAAAGATCGGAAACAAACTTTATTGAAAACTCATTTGAAGTGTGTTTTGTGAATTCAACGTACGAAACACTAATTGTGCACGTTCGACTTGCGCTTGGCCAGTTTTTTTTTCTATTAATTATGGTTATCATCAAATTCATTGGTATTTTCTTGCTTATCGTAGTCGAATGTTTTCTTTATCGAAAGCAGGTGGAAAGAAATACTTTAAACAAGTATAGATTCAAGTACCTAAATGATTTAATAACTCTTGATTATTTTAAACAGTCACATGGGTCAACAAGACAAATAAAAACGATAAGATAACAGATAACGAGTTTTCTAAAGATCTGATGTAATTAATAACTATAAATAGATGTTTTAATACACAGCCTTACACAATCCAAAAATTTACCCATTTCCTGTAAAATTGCAGTCTATTTTCTCCAGGAAATGCACATGAATGAAGATTTCGGATCATTAATCAAAACATTACATAGACATATTTTTTTAAGACACCATTGAGAGATGTTGAAGACAGTCTAACTAAAATGTGTACTTTGTAATGACTGAAACGAAAATGAAACTTTGGTAAAAAAATATTAGATTTACTACTGAAATCCTTTATTGATTAATAATATGTCATATTCTGCCTTCTCCTCGATGGGAAAATGGGTGTCGTATAATTGTTATTCTGTTAATTAAAAGCTAAGGATATTTTTCTGAGCTTTTAACATTTAGTATATGTAAGATATCACTTAGAGTCTCAAGGGAGAAAAAAAACAGGCCCAAGGAAGTTAATGCAGGTCCCTGATAAAAAAAATCTTTCTCTTACGGTGGGCCTTGGAAAGAATAATCGGAGAAAAGAACATTCGAAGGTATAAAATATTATTATAATTAGGATTTACTAACTTCACGAATTGATGACGGGGCCGAGATTTACAAAAGAAACCTTGGGTACACTAAAATGTTATCACCTTCTCAAAGGATGTCAGGAGCGTTGGGAGAGTTTCCACAAAGAACAGCCCTCAATTATAAAAAGCACTATTTTCCATAAAAATTTTATCGCCTTCTCAAAGAAATGACCGGGTAGCTAGACTTTCGCAAAAAGGGAACCTATATCAAATCAAAATTATATTTTTAATATACGTAAAGGGTTAATCTTACCCTTATTTACTACAAATCTTTCTTCGAAACTCCTCTTAAGTTGCGTTTCTATACCCACCATTACTTAAGGCAGTCTTCAGTGATGTAAAGTACTGAAAGAGAAGTTAAAGGAGATAACACCATTGAAGGTAATATTGACGTTCAGGTTAGTTCAGGTTAGATTATTGCGAGAGGTAAAGTGTACGCCATTAAAATGCATTAAATCTTACGATTACTATAATTTATTTATTATTTTTGCGTATACTACATATATACAGGTTTTTTTACATACAGTATAATTAAAAGTACACAGTTAATTAAAAGGCCGCCTTAGCATAGTGGGTAAGGTATTTGCTTTCTATCCCGGAAACTTGAGTTCGAATCTCGACTAAAAAAATATTAAAATAAAAAAAATTACAACGTAACGGTCGCCTTTCTCGGGAAGGCAATGGCAAACCACTCGTAGTCTCATGCCTAGTAAGATCCTCAGACTTTGGCTGTTCGGAACCGGCATTAAACTGTAGGTACCCTTTGTCTATGGAACACTTAAAAAAAATACTAACCACAGGCTAAGACTATAAGGTCACCTACATCCGTATCGGATATGGCACTTCAAGAAAAAATTAATTAAAGGATCTCGGACTAAACAACACTGGCACATATACACAATTTGCTACATAAAGACTATTTGGGTAAAGGGGCAATCTTAGCCATTCAAATCGAGAAGTTAATTTAAAGCATAATCGATAACACTTAACTAATAAATCGTAATAAAAGTAACTTCTTGACTTAGAAGGTAAGTGTTAAAAATGAGAAAGGTAACTGTTCTCACGTCAGAAGAAAATAACGAGGGAATGAAATTAATAACCTAAAATGTCAAGATAATTTTAAGAAAATGTACACTTAAATAGTGTTTCATTTGTGAATTTTAAATTTAGGCCGTTAGGATTTATTAAATCTTTTTTTGGAAAAAGGAAAATTTTAGAAGTAATGGTATAATTGATATAAATAGTATATGCTATGTCCTAGGTGGGCTACTACCGCGAACAACCCAAGCGATACACCTGAAGCATCAAAACCATACCACAATTTTGTGGGTTTGTGACGACACAAAAACCTCTCTTGCACTGCCACTGTAAAGGCGTAGGCCCTTCCTACCACAGTAAATCGACGATCGACGGAGGAGATATTCAGAAAAAAAACTTTTTCATACAGAGACACTTTAAAAATTTTTTAAACCCAATTTAAAACTTGATAATCGGGCTGACATTTTTCATGAAGAACCGACCCTTACTGACAGTAAAACTTTAAAAATAACACATTTTTATACAAACAAACCTTAAAAGTTACCTCCAATAAAAAGATTTTATACACAAGATTAAGTTGAACAATTGCAAACTCTATGAAGTAATTGTGGATAACTGTATAACATCTAGTAACTATACATTTTCTCCATATATAAATTATTAGCTAAATTCAATATTCTAGGATATCTTATCAACATTCACTGGTTATTTACTATTGATGTGACTGTGACCTTCGTTAACTGAAAGGAAGGGTACAGTTTCGAACTTACAGCAAGACCCAACCATTTTGCTTTTAGTCAGTCCATTCAAGTTGAGTTCATCGTGATTAATTGAGAGTGTCATGGCTAAAGCGACAAAGTCCAAACATCATGCTACACATACTTTTTAATGTGGTGTTTTGACATTGTCTCTTTGGTATTCTTGCTTACATATGTCATGGCTATTGAATCCATGCCACAACTTTTTTATTTACATGTCAAGAATTCAAAGTATTTTCTATCGCTAGCCACTACTTTCTCCCATCTTTGTGGCAGGATATGAATACCCCGTTGAAAAAACTCACTCTTTAAGGCGATTCACGAATCTACCCATTTTTTGATATCCTCATAAGAATGAAAGCGCTGTTCAGACAGGCCATACGTCAACGATCGGAACAAGTGATAATCAGAAGGAGCAATGTCTGGTGAGT
Organism: Pachyrhynchus sulphureomaculatus; assembly: GCA_019049505.1. Taxonomy (NCBI): domain Eukaryota; kingdom Metazoa; phylum Arthropoda; class Insecta; order Coleoptera; family Curculionidae; genus Pachyrhynchus; species Pachyrhynchus sulphureomaculatus. Next base: position 115,952,244 of record CM032449.1, on the reverse strand, counting down.
ACGGCAGGTGAGGTAGGACATCCCATCCAAGCGCTTCTAGCATTTCCTTGACGGATTTTTCAGCGTATGGACGAGTGTTGAAAAATCACTATGTCGTGTCTTTTGGCATATTACGATTGTTTTTCCTGCAACGCTCGCCTCAGTTGTATCAACTCTTGTTGGTAATGTTCCCCAGTAATAGTTTCGTTGGGTTGAAGCAGCTCATGATACTACACCCAGCTGACCCCACCAAATACGCAACAGGCGTTAGCGAGAATGTTGATGGTTCACCGGGCTTCACTCATAATGGTTTACGCTTTTGATTATCATAGCATATCATTTTTCATCACCAGTTATGATACGATGCAAAAACCCTTTCCAATTGTGCCGTTGAAGAAGTTGTTTACAGAGGAGAAATCACCTTTCTATCCTCTCTTGCTTTCAGTTCGTACGGCACCAAATTTTTTTGCTTTTGAATCATTCCCAATGCATGTAAGCGCTTAGAAATGATTGTGCGATGAACAACTGATAATTTTGTAACTTTTTTCCATTTGGCACAGGTCTTCATTAAGTAATGTCTCCATTTCTTCATTTTTAAACTTTTTCGACTGGCGTGGACGTTCTTTGTCTTTTATGTCGAAATCACCAGTTTTAAAGCATCGAGACCAGTACCCACATGTTTTTATCGTTGGAATATAATCACCGTAGATTTCCGACAGTAATCGATAACTTTCAGCAGCGCTTTTCTTCGAATTAAATAAGAAAAGTAACGCTTCCCACAAACGATATTTTGTTGGCACGTAATTAGACATATTCAATGCTCAAAAAAATATGTTCTTTACACTTCGGCAAGATAACATATCCTAAAAATGAAAGTCTAATGATGGTGTTTTACCATGAATATAGCAACAGTATGCCCCAATGCGATATAATACAGTTATACCCTCTCTTAGAAATCTCTCAAAATTAATTCACACTTCATATATACATATATATATATATATATATATATATATATATATATATATATATATATATATATATATGTACTGTTTTAGGTATGATATGTGCTGGTCTAGGATTTTTTAAACTAACTGATATACTGGGACGCAAGAAGACATTACTTTTGTTAGCTGTACCTCAAATTATCTGTTGGCTTATGATCATGTTTGCGACAAATGTCTATGAATTTTATGTATCTAGAGTGATTGCTGGAATTGGAGACGCGGCTTTATTTGCTTCTTTACCAGTATATGTCGGAGAAATATCCACTCCAAAAGTTAGAGGATTTTGGGGCAATTTTAATACATTTTGCCATTATGGTGGACAATTTTTAATAACTGTTATTGGTAAGTATATGCAGTCGATTATATTTTCTAAATTATTTATTTCTAGAAAGTAAATATACATGACATTTTCACTCTTAAAATGTTTACATGCAATTATAAAACATTTTTTTTTAAATGACTAATGATTTCAAGGCCTTAACAATAGCCGTTCTTATTATTTTTTAATTATTCTTCTTCTGCAGCTTATTCTGTCCATCGTCGGACGTAAGCCTCCCTCAAGTTGTTCCATTCTTCTCTATTGTGTGTTTTCCCCATCCAATCGTGCCCTGCCATCCGTTTTATGTCGTTCGTCCACGTGGTCTGCGGTCTCCCTCTACTTCTCTTATTCTCTCTGGGTCTCCATTCTATAATCCTACGCGTCCATCTGTTATATTGCATTCTCCCCGTCCAGCCCAATTCTATCTAAGGGTACACAGTCTTTCTATTACATCGGTTACTTTGGATCTTCTTCGTATTCTGTATATGATCTCGTAGTGTAACGTTTAGCATCTTTCTTTCCATGGACCTTTATGCTACCTGGAGCTTATATACGATATTTTTATTGAAAGCCCAAGTTTCTGTGCCGTACGTTAAAACTGGCAACACGTATTGGTCAAAGGTCTTTGCTTTCAACGTGTTTGGTATTTCCGATTGGAGTACGTCTTGTAATTTTCCGAACGCCGACCAGGCCAGTGATATTCTTCTTTGTAGGTTTACTGTCAGATTGTTCTTTGAAAGTTGGATTTCTTGTTCCGGATATACAAACGCATCTACTTTTTCTATTATTTTTCCTTCCTGACTGATCTCCTCTTGCTCCTCTATTTCATTTGTTAAATACTTTGTTTTGTTCATGTTTATTTTAGTCCTATCTGTTTGGATGCTTCGTTTAGTTCTTCTAATATTTCTTGGAGTTCTATTTCGTCTTTTGCTGTCAATATTACATCATCGGCAAACCTCAAATGATTAAGTTTCTCACCGTCGATATTTACTTCTCTTTCCTTCCAGTCCACCGTTCTAAACATGTCCTTCCATTGCAATTTAGGAGAGATCTCTCCTAAATGTATTAATTAGGCCAGTCGAAATTGTTTGTATCTGTTTCAGTTGTTCGTCCTATTGCCATATAATGGTGCACAACTCCAAAAAAACTTAATCTTGATGGTCATATTGAAAAAATAACATAATTTTTTATTATTTTTGTAATTTTGTAGATATATACTTTTAATATAGTATTGATCTAACGGTTTAAAAAATAGAATTAGCCAAAAGTTTCGATTATTGAGAAAACTTGACATTTTTATTGCATATAGACCAGCTATAAACTGGGTTACTCAAAAAGTATCGGGCTTTTTTAAGTCAAAATTCAAGCAGTAGTTTTTCACATTTTAATTGAAGCTTGTTGAAGTAAATATGTGCCGTTTTGATCGATGACCTTTTATTTCATCAATGTAGAACTGCTGAGATTTCTGGGCAAAGAATTGAAGAAGTAATTTTTCACAAGCCTCCCTTAAAGTCAACTTTACGATATTAAAAGTGTTCTGCATAGATAAAACAAATAACAGTCTGATGATGCAAGGTTTAGGCTGTACGGTGGATGCATCATAACTTCCCAGCCAAGTTTTCTTCCTTTTTGCTCTGTTGTCAAAGATATGTGTGAGTTAGAATAGTCTGATGGAATAGAATACCTTTTCTACTGATCAGTTCTGGCTGCTTTGCTCGCTACTGTCTGGACCATTGTTCATATTAGAGATAAAAAAAAAACACAGCATCACCTTCCTTGGCACGTTTTTACACCGTAAAAAATCGATCGATCGTTCCGTTTCAATAATGTTTCGTAGATGGAAATTTGGTGAATTAAATATTTCACCGTTAAATCATGTGGCGCTCAAACATCGGGTTTGTTTTCATATCCTGCTTTCTTCACATGTCGCAAAACTGTTTGGTGGTGGATGTTTAATTCATAACCTTTTATGTGTCGACTTTATCCCACTTTATATATATATATATATATAATATATATATATATATATATATATATATATATATATATATATATATATATATATATATATATATATATATATATATATATATATATATATATATATATATATATATATATATATATATATATATATATATATATATATATATATATATATATATATATATATATATATATATATATATATATATATATATATATATATATATATATATATATATATATATATATATATATATATATATATATATATATATATATATATATATATATATATATATATATATTCCCATTTTAATATTCATGAATTTATATATATATATATATATATATATATAATATATATATATATATAAACAATTAATTTTATTTTTTTATATAATGAAGTTATCAAAATATGAAATAGTAATTGAGTCCTAAGTTCAAGAAATGCTATGTCAAAAAACTTCCTATCTCGAGAAATCACATGTCCTCCTTCAGGATGATACTACCTATGACACGATTCCACTTTGAAAGTAGAAACAAAATGTAATAAATTAATAAAATCATTAAAAGATGGACAGTTTTTGGATGAAGCAACTGCTCGTATACTTTCAACTTATAATGATATTTTTCCTAAATATTACGGTCTACCTAAAATACATAAACCTGACATGCCTTTCAGACCAATTGTTTCCTGTGCAGGAGCATCTACACAACCACTTGCTAAATATATACCCTTTATTTTGAAAACAGTTTTTTCTACTTCTAATAAATTCATAATTAAAAATATCTGCGAATTTGCAGAGAACGTAAACGATTTCGTTTTACTAGAAGGTTTTGTACATGCACATTAATTTAGATCTTATTGTCTCGATATTGAATGAATATTTCACATTAATAGAAGAGATATCTAATATTCCTAAACAACAGTTTCTACAAACCATTACTACATGTATGAACATACATTTTTCTCCTTCAATGGTACATTCTACAGGCAGAAAGTAGACGTTCCAATGGGAAGTGCTATTTCGCCAATTCTGGCTGAGATCGTCACGAATAAACTCCTTTATTTTGTCATTCCACAGGTAGATTTTGAATTTCCGCTATTGTTTCAGTATGTAGATGATTTACTAGTAGCTTATCTGCCGAAAGTGTTCATGACACTCTCAATATTTACAATTCTTTCAATTATAAACTAGTGTTCACTGTTGAGGAGGAAACTGACTGTGCTGTTCCGTTTTTGGATACTAGGGTTGTACGCTCTGATAATAATACGGTAAAACTTGAGTGGTACAGAAAAAAATCAAGTTCTGGTAGATATATCCCATTCCACTCGTACCATCCTGTGAGACAAAAGCTGAACATTATCAGAGGTTTGAAAAACAGAATAGATAAGTTCTTTCAAAGAAAAAAATGTGTAACTGCTAGAAAACATTTTGTTGGACAATTCCTATCCAAAAACTCTTGTAAAAAAGATATTTCAAAGACCCCCCCCTCAAATCAATAGAACTGTTGTAGGAAAGTTACAATATATAGAAGGCCCCTCCCAGTCTTTGTCTTTGCTGTTTGCAAATACAAATATAAAAATTGCTGGCTATAATTTAAAAAAGATTAATTGTTTTTATGCTAAAAGACAAAACCGATACTTTACATAGATCTAATAAAATTTATGGTATTCTTTGTCAATGTGGTTTGGTCTACATCGGACAAACGTCACAAAAGCTCTCTAAGAGACTAGCTTTACACAAAAGTGGTAGCATACATAAACCTAACGCAACCAGTTTGAGTTTACGCGTCAATAATACAGACCACAGAGTACAATATAACAACAGTTTCATTCTGGATGTTGAAACTAATTACTTCGGAAGAAGTTTCCTGGAAATGTGTTACATAAAAAATAATCTCAATCATAAAAAAGACAGAAGAATTGAGCTCTATTTACACCTATTTGCTAACACGAAATCACACCAAGACAATCAAAAATAACGATTTTTATGAGAAAATTAGTTTCCAGTAAAGCCGACGTTTCCTTTTCTGTTATTCCTGTTTTTAAATATTTTAAATATTTTACATGTCTTTTTATTATAAATTTAAAAAATTAATATAACAAATAACATTCACTAAAATATATTAAGACTCTAGCCTTAATGTTTGGATTTTTTGTCGACCCGCTGACGACATAGAGTACCAACATTAGCCGGTGTCGGACTCAAAATTCACTAAAAGTTACTAAATACGATGTCAAAAAATTTAAAATGGAGTACCATTTCGATATCATGGTCATTCTTATAGTTGTTTCTGTTTCTAAAAGGGATTTTAAAGAATGTTATTAGCAATATTTTATTTTCTAATACCTGTGTATTTCTCCGACTGCCCTTTTGTCATGTTTTTTGTATGAATATGTTTACTACCTGGCCAGTGAAATGCAAATTTTGTTGCATATTACCAGAGATAAAGTAACTGCTGAATTTTGTAAGTAAATAATTATACAACTTTATTAATTTATCAATCACATACCCTAACGAACGTCTTAACTTTGTTTTTCTGTACCTTGTTTGCATTTCAATATCCAGAAGAAGTTACCAATTAGGCAGCGAAAGCCTGATAACAAAAAATAAAAGGCAGAAACCCTTTTCCTCATAAGGGCGTTCCTCAGTAGTTAAACTTCCGAATGTTATATATATATATATATATATATATATATATATATATATATATATATATATATATATATATATATATATATATAAATATATAAATATAATTTGTGTGTGTGTATGTGTACTTGTATCTGCGGTATTGCCAAGGGTAGACATATATTCCACCCACTCCTATGAATGTGCAAAATGGCACCCTCTTAAAAACAGGACTTTTAGTAAACACATGAAATGGTTCTTTTTTGTGACAATTTTTTCTCCTTGGTGATCGACTTTTAAATTAAGTGTAAGTTTTCAATATTCTAGTATATAATTTTTATTTTGTGTGAAAACATCTCTCTCTCTCTCTTTCAGTCACAGATATAAGTTTACTGTGTTTTGCAGAGCCTAATCTTCTACTGTGACAAAGTTTTTTTCTGCAAATAGCTCCATCCTGGTTGTTAATTCTGTGCTCCACCCCCATTAGTCAATTGGCACTCCCTCCCTTTATAGTACACTTTTAATGTTTTTAGTGTTCCATACAGAACACTTATAAGATCATTTCGGTGTCTGTTCGTCTGTCCGTCTATCTGTCATACCCGACTTTCTCCGAAACTATTTGACATAGAAAGTTGAAATTTGGCACTAATATAGAAATTCATGGCCTCATTACAGCCGTGTAGTTTTAAAAGTTAAATTTTGACTTAAAGGGTTGTAAAAACACGAGTTCAAAAATATATATAATGTAATAACTGCGCACACTTCTCTTCGTATTATTTTTAAAAAATTTCCAAAAATCGCTGCCCCCCCCTCCTTTCTCAAAAAGAACTGATCAAAAAATATTGAAAAAATTCTTAAATATTCTCCACAGGGTGTAGATTGAACGAAAATTATCATAAGTTATATTATCACCTTTAATAATTTATTTGGTAAATAAAAAAAAAAAAATTTCAAGATCATCAGTCTTCAAGAAAGATCGGAAACAAACTTTGTTGAAAACTCATTTGGGAGGTGTCTCGTGAAATCATTGATCTTTTTATACCTCCATAATAAAAAAAAAAATTTTTATGTTGAAAGCAATCAACGTACGGAACACTAGTTGCGCAAGTCCGACTTGCACTTGGCCGGTTATTTTTTCTAAAGAATCGCCCTTTGTATCCATATGACTCTCTGTTCGTTGAGCTTGGCTACGCCTCTGGTTAGTATGTGTATCTAAATGAGATATTCCTTTTGATTTAAAAATATAAATTTTATTTAAAGTACGTAAAACTATTTTTTAAAAGTTAGCCATCAAAATGTATGTATATGTAGAAAACTGGAATCATTCTTGACAAAAAGGAATAAATTTCTTGAAGAAATAAAAACTATTAATTTATCAAGATTGATTAGGGGTAATTTTTATAATAACAGAAGTAAGAAATATCTTATGCAATTGTTGGTAAAGGTTCCTTAGACTTTTTTAACCTCAGTGCCTATGAACTTTTACAAATTTGGACCTTTAATATCTTAATAGCTAATTATTGTAAAGCAACTGAAAATAGACAGAAGTCCATATTCCAGCAGCTTACAAGCTGTTCTCTTGTCTGTCAAATCCATCCTGAGACGCGTTTCGCCGTATCACGGCTCGTCAGTCAGGCTAGGATTGACAAACAAGAGAACGGTATCAAGTGGTACTTATCCCAGAAGTTACGGAACACGATGGTAAGATACAACGAATTGTATAAAGTACGCATACCTATTACTCCATCCTATCTTAATAGCTGTTGGAGTCACCGTACGGAATTAATATAAATTTGTCTATAGTATGTACATACAGGGTATATCATTAAAAGCAAAACAAAACGTGTGTTTTAAATATTCCGATTCATATTTGTTACTTTTGTATTAAAACATTTTGAAAAAATATACATACTTAACCATGTTTTCAAAATCCTGCAAAAGTTTCCCAGGGTGCAAAACTTTGCAGGTTTGCAAAAGTTTTGTGAGATCTAAATAAGAAAGTTAAAATAATTATATTTTTTTGAAATTTATATTGGGATTATCTTAAACGGCCGTACGAACTAGTATTTACTGAACACTTACATTGTGTATGCAGCACAGTTTTCTCATTATTGTATAAAATTCTCACAAATTACGCATTCTAACAACCTGAAGCTGTGCAGACCACTAAAGTTCCTGTTTTTTTTTTAAGTAAAAAGTAGATTTATATGTTGTGAAAAGACGCTTATAAAAGGAAATTGAATCTCATTAGCAAAACAGAGCTGATGAACTAGAGAGATTTATGAAAAGTATAATCCTAAAAATGGTCATCAGCTGGAAAATCGATAATATTTTCCTGTGCTTTTTATCAGGTGATAATTTAATTAAACGGATATATCGAGTTTTGGGAATTTAAAATTTAGACCTTTTTAGTAAATCCAGCAATTAAATAATTACACTCCACCTAAACATAAAGTGTGTCTGAAAACACAGCAGTTTTTAGTAGCATAGCAGGTCGAACAATTGTTTTTTTTAATTACATTTTTACCGTTTAAGAGGATATTTTTTAAGTTTTCTGCTTAGGAAAGAAAAAGTTTGAACATTTTTCTGCTACGTAATTACCATCTACACTAATATACTCAGTCTACCGTTTTTCAATTTTTCTTATTCGGTAAAAAAAAATTATTTGCGCTGCTAAAAATGACACTACAGCGGCTTTTAACTTTAAATTTTAAGCTCCTCCAGATGTTTGAAGAAACAGATATACCAGGCCATTAAATGAGGGCCGTAAGTTGAATGATGTAACACGGTGAATCCACAGGTTTTAAATGTACAAGCCCTGTGAACCCCTCAGTGAAATAGCACAATTTTGATTCTCCATGAATTCGGACTTTTTCTCTAATAATCTGCTTCAAGTTTCGAATCGTTCTTCGGTAAAATTTTCCATTAATTATGGATCCTTTTTCTATATATTTAATAAGCAAAATACCTTCACAGTTCCAAAAAAAGATCACCATCTAGATGACTGAATTTTCAACTTCTGAAATACTTTTATTGCATCGAGCAGAAATGTTTTTCATTTCTAAACCTTCATGCGGAATCTTGAAAACTGTAATTTTGGATACTCCAGGTTCTTCAGCAATCTAACAGCAGTAAATCCTCAGCAAACCTGATGGTTCCTCAGTTCTTGCCTCAACTGATCTTCCTGATCTGGAGTCATCCTGAATTGAGCCCCTGACCATTTGAAACTATCAAGACCAAAATTTTACTTAAAAATAAGAACGGCCGCCGGCGCCGCGCCGTATACCTGGGATATTCTTTTATGATTAACTTTTGGCCTATATTTCCTATTTAGTAAGAAATTTTATGCTTCAAATTACTTTCACTCGTTTTTAGAAACAAAATCTAAAAATTGCAAAATATAATGGTCTTGCTACAAAATCCAGTTAAAATTCTTAAAACAGCGACAGTATTTCGATAACTAAGCATTTTTTCGAATAATAGCATTATTATTGTTAGGTAGATAACATGCAGTCATTCGAAAAACAAAATTATATATTTTTAATAATATGTTACAATTTAAGCCGCTTATAAATAACAGTTTTTTTTTTTGTAGGTAGTTACCTTTCAGTAAAACATACGGCATTTGTCTGTATAGGTCTTCCAATGATATTTGTTCTTCTTTTTGCTCAAATGCCGGAATCACCTTACTACCTGATTAAAAAAGGAGAATACGACAAGGCGAAGGAGTCTTTAAAATGGTTACGACGGAAAGAAAATGTGGAACTAGACTTTGCTTCTATGAAAGCAGATGTGGAAAGACAAATTTCAGAATCAGGTACTTGGAAAGATCTAGTAATGATAAAGAGTAACAGAAGGGCGTTGTTAGCAGGAATTTTTCTGCGATTCTCTCAAATGCTGGGAGGTATTTCTTCTTTTGCAACTTATACTCAACCTATTTTTCAAAAAGCTGGAGGCAATGTTAGTCCACAAGTATCTTCTATGATTTTTTTAGGATTATGCTTTATACTAAACTTTTTTGGTAGTGCCGTAGTAGCTAAAGTAGGACGAAAAAAATCTTATCTTTACTCGCCACTATTATGTGGTATAGTTTTATTTATTACCTCAGTGTATTTCTTTTTGGATCATTATAATATTGCAGACGTTTCAAATTTAAGTTTTGTTCCACTCTCGGGAATGATTCTATATATTATATTTTTTTCAATGGGTATGGGCGTTGTTCCAACTTTAATGCTCGGCGAACTTTTTTCGGCAAGCATAAAAGGCAAAGCGCTTTGTATTATGAATATAGTTTTCGGAGTCGCTCTTTTTGCTAGTAATTTTATGTTTAATCTTTTAAATAACAACGTTGGGCTATATGCACCATTCCTGGTATTCTCGTTGTGTTGTTTAGCTTCGGCCTTTTTATCACAAATTATTGTACCAGAAACGAAAGGAAAGACGCTAGAGGAAATTCAACAAAATCTAAAGTTAAAAAAGATTAGCAAAATTAAAAGCAACCTTGTTTAGAGCTGTACCTGATAGTGTATCAATCGTATTTAAACGTTTGGTATACTGGCCTGCGAATATCGATGCCGCAGTATTCCTGATAACTGGAATAGTACGTAATGTAAATTATGTTTACCCAAGAATAAAAAGTGAAAGTGTATTCACTCAGCCATTAGAATACTTATAGATATTTGATTATCCTTATCATGTTCATCTATTAAAATAAAGTAGGAACATTTTTATATGATCAAATTATATATTTGTCAAGTAAGAACGTTTCGAAAACATTTTTTGCCATCAGATATTCTTTGGTGTGCTAACAATGGTGCAGTAACCTTAGTCCAATCGCCTCTTGCATCAATAATCGCCTGGCATCTTCGAGGCATGCTGTCAACGAAATTTTCTCGCGAGACAACTGAGTCAAAGTCTTCAGAGTCTTTCCCCTGAGCTTTCTCTTTACAAGGGACATAACGTTTTCAATAGGGTTGGCGTCCGGCGATTATGAGGGCCACTCTAGTATCTTATCGTGGAGCCAAGCGAGCCGCTTCGCGACGTGCAGCAAAGATTTCTTTAACGTGCTTCGGAATTTGACATCATGAGCACGAAGATGTTGTCGAATGGTCTCATGGGATACATTCAAACCTGATTTTCTTAATTTTGCCACTCTTTGACGCAGCATCAATTGTGAAAACACGATTCGTTTTTCGACTTTTGGAGTGACTTTGCCTACCGGCTCACGTTTTAGCGGGTCGTCGACATTTTTCATCTCGTTAAAACGATTTACCCACTTCTTCACAAACGATATCGACTTTTTAATATATTTAACAACTGCGGAATGTATCATTTTAGGCCTCGTTGGGCGAGAACAAAGAAAGACTGCCTCGAAGTGACTCATTTTGGATTTTACGTCATTTCGACAAAAGTTCGGAATCGACTAAAACTTTTATTAAAATGCGTCCTAAACAAAGGTTCCCTCTACCGATTATTTATTGAATGGCTAGATTCGCACCTGCCAAAAATGAATTATCGTGGACCCGTTCTTACTTGACAGACTGTAGGTATGATAAACCTAATTTAAAGAATTTTCTGTGATATATTGTATTTAACTTATAAAATTGAAATAAAGTTTTTATTTATTCAACCTTAATTTGTTATTTATTTTTTTTTTAATTTACTCAATAGTTTCAATCATCAAATGATGCCGATATTATATACTAATTGATTGATTGTAAATTAGGAAAAATAGTATGCTTTTGGGATGCTTATAACCAGGCAAATAGAAAAATTTTACATCTAAGGCCGCTCCCTGTTGCGGTATCGTTTTCTCGGTATGCCTGACTTGCGCGTTACCGAATCGGTACTGAGTACACCAAGAAAAACGATACCGCACCGATAAATCAAGGAGCAGCCTAAATGATCTGGTTGAGAATTAAACGAGGCCTACAATTTAACGTGGATTTGGAACTAATAACTGGTAGGTGACAAATTCAGCTCGTTGTTTTATGGATAGTGTCCTGCACTTTCCATTGACTAGGAACCTTGACGGAGACCAATACTTATGAACGTCATCGTAGCGTTATGCCCAACTTTACATATATATTCTTCTTCGGAGCGAGAAGGATACTGTGGTCATCGTCATTTTTTTCTGTCTCAAGTAGTCTAGCGCCAACCATATGTCATCGGCCTTCGGGGCCGACCTTCAATCCAGCCAAGTACGATTTTAGACATGCATCTCGCTCTACAGCCTACCATACAGTACACCTCCTTTTTCTTCAGCTTCTCACCAACACCCATTCTCATTTACAATTTGCACCTTAAAAAACTAACCTACCGGGGAGCATACGTTAAGCTGGCATGAAATATTGTGGAACTAGGGCGGCCACATGCTGACCATTCTATTTCACAAATAATAATTTTGTGATTAATTACCTCAGTTAAACTACTAAAGCTGAAATTTCTTGCTCTAAACGATATTATTTAGAACATCAAATTGTAGAGATGTTACTTTTTAAAAGCCTTACATAATTTTGTTACGAAGTATATTAAACATAATGAGGATTAATAATAAGATTTGAACATAAAAGACATGTATGGGACTTTCTATTCAAGATAGACATATATTTTAATCCCACTATGATCAAATACCTTAAAGGGCTTTAAATATTAAATAATAAATTCTTTACCCTAATAATATCATCAATTTCGAAGTCATAGCCATCCCGTTACCTTAACTGAGGTGTGAACTATGAGGCTCTTTTCAACTAGCCGTTACGTTAAGGGGGTTCTTGATGAGTTTCAGGCCGATCAAGGAGTAAAGAACACGATATCTCATTTATTAAATTTTAAGTCACCTTAGTTTTAATACGAAAAGTTCGGGCTAGGATTTTTAAGGCCCTAATCTTATTAGTAATATTTCGGTAGATTATCTGTAACATTGAATCAAAATTACTGGTAAAACTACCGAAAACTTAAAATTCAATTTAAGTAGAGAATCTTTGATTGTATTAGCCGATACTTGTTGGAAATTCATAATAAAATTATATAAAAACAACACTATGTTTTAATTTCCAATATATTTAAAGTCACTTGACAATTGTTTCACCATACAATGGCTTCTTCAGAAGTAAATTAGAAAGAAAAATATTTGGTAGTAATCCTGGTTAAATAGTGCTTAAAACTATCCTTAATTACCTAAGATTATGTTAATCATTTTATTATGTTATTTAGAGACAGAATTATTTTAAGAATGCAAATCTGTGGTACTATTTCCGAGAACTAATGAAGATTAAGTAAGGGTGAATGGTTTAGGTCTACCTGTTCGTTTAAGAATTGATTGGAGTTTTTCCGTTTGTTAGTTTCAAGACATTCAAGCAAATTTAATTTTTTAGATTTATTTTCAACATGTAGAATTTTTAACGTATCATCAAAATTATGGGAATCGTTTATTACATTATCTGAAGACAATGTCGGGCATCCTTGACTTCACTGTAGAAATAGTTGATGGCATTTTCCCTTGGGAATCGACAGTAGAATGTAAAGTAAAAAGTTCAGCCAAAAAGTTCGCTTTCTGAAATTTTGACTTATAGCCTTAGCGACTAACCAAAAGAACCTGGAATTGTTGGGGCAGGCAAGCAGTGTGTTGTGACTCCTTGATTTCGTGAATTTTTTTTGCATCTGTTCCAGGTACGAACAAAGATGTTTCAATTTTTGACGTCGGAATTTTCACGGCGTGGGTAGGCAACATGTTTAGAAGCAACAGATCCTTTGCATTTTCGGTCGAAGCAAGGCTTGCCGTTAGAAGGACGTTCTTTCAAAAAGGGGATGTAAGCTTCCATACAGCCGAAATGACATCGGAAATCTCCTTAGCGCAGTCAGATGTGTCGTCGGATCTACGGCAAACTTCTAACCAAGGATTAGTTCGAAAATTTTCCATGAGTCCTTCCTATTTAGTAGATTTGTAATACCAAATCTTGCGCCTCGCTGTCACTGATCGGTAGGATCCTCACTGTCGAAAACAGTTTATGATCAGCTTCACGACCTTGCTGATGCCTGGTGGGACCTGGACATCTACCATTTAAGTTGTTCTTTTAGTAGCCATCTGCGACAGGCAGAACGTATCCCACACCACATGGAAGATCGCCAAATTTTGAAATATTAATCGTTGTCAAACGCTCATCTCGTTATCAGATTACATTTAAGTTACCACAGTTACAGTTAATTTATTGGCTAATTAATTCATTTTAAGTGCTTAAAAATACATAGAGAAATTATATAATGATTTTTATTATAGAATCTTTTTTGCTGTATACTAAACCATGTGCGTAGTACAAAAATTATTTAGTACACAGCTTCATTATTTTTGAAATTAGTATAATATTTTCCTGTAAATTTGAGCGTTTTAAATAAGTTAATTATTGTTATTATTATTTTTGGTCCAAGATCCTTAAATTTTTTTACATTAATTGATTTTTCACTATAAAAAAAATGACGTAAAATCAACAACAAATGCTTCAGCTTAAACAAATTCGTTTAAAAAAAAGTGCCGGCTCTTCCAACCCACTTCGCCACTAATGCTTTTTTCTCTTTAAAAAACCTCCGAACTCGAGTGCCCGCATCTACTGCTCTGCTAGTTTATGTCAAGTCTTTTACCGATTATATCTGAACAATCAGTTTTTAATGATATACTGGACGTCTAGCTGGTGCACAAAATATTTAATTTACTTTTACTACAGCAGCGAATTAGAAAGTTGCGAATACGATTAACACTATCGAGTTGCATTCATTTCCAAAGAAATAATCACTAATCTTACTACACTAGATAAAATTTTAACGAATTGGTGAATATATAATTAAAGGTGGATATAAATAGGGTTTCATAACTGCTTCTCTTGCAAAAATTACTATTTCAAAAATCTATTTCAAGTTCATTTCAAAGGCAAATGTTGGTTCTCTATATACAGTTACTCGAGTTCAAAATTCTACTTCGTCACTTCAGGTTAACAAATACAGTTCTAAAATTTTCAAAATATGTAAAGATCGGATCAAATATAAAATACTAATCATGATTGCATACAATAATTATTTATTATGTAATAACTGCTCATGCAAAAATGAAATGATTTTTTTAGTGTTCCATACTTATATCCGTCTGCCCGTCTGTCTGTCTGTCACACCCAATTTTCTCCGAAACTATTTGACATAAAAAGTTGAAATTGGGCTCCAATATAGGAGCCAAGTAGTTTTGAAAGTTAAATTTTGACTTAAGAAGTGAAAACGGAAGTGATTTTTTTTTTCCAGGTCGTCGATTGGGGTATCAAATGAAAGCTTGTAAAAAGACGAGTTCAATAATATATAAAATACTTGTGCACAATTCTCTTTGTATTATTTTTAAAAAGTGCGAAAAATCGCTGAGCTTATCTCGAAAAGTATTGATCGAAAAATTTTGAAAAAATTCAGGGATATTCTCTACAGTGTGTAGATTGAACGAAAATTATCTCGGGTGCATTACCTTTAATAATTCATCTGGTATATAAAAAAGCAAAAATTTCAAGGCCATCAGTTATCACTAAAGATCGGAAAAAAACTTTGTTGAAAACTCATTTAGAATGTGTTTTGTGAAGTCCCTGATCATTTTATACTTCCGTAACAAAATTTTTTATTTTAAAAGCAATCAACGTACGAAACACTAACTGCGCAAGTCCAACTTGTACTTGACAGGTTATTTTATATTACACCGGTCAACGATCTTTTTGTCACACAAAATTGGCATTGGTATTAAAATATTCAGTTACCCTCATTATAAAACTGTAATGTTATTTGGTCACTCCCACTTTTTTTGCAACTGTAACATATTTAGTTTGACAAAAAATACAAGTAATTTCGTTTAAGACGGCTGTTGATCTGAAAAATTATAAAAATTGCAATTTAATTTTACCTTATATTTCTGTACTCAGTATATATCACCCCTACACCCAACATTTTATTTTTGCACTCGACGGGCGTTTCACTAACCATGTTAGCTTCATCAGGAGCGATGATGGACTGTCAGTCATCGCACCTGATGATGCTAACATGATTAGCGAAATACACGTCGAGTGCAAAAATAAGGTGTTTGGTGTAGTGGTGATATATACTGAGTAGTGTCATTGTGCCAAAGATTCCACATTCCCAACATAGTTTTATTTCTCTAATTATGTCGAATTACCTGGATAGTTTGTGCTACTTATGTAGAGAACTAACTTTTTAAAATCTGTGGCGAAATGTTACAAATTTAATTAGCAATTGCGATTTCATATTGAAAAAAATCTTACATACGTCCCATATCTGCTGTGTTACATTTCTTAGAGGACGTGCTAAAGGATCTCGACATATGTCCCCTGCTGTCCCAATGATTTGGATGAAATCTAAAGATCGCGTGATTATTACTTTTGCTCAATTACCATAAAGAGCATAAGTCATGTGTCGAGATAAAAGGCCATCATTATACTGCATTGGTTGTACCATCCAGATGAACGTATTCTAAACCTATAAAAACCGAAGAATTGTTTCTCACCCGTAGTCAACACGGTAAAATGGAGTGTAATCCATCATATAAACCAAGTACCTTCGAACCTCATTTATTAACAACGGCAGGTTTTAATGACTTGACACGTTATGTAAATTGACACTTTGTAACTGTCACGTAATACGAAAGTTTGCTATTTCGAAATCGAGACGATGAACTAAAACCTTATTTCCCTGAGGCAAGTGAGTTACTTAATTGTAATGACATTTAAGCTGTCCTGAGCTTATTGAATTATCGATACTATCCAAGTTACTAACGTTTGATCATTGAATCATCTACAGCTAGTTTAATAGGTCTGCTTCTGCACAATAAAGACATTCTTTCTTCTGTACCAGTATTTCACGTTAACAATCTGAAAGGATCCGATAAATATTCGAATTAAAAAAAAATCGAGTAAGCTAACATACTTGGAAAATATATGGAGACTTCAAAGAGAGACTTAGATTGAAGCTTGGTTATTCAAAGTATTGCTGTTTTATTTGCGAATGGGATAAGAAAGATAGAAAAAACATACTATGTAAAAAGGAAGTTGCCAAAACCTCTTTTACTTATGCGAGGATAAAAATGTTTTAAATATATCTTTAATTAATTTTAATGATGTCCTTTTACCGCCTTTGTATATAAAACAAGAAGGATGACTGGATTTTTTATGACTTTAAGAAAAATTTCTAACATACTTTTGAAGGTTATCATATCTGAGGATGACTGGATTTTTTATGACTTTAAGAAAAATTCCTAACATACTTTTGAAGGTTATCATATCTGAGAAAAAGCAAAATTCAGCTTTTACTTGTAACTATTTCTGGTATGTAAAAAACTTTTTGGTCAACTATAAGGTAAAAGAACTATAAAGACTTAAGCAATGAACTTTTTTTATCTTACAAAACTTTGGCATGTAGCATATCGTCAAAAGCACATTTCCTAGATTCGCACCTGAATTTCTTTCTCGAAAATCTGAGTTCTGCTAGCGAGGAACCCATTTTCACCATAAAAAAGCTATTCGAAGGTTAATGGAGCCCAAGATTGTTAATGGGCCATTGCTAGACACTTATCTGCAGGCAAATCGTACAATATTAGGTATTTAATATTATATATCCTAATTGTTCGTTCAGTTCAATTTAATTTTTTTAAACTCTTAATCGAAAATGTTGTATGGTATAATCTTTTTGTCGTTATTTTATTCTTAAGAGCACCTAGCTTTAACAAAACATGGCATAAATTTCAAGAAAAGTTTAAACTTACTAGACCAGTGTTATTAGTTATTTTCTTCTTCAATTTATTTAGTTACATTTAATTTCCTTTGTATCTCTGAAATAATAAAAGTCATAATTAAAGTCACCCATTACCTCCTTACGGATTACAAACTCAAACTAACCTCCCGACACTTCGCTATTAGCATTTCCCGCCCTATATCATAATTGATCAACTATGTAAAATTTTCGGTAAAACTTTGTAGGTGTCCCATTGCAATTATATTTTTTTGTAATTATGGTTATCATTTTCGAAATAGGTTGGTAGTATATATATATATATATATATATATATATATATATATATATATATATATATATATATATGTATATATATATATATATATATATATATATATATATATATATATATATATATATATATATATATATATATATATATATATATATATATATATATATATATATGTATATGTATATATATCTATTATATATATATATATATATATATATATATATATATATATATATATATATATGTGTATATATATATATATATATATATATATATATATATATATATATATATATATATATATATATATATATATATATATATATATACATATATATATATATATATATATATATATATATATATATATATGTATATGTATATATATCTATAATATATATAAAATGCAACGTCTCTCTGTCTGTCTGTCTGTCCGTTAGTGCGCTTATCACTAGAGAACAACTTATCCGATTTACGTACTTTTTTTTTTTAAAACATACATATGTTCTCTGGCCAGGTTATAGGCTATATTTTATTACGATAGGTAGCATAAAGAATGAGCTGTGACGATAATAGTGAA
Source organism: Pachyrhynchus sulphureomaculatus (assembly GCA_019049505.1). Lineage (NCBI taxonomy): Eukaryota > Metazoa > Arthropoda > Insecta > Coleoptera > Curculionidae > Pachyrhynchus > Pachyrhynchus sulphureomaculatus. The sequence continues at coordinate 115,933,679 of CM032449.1, read as the reverse complement.
TGAAGTCGCAAAAAAGTTTGCCGCTAGCGCGTTCCCTTGCAAAACACAGCCTAAACCATTAAATATGGAACAATATTATGTAGCAGAGAATATCTATAATCTATAATATATATATAAAATGCAACGTCTCTCTGTCTGTCTGTCCGTTAGTGCGCTTATCCCTCAAGAACCACTTATTCGATTTACGTGATTTTTTAAATTTATACATATGTTCTTTGACCAGGTTATAGATATATATTTTATTACATATATAATATATATAAAATGCAACGTATCTCTGTCTGGCTGTCTGTCCGTCCGTTAGTGTGCTTATCACTGGAGAACCACTTATCCGATTCATGTACTTTTTTTTTAAAACATACATATGTTCTCTGGCCAGGTTATAGACTATATTTGATTACGATAGTTAGTATAAGGAATGAGCAGTGACGATAATAGGGAATGAAGTCTGAATAAAGTTTGTTGCTAGCGCGTTCTCTTGCAATACGCTGCCTAAACCATTAAATATGGAACAATATCATGTTGCAAAGAATTAGTGCGTTTATCACGCAAGAACCACTTATCCGATTTACGTGTTTTTATAAATTTATACATATGTTCTATATAATTCGATATAAGCCTAGATAATGGGAGATAAGGTGAGATAATGGGAGATAAGTATAAATAATGGAAGATAAGGATAAATAATGGGAGAAAAGCAGAGATAAGTCTAGATAATGGGAGTTATGGTGAGATAATGGGAGATAAGGAGAAATAATGGGAGATAAGGAGAAATATTGCGAGATAAGGTGAGATAATGGGAGATAAGGGCAAATAATTGGAGATAAGGAGAAATAATGGGAGATGAGCAAAGATAAGCCTAGATAATGGAAATTATGTAGAGATAATGGAAGATAAGGAGAAATAATGGGAGATAAGGGGAAATAATGGCAGATGTATTATTACGTTAGGTAACATAAGGAATAAGCAGTGACGATAGTATAGATATATATATATATATATATATATATATATATATATATATATATATATATAATATATATACATTAAAATTCCGGGTTTCAATTCTTTCATATAAAAATGAATTTACACGACGTTTCGCAAAAAATCTCATTTTCAAGTGCTTTTGCTGCTGCTGCTACTCGATAATGTGATCTTGCTGCTGCTGCAGCTCGAAGCTAGTTCAGGCAGCAGCAAGATCACAATATCGAGTAGCAGCAGCAGCAAGAGCACTTGCCAAATGAGATTTTGGTGAAACGTAGTGCAAAATTCATTGAAACCCGGAATTTTCATGTATTACGTTCCACTCTCCGTGAAAACCTCTATTGTAACATATATATATATATATATATATATATATATATATATATATATATATATATATACGTACATACAGGCAGATTCCAAATTCCATATACAGTGACAGGCAGAAGATGTGCGACATATGAGATTTTTCTTTATTACTAAATTTAGAAAAAAAAAGTAAGTTTATAGCTAGATTGTGCATCACTTGAAATCGAAAAAAGATGATTTTGCAGTGTCGATTATCATTTGTTGTTTGGCGAGAAATTTATATTTCTTAAATTTAAAGTCCAAAAGTCACTCTGTTAAAACATCGAAAATATTTATTAGGAAAAAGTATTTGGAATATCATTTTATGGTAATGTGAAAAATTTTAGGTCAATTAATAAAATAAAAAATACTCTTTTGTCAGTTTTTGACTAATAAAAATATTATAGTAAGTAATAAAAGTCATAATTGAAGCCACTGAAGTCCCATTATCTACTTACGGATTACTAGGCCGCTCCCAGATTTGTCGGTGCGTTATCGTTTTTCTCGGTGTGCCTGACTAGCGCGGGATGCGCGGTAGAGGAGCAAGTCATTTGGGTTTCATTGAAATATAGGCGATCGGTATGTTTTCGTTACCGAATCGGTACCAATCACACCGAGAAAAACGATACTGCACCGACAAATCAGGGAGAGGCTTAATTCAAAATAACCTCCCGGCACTTTGCTACTAACCTTTCCGCCCTTTATAATAATCGATCAACTATGTACGAGTTATTTTTAAATTTTCGGTAAAACTTTATAGGTCTCCCAATGCAATTATATTTTTCTGTAATTATGGTTATCATTTTTGAAATAGCTTCGTAGATGTCAGAACCCTTATATAGACACAGACCCACATATACAAACACACACACACACACACACATCTATATATATATATATATATATATATATATATATATATATATATATATATATATATATATATATATATATATATATATATATATATATATATATATATATATATATATATATATATATGTATATATATATATATATATATATATATATATATATATATATATATATATATATATATATATATATATATATATGGTTTACTACTTTCCGTTTAGTATACTCAACGCTACCACTAACATCAAACCGTTCCATTAAGCACTAAAAATATTTTCTAGATGGTATACGTCTATTAGGGTATTTCTCTCCGTAAAGCCTTACTGCCAAACAAAAATTTTTTCCCGCCTCGCCCAATATAAAAACCATATCAATTAATTCATTTTTAGGAAAATCCATTACTATTACCTTTATACGTCAATTACTACAACAAATTAAACTATTTTTACTTGCCTAATAGACATGTCAAAATTTGACAATGCCTACATTTTTGTTTTGCCTTGGCAACTATGATGTTATAGCGTAAGTATATTAAAAACAAGGGTAAAAAAATTGAAAAAATTCAAAATAAATCGAAAACTATCAGAAATAGGTATATGACATGCTTAATAAAAGTTGGAGGGTTTTATAAAATCTGTCAGAAAGAATAATAATATACAGAGTGTGCCATTTAAAAAATTTTAGATTTTTCAATTTAAAATAGTCGAAATGCATAAATTTATTTTGAGCACCCTGTAGCATCTAACTCAAATTTATTTACATATATCTTTTTTCTCATCTCTATAGAATGCTCGTACCAATTATAAGTATTCCACCTTCAGAAATAATGGCGCTACTGGCAATTTTTCACAAAACTGAAAACTAATATTTAAAAAAAAAAAAAAAATGAAATATTAGGAAAACTACTAGGTTTAGGTATATAACATTATTAATAAAAAAGTTATAAAATTTTACGCAGAGATAATGACTCACCCTGTACTGCCGGTATTAACATATGGCACGGAAACGTAAGCTTTAAATAAAAGTATAATAAATAAACTCCAGGTAACCCAAAGAGCAATGGAGAAGAGAATGCTAAATATTGGACTCCAAGATCGTATTCCTAACATCGAGATACGAAGAAGATCAAAAGTGACAGATGTAGTGCAAGGAATATGTATATTAAGGTTGACTTGGGCGGGGCATATCACAAGGCTGAATGATAACAGATGGACACGCCGTATAGTTGAATGGAGGCCTAGAGAATACAAAAGATGCAGAGGTAGACCACAGACAAGATGGACGGACGACATAAAAAGATTAGCAGGACACGATTGGATGCAAAAACCAAACAACAAAGCTCATCGGAGACAACTTGAGGTGGCTTACATCCGACTATGGATCGAATAAGCTAACGATGACGATGATGATGATGATATAATAAGTTATAATGAAAAAAAATACACTCTTTATATTCATTTAGTTCTCTGGTTTTTGAGACCAAAAACGATTTTAATTTTTTGCGGAAAAATACTTAGATGTTATAAATGGTTATAGGTAGCATGTCAAAATACGTGAATACAAATTTGTATTGTAAAGAAAATCTCAGTATTGAAATCAATTTATCGTTCGTTAATAAATATTAATGTACTTGTTTTGCTATAGTATCCTTTAAAAAACAAAACCTCATAGTACAAGTAATAAAGTAAAAATATTTTTCCTGTCACAATTACGATTTTACGAAAATCCGAATTTTTTAAGTAATGATTGTACAAGTAAAACATAACTTGAAATAAAAAAATTAATGTTCTTGTACCAGTCTACCAAATATAATTCAAACTGAAAAAATAAAAATGCCGTTGTGGTCATATTTTTATTGGTCAAAAACTGACAAAATACTATTTTTGTTCACTCGATATAAAATTTTCCATACTAAAATAAAATAAAATAAAATACAAACTTTTTTCTTAACAGATATTTTCGATATTTTAGCAAACAGAGTGACTTTTGGACTTTACACTTTAGAAAATTCAAACATTCGGCCAAACGACAATCGGCAAATCATTTTTAGTGTTCCGTACCGAACACCTAAGTCTTCCATTGCCTCAACCCAAGGGATAAATAAATTTCTCATAGCTTCTGATTCCTTGAGTTCGCTAAAATACATTATCTCCAATACATCCAATAGTACTTACTTAAGTCAGATCAGCGACCTCCTATATATGGCTAAATTGAGAGATATTGAAATTTCATTCCTGTAGATCCCTGGACACGGACAGCAACTAACGGAACGCTTTTCAAGGGGGAAAACAACAGTTATGATTTTATACAGATGCTTTACTCAGTAAAAAGATATTTATTCCAACTGGAGTGGGACTTAGAATATAATGAAAACAAATTATGGCCTATAAAGCCTCAAGTATTCCCAGTTTTTCATAATCCAAACGATAAAAGATCAGATAATGTTTTACTGAGAAGATTGGCCATAGGTCATACTTACCACACTCACTCATATCTCCTAAAAAAAGAATCAGTACCAAAGTGTGATGTATGCAATTCCACCCTGGCGGTCAAACATATCTTTGAGGCAAACCACTCCTCTCATCTAAGAAACAAATATAACATCCTACATTCAATTAAACAGAACATTGATCAATTCTCATCAATCAAAAAAATATCCACAAATACCTAAAAGATCAAAAAATATCTATATAACAGTCAAACACATCCAATGTGGGGCGCTAAATGACCTTAGCTGTCGATGCGCTCTGACCAGCTAAAACAACAACAACAACGTACCGAACATTTATAAGATCACTTCGATGTCTGACTGTCCGTCTGTCCATCTGACACACCCGATTTTCTCCGACACGATTTGACACAGAAAGCTGAAATTTGGCACTAATATAGGAATCGATGGCTTCATGAGAGCCGTGTAGTTTTGAATGTTAAATTTTGACGTAAGGTGTTAGTTATGAGGGGTCAAATCGGAAGCGAAAAAACAATGTTTTTACGAGATCATCGAGTGGGGTGTCAAATGAAAGCTTATAAAGACACGAGTTGAAAAATTTATATAATGTAATACTTGCGCATACTTTTCTTTGTATTATTTTTATCTCGGAAAGTACTGATAAAAAAATTTTGAAAAAATTCTGAAATAATCTCCACAGGGTGCATTATCTTTAATAATTTATCTGGTATACAAACAAACAAAAATTTCAAGGACATCAGTTTTCAGTAAAGATCGGAAAGAACTTTGTTGAAAAATCATTTGGGGTGTGTTTTGTGAAGTCATTGATCATTTTATACCTCCCTAACAAAAATTTTATTTTAAAGGATTACATACAACTGAGCGTTGCAAAAAATATGTATATTTAAAAAAATATTTTAAAGGTTATTAAGTGAATAATACAAAAGAATGGCGATTTTCATTGTACCTAAAATTATAAGAATTTTTTTTTTAATATGTTTTAAATGTTAACATTATATTTTATCTGGTGAAATGGACCACTGATGAAAACTATGGCGCCTCCTTGCCAGCAGGGTAACTTCACAAAAATAATCTAATCTGCAAAAATAAAAATTAATCTTGTAAAAATTGTCGAAGAGTTTTTTTTCAAATATCAAATATAAAATATATATATACTGTGTTTCAAACTTTAGTATTCAATTTTCGACCAAAAAATTTATTTTTAATTATTTATAAAAAATTATCTATTAGAAAAATTACAAAAACATCTCTACATTTTGTAGAAAAAGTAATTAAGTTTAAAAAAAAAAAGTTAAAATATATTAAAAATTGACTGAGTAATATTGCAGACAGTGCATTGAGACTGATAGGGGTCCCAATCCGACGCCAGGTCACATTTAATGCTATAACTTTCTAATGGTATGAGATTTTCTTAAATTTTTCTTTTGAGTAATTCTTAGAAGTATAGAGAATAAAAATCAGTCAGTCTCACTTTTCTTTTAAATTTAATAGTAAAGAAATATTCCATATATCGCACACTTTCTGCCTCTATATAGAATTTTAGTTTGTAAACATATATATTTAGTATGATTTTAACTACAACCTTCCTAAATTGAAACGAAGGTAGTGATTTTATTACTTATGGTAAATCAGTAATGTTAACAAGGAAAAATAAATCGATATGGGTATTCCCAACTTTACGTATATTAATGATCAGTAAGTCATTAACCCTTATTATTAAATATGTTCCGTGGCCGAATAAAAATAATAGTATTCTTAGAAGAAACATTGGTTATTTTATATTTCTAAGAAATGAGTGTCATACTGTTAAGTTTTTTTTAGCATTGCGTTTATGTTAATATTACTTAAGAAAGTACTCTGTAAATCCCGATTTTAATTCTATTCTTGATAAACACGCATTGTAAACAAATAAGTAGATACAAATTGCGGTTTTCTCTTATTGGAACTCGTAAATCATAATAAAAAATATTTACCTGTAATTTTGAATGCTGAGAAGTATGTTTTAAAACTTTTCGTTTTTCCCCCAGATTAAATAATCCGAGGAAGATCAAAAATACCATCAAGGACATTGATTCTCAAAATTAATAATTTGATGTAAAATCCTAAGCAATGATATTTTTATTTACTATGGGTTTTTATAAGCTTGCAGGAAATTAAGAAGTCTATTAAAAAGTATAATTATCAGCTTAAACTCTAATATTTTATAAATGGAATCACCAAGTGTAATATGATCTGACTATAGCAATTTAATAAAATAATTGTAACTTAAATAACTTCCTAATATAATATTAAAGCGCTAAAACGGTGGTATACCATTTTGTATGTTAATTCTTTTAAAATTCATATAAAAAAACCGGTCAAGTGCAAGTTGTACTTGCACAATTAGTGTCCCGTACGTTGATTGCTTTTAAAATAAAACATTTTGTTACGGTGGTATAAAATGATCAGTGGCTTCACAAAACACACCCCAAATGAGTTTTCAACAAATTTTGTTTCCAACCTTTAAATGAAAACTGATGAACTTGAAATTTTTTTTTTTTATATATACCAGATAAATTATTAAAGGTAATGCACTCGCGATAATTTTAGTTCAATCGACACCTCGTGGAGAATATTCTAGAATTTTTTAAATATTTCTTGATCAGTACTTTTCGAGATAAGGTGGGGGGACAGCGATTTTTTAAAAATAATACAAAGAAAATTGTGCGCAAGCATTACATTCTATATATTTTTTACTCGTATTTTCACAAGCTTTCATTTGACATCACACTCAATAACCTAGAAAAAAACTTTTTTTCACTTCCGATTTCACCCCCCAAAACTAACCCCTAAAGTCAAAATTTAACTTTCAAAACTACCTGGCTCTAATGAGGCCATCAATTTCTATATTATAACAAAATTTCAACTGTCTATGAGAAATAGTTTCGGAGAAAATCGGGTGTCATAGACAGACAGATACCGAAGTCATCTTATAAGTGTTCCGTACGGAACACTAAAAATATATCGATAAATGATAATATTTGCTTAACAAGTTTATTTACGTTTAATCTTATACAGAGACAACTAATATAAGTTTATGGCTTTCCTTTTCTTAAAAATATTTAACAAGAGATAGCCGATGTGTGACCTGGTAATATGTGTCAATATTAAATAGATATATTTACTAAAAGTATTTTAAGTGTTCCGTACGGAACACTAACGGGATCACCTAGACGTCCGTCCGTCTGTCAGTCTGTCCGTCCGTCTGTCCGTCCATCCGCCTGTCCGTCCATCCGTCTGTCTGTTTATGCGTCACACCCGATTTTCTCCAAAACTATTCAACATAGATCAAATCAGATAGTTAAAATGTGTCAGAAAGATAGAAATTAACGGCCCAATCAGAGCCATGTAGTTTTTAAAGTTAAATTTTGACTTAAGGAGTAAGTTTTAAAATGTGAAATCGGAATTGAAAAATTTTTTTTTCAATGTTATCGATTGGGGTGTCAAATAAAGCTTGTTCAAAACGAGTTCAAAAATGTATACGACGAAATACTCGCACAAACTTTTCTTAATATTATATTTAAAAAATCTCCAAAATTCACTGCCCTCCCACCCTATCTATAAGTCAGACCTCCCACCCTGCCTCTAAGAGTACTAATCAGAAATTTTCGAAAAAATTAGTACGGGTGTATTATTAGCGGAAACAAACTTAGTTGAAAACTCATTTGGCGTATGTTTTGCAAAACAACATGTACATATATATATATATATATATATATATATATATATATATATATATATATATATATATATATATATATATCTATATATATATATATATATATATATATATATATATATATATATATATATATATATATATATATATATATATATATATATATATATATATATATATATATATATATATATATATACATGTATATATATAAATATATATATATATATATATATATATATATATATATATATATATATATATATATATATATATATATATATATGATAAGTACCTGGCATCGTTCGTAAACATATTACAAACTAACTTTTCACAACAATCCTGTTAAATTTTCAAGTCACTGCGTGATTCAGTTTGTGAATCGCAGCCACTTAAATAGAACAACTTTCGCGATTTTAACAATCATGGAAAAAATTGAATATTAAACAGTGATAAAATATTTGTTTTTGAAAAAGAAAACGAATTATGAGATAAAAGCGGAGCTAATTGAAATTTATAAGCACTCTGCATCTTCGTTATCGGCCATAAAATATTGGACAGCTGAATTCAAACGCGGACGTATAAGTATTTTTGATAAAAAAACGTCCAGGTCGTCTAAATGAGGTTACCTCATCAGAAATAATTAAAAAAAAATCCACGGCATAGTAATAAATGAACGGAGAATGAAAGTGCGTGAGATTGGTGAGACTGTGGGCATCTCAATTGAACGGGCGCAGAACATTTTAACAACTCATTTAGATATGAGAAAGCTTTCCGCAAGATGGGTGCTGCGATTGCTCACAATTGACATTAAACACGCACGTATGCCAATTTCAAAAAAATATTTAGCGATGTTAAGCACAATCGGAATGATTTTTGGGATCGATTCACAACTGTTGGCGTAACTTGAATTCATCACAGCACACAGCACAAAGAACAGTCCAAACAGTGGCCAAGGCGACTTTATCGGCCAACAAAGTCATAACCACAGTGTTTTGGATTACCTTGAAAAAGGCAAAACAATTAATGGAGAGTATTATGTCTACTTATTGGATCGTTTTAACCATGCTGTGAAACAAAAACGGCCGCATTTGGCGAAGAAAAAAATTTTCTCTCATCAAGACAATGCTCGCGGACACACTTGTATTACCGCCATGGCAAATTGCCATGAGTTAGGATATGAGTTGCTACCGCATCGACCATAAAAGAGTTGGATGGAAAAAAATTTGATTCAAAAGATGAGGTGATTGCAGAAACAAAGGCCTATTTTGGAGGATTAGAGGAATCGTATTTTTTAGCTGAGATACAAAAGACAGAAAAACTTTGGACGGAGTGTATCAAGCTAAAAGCATATTGTAAAATAAAATAAATTTTACACCTAATAATGTGTTTTTCTTATGAAGAACAGATACTTATCAAACAACCTTCATATAAATAAATTTTATGTTATTGGGTGGATAATCTGAGAAAAATCTGCACTGATGAATATACGTAAACTTATTTATTGTGCTGCGATTGCTCACAATTGACATATATATATATATATATATATATATATATATATATATATATATATATATAATATATCTATATATATATATATATATATATATATATATATATATATATATATATATATATACATATGTATATATATATATATATATATATATATATATATATATATATATATATATATATATATATATATATATATATAATTATATATCCCGTAAATCCGCCGTTAGGTTCTTCTGACTATAAACTGCTTTCGACATTGAGTATCCTACCAATCAATGACTGAGCGGCGCCTAGGCCGCGTAAGATTTGGCACTACAAATCTGCTAAATGGGAAGATCTCATGGGACATTTCCGAACTTTCCCTTGGATGAACGTTTGTTTTCGATCCGACAATCCATCTGACTGCGCCAGGGAGGTCTCCGATGTTATTTTGGCTAGTATGGAACCTTACATCCCTTTTTCGAAGAAACGCCCCTCCAACGGCAAGACTTGATTTCACCAAAAATGCAAAGGAGCTGTTGCTTCTAAACATCTTGCATACTGACAATGGCGTGAAAATCCCAACACCATAAATCGTAACACCTTTGTTCGTGTCCGGAACAGATGCAAAGGAATTATTGACGAAATCAAGGAGGCACAGAATCAACGAATTAGAAACAAACTTCTCGCTTGTCCCAACAATTCCAGGTCCTTTTGGTCAGTCCCTAAGGCAGTTAGCCAGAATTTCACCAAATCCTCCATACCACCACTCACACGGCCAGATAATTCCATTGCAACGACACCTGTTGAGAAAGCGAACTTGTTGGCTGAACTCTTTGCTTATATTCTACTGTCGATTCCCAAGGAAAAACACTGCCTACTGTTCCCGTATTCCGTTATCTTCAGACAGCGTATCATAAAGCGTATTTTAATGAAGCTAGACACCAAAAAGGCTTCTGGCGCTGACGGAATACCTGCCATAGTTCTCAAACACTGTGCGAGAGAACTAACACCAGTTTTCTGTAGCTTTTCAACTTACCCTACAGAAAGGGAATATTTCCTTCCTGCTGGAAATGTGCCACGGTTCAGCCGATACCTAAAAAAGGCAAGAAGAACTTGCCAAATAACTGCCGACCAGTCGCACTGCTTTCAATAATATCGAAAGTCATGGAAAAGCTTATCAATCAGCATCTTCTAAAATATCCTGAACGATTCGACATTATTAGTGATCACCAATATAGCTTTCGTAAACATAGATCAACAGGAGATATTCTGACTTATGTAACACATGTTTGGAACAACACAATTGAACACTTTAGAGAATCTCGAGCGGTTGCTCTCGACATATCCAAGGCATTTGACCGTGTTTGGCACGATGGACTGTTGGCTAAGCTACGCTCTTATGGTATATCTGAAAAGTTCTGTTTGTGGCTCTCATGTTTCCTCAGAGAGCGTTCTTTACGAGTGGTGGTCGAAGGATTTCTTTCTAACATCTTCACTATCAACGCCGGTGTGCCCCAAGGCTCCATACTCTCTCCTACTCTCCTTCTCATTTACATTAACGATCTGCTGAAAAAGACCGGGAATCCAATCTACAGCTTTGCACATGACAGTACGCTTATCTCTTCATTTACTTTGAACGCTCGGACATTGGCTGCTCAGGCGAATATTCGCAGACAGCAGGAGGTCATTCAACTTAACAAAGACCTGGAAGAAATTCTATCTTGGGGTGACAGTAACCAAGTGGAATTTAACGCTACAAAAACCCAGGCGGCGTTTTTGTAAAAAAGTTAACGTTGCTGAACCCGACATAGTTATGTCGGGGCACTCCATTCCCCTAGCATTGTCACTCAATTTGTTGTGCGTTAATTTAGAAACAAATATGTCCTGGCATGAACATGTTGCAAGCATAGCAAGGAGAGCTTCTCAAAAGTTGGGAATATTATTTCGAACCAGAAGGCTTTATACTCCAGAACAACTGTTAATTCTCTAAAAACTCAAATTCGACTAACTATAGAATACTGCTCCCATGTTTGGGGCTCCGCTCCCAAACACACACTGCATTTGTTGAATTCTCTCCAGAGAAGAGCTGTTCGTTTGATTGGAGACCCGGAACGGACCGGCGGCCTTGATTCGCTGGAACATCGAAGAACGGTTGGCGGCTTGAGTTTGTTCTACAAGTATTGTCATGGAAAGTGTTTGAAGGATGTAGCCCGCTTAATTCCTCCCAGAGCGTGCATGTTAGAAATACACGTCGCGCTAATACTTCACATCCGTATGAGGTTCAGTTTTTTACTCCGCGTACAACGCTTTTCAAGCAGTCTTTTATATGGATAACATCCTCCCTTTGGAATAATTTGCCCAGCGCCGCTCCTGGAGCACTTTAGGGACTTCCCTGCGGCACGTGTGCTAGACCCATAAAAAATATATATGTACGTATATATATATATATATATATATATATATATATATATATATATATATATATATATATATATATATATATATATATATATATATATATATATATATATATATATATATATATATATATATATATATATATATATAATAAGTGCCTGGCATCGGCCAGAGATGACCACTACTACTGTTTAAAAAATTATATTTTATCTTTTTACCTTTTTTACCTTTAACCTATAAATGTGATGTCTGATTAAGTTTTGGCGTTAAAAATTTAATTCAAATTAATATGTGGAAGTATAGACGATTTAATTTTACCTTTTATAATTAGAACCGGTGAACTGAAAGAGCCAGGAAGGCCCACAATATAAATAGAAAGAGACTGGTGAAGACCGATTCCATTTATACTGTTTAAAGAGGTTTCGTTCATAAAAATGTTTTAATAAAAACTTAATGAATCTGGTAACTTCATACATAATCATTAAACAAAAAAGCAAATATGATATGTGTAAAATATTATTGTAGAAAAATATTTGTTATCCTTTATTGGTATGCAACCTATTTACAATAGATTGATAATGGCCATATGTTTAGGTATATTGCTGAGGTGACTAAGTTATCATATTTTTATATAAAATGATTATGGACCTTTTCGGTTCTTATTCAAATTTTCACATTGTCTTTATGTTTTTATTGAGGTGAATGAAGATAATTAAACTAAATATAATAAGACTAAGGAGAATTTTACGTTTAATACAAACCAAAACAAAATTATGGCTTCTTTTGTTTAGGACACTAAATAAGATTAAGTTTATTCTTTACTGTCAAATTGTGGTGTGGTGATCTAGTAGTGTATTTATTTGATTGCGATTTTACTTATATCAGAGTAGTGGTCCTCTAGGACAAAAGGGTTTTACAAATATTAACGGTTTTTATAATCTGCGTAAAAAAAACGTAGATAAAAATTCATTAACTAAAATATTTAACGTTGATGAAAGTGGATTTTCTACCATCTAGAAAAAATTGCAAAAAAGTCAAAAAAAAAAATAAGAAACAAATCGGCGCAATCACAAGCGGGGAAAAAAGTTAATACCACAGCGGTGTGGTGTGGCAGTGTGGCTAGACAATTTATGCTACCAATGCTTACATTTAAAAGAATGAGACAAAATCCTGTATGGCGCATTTCTTGGAGATATTTTAACCATTTTAGACATTGGCTATATTAATTCAAACTTATTTGTAGAATGGATGAAACATTTTATAAGCGTAGCCAACTTATAAAAATAAAGTGTTACTTCTGCTTGATAGACATTCGAATAACCTGGAAGACTTGAAAATAGCACAGGCTAAGGGATAATACTCACCGGCTTCAGCTCCTGGATTACATTTTTTTTTTTAAACCTTTGAGCAGTTATTATATTTGAGCAACAGAAAAATGATTGAAGAGAAATCCAGAATGTCAAGTAACGCAATATCAAGAGAAAGTTTATTTGTAGAGGCTTACCAAAGAGCTGCTATCACTGGCACCATGGTGAACGGATTTAAAGCGGATAGAGTTTGGCCCGTAGAAACTTCTTTCCTGAACATTTGTTTGAAGCAGCTGAAAATATGAATGCTCTCTCTCTCTCAAATAAACTCAAGTAATGAGAGCACCTCAATCTTACAAGACGCTTCTATTATTACTATTAATGAAAACAAGTAGATTGCTTAGCAACCTAATGGAGAAAAAGAAAACTCTCCTCCAAAGTTATCTTCGCAGTCTTCGAATAAATTGTGTACAGACAAAAAAATACAACTAAAAGAGGTAAAGTCATCAATAAATAAAAGAAAAAATCAAAAAAAAAAGAAAGAGGCCAAACACAAAAAATAATTCAAACAAAAAAGACCATCTTTGATATACCCAATCCTCTCCTACAGCTAGTTTGCAAGGTCAACGGATTCTTAACTTACTTTAACAATTCCTTTGTTGTGGCCGTCGAATAAATCATAAGGAAATTAAATTTTAGTGCATTACATGTCTTAAAATTTTTACTAAGTGATGTTTTAATAAAAATTCACTAGATGGGTAAATTATTTAGACATTTTTACAGTGCTTCTTTAAAAGTTACAATAATAAAATATAAAATTTGTGTAATTATTTTTTTAGTTTCAGGAAATGATTATTTAAGAGGTAGCAATTTTTAAATATTTTTTTAATTGAATTTGTTGGGGAAGGTTTAATTAAATCTGAGCAACACTATAGACATTTCGTTTTAATTAGTGATCTTCCATATTGTTAAGTTGTATTATGTACCAGTACGGAGCCTTCATGTCATTATTTCTTTAGGGTCGATTTTTTGTTTTATTATTGCGATCGGCTATTTAAGATTTCTGTAACAAGAAGGTGCCAGTTCCAATATATACATTGAGTTCCATCACACTCTATATATATATATATATATATATATATATATATATATATATATATATATATATATATAGAATAAAGAAAGAAAGCAAAAGATTGCGGTATCTACCAAAATTCTTAAAAATAAAATGTTAGTTGGGGAACTCGGCAAAAAGGGGGCGTGATAAGAGATCACACAATTTTCATTAAACCAATATTTCGGTCCTAGATTGGGACCTTCTTCAGGGCAAGAACTGAAAAGGAGAACAAAACATATTCACTGATAGTGTTTGGGACAAATTTAAATTGATGATGTTGTAATTAAGTTGTTATAATTAATAAAATTAGTGTCGAACAAGAATAAGATATTAGTCATAATAAAGTCAAAAACTCACATGAGTAGTGTGAAGTGGAGTTAGCCCGAATGGCCGTAGGTAGCTTATACATAAAAACGTTGAAAATGTGTTACATCCAGGAGAATCACCTTAATATCAATAAAAGAACTGACCTAGATGGTCTCAGTAACATATATAGTTTCCTCCTCTCTTTTGATAAATCAACACCACACGATAATTCCCTGTCTTCAAGTGTTTCATGATCCATCTGAATTGAAATAGTAGTCATCTCTCTCTTAGCTGTGTAACTTCCAGGGTTTTCTTTCCTCCTTCCTCTCTTTGTTTATGGGTCTCTGTGATCCTGGGTTCCACAGATTCCCTCCACTTCATCTGGGCCATCTTGTGCACTTATCGATTACTGTCCTCCTTCCATTGACAGTATCTAGCGTCACCCCTTCATTACCTCCTGTTACTTTCAATCTTCATTTATTTCTGCAAACAATCTCTTCCTCCAATCATATTTCAACGAGAAATTAATAAATTAATAATTAATATAAGGGACGATCTTCCTCTTTGTTGCTCCTATTATTCTCTCTCTCTCTCTCTCTCTCTCCCTCTCTCTCTCTCTCTCGCTCCCTCGCTCACCCTTTACCTAAAATTAGGTTATGATTTATCCTTCCTCGGTTCCACACCAGTTCTTGGTCGCTCAATTGGTTTTCTCTTTCTTGCTTAAAGGTCCATACATGCACTTCCCAATTTTGATCGGTTCCTTCCGGGTGTCGACCCCGCTTTCTGGTTAATTGAGTTTTCTTAATAAGCCCCTTATCTCTGTCGGTCAGCTGTCTCCTGTCGTCCTTGTCATCTTTCCCATATGGCGGTGGCCATGGGTGGTTGTCTCAGGTGAAATAATTAACAACATTTTCAACATTCAAGGTTCTCAATCACAACCATGTTTTAAATCTGGTTTTTGTAATTTTATCTACAGTGTTATAGTGTGTATTTTATGGATTAACCAACGTTTTTATGTATAAGCTACCTACGGCCATTCAGGCTAACTCAACTTCACACTACTCATGTGAGTTTTTGACTTTATTATGACTAATATCTTATTCTTGTTAACACTAATTTTATTAATTATGACAACTTAATTACAACATCATCAATTTAAATTTGTCCCAAACACTATCAGTGAATATGTTTTGTTCTCCTTTTCAGTTCTTGCCATGAAGAAGATCCCAATCTAGGACCGAAATATTGGCTTAATGAAAATTGTGTGATCTCTTATCACTCCCCCTTTTTGCCGACGTCCCCAACTAATATATATATATATATATATATATATATATATATATATATATATATATATATATATATATATATGTATATATATATATATATATATATATATATATATATATATATATATATATATATATATATATATATATATATATATATATATATATATATATATATATATATATATATATATATATACTCAATATATATAATATATATATATATATTAGTACTCAACATGAGAATTTGCAAGAATTACAGAAAAAGCTATAGGAGATATATCTACATTACTAAGGTTAAACAAATTTGCATACGGCATATAATAGGATAAGCCTGATGTACCTTCTCCTCTTTCAAAACCTTAATATGTGATACGTATTAATATATAATAAATAAAACCAAGAAGTCGAGATAGTATAAAATTTTAAAGCACAAATCAAATATATGGGGATTCTTTGGAGGCTCCTAAATTAGAGACAAGTCTCAAGAGATCTATATGTTAGAGGCGTGAATTTGTTCAGAAATTTTCTCACAGCAAATTAACTATGTTTTCGAAAACGCCTTGTCCTCTATCCGGTACTTGATACGCCATCATCACCACGCTGATACCGAGCAGCAAAATGTTGGAAATTTCTAGACTACACACCAAATACATACATATCTATATTGATATAGGATAAGTATCTCTCAAGAAATCCTCATAAAATTAAAAATATATTATGAAATTTTCTCACAGCCAATTTACTAAATTTTAAACCATACATTGTTTACTATTCGACATCAGTAAGAGGGTAGATTATTTTTCTTGAACAAGTATCTATAATCTTTTTTTATACCTTTTTTGGTACAATACGACACATAAGTGCTGCATTATGTAAGCATCGGATCAAGAAGTGGTTTATTTAAGTTTCTATATGAAATTGTTAAAAATATTTTGAGAAATAATCATATAGCATATGTTTCTCTGACTCACCACTTTAATTTAAATAAATCCAATTCTGTAACCTATAAAAGTCCAAGTTTAAATATTTTAAGGCTTCAACTGATTAATGCATAAAATTTTACCTTTAAAATATGGTCGGTCGTTCTCTTCAGTTATTATGAAGTAATTTTAAATTTTTTACTATAACACGTACTGAAGAGTAAAATCATATATAGCCAAGTTTTTTTTAAATTATTTTAAGGTTGCTTCAAAAGGGTTGTACGAGGAGTAAAGAGCTGACCCCCATACGGTGAAGTATTAGCGCGACATGTATTTCTAGCATGCACCGCTCTGGGAGGAATTAAGCGGGCTACATCTATCGAACACTTTGCATGAAAATACTTGTAAAAAGGCGAACATTTCTCTTCTGAATAGAATCTAACAAATGCAGTGTATGTTTGGGAGCCGAGCCCCAAATATGGGAGCAGTATTCTATCGTTGGTTGAATTTGAGTTTTGTAGAGAAATAACAGATGTTATGGAGTGTAAAGTTTCTAGTTCGAAATATTATTTCCAGCTATTGAGAAGCTTTCTTTGCTATGCTGGCAACATGTTCATGCTAAGACATATTTGCTCCGGAAATACCGTTGTTAAACTGAAGGACGCCTGTGTTTCGAGCGTTCAAAGTGAATGATGAGACAAGCGTACTGACATCTGCAAAACTGTAGATTGGATTCCCAGTCTTTTTCAACAGATCGTTAATGTAAATGAGAAAGTTACTAGGAGATAGTATGGAGTCATGGGGCACACCGGCGTTGATAGTGAAGTTGTTAGAAAGAAACCCGTCGACTACCACTCGTAAAGAACGCTCTTTGAAGAAACATGAGAGCCACAAACAGAACTTTTCAGGCATACCAGAAGAACGTAGCTTAGCCAACAATCCATCGTGCCAAACACGGTCGAATGCCTTGGATATATTAAGAGCAACCGCTCGAGATCCTCCAAAGTGTTCAACTGCGTTGTTCATGTGTTACATAAGTTAGATCTTCTGTTGATCTATGTTTACGAAAGCCATATTGATCGTCGCTAATAATAATGGATCTTTGAAGATATTTTGAAAGATGCTGATTGATGACCCTTTCCATGATTTTCGATATTATTGAAAGCAGTGCGACTGGTCGGCATTGTTTGGCAAGGTCTTCTTGTCTTTTTTTGGGTATTGGCTGAACTGTGACGTATTTCTGTAGGATAGGTTTAAAAGTCTACAGAAAACTGGTGTTAGGTTTCTCGCGCCGTTTTTGGGTATTATGGCAGGTATTCCGTCAGGGCCAGAAGCTTTCTTAATGTCTAGCTTCATTAAAATACGTTTTATGATACGCTGTCTGAAGACAATATCGGGCATCCTTGACTGTACTATGGAAATAGTAGGTGGTGGTTTTCCTTGAAAATCAACAGTAGAATGTGAAGCAGAGTTCAGGCAACAAGTTCGCTTTCTCGACAGGTGTTGTTGCAATAGAATTATCTGGCCGTGTGGATGGTGATACATATAGTGGATTTGGTGAAATTTTGACTAACTTCCTTAGCGACTGAGCAGAAGGACCCGGAATTGTTGGGGCAAGCAAGAAGTTTGGTTCTAATTCGTTGAGTATGTGCCTCCTTGGTTTTATCGATAATTTCTTTGCATCTGTGCTGGATACGAACAAAGATGTTACTATTTATTACGTTGGGATTTTCACGCCATTGTCGGTAGGCAAGATGTTTAAAAGTAACAGCTTCTTTACATTTTTGGTCAAATCAAGGCTTGACGTTGAAAGGAAATTTATTCGAAAAGGGATGTAAGTATCCATACCAGCCAAAATAACATCGGAGTTCTCCTTAGCATAGTCAGATGGGTCATCGGATCGAAAACAAACGTCTAGCCAAGGAAGAGTTCGAAAATGTTCCATGACTTCCTCCCATTTAGCAGATCTGTAGTGCCAAATCTAACGGCGGATTCACGATGACAGTATAAATCTCTGGATTGGTGGTTAAAAACAAATCAAGAAGACTGACGAACTCTCTGTCTCAATCAGGAATCCGTGTTGGCTCGTCAATAAGCTGAGTTAAGCCACAACTGATTGAGGATGATTCAGCTTCGCGAATTTGTTCATCGATAGTATTTAAATACTTAAGCCAGTTGATGTTGTGGACAAGTCGTCCAGAATGGCAATTTCGGCATTTTGTTGGTTTCGATGATCGATGGTGTCTGCAAGAGACGCGAAAAGTATTCTAAAGTTAGTATCACTTGGTGGTCGATAGAGACAGCAGAAAAACCTTTTGGTTTGTTGAGTTTTTAAGTTTAACCACATAATATAGAAGTTTCGAGACTCTAGAGCCTCCTCTAGTTGGCCTAAACCGAAAATAGAAGTTGTCTGTGCTGATCGGTGCGGATAGAGAAAGTTGTCTGTGCTGGTCGTTAAATAGACCTTGGTTTCACAGAGAGCGAGTCAATGAAGTTTATTTGATTACAGGTGTTGGTGCATTGAATTTATGTTCGAGTCTAAATCTCGTATGCAAAAATCTATTTTATTTATCCAGCTGGCTCATCATGCTATTTGGTCCCACAGTCCGGGGACATCGGGACACCGGTATCTCTAGTACCTCGGTTATAACGAATGAGATCGAAGTAAAAATATATTGAATTATTACTAGATATATTATAAACATGTTATTATATACAGAAAATAAAGGAAAAATCTTCTGAGGAAGTATCACTAAATTAATAAAAAGTCCACTCTCTATAATAATATTTTTTGTGGCAATTAGGACAACTTTTAAAAAAAATCATTTTTTAAATTTCATATTTATTTCTTATTAGTGGAAGTTTTGTATATATTCCACGAATCTTTAAAGATATACTAGGTACTCTGTAATCCTCAAAATTATTAAATACCAAGACCTATTAGGTCTAGGCCTGGAGCATATTTCATAAAAAAACACATTAAAAATATAAAAATTTATATAAGAAAATTTCATTTTCATTACTAAAATTATTATGGTTTCCAGCCGAACCCTATTCGATTATTGGATAGTTTTTGATTAGGTATTCTCAATATACAATTTCACTTACACCATCAATTTTATTATTAGCTCATAGTGGCTGGCGCGTGAAGTCTGCGGATTTACCTAAAAATGTTGTTTCATTCGTTATTTACTTTGTTCTTAAATTTTATCATTAAAATGTATAATATAGGTTCAAGATTTTACACAAAAAATTTTCGATCGTTTTGTTAAAATGCAAAGCAAATGACAAACGAACAAATTAACCATATATTAGATTGATTTACCTATTCACACTCTAATAATAATAATAATATATAAACTCCTCTAAATCATGTAAATTTAATAGACCCTTTGCATTAATAAGTATGGGAAATGGTGTTATTCTAATTGCTTTAACCCCACTAATGATAAGTAGTAACACGACTGAAGTGACAATATCCCTGTAAAATACAGTTAAAACATACAGCACAATTCTATAGGTGAGACGATTCAACGACGAAGACCTTCAGGATTTTGTAAATAGAATGGCGTTCTCAAAATTTTTGTTCATAGAATTCGTTAGAGATTATAAAATCATAATATATAAATAGGACAAAAACGTCACTAGGAATGTCGCAGTTATCACTATCAGCGTATTGGATATTATGTTTGGCCAATCTATTTTTTTTTATCGCCTAGTTGTGGATATAAGAAGGAATAACTGTCTTTTAATGTTCGGTTATATAGCGCGAACAAGTTAATTCGCTGGGATGACCCCTGGCGCAGTAGGTAATGAATCCTACTGTGAATCAGAGGGTAGGCGGTTCGATTCCGCCTGTCTGCCTGGGTGTTGTGTTCGTCTTTAATAGGGTTTACATAACCAAAAATGTGCTGGCAAATTGCCCCAAGGGAGCAAAAGCCAATAAAGAAACAACAAAAAAAAAGTTAATTCGCTTCACTTCAACTCTAATCTGCCCTGCAAATAATGTAATTTCTTAATTATCGTTAGTTTTCATACTATATACAAGTACTAACTAATATATATTTTTTTAAATTAAAAAAAAAACTGTTTATCCAACTAATTTTCTAATCCATATATTAGGATATAATAATTCATATATTTACAAATTTTGCTATATTGTGAATTATTTTCATTTCTCTACTTACCCAGCTAATTTGCTTTTACATTACTTCTTCCGCTGATAGTAGTAATTATGGGGAGGGTAAGAGCCCAGCAAATATACCAGAAGGATCATTTTTACCAAACCCCAAAAATATTCCCGAGAAGAATCTAAGCACTACAATCCTCCTGAAACATTTCAAACCGGACCTCGAAAGTCAAGATGTCATCACGCGTGCGGCGTCCCCTCTTCGGAGAAGAGCCACTCCGGACATCTCATACCCAGTGTCTCGCATACACAAAGTAAAGCAGGCTCTCCTCGTTCTCTAGACAATTGTGACAAGTTGGCTCGTTTTCCACCAGCAGTAATGCTAGATGTCTTCAAGACTTATAACATTCCGTGGTAATCCCCCCAAGGAGCTTCACTCGAGGTGATCTCCTCCAGATCACGACATAAAGTCCTTGGTCTGTCTACACTGTGGGCTCTGGTATCACCGCTTTCTCGAGCGCCTAAGCCTTGAAAGTAGCTTCCACCTGTCTCTTGAATATACCTAGGGCAGGTTCAGGTATAGAAAGAAGGTATAGCAACTAGTGTAGCGAATTCGTCCGGCACCTCGTTGCCCTGTACGACCCGTTGTTGAGGAACCCACAACAATTCAACTTGTTTTCTTCTATCCAACTCACTTAGGGCGTCTCTGAACTCTCGTATCAGTGTCAAGTTGGTCTGGGAGTTGATGTATACCACTCGCTAATGGTACTAAGGCACCTCCTCCATGGAACATGCCGTCAAAATGGGAAAAACTTCTACTTCGAAAATGGTGGTGCACCTTCTGAAAGGAAAGCCTTTTCGTACATCTACAGTTTCCAAATAAATACCTGCCCCTATCGACTTAATTCCGGGTATTCGCAACCCAACAGTAAAACACACCAGAGCTCCTCTCAACACAATAATTCTTTACAGTAAGGCATGCACCTTTCATTCTGTTTCAGACGATATTTTGAAATCTTCCCATTACAAGAATGAACATCGGCTACATACGCCTACATATAAAAGACGAATTCGGTTAACCTCATCATCCACCCGTCTAGCACAACTACACTGAAGAAATACCGGCGTTAGTTGAGCTATCACCGATGGCCGCACTCACTACGCGTTCCTCGAATGCTGACTCAACCCTCGTCGCGAAGAAGCCACAAATCGTCGTTGGGTTCACTTTGTCAAAAACTCCCTCTACATCATAGGTAAAGGCTAAAGCTAAGTCTCCGTAGTGCAGCGCCCCCCGCTAAGGGAAGTATCATAATTGTCTCTCAAAGATATTTACGTATTTTTACATCTTAGGGTCCCTAAATCGTGAAAAACCGTTTGAAATTTCCGTCAGCCTCTCAACCTCACAGTCTATACTTTGGTCGGTATGTTGGCACGATAACTCCCGAACAACGTTCAGATTATAAATACACTATTGGATAAAAATTTTACGTTTAGAATAATATACCCAGATACAAAAAATATAGCTATCGCTACAGAATGACAAACACGTGAAACAAAACGTCACAACAAAATGAAGCCGACTGGCTACCGCCAGCACGTCAAAATGTGCCTCTTCGAGTTTCGCAAGAATGCCGCGCAAGTAGTAGATGTATTATAAGAAATAATAATAGAGAAAAATATGCGCAACATTTTTGAGGTAACTCACGGGGCCGGCTGTAGCCAACCAGTTTCATTTTGCGGTTACGTTTTGTTCGACGTGTTTGTTTTTCTGTAGCGATAGCTATTTTTTTTACCGGGACCCGGGTATGTTTTGTTGTCCCCCAACTGGATGTCGAGCAGGTGCGGTTAGATCATGACTGATAAGGCCCATAACAAATATTTAACAGATTTTAGGAGATCCTAGGAAACTTTAGGTTCACGACCTAAAATTTATACACAATTTTTTTATTTTTATATGTTTCTTAAACTTTTAAATTTGTATTGTATTGTAGAGTTTTTAAATATCGAACTTGAGTTGAAAAAGGCTCAATCAATTACTGCTTATCTCACTCTTTGGGGGATTTAGTGTAATTGCCAAAAAGAAGGAAAAAAACATAATAGTGGTTTTTCTTTTTTCTCGTAGTAATTTTTGAGTTATATATTACCATGATGAAATAATTGGAAGAAACATCACGCGTTAATTTGTGTGTTTCTCGTAGTAAAGTAGCGATGGTGTTGATGCCATGGCCTTACTTTAGATCAAAACGAATCGACTTAAACCCTTTTGTTCTCCAAAGCACTCTAGTTTTTTTGCTCTTATTATCTCACAAACTTACAATAGACATGGCGCACTATACATGAAAGTCGTTTAAAATTTATACTGTATCTACACACTTCGCTGTCTGTCGGTCTGTCACACCCGATTTTCTCTGAAATTATTTAACATAGAATGTTGAAATTTGGAACTAATATAGGAATTAATGGCCTCATCAGAGCCGTGTAGTTTTGAAAGTTAAATTTTGACTAAGGGGTTAGTTTTGGGGGGTGAAATCAGAAGCGAAAAAAAAAAATTTACTAGGTCTTCGAGTGGGGTGTCAATTGAAAGCTTGTAAAAACACAAACAAGTTTATAAATATATATAATGTAATACTTGCGCACACTTTTCTTTGTATTATTTTTAAAAAATCGCGAAAAATGCGCCCACTTTTTCTCGAAAAGTACTGATCAAAAAATTTTGAAAATATTCTCCACAGGATGTAGATTAAACGAAAATTATCACGAGTGCACCTTTAATAACTAATCTGGTATATAAAAAAAAAATTCAAGGTCATCAGTTTTCAGCAAAAATCAGAAACAAATTTTGTTGAAAACTCATTTGGGGTGTGTTTTGTGAAGTCACTGATCATTTTATACCTCCGTAACAAAAATTTTTATTTTAAAAGCAATCAACGTACTGAAGACTAATTGCGCAAGTTCAACTTGCACTTGACCGGTTATTTTAATTAGGATTTAACAAGTTACCATCTTGTCCTCTTCCTCTCTAGCTTAAAATAATTTAAATACATTTTCAAACTTAAAGCCGAGTGTTGTAATGTGTAACACAATCTTCGATAATTTAATTGCTCTACCACGAAATTCTAAATTGAATTCAGGATTCTTCGAGTCGAAAAATTTAAAAATTATGTTTTTCTTTTCTATTTTTTTACAATTGTAAAAATCTGAGCATAAAGTGCAAATTATTTGTACACATCGAAATGTTGAGATGTAATTCTTGGGATCTGAACATTAATATTTATTCTATAACTGTGTAATTTCGATGTAAACGCTGGGTTAATCACTTTACAATTTCTTGTAAAAAAAATACCCAATATATCTGTATTTCAGTGAGTACAGCTGTCAATAGCTTATTATTAATTAGGCCAAAACTGAAATAAACCTGTTAGAGAAACTTACTTTCATTTAATTAATTAATTAATTCTGCCTTTACTATTGAATATATGATACGGTAATTAACTAATTATACGAGAACAGTAAATAGTATGCTATTAAACCTTATATCGTTAAATTTGTATTCCAAATATCTATCTACTTAAGTTGAAGTACAAAGGGTATCACAGGCAAAACAACATTTCATGCGAATATGGTAAAATTCCCCCTTTGAGAATTTTTTGGCATGCTTCTTTTAAGAGAACACACCGTTTTCAAGTTACATTATATATTGCTACATCTTCAGCTGGTCAAATTGTAACAAATAAGATATTCACTCATGTCATGGACGCTCAGAAACTAATTTATTAGCAAATGTATTTAAAGTAGCACAATATGTAAAACTTTTACAGATTTACAAAAATTATTTAAAAATGTATATAGTTTATGAAAATAGTAAAAAAATACATAATTTTTTAAAATAATTTTCTACTTCGTAACAATTCGTTTTTGGATTTATTCAGATTTCGATTCTTGTCAGAATGGCGAATGTTTATGTGAAAATCTCTAAAAGGATTCTGTTGATCCCTTTAATGTTGAAAGTGTAGAACTTATGCTGTATACACCCAATAACAAAACACATACAACATATAACCTCATATAATTTGCTAATAACTAGAACATATTCGTTAGTATAAATACTGCAATTTCAAATCAATACATATTATAAAACAAAGTCCCCCGCCGCGTCTATATATCTATCTGTTTGTACGCGATTTTCTGCGTCTAAAACGCATTTTATTTTGGTTTTCACTAATGAATAAAGTGTTTCACGAAGAAGGTTTAGATGTATAATTTGTGGATATTTTTTCTAAATACCTATGACGATGAATTCGGAAAAAAATCAATCGCTGCGTAAGTAGTTAGAGATACATGAAAACAATGTAAGGCAATCTTGTTTGATCAAACAGTTCTAAAAAAAAAGTCCACGATAACATATGTCTATCTACAAAGGTTAACTGAAATAAAGATATTAAAAATAGACGAGTTAAAATACTTCAACTAAAAAGAGTAATTTAGGCAGGAAAAAATAAAAAAAAATAAATTAAATGCATTTTTGTTTTGTGCATTTAAATTGTAACATTTGAATGAATATTTTAAATTTTACAAGAAAGTTTTTGAACTCGCGCCGCCTACAAACTCATTTTAAAAGTAGGGGCTCCTGTAATATTGCTAGGTAATTTAAATCCACCAAAATTATGATGGTCTGCTGTAAAATCCGATATATTTTTAATGGCCCTCAATTCTGAATTGTTTGTGCCTTTTTGGACCCACTCGGTGTATGTGCGCATGCGCAAGGTTAAAACAGTGTTGCCAACGCTGCGTGAAGGAATAGTTTTTAGGATGCCTAGGATATTGTTAGTGTGTAATGGAGTTAGGTTAGATGTCAAAAGGGCGTTATGAGACCAACTCCATGTGAAGTAGTATTTTTTCGGCTGAAGACGTTCATAGTCAACGAGGTGTCTGGTGTTGGTTATAGGTCAAACGGGCATTAATCTAAATAGCGATGAGGAGTTAGTTGAGCAAAAGGTCCCTATTATGGTGATGAATTCTATGCTAGACTCAGTTAAAAAGTCTTTATTAGAACGCTGATGTTTATTTTTAGAATTATCTTGGTTATTTTTAGTGTGTAATGGGGGTAGGTGAGATGTGAAAAGGGTGTTAGTGAAGTTATTATTTTTTTTAATAAAAAGTTGGTCAAAAAGGCATTAAAGAGTTTTTTGATAAAAAGGTTATTAAAAAGGCATTAGAAATGGCTTAATATATGCGCGTGTAGATGTGAAAAGGGCAACAATGATGTTAGTGGGGTTGTTCTTTGATAAAAGAGGCCCAATATGAGGTGCTTTTTTTAAAAAAGGTTGTCAAAAAGGTCTAATATGGGTTGTTTTTCGTTAAAAAATAGTTGAGTAAAGCCTTATATGAGGGTAAAAGAGGGTACATCGTCGAGCCAAGAAGTCCTTATGTGTTATTTTTTTTATTTAAAAGATGTTGAAATAGGAATTATATGGGGTTAGAAGAAATCTAGCTTAGGGTAGAAAAGGCTAAACCAAAAAGTCCTTATTGGGCCAATGAGGGGTCGGTTGATCAAAAAAAATATCTAGGGGTATGTTAAAAATATTTTTTGTGAGGCTAATTTACCCTCATTTTTGGACGACATTAAGTATCAATATATATTATAAAACAAATTACCCTGCCGCGTCTATTTGTCGATTTTCTTTATAACTACTGAACGGATTTTATTCCGGTTGTCACGAAGACTGCTTGTTCTGGCACCCGGAGAAGAGACACTTATTATGGTGTATATAGAAATATTTTAAACTATCTAAAAAAAAAATTAGACATGCTATTTTGTCTACACTAAATTTTAATGAAGAGTTAAACAGTAACCTAATAACTCCCGTACGAAATCGGGACGGGGCGCTAGTATTAATATAAAAAGACATGGCCATTTGGATTTTACGTTAGCTGAAAATAATTCTCCCAAACTGGAACAACTTCAACACTAGAAATAAGCATATTGATAAGTAAATTATCAACGCAGCTAACCAAAATCAGTTCAAATTTTCTAAATAAAACTGGCTTAAACTAACGTATAGCCACAAAGAAGAACGACAGCACAATCCAGTTAAGAATACAGGGAAAATAGTGCCAGTTATTGAGGCCACAGATTATCGCTAGTTCATTTCAAAATTGACTTGAGTATTAGATCCAAATACGGCGATCCACAACATTTCTATGAAAATTGAATAAACATAGCGGCACCTGGAGGTCGTATGTTGCTTTTTACTTTTATAACATTTTGTATTTTTATTCTTTCTGATATTTGAGGTTCGACGTCCACCTTCGCGTTTAGAAAATCTTCGTCAATTTCCTTATAAGCGATTTTATAGATCCTGCAACAGTTTGGACAAAAGGGATGCTAGGGTTGAAAATAGTGCAGGAATCCCTGTACAAATATAGGCTGAAATTATGTTTTTGTCTAGTCAGTCTAGACTTCTTCTTTATATGATGTTGTTGACTTCGTTTATTATTAATCTAAAGCTAGCAAACCACTTGTATGAGACTACCAAATTACAAATATTATGAGGAGGTATCTGATTTTTACTCATTTTCGTGAAATTATAAAAATGAGCTGAATAGAAAATATTACGGTCTATTTGTTGACATAGCGTCTTTTTTACCGTGTGATATTTTCTTAAATAAATACATAGATTTCATCATAACAATTCAGATAGATTTTATGTTTTGTGGATTATATTGTATGGAACACCATCGAGTCGTAAAACTGCAATAATGGCTAAAGGTAATATTTTAGAATAAATATTCTTTTGCATCAGTAGTGAAGGTTTGAAGGCCTGGTTTTATTTATTTAGAAAGAAAAAATAAAAATAATGTGAAACATCTAAATATATATTAATAAAGTAATAATGTGTAATAAGTTTATAATCTAATCTAGTTTAGTTAATATCGTACCATCTTATTTACATCATAATTATAACTATTTTACCACAAGAAAAGTTATTTTAATTTAGATATTGTAGGATATTGTCAGTTTAGCTATATATTAATTTCATTATTTTTCATAAAATTCTTGTTAAGGATTCAAACATCAGTTTTCCTTTTTTAATTACCGCTCAAAGATTTTGATCACTTTTATCTTTGAATAATATTTTTAGAACTTATCCCTAAAATTCAATTTACTATGTTTAAAATTTGATTTTTATCAAACTCACTACTCGAATATTCCAGATTTTCGTTGGTAAAAGCGTTAACCTATATTTTATTATACTATTTTACATATTTTCAAAGCTATTATTATAATGGTAGGATACAATGAATTGTACTTTCAGCTTTCGTCCATATTTCAGCAGTTTACCAGCTGTTCTCTTGTTCGTCAAATCCATGGATTTGACGAACCAGAAAAAGAGAAGTCCATATTTCAGTAGTTTACCAGCTGTTCTTTTGTTCATCAAATCCATCCACAAGAACAAGAGAACAGCTGGTAAACTGCTGAAATATGGGCTTTTCGTCCATTTTTAGTTGTTTTACAATAACTATATATGCCTGGGGGAACCCTCGAAAAGCGCTACTTGCTTTTAAGCGTTAACTGTGTCAACCACTCTGTCGGCTCGAAAGCTGCTGTGTCAGCTTTCGATGGAGTAATAGGTGTGCTTACTTAGTACAATTCGTTGTATCCTACCGTCGCACAGTGTATCGCGTAGAACATGCTAGGTGGACAAAATTCATGTTATGATTTCCAGGAAATCTTATTTGCAAAACGTAAACAACACCACCAAACCCCGAATTCCGAGAAAAGGTTGTTTATCAAATTTGCAAGTGGCGAGTCATAAGCATCAGAAGTCAGGTAATGAGTTTAATGCAGCTCTTTCAATCAATCAGTTGCAATTTAGCGACACTTTCGTGCACATCTTATAGTGACATATTGCAATATTGTGAAAATTTTTGTGATGAATATTAATACTGAGGATAAGTACTATTTTTTAATGTATTTTTTTAATCAGAATCTATTAATTTGAATTTTTAGTATTTTTTTTAAATAGCCTATATATTTTAGCGTGTTTTTAAAAAAAAAAAACTTTGAAAGTTCAGAATATACAGACATTCACCTCTATCCGGGCTAGTTTTTAGATATTACACAGAAATAACTTTATTCTTCGTAAAAATACACATATTGTTTAGCACACTTCAGTACAACATGTTTTTTTTTCTTTTTTTCCAGAACACGTTTACTCAAGGGTAGCCTTTTTTGAGGAGTGGTTGAAACACACGAAGAATGAAAAAAACTCGCGTGTATATGACTTTCTTTCTTCAAAATTTCACTTTGGTGACATTACTGAAAGCAGCCAAAAAGAAATAAAGTTGAAGATATCCAACTTGTCTAATAAGTTTGGTGCCAAATGGTTGGCTTCAGGAAAGTCGAAGGAGCGTTTTTTAATTAAAAATAAGAATTGGTTGGATGAAGCAGACATACAGTTAACTGCGAGTTTTTTTGAGCCACAACCTTCAACATCAAGTGAGAATGTGACTCCTGCAGGAAGACCTCGCAAAGATTTCGAGGAATCGGCGTTTAAGACGAAGAAACGTCGCGTCGTGGATCTCGTAGAATCCCGAAGTGTCAGTGAATTGGTGACTGCTGCCGAAATTGCTGTGCGTTCAGCAGGGCAAAGGAAAATTGCCAATGTGATTAGAGGCATTAGTGAGAGCCCAGATAATATTATTAAGTCTAAAAATACCAGTTCCGTTAATCCTAGGCAATTAAGTAGTGACGAAGCCTTAGCTTACTATATAGATTCTAAGTCAACAACGCATTCTTACAAACAAACTAGGAAGTGGTCCATGAAGGAGGGGCATAATGTGTTTCCGTCATATTTTAGTTTAAAAAAGTCCAAACAGGCCTGTTACCCTGCAGAGGAGCACATTGCTATAACAGAAACTCGTGCTGAAATAAATTTGCAAGCCTTATTAAATAAAACAGTGGAACGTCTAGTATTAGCACAGAATGAAGTTATCAGCAGTGTGCTCCCAACAAGTTCATCGTTTACACTTGTTAGTAAATGGGGATGTGATGGAAGTTCTGGGCACAGCACATACAAACAGAGATTTGAGAACACTGAATATACGGACGAGTTTCTTTTCGCATTTTCTTTAGTTCCCCTTAAGTTATATGATGGGTCCAAAATTATTTGGCAAAATCCTCGGCCTTCATCAACTTTGTATTGTCGCCCAATCAAATTTATATTTGCCAAAGAAACGAACGACTTCACGTTAGTGGAGACAAATAGATTGTGGGAAGAAGTTAATGCTCTTCTTCCAACACTTATCAACTTTGGTGATTCTCAAATCTCTGTAAAACACGAACTTTTGCTGACAATGACAGATGGAAAGGTGTGTAACGCCTTAACGGAAACTAGTTCATCCCAAAAGTGTTTCATTTGTGGCGCCACCCCCAAGACGATGAACGATGACCCCGCGATGTTTAACAGCAATCAAGAACATTTGGCTTTGGTTTATCTACACTTCATGCTTGGATTCGTTGCTTCGAATGTCTTTTACATATCAGTTACAAGTTGAATATTAAGAAATGGCAGGCTAGAAGCAACGAAGATAAAGCAGATATCAAGGTTCGTTCCGAGGAAATCAAATTGAAATTTAAGAACGAGATGGGACTCATTGTAGATAAACCAAAGCCAGGATTTGGTTCTTCAAATGATGGAAATACAGCCCGTCGCTTTTTTAAGAATGCTGAGATGAGTGCTCAGATCACAGGGTTGGATGTTACAATTATAAAAAAGTTTGATGTTATTTTGAGAACAATGTCTTCTGGATTCGAGATAAACTTAGTTGAATCAAAAAAATTTTGTCTTGAAACCAGAAAACATTATCTTAGTCTCTATTTGTGGTACTGTATGCCTGCTACTGTGCATAAAATATTAATTCACAGCACAGAAGTCATCAAAGCGGCATTGCTTCCAATTGGGCAGCTTTCCCAAGAGGCTCAAGAAGCACGGAACAAAGATTGCCGCAGATTTATGGAGTACAACACCAGCAAGTGCTCGTGTGTTGCCACGAATAGAGACTTACTGTGCATGTTAATTATAACATCTGATCCTTTGATCAGTAGCCTTCGAGAGATTCCCAAAAAAAAGCCGGAAAAAAAAATATGTACAGATGTATTAAAGTTAATTGTAAGCCCTAGCATAGAAGAGTCAAGATTGGAATCGTCATCATATTGTCGCACAATGCCACAAAATGATGACGATTATACAGTAAACGACTCATCAGAAAACTCTGATGATGATTATTAGGTTCAGCTACTATTTTTAGTTATGTAGTGCTTGTACTAAGCATGTAAACCTTGACTTGTAAATTTTTCTTTATCAATAAATGAGTATTTTTATTTTACATATAATTACAGTCAGTGTCATTATGCTAAATTTATTACAGAGCATTTATAACATTTATTTTAAAATTAAACAAAAACAATTTTTGACTGGAATTTTCAAAAACAATTTTTTTTTGAACCGAACAGCAAGTACCTTAAAAAAATCAAAAACATTTTAAAATACCAACTACTTATGTATGTATAATGCACAAGTTACCTACCTGAAAGGCAGGTATTATTTGAGTTTATCCTTTTTGTGTCAATAAAACTAAGTAATATGGATTAATTCTTTTATTTTTAATTGACAAATGCAATAAATGATTTTTCATCTGGTTATTATTAAAAATAATAATACAGTGTCTTTCATTTAGTTGCACATTCAAGTTTGTAGAAAAATTCGTGCACATACGCAGAATATTTTGTTTTTGTTATACAATGTTTTGTGCAGCTGGACAAAAATTACAGGTAAGCGAAATGCAGCTAAATGAAAGACACTGTATTATAATTTTTAATTCTAATAACCGTACAAAATACCCTTGCCCTTTAGTTCCGTTATCTACCTGCTAAGCTGATGCAATCCTACCGCGATATGCAAGGGTGGCTGTATTACACAAATTTTATCGATATTGAGTACCTGTGGTAAATTGTGAATAAAACCCACATTTATTAACCGATTTTTCATGATTAATACCTTATTTTATTTTCCAGATACGCAGCTGTCAGAAAAATGTATAATATTTTGTTTTTCTTTTGTTATTGCGCTTTTTTACCGAAAAAAATAATGAATTTTACACGAAAAAAATTTTTTTCTCTCCATTAATTTCTAAATAACTCCAAAACGATAAAAGGTAGAATAAAATAATATTCAATCAACTTTAATAAAATTTTGTTACGCATTTTTTAATGTTTTATTTATAAAAATCTGACAAGTTGTTCCCGAGTTATCGTTAAATATGTCTGCGTAGCTGACTAATTTAGGGGAAAAAATTAGCCACGCCCATAAAAAAAACCAACGCGATGAATTTTTTCTTAAAATAACTTAATATGCCTAGAATATACATAAACAATTGAAATAAGTGAAAAAATAATTTTGTCCAGCTAACTTGTACTAGTCGACACACTGCGTCGTACTCCGTAATTTCTGGAATAAGTACCAGTAAATTCTGTTCTATTCTTTGTCAATCCTAGCCTGACTGACGAGCCGTGATATTGCGAAACGCGTCGCAGGATGGATTTGACGAACAAGGGTACTGGTACTGGTAAACTGCCGAAATATGGACTTATCGTCCATTTTCAACTGTTTTACAATAAATATTATTATAATGTTTTCAAAAAATGTTCTGTAATGCATGGATTTTAAAATTTAAGATTTAACTTTTCAAAAAGTTTTTTTTTAATTTCGCTACAAAAATTAGGCTACCGTATTTATTGCAAACTTTTGCTGAACACACTGTATATTTTCACAGTTTTTAACTTTTCCTGTATAATCGAGAAGTTTTCAAAACGAGATTTCGGAAGTACAAGCCGTAACAGGGTCGTAACTGATATATATACCTCCCTTTCAATCTAACATTTTATTGGCTACTTCATGTTTATAAATATAAAGAATATTCTTCATTTTATCTGCATTCAATATTTCTCAGTTCGCAACGCCGAGCAGGTTAAAAGGTTTTTCCCCACTACCTGAGTCCGCCTAACTAATTATTATTCAAGTGCTTAAGTGCTTAATCCTAAAAGTGTCTGTGCAGTGATTAATTGCCTTAAAATACCTCAAGTTTAATATCTTTGGCGCCAGACCAAAAATTATAAAATATTGTGAAATTCCAAAATTTGGTAAATAAAAAACCAACCTAATCATGCATAGCCATACCGCAATCATCGACGAATTGATATCCGTCATCGCTTACCTGAAGGAGGAAGCAGCCAAAAAAGACGCTCTTGCTGACAAGCTCCTCAACGAAATAGGGGAGCTAAGGGCATAGCTCAAACTTAGCAGACGTTCACCCAGCGCCAAATCCTCCTTTGAAGTCGAAGAAGACGAGGACACCATTGTTGAAGACGACGCCAAGTCCGTGGATTCGGACAACTCCGCGGTCTCCGCCGACTCCTTACCACAGAAGACTTCAACTCCAACTCCTACTGCCGGCTTCGAGGAGCCCAACACCCGAAAATACAGGCGTAGGAAGAGGGACAGCAAATCTTCCGATGACGAAGCACCAAAAAAGAACCCGAACCAACAACAACCCATTGTAAGCGTCCCTTCAAGAGTAAACCGGGATCCAAAAGGTCAACGCCAAAGTCTCTGCTGCTGCGCCGGTAGCTTCTACCTCGGGAAATACTGGTAAGTCATCAGCAATCCATGTACGTAACATCTCAACTAAAGTTCCACCCATTGTGCTCCGTGATAAAACACGGTACAACACCCTCACTGCCACTTTCAACGCAAAAAAAAATCAATTTTGGCAGCGCTATCACCCTCCCGGAAGGTGTGAAAATCCACCCTAGTACTCCCTAGGATTTCAGGAATATCACCAAATTCCTGGACGACCACAGGGAGCCTTTTCACACTTTTCAGTTCCCTGAGGATCGGCTAAACCATGTCGTCCTGAGAGGAGTCGTCGAGACTCTTTCGACTGAAGACATTGCAGACGATCTTCGCTCCAGAGGCCACGACCCTAAAAAGGTTATCCGCTGGCACTACAAATCAGGGGATCCCATGCCCATGGTGTCGGTGCTGGTCCAAAGTCCGATAAGAACATCTTTGCCCTTACCGAAGTCAGGCAAAACAAAATACTTGCCGAACCTCAACATTTAAAGTCCAAGAATACGCAGTGCTTCAACTGCCAACTTTACGGACATTCGTCCTATTTATGCAGAGCTCTGCCCAAATGTGTAAAATGCGGGCAGGGTCATCTCACTTCCGCATGCCAAAAAACGCGCGACGTCCCACCCAAGTGCGCTAACTGCGAGGGTGAACATACAGCCTCTTACAGAGGCTGTCCTAAACAACCTTCACAGCAAAAGCCACAAACAAAACCCAAGCCCACATTACCCTGGGCAAACGGCGGTGGACTTCCCAGAATTGCCAACTCCAGGAAACATGACCGACGCCCTCTCTTCAATCAACAGCTTGAACTCTGCCACGAAACATTTTTCAATAACATACAGAACTTTCAACAAATTTCTGCCACTTTGATGCCCTTGGTTAATTGTAACGCCCAAGTATGAGTAAGCGACTAAATAAGATTTCCCCAAAAACGCTTAACATTCTCTCATGGAATGCCAATGGCATCCGTGACAAAAAACACGAACTCCTCCATTTCCTACAAGATCGACGTAGCTCTAATCCAAGAAACCTTTCTAAAGCCCGGCATCCGATTCAGTTTACCCAACTACTCCGTCTACCGCAATGACAATATCAGGGCTCGCCTAGGAAGTACCATGATTCTTATCAGCACTCCCTAAACCATCACCAACCACCTCCCCTTCCTCTGATCCAAACCAAAGCCACTTCCATTGCCATTACCATGGCAAATAGCACCGCCATTCACCTTTTCTTCGTTTACCAACAAAGCGGAGCAAACCATCCTATCGACCCTGCAGACTACCACCTATTGTTCGCTCCCGATAATCAAAAGTCTGTTCTGGGCGGAGATTTCAATGCCAAAAACGTCGTCTGGGGAAACCTAACGACGAACGCTAATGGCACTGATATCGAAGCCATCCAGAATCAAATCCCTTTCAATCTCGTCACTCCAGACCAACCCACAGTTTATGGACACGGAAGACCGGACTTCCTCGACATATTTCTTCTCAAAAATATCATCTTTCGGCATAACATATCTGTTATTCATGAGCTCTCTTCCGATCACCTACCTGTCATATTAACTCTGGACAATCCGGCCGACAAAATGAATGCCACAGTCACCACCTCTAGCACAGACTGGAACCACTTCCAACGTCTTCTGGCTACTTCAGATCCCATCCCTACAATTAATTCAATCCAGGATCTAAACTCGGCGGTCAATAAATTGACCGCTGATATCCAGACAGCTTTCTCTCAGGCCACCACTTCAAGAACCCAGCCAGTCACTTCCTTAGGAAACCTACCGCCAACTCTCAAAGAGGGAAAAAAACGGCTGTTCAGAAGAGCCTATAGAACGGGAGACCGCACCCTCAAAAGGCTCGCAAATCAGGCAACCCCACAGGTAAAAGAAACACTCGTCGAATACCACAGCAGCAGATGGCAGTCTAAAGTCGAATCCTTCTCCAGACAGGATTGCTCCCTTTGGAAAATGGAGAAAACCCTTTCCAATGACGAGCCAAAATCCATCCCCGCTCTCACCACGCCCCCAACCCAGGAGAAGGCTGACCTTCTGGCAGACCTGCTAGAGTATCAGTTTTATCCCAACCCTCCCGCTCACCCTGACCCAGTCCGTGATCTTAGGGTCGCTACTGCCATACGTGCCTTCAATCCCGCCCAGCCTCCTCGCAATTCATACTTCACTACCCCTTCCGCTGTTAATGAAATCATCCGCCTCACCTCCATCCGTAAAGCCCCAGGTCATGATAAAATCACAAACAGAGCCTTCAAGAAACTCCCCATAAAACAGATCTCCGAAACCACCAACATCATTAACAGCATACTGAGACTCAGCTACTTTTCACCCTACTGGAAGAAAGAGGTCATTATGAACAAAAAACCAGGCTCTCCCTCTCACGGGGCAAACAGCTACCGCCCAATCAGCCTACTTTCCGACCTAGGCAAGATAGCCGCATCAGAGCAAAGTCCACTGCTCTTCGTGTTTTGCCTAACAAACCTATTCATGGCACCACTCATCACACCACCATACTCGCCCAAACCATTTCCAACAGTTTCAACAAACACCTCAAAGTTGGAGCTGTGTTTCTTGATGTATCAAAGGCCTTCGACCGAGTCTGGCATGAAGGTTTCATTCTGAAACTGATTCGACACGGCTATCCCCCTGTCATAATTGAACTCATTCAGTCCTTCGTCTCTAGCAGAACCTTTCAAGTCAGAGTCGAAACGGCCATTTCCGAAGTCAAGGCCATCAGAGCCGGAGTCCCACAAGGCTCCGTCCTCTCCTCCCACCTCTTTAACATTTTCACGGCCGACATTCCCAAATCGGATCAGTCCAACCTCCTCCTTTATGCTGATGACACCGCCATTATCACCCACCCCAGAAGTAGCCGCCTCATCACCAGCAGACTTCAGCGCCACCTCGACACCCTGGACTCCTGGTTTGACCGCTGGATGATCACACCAAACAAAAGGACCAGGTCTGCACTGCTACCAGGAAAGCGAAGCAACTACTGGGCAAACTCTACCCCATCTTAAATCGCTCCAGTAAGTTGCTGCCAAGAACGAAGCTACTCATCTACAACACCGTCGTAAAGGCAGGCCTCACCTACGCCTGCCCCACTTGGTGCCAGCTCTCCAAGACAAGGAGAGCCCAACTTCAAGCAGTGCAGAACAAGGCCCCGAGGATGGCAACTACACAGAGACCTTGGTGTGCCTACCTTAAAGGCACACATGAGGAAAGCCCAGCTGAAGTTTTTGGAGAAAGCGTCATGCCCGCCAGTTTCCTAGACCGTCGAACCCTCTCTCGGATGAAGACGATGACCTCCCTCACCCGCCGTGACAGAAGATTGTCAATCTAGATTAAGTTATAATAAGTCCTAGTTTAAGTTAATGCTATGTCCTAAGTTAAGTTAGCGTAAGTCTTAGGCTAAGCTAAGTGTAGTTTGTCTTAGTTTTAAGTCTTAGTATTAAGAAAATCATGTATAATAAAACACATTTCCTAGGTTAAGTTAGTATAGGACCACTAGTATAAGAGCTTAGGTTAAGTTAGTATAAGCAAACATTCATTTTAAGTTACTATTAACATTCATTAATGTAAGTGAGAGGCCTAGCCTTACTTTTAATTCAATAAAGGTACTGATACTGATCATTTTATCTGCAGTATTATACTGAAATAGTATTATAAAGTTCAATAGTGTCTTAAAATATCCGAAGCCCTTTCCATCAAAAGTTGCAAATGTTTGCCCGTTGAGGCAAAAGTGATAGTTAAAAGTGTTTATTTAAAGTTAGTGGAGCGAGGTCACGAAAAGTACTTTTCATTGATCGAGACATCAGCTTTAACAAGCATCCCTGTAAGTACAGTTTGGAAAATTGTAAATAATTCGATAGCGCCTAAAAAAAACACGAAAAGGCAAAGGTGTGTCGAAATGTATTGATTTCTGTCAAGAAGACTTAATCAGTAGCAAAATTTATGAAATGTATGCAGAACAAAAAGTTCCTACGTTATTGTCACCATCAAGGAGGCTGTCCGAGGATAATTATGACATAAAATGTTCCACTACAACTTTATGGCGTATTCTACGTCGTTTGGGGTTTTTGTTCAAAAAAATGGAGAAAAGGCAAGTTAAAATGGAATCACGGAGCTTACAACAACTCGGAATGGAATATCTTGAAAAAATAAATGCAGGTAGATCGGAAAATCGAACGATAATCTACCTAGATGACACTTGGTATGACACCCACGACACACCCAGTAAAGGATATATTGATAAATCCAAAAAATGCTACACCAAAGCTCCATCAAATAAAGGTAAAAGAATAACTATTTTACATGCGGGATCAGAAGAAGGCTAGATACCAGAATGTCTATTCCCAGCAGTAAAGAATATTTCAGATTCCAGCTTGGATTATCATTGTGATACAACCGCTGAAGTTTTTAAAGATTGGCTTCAAAACAAATTAATGCCAAATATACTACCGAATAGCTGTATTTTGATGGATAACGCAACCTATTATAGCTACCAAATGAATAAGGTACCAAGTTCCACCAGTAGAAAAAAGGGAAATACAAGCCTTTTTGTGCGAACGTCTCATCACAATAAAATTTTAAACCCAACAATTATACAATCTGGTATAGTGCGGCCCTGCAGATCATGAAAATACTATACGAATACTAGAGCGCAATTTTAAAAATCTGTTAAATATTCTACATAACAATGAAAGTCCGAACATGTAGTGTGGTCTACTTCGCGAAAAAGTTATTATTAGTATATATATAAATACTGAAATTCACATATATTTAAACGAAGTACATTATTTTTAACATTAGAAGGTCTCCTTGCTCCGTGCTTACTATTTAAATGATACAAATATTGAAATTATACATACAATGATATTTTTTAGACGAAAACTAAATCCATCATACGTTGTTTCACTTGGGACTTGTCCGGTTAAAAGATTCAGCATTATTCACGTATCTTCAAAAATCCAAAATCCTTGAGAGAAAACATATCTAAATAGTTCTTTAGTGAACCAAAGATATAGGAATAGTCTAGGTATTTATAATCAATTTATAGTGGCTATAAAATATTAAAACTATGTCGCATATACAATACAGACTTTTTATAGGACTAAGATTCAAATGTACGATTT